>CM066328.1:187510171-188120171 GCA_033807585.1 Hydrophis major
CAGGTATAAATCATACAGTAATACAAAGGAAGACTCAATGGAAGAATGATGGATGGTACTGAGGATCAACTACATTTTATTTCCAACTAAAAGTTTTAAAATAATCAAGTAATTTCTTCCATAAATTACAAATAAAATGTTATGTTAGAATTATGAATTAGAATTTCACTACAATTATATTTCTTTTTAAACCTTGCATAATTTTCATTCTGCTTGAAAACATACATGGTTTCATATCAAGTTTTCTGAGCTTTTTGCAAAGACAGCTATATCAAGCTACAATTTTTATTATAAACTTGCTTTTTATTCTACTTTTCACTATTTGGATTATGAAAAAGATGTTACATTTCTATTTTATCCATCCGAATGTT
Organism: Hydrophis major; assembly: GCA_033807585.1. Lineage (NCBI taxonomy): Eukaryota > Metazoa > Chordata > Lepidosauria > Squamata > Elapidae > Hydrophis > Hydrophis major. The sequence continues at coordinate 187,510,543 of CM066328.1, forward strand.
TTTACCATGTAAATCCTAATCGTGCTTTAGTATGATCATAGTTTTGTTCGTTTAATAGCTTCATTTCTTGAGCTGTTTCACCTATGTAGGGTGGCTGAAAAGGCTGCTTCTCACCACAATGTTGATCTTCATTATAAGCTGGGCTACTGAAAGTAGGAATGCCTTCATGCAGTCTTTTGAGAAGTGGGTAGAGATTCTGAGTAGTCTTAGATTGTTCATCAATTATTTTCTTTGCATATTTCTGGAATTCCTGCTCCCTGCATAATGCAATCACTTCTTTCTGTCTAACGTATTCAGCATCCTCCTGCTTCTCATTTTCTCCTCTTGCTATTTTTTCAGCCTGTATTGGGAAAATTTTTTTAAAAGCATATACCGTATATGTGCGCTAATCCTTGTAGAAATCTTTTTTCTCTGAACCCAAGCCCAATACATGAGTGCAGTATAAAAAATAATAATCAAAAAAATAAATTTGCATATCAAACATAAATTCATACTACAAACAAATTTGCTTTTAAGCATTTTGAGATTAGCTTTATAGGCTGCAATTAAAATATGTTCTTGCACAAATGAATGGAATACAAGTTAAACTCTTAAATCTTCATGTCTTTTTGGATGCAAAATATGAGAAATTAAAACTTCTGTATTAGGGTCTTAGGTCTTGACATTTAAATCACAAGGTCATTCATCTTTGACTTCTGATGGATTGCCAGTAAGATTGTAAACCCTGTTAGTTTTAATAAATGATGTGCTTTGTTTATTTTTAATATCAGCCAAAATCCCTTTATGAGATTATCAAAATTTACTTCCATTTAGAAATGAGGCATGAATAGTCTGCAAACATTTATAGTGCTGTAAAGATTACATGAAAAGGAGGGTTCTCTCTACAAGTTGTTTGACTTAATTCAATCCTGGGATTCTTTGATGGGAAAGAAAACATATTTCTGTGATCTCTGGCTCTGATATGGAGATGGTCTTTTTTTAATGCATTGTACTAATCGTGATCCTGGTCTATTATACTGTAGCTGTAATGTTATCTGAGGATGGGAAGTTTCCTTTAATGTATTTGCACAACCAAAATTGGAAATAAAGCTTTCCCTGATACGGAAGTATCCTTTCACCTCCCTAGGACTGAACAGAAATTTTATGAAGTTGAAATATTTTCCAAGTATTATAATATATACACTTACTATCTGTGCGACATGAGCTTCTTGCAATTTTAAGTTTGCACAATAATTTCTATGTATCTTATCCTTCTCCAGTTCTTGATAGATCCGGTCTGCTTCCATCAGTCCAATAAGTAATTTTTCACCTTCCAATCTCTCCTCTTTTTCTTTTTCTTCTTTCATTTTTATCTGAAAAAAGACAATCTTATCTGCATCCTCTAATAAAATCTGAAAACTGATGACTGTGTAACGTGCTACAAAATAATTAGTTGCCCTGATTCTGTAATACCTTGGGCAACCCTTTCAGTGCTTCTATTTGAAAGAAAATGCTATTATTTCAATTAAACCTGCTCCATGCAAGGTAGCTCAGGACAGGTCACTACTATACACTTGGAAGAGTGTAATTTTAAAAGCTGATTACTATGCAATAGTGCAAGGATCTTCAAACTTGGCAAGTTTAAGACTTGTGGAATTCAACTCCCAGAATTCCTCCTCCAGTCATGTTAGCTTAGGAATTCTGGGAGTTGAAGTCCACAAGTCTTAAACTTGCCAAGCTTGAAGACCTCTGTGGTAGTGGAACATGTCAAAAAGAATATAAGTAACCTTGATTTTTTCTTACCATGTTGACTCTGTGTTCTGCAATGGATTTCAAATCGGCCTGGAGTTTTTCTTCTTTAGCTTGCTCCTCTTTAGCTTGCTCCTCTTCTTTCTCTGCAATTTCTCTTGCAATACGCTCATCTTCATCACCCATCTTCTTTTTCATTCGTGCTAAAAGGCGGTTAGTAATCCTTTCCCTTTGCTCTTCCATTAATCTGTAATGGTTCAGTACTTACTGCCTTGTATGCTAGCAGAGTCTGAAGTATCACTTTGATTCTACACTGGATAGAAAGCAGTCTGAAATATACCTTAATTAAATTTCAAAGTGGATAGAAGCCACTTTCTGTTAGAAGAGGGAAGCCCCAATTGACACAGACAGCTCCTGTCTCTTTCAAGAAATAGGAGTACATACCATTCAGAGAATGACAATAAGGATACACAGGAATTCTTCACCCACCAGAATAGATGACTGACCGGTGCAGCTTATTATCTATAAAGCAGTCTCTTGTGAGTGGCTTGGCAAAGAAGAGTGGTTGCTTATTTGTACAATAATTATATATCAATACAAATACCTTCATTTTAATCCAGAAATAAATTATGCTTCTATACAAATCGTGAAATTGAGTTGTAGAGCAGTTTGGATTTGAATCAGAAGATAAGCTTTGGAATGTATGAATGTAGCATCTGTCTGCAACTCATAAAAGCAGCTGTGTCTGTTTTCAGGCCTTCACAACTGCAATCCTAGAAATGTTAATGAATCACAGACTGCTTTCTTGTGTACTGTGGAGTATGCATTGCTCTGATAAACTGAATTAACAGTATAATTGCTCCGAAGATATGATTGGAAACTAATTGTTGAGAATATGAGCTTTAGGTAGTCCATTTTATTTTACTATCTCTATTTATTATGAAGGTTGATTATAAAAATACAACTTTACAGTTTACTTCAGACATTTATTGGGCCAGCAAAGCCTTAGCATGGAAAGGAGTTTGCTTTCCTAATTTGATGCTCACTAGAGATACTCTGTGTAAATGTACAATATCTACCTTTCTTAGCCTATATCTAGGAGGGTATGGGTCACAATCTTACATATCTGAAAGACTAAGGTTGGAGAAGAATGAGCTTAGCAAATGATTCAGGAACTCCATATTGAAGTCCTAACTGAACAAAGAACTTTTGTGCAACTCCCAATTTTTATATACTTGCATATACAGTGCCATACTGATGCAGCTGATTTTGGATGATATGTTCTTTGACTGCATGAGGTCCTTGCACCAGTGAAATAAATTTCAATTCAATTTCCATTTCTTCTGCAGTCCTTTATGCTATCACTACCATATTCCTCAGAGTTCCTCAATCATTCATGGACTTCCCAGAGGAGCAATGAACAGGAGGGGAATCAATAATGCACTCAGTGAATGGAACTCCAAGGCAATTTCTCAATGGAATCCAGCCATTATTTGTATCATATCTTAAAAGGTTCAGAAAATTAATCTGTTATGTTTCATAAAATGAAAAGTAAAGACTGTTAAATTTAGCTTCATTCCTGCCATGTTGTTTTCTTCGCAACTGTAAGGAGGAATGGGCCTTCTGGGACCACTTTTCAACTTCCCAGTCTAGTCTATCATTTCCTTCTGGTCCACCAAAATCTGCCTAGTATTTTCAAGATTATCAAAGATTGGCTACGCACGACCATCTTCAGTAAAGAATGAAGTATGTCTGAAAAACATTCAGAATTGCCCTGTGTCCAGTAAGTATCCTTTGATACTCTCCAGATTTATTTGCAGAACACTCTCAACAGCTCCCAGGATAGCTACAAGAAGTATGGTGTGGAAGAAGAACATAATGTTTTGAAATATCTCAAATGTTTTTTCTCTAATACAGAATATTTTGTATACTTGTGGTCTTCAGTCTGCTAAAATGTTACATGTTTGTAATATTAAGGAGACCTACAATAGAATCTCTACAGGAAGGTATGTAATTATCTGGAAAAATGCATCTTTATTTTTAGTCATGCATTTTAATTTAATCATTATTTTCATGTACCTGCGTAACTCTTCTTCTTTTGTTTTCTTCAACTTATCCATTGCTTGCTTTGCTTTAAAATGTATTTGAATTCTCTCATCCTCTTCTTCTTGTTTTTGTTTTTCTATAGCTTTGAGAGTTACCTGGTCAGCAACATATGCCTTTAAAATAATAAGACAAAACTAAACATTCACTTCATTGACAAATTCTCACTCTCCCAATTCTTAGATAAAGAGTCTCTGAGTTGCACCTTTCAATGGCATTGCTTTGTTGCTACATGCAATTAGTATTTTTCTTGTTTACTACTTTAAGTCTTCCAGCATAGCTCTTACTCATATGTAGAATTAAATTTAACCTAATCCTTCACATTGATGAAGATAGAAAATTTGAATTCTTCTAAAACCAACAAGCAGAACTCAAAGACGTATTTGAGGGAAAAGTTGCTGAAACAAATTTGGAAAGATTTTGGAAAATCAAAGGAAAAGACGGGGAGGCGGTAGAGAGAAGAAAGGATCAAGAATGCTAGGAGGAGAGAAATTATAATTAAGAGATTTTTGGAGACTTTTTAAAAAATAATTAAAATTATTATAATACCAGAAGCCTCAAGGATAGAGAAGAGCTACAGGGGGGGGGGGAGATTATTTCTAGTCCTTAAATCTTTGTGCCAGAAAAAAAAGGCCACTGCCCCGGTGAAGGGCAAAAAAGAACTGGAGATTGAGTTTATAACAGACATAGTAAAACAGTAGTTAGAATGCAGTATTGCAGGCTCAGTCTGCCAACTGTCACCTGTTCAAGGTTGATTCAGCCTTCCGAGGTGGTAAAATGAGGACCCAGACTCTGTAAACCACTTAGAGAGGACTGTAAAGCATTGTGAAGCTGCTATAGCCACCACTAAATTGTTTTAATTAGGTGACTTTGTCTTGGCTCAGCTGATGGTATTTTTTCTTATTATTTCAAGACTGAGGATGAGAAACAAATTTACCCATCGAGAAAATGAAAGGGTACTGGGAGAAAAACTTGAATTTAGGAGCTGAAAGCAACAAGCAAATACATTTCTAAGGTATTCAGAACAAAAAGGCAGGAAAGCAAACAAGCTTAGCCTTTTAAATAGGAGCTTTAGATGGAATCAAAAGGAAAAAAGAATAATGCTTTAAAATCTGATTAGCCCCATGCTGTATCTGCACACTATTCTCTCTTCTTAAGACTGCTTCCATGTCTGTACTTTCTTGGCCACAAGACAAGTTATGGGTGCAGACCTACTAAACCAATATCTCTCCCTTTATATTACATGCCTGCATACTGATAAGATCAGACAGGCAAACCCCTACAATCTGCAACCTTTTCTGATTTGCATCTCACAACTTAATGTGTCAAGAGATGTCAATTCAAGTAAAATTCAGGAATGTAACGCTGCTTGAAATAACTCCATGCTAGCTAAAGAGTTAGGTAAAGTTCTTTTGATGTATCAGAACAAAGAACCACGGTGATATAATGATACATTTTGTAGTCGGAAAAAACTGCTAATGCTCCATGGTATTTGCTGATGCCCTTCTCAGTTCTTCCTTTCGTTATGGAGGAAAAAAAGACAACATGGAGCATTTCTAAACTCAAACAATGAGAACTAAAAGTATTTTGTGCTGCTTCAACAAAGTCTGTAAGACTTGCTGCCCCTGCAAGAAAGAAGCAAGCAATGAACATGCCATTTTACACATATATAAGATTTTAGAAATTGCATTTGCAGGCAACTCCCTGCAAAAATATAATTAAATATAAAATCTATTTTATATATAGGTGAAACTATATACTTGCTAGCAGGGGATTGGATATTGTAGTTCAACAGTATTTCCCACCATTTAATCTATGGCAGAAATTACTATTACTGTCAAAAGACTCATCAATTTTGAATCAATGTCTGAATTTTCAAGTCTCTCACTTCCCCAGAATGTAGACCTTTGATCATGCACCGTTATCAATTCTTTTTCCAGTTTTAGAAACAAATGTCTGAATAACTTGGCAAGAGAGTATTCAAAATCAGCACCCCTAAAAGTGTTGAATATTATAAGGATTGAGAAGTGTTCTTTCATTTAGCATAGGCAGCCTATGGCAATCTGATAATTTGGATTATGCTCCAATTATGCTCTCAAGGATTATGAGAATTGTCAGCCTAAATATCTGGAAGGCTGCAATTTCTTATCTCTACATTGCAACTAATGGCCAAGTATTTAGTTATCAGATTCTCACAACATACCAGATGGGCTTGTCTTCGTTTAACCTTCTGTTCACGTTCTGCTTGCTCTTTTTCCTGCATTTCCAAATGATATAACTTAGTCAACTCCAGAAGTTCTTCCCTTTCTTTTTTCTCTTCTAACTTTCTTATGTTTGCTAACCGTTCATGCTCCTTTATCCTAAAAAAGAGAATAAGCATTTATGGACTAAAATAGGAATGGGGAGTTTATGGTTCTCCAAATATTGTTGAACTTTCAGTCTAATTATCACCAAGATTTCTTTAAAAGTGATATTGAAATCTCCAAAACTCAGACCTTTTTAGTTCCTAGCAAGTTATTTTTGGGAGGAGAGTAAGTTTTGGCAGGGAGGAAAAAATGTGCATATTCTGCATTAGTACACTACTTACATCCAAGTTGGTCAAAGCCATAATGAGCAATTTATGTCTATGGATGATCATGGTATATAGAAGACTATAATGGAAAATGTGAAAGAAATACAGGGTAACGAGCACGAGGGGAAGGATGTAAGCAATCTGAATGAAGAATGGGCTAGTCTTTTGGAGTTGACAAATGCAGGCATGGAGATCAAAGTGGAGATTGGAGATTAAGTATGAATACATTTTGAATGAAAAAGCTGAAATGTTTTCGAAAAGGTGAATTGGTGTCATCTAGACTTCTGTGTGTGTATACGAAATCATAAAATTCATAGGCTGTTGATATCTGCTTATTATGATCCAGAGTATTATAATAAGAATAGCATGAAAAATGAGTTTGGGGAACAATTGTCCAACATTATAAATAAATGATCCTGATGAATTAGTTACTGTGCAAGGTAACATAATTAGATAGACAGGAACAAGGCCAGAACATAATAAAAATTATTAGGCTGTTTCAAGATCCATTAATGATCAATGAATATGTAGTTTTAAAAATAATTGTTCTGAATAAGTGGATGAAGTATCAAACATACATGAACATGAGAATGATTCTCGAAGCATAATTTGTTCATCATGGAAAACTATTAGAAGATGAGGGATCTGAATCTAAGAGTGATTAATCTGCCAGTAGTAAAATGTTGAGAAAAAAGAAAAGGAGTTCTGAAGGACAGGACATTATTTGGTAATTCCAAGAGAGGATCTTGGTGGGAAAATAAACAAGGAAGGAAAAAAGTGAAAGAAAGTAATGCACAAGCAACTGTAGAATAACTGGAGAAGAAAATAAAACACCTGTGTGAAAATTGTTAAATCTCCCAGCAGAATGAAAATAAACTTGATTTTAAGAAAGAGTATGTAGAAGCTGGTTACAATGAAGTGAAATAATTATTTTACCAAGTGCCACTGAATTGGTAGGGCTATGCTAATAGGAATGATGGCATGATGAAGAAAAATATATGTAAGTAAATGATTACTGAAAATATTGAAGAAATGAACAAAGTATTCTATCATTTGTATTTGGAGGAAAAATATAGTTGCAAAGAATGTTGCCAAAGAGAGCAAGGAATGGTTAAGGCTAAAAAAAGGTAGGAAAAATACAAAGCAATTCTCACAAATTAAAATTTTTGGAAAGTGAAAAGGGCTGAACAAGAAAACTCAAGCAGACTGCAAAGTTACCTTCTCATCACTATCATAACTGGATAGTCGCTTTATAAGGCAGTTGTTAAATGAAGTATACTGTATGTGGTCTCTTGCACATAATGGAAATAGTCAAAAAAAGCCAAGGTAAGGACATAAGGACATGCTTCTGCCCATTGTGTTATATGGAAATGCAAGTAGGATATGTCAAGGAAAACAGAAAAATAAACTGAATGGAGTGAGAATGAGATATGTAAGAAAACATGTATAGTAAAAAAAGATCACACAGGAAAAAAAAGTATGAAATTTAAAGAGAAAAGAACAAATGAAGCATTAAGTGTTTTTCAAAGATGGAAAACTAAGGATAATTAATTTTAATTAGCTAGATGTAATTAGCTTTCCTTTTCTCTCACACCCTACCTTTATAGTTTATTTACTACAGATAGTCTTTGACTTACAAGTTTGTTTAGTGACTATTCAGTTACAATGGCTCTGAAATAAGTGACTTATGACCATTTTTCACCCACATTTATGGCCTTTGCAGTGTTCCAGGGTCATGTCATCACCTTTTACAGCCTTCTGAGAAGCAAAGTCAATGCAAAGCAAAGTCAATGAGGAAGCCAGATTCACTTTAACTGTGTTGCTAAATTAACTGCAGTGATTCATTTATTAAGTGAAAGGCAAAGGAGGACATAAAATGGGACAAAATTCACTTAATTGTCTCACTTAGTAACAGGCATTTTGGGCTCAGTTGTGATTGTAAGTCAAGAACTACCTGTACTTGTTCATTTTCTGCATGTCACCTAAAGTTGCAATCCTGAAAGAGCCTGGTATGATTGGTAGCTATGTACACAAGAAGATACTGCAACAGCTGCTCATTTAGAAAGTTCCTGAATGAAAGTTTGGGGTTTTTGTTTTGGTCATTAGCATTAGTGAAAAGGACATGCAGTCGTCAGGGGAGGAAAATCCTAAGTACTAAAACAGCTTAATTTTTATATTGTGTTTAAGGGGGAGAAATAGTTTTACTTGGCAGAGAATATATTTGTATATTTACTGTGCCAGCTGATCATTAGCAGTCTGCAGTCTCTTCATGTGCTGTATTTTATCTTTTTCTTCTTGCAACTGTACAGCTTTTAGACGGTCACGTTCTATTGCCTCATTCCTGCTTTTATACAAATTTTTGTGTTGCTTTTTAAATTCAATCTGAGCGTCTCTTTCCTTTAAAACTTCAGAATATAATAAGGCTCTCTGTAAAAGATATGTTTCATGTTTAACAGTCTTCTACACTACAACGTGGACAAAATTTAAAAGGAAGAAAAAATGTAATCTATATTACATGAAAACTTTTCACTCTATCATTTTCATAATACTGTTGCAATTTGGCTTCTTCTATTTTCTCTTTTCGCTTCTGTGCTTGGTATTTTGCTTCTTCAAGGTCAACCTTTCTTTTTTCTTCCTCCTCTCTCTCTTGCCGTACTTTTTTGCCTTTCAGTTTTTGTTGTGACAAACCCTGTGATGAAAGTATAAATAATCTTATCAGGGATATTATTAAAAAAAAGTAGGATAAGTTTTAAAGATATGAGCAATACTTACATAGTTTTAAATAAAACAATACTATTGTCTCTTAGAAGTATTCCCTTCTCATGGGAATAATTTTACCAGGATGTGATGGGTTCTCTATTGTTCTGTTTCATAGAACATTTGTCATAAATTCTGATGACAAAATGAAACCATATTCCAACTTAGTACGTTATGTTCTATCTTAGAAAATCCCAACTCCCACAAGGGCAGAGCTTGCTAAGAGATGCTGCTTTCATCATTCTGATGAAAGTAGCAACGGCCCTCTGATGCCACTACAGAGATAAGCAGTAATACTAGTTCACTCTGTGAACAGATACATTTCAAGTGAAGTTGAAAGCATTAGCATTCACAAATTCTTCTTACTGCAATAGTGTGGGTCCAATTTTTCACAAGTGCTTGAGATTTTAAGTGCAAATCTTTCCGTGCTTTCTTTTCAGCAAGAATCTGTGCTGTTTCTCTTGCACGAGCAGTGAGACTGTCTTGAATTCTTTGCCATTCTGCTTTGGGCAAAATGGTTATCTGGTGAAGATCTACTCCCACTGGAAGAAATATCCCCTCCATCACATCATCATTTGCTGGGTAAAATAAAAATAAATTAAATAAACAATGTGTTAGAATGAGTGCCCAAACTCTTGTAATTAACTTTATTAGGGGTTATTTTTTAAGCTATGTGTATCTTTTTTTAAATTGTTTTATTTTATAAACTACTCAGCATTGTGACAAATTAGGTGGTTATAACAGTGGCCCCTAGCCTTTTTTGTGCCACGGCCCAGTACCGGCATCACAAAATCATCCGCGGCTCGGTACCGGCATCAGCACACATGGCAAGGCGAGCCGAGTGACCGGCCAGCCAGCCGTCCCCCACTTCTCCCTGCCACCTTCAGCTCCTCCTTTGTACCTGTGTCGATGGGCTTCGTGACTGCTTTGGCATGGTCGCTCGGCTCGCCTTGCCATGCGTGCTGAAAGAATCCTCGCGCCTTAGTTTTGTTCGAAGCTGCCCTCCCCCACTTCAATGAAACTAAGGCGCGAGGATTCTTTCAGCACCCAAGAGCTGCGTTCACTCGGAAAAGCTCACCGGAAGCACTTTTTCATCAAAACAAGATGGCGGCAGCCAGCAAACCGGCGGCCCAGTAGAAATTGTTCCACGGACTGGTACCGGCCCGGGGACTGGTGGTTGGGGACCCCTGATTTATAAGATCCACACATACACATTAGAGCCAGTTTGGTACAGTGGTTAAGATTCTAGTCTAGAAACCAGCAGATTCCCAATTAATTCTAGTCCTGCCTTAAGCATGAAAACTGGCTAGGTAGGAGGTGAAAACAGGATTACATATGTTCATCACCTTGAACTAATCAAGGTGAGATAAAAATTATATATATATGTGTGTGTGTCTGTGTGTGTCCGTGTCCGTCCATGTGTCTGCGCATGCATGTGTGTGCACACATACTTTTGTGCACAAATCCTTCTTAACAATGGCTTTAACGAATCTGCAACTATACCTATATTATGTATGTACCAAATTTTACAATTAAAAATGAAATATTTTCATTCAGAAGCAACCATTTGAATTTTTGTCCCAAAAGATTTAATGAAGAACAGAGTAGAAAAGGCTAGGTACAATAGAGGGAAAGGAAATGTGTCATGCTTTTTCACCCCAATGGACAAGGAGCAATGGTAATATGGTACCTGATACAGTGGATATAAAGTGTACATACCTCTTAAAATGCCAGGTTTTTGATATGTAAAAAGAAATCAGACAAAGGCAAATCACTTCAGAATTTTCCCCACAAAAGTATATAGACTTGCTATATCCACCATAACTCTGAGCATAGAATGAAATTTGAAAATCAGTCAGTAACCTGATCTTATTTTCACCTGGAAATTCTATGTATTTTTCTAGAAACAAGGGCATTCATTCCATATAGAATCAACACAAAACAGAAATGGAATTACTTTCAGTGGTCTATTTTTCTACACACTACAACAATTTGAGACTTCTCACTAGTTACAACTGGGAGGCATGGCTACAATATTATGCATCAGATGAAAACAAAGCTTAATTCAACTGAGGGTGTTAGTCTGTATCTTACGCCAAAAAGTAGCTCATTCACTAACTCATAGCTAAACAAAGTTGACTTACACCAATGTTTTTCAAACTTGGCCACTTTTAAGATGTGTAGACTTCAATTCTCAGAATTCCAAAGCTGGTGTGCTGGTGGAATTTCCCAGCCCAAATGTAGGTTGGGGAAATCTGGGAATTGAAGTCCACACATCTTAAATTGCGAAGGTTTTTTGGGGGTTGGGGGGAAAACCACAATACCAACACTGTATTAATTATCCAATATTGTGTGGAACAGTGTGTAAGCCTTTCAAGGTCCTCTTAAGGAAGTCTGACAGATCGTATTCTTTTTCTCACTCTGGCAGAGCAGACTGAGGAAATAAATCAATCGGTGGGCAGAGATACTATAACTGCATCCGTTGAGCTCTGGCTCCCGCGCCCAGCAATCCTCCCTCCAATAAAGGAGCATATTATTGTAGCCCGAGCTTAAAACGAAGAATCTGAGCACTGATTGAGCATTGAAAATGTTATCTAGTTTGGGGAACGAGACGTCTGCAAAAGAAAACAACCCAGGCTCGGAGACCACCAAGGGCCGCTCCAGCCCCCCCCCTTCCCTCTGCTTCCCACCCCGCGCAATAAACTCACGCGTAGCCTCTCGCATCTGTCCCTTGCGCCTGCCGAATCGTACCTCGGGGCGAAACATCGCCCCCATAGTATTGGGAGTGGTGGAGGGGGGGAAGAGGCCGCTCCGAGACGCCCTAACTGAAGCAGCGCGAGGCACCAGGGTGTTCTGCGGTTGCCAGGCAACCGAGGAACGACTGCTTGGCGAAGTTACGCGACGCTCTGCTGTGGGGGGGGAGGGGTGCGAGACTTGTTTGGGTGTTCACGTGATCTGGCGTGGCCAAGACGTTGCAGAGCAAGTCAGTCGGGTCGGGCGTCGAGGCAGACGTCGGGAGACCGCCTTCCCGGTTCTCTTTTTTTTCCAGGCTAGGGCCGGCTGGATTCTCTCTTCCGCCCGTTTGTGCGGGCTGACAGCCTCTGCCCTCACCGCCTCGCTCTCTCGCTCCGTCCCCGGGCTTAGGCCGAAGCCGAGAGGGCACGGTCGGAAGACGGGCAGCCTCCGAGGGATAGGTCTGCTGCAGCGTCCCCAGGGCCAGTGGCCCAGGCAAGTCCTCGGGCCGGCTTTGGCCTCCTTGTCGGAGCCGTTCAATTGCCTCGCAATGAGTGGCTGCTGTGCGCGCGAGGAGCCTTGGCGCGTCGTTGGCGGCTCTTCTTCCCACGGCGTCCCTGGCAGCGTTGCTCCCCTAAGATTCCCCGCCAAGGAGCCATATGACGGGTTGACGGTTCGCCTTTATCGCGGTTGGTGGCTTTTGTAAAGATAGTGATCGTACGAAAAAGGACCTTAAACCGTCTCTATAAACTGTTGCGGGCAGTGGAAATACGGGTCCCTTTAATTAGCAAGTGTGGCCTTTGCTGCATAGATTCTTACCTGGCGGATGACCTTTCCATCTGCTAATGCTTGGCAAAGCTTTGAGCTATTTCTGACTGACATGCCATTCTTGTCCCTGCAGAACAAGATGAATTGATTCTCTGATAGTTCACATTTGCCAGGTTGTCCAGGGTTTGTAAATAGAACGAGTATTTTTGTGGATCATATAACTAAACGTTTGTTTTTAAATGTAAATGTATTTGCTCCACTGACTGTAAATTATTCAGGAGAGTGCAGATGTTCATTCTGTTCTTTGCCCATTTCTAAAGAGAGCCAAAAGCAAGTCAGATTCGGTGATATATTAATTGCCCATACATTTCTTTTACGGCTTGCTTTGATCTTGTATGCTACAGTATTTTTTGAAAGTGATTTACATGACAGAATATGGGCCTCATTGAGTCCAGGCATGTTTGGTGCATTTCAAAGGCAATTGAAACTTTTCAGTCAAATCTTATCTTTTAGCCAAGGTTTTGGAAAAAATAAAATCCATACAACCAGAATGTAAAGTCAGCTACATGTTAATGTGATGATGAATGTCTTCTAGCTCTAATAGTTGACATCCATTTTTATTCCAACATATTTTGATGAAACCTGGTTGGAGGAAAGTTATTAAGCTCTTTCATTTAAAATCCTATGCTACAAATGGGTTCAAGGAATTGATGTTTCTGAAATATCTAATATTTTAGGTATTCTTATGATGTGTAGAATCTGGCTTTTGTTTGATAATAGAGTCCCCTTTGTTGCATACAGTTATCTCATTACATTGTGGTATTCTAAACTATGAAATAATGTAAGCTTTGTACTTTGTTTATCTACAAACTTCACAGCTTGCGATTAGCCTAATTTACCTTTAAGCTGAATCTTGTCTCTTTACCAAGTTTATTGGTAAAATGTACAAGGAAAAACTCTGTCTTTCTGGGTTCATTCAAGCCAGATCAGAATAAGAACATACATTTTCTTCTCTCTGTCTCTGTACAGTTAAGTGGCTTGCAATCATTTTCTGGCAGAACTGAGATAAATTCACTCTATTTGATTTACTCCAATGAATTCAAGTTTCAAACATCATCAAGTGAGTATCATTGATTTATTGTGGGTTTTTTAATGCACATCTATGTACATCTCTCTTATCTCTATCTGTGTCAGTTCTATACTTTTTGATAATATAATCAAATACCCCGTCTTTGAATTTTTGTATTGACTAATTATTACTTTATAAATATATGCTATCATATTTAGGTAGTCCTCACTTAATGAAAACTAAGCCCAGAATTTTGGCCACAGGTTGCTGTGATGGTTAAGCAGATCATGTGGCCTGTCTTGATTTTACAACCATTTTTACAATGATCATAAAGTGAGTCACCATAGTTATTAAATTAACCACAAGGTCATTAAGTGAATCCATTTTCCTAAATGGGCATTTTTTTGCTGGAAACTGCAACTGGTCATAAATGTGAGCCAGTTGTCAAGTGCCCAAAATGAAATCACATGACCATGGTGTGGGTGTGCTTGTGTGGGTGCATGTTAGTCCTAACTTCAAGGATGGGTCATAAATAACTTTTTGAGGGTCATGATAACTTCAAATGGTTATTAAACTACTGGTCATTAAGTGAGTGCTTTATAGTTTATTGTATATTCTTTGTTAGTTAGGGTAAATCAATATAAATACCACCTGCAGAGGACTAATATGAAAACTGAAATGCTTTGAGTAGCCCCAACTTCCTACATTGTTAATAGCTTACACATTATATAAAAACATAATGTGGACATTGGGTCTGAAACATATGCTGCCCAATTTTAATGTCACAATAAACTGTGATTTGGTGTAACAGTACAATTAGACACTCTCCTCTTTGAAAGATAACTTACATTTTGAGAAGTATTCAGGTGCATCTTCGAAGTATCATGAATTATATATATATATGTCTCAGTAGTAGTTTTCTAGCTAAAATTTTCTTTTTAAGGCTATCAAATAAAATATGATTATATAAATTATTTATTTCATTCATAATTAAACTATTTTTTTTCATTTCCAGGTTATACTTATATCCAGCAACAATGAGATTTCTGCTGGTTTTTGATTTTGATCATACAATTGTAGATGAGAACAGTGATAGCTGGATTGTTAAATGTGCACCGGGTTCAAAACTTCCTGATGAAATAAAAAACTCCTATCAGAAGGGACACTGGACGGAATACATGGACAGAGTTTTTAGATATCTGGGAGATAATGGAGTAAGAGAAGAAGATATGAAAAGAACTATGACAACAATCCCATTTACTTCAGGAATGATCAATCTTTTAGATTTTATTGGCAAACACAAAGGTTTTTTTGATTGCATAATTATATCAGATTCCAATACTGTCTTTATTGACTGGATTTTAAAAGCAGCAAATGTTTTTCAACTATTCGATGAAGTGTTTACAAACCCTGCAAGTTTTGATAGCTTTGGCTATCTTTCTGTAAAGAATTGTCATATCCATGATTGTACAAAGTGCCCCATAAATTTGTGTAAGAGGAAAGTTTTAGAAGAATTTTTAGAAAGCAATTTCACGTCAAGAGTTAAATACTCACAAATTGTATATATAGGTGACGGTGGGAATGATCTGTGTCCTGTAATGTGTTTAAAAAAGAATGATGTTGTTATGCCACGCCATGAATATATTTTGGAGAAAATGATTTCTCAGTTAGCTCAGGATCTTGCTCCATTGGAAGCATCAGTTCTTGTTTGGTCTTCTGGTCTTGAGATTCTTGCCTACTTAAAATTGCTCATAAAAGAATAGTTCCCATTTAGCTTAACAACAGCAAATTGGTGCTAACTTGACATTCTCATAGTAGAACCCTTTATGAATATTAGAAAAATCACATTTTATTTACATCATTTTGTCTTCCCTTTCCTTGTACAAAATCAAGTTAGTAGGATGAATAATTTAATGAAGCAGATGCCAAAATTATTATAAAATATAATAGTCATCTGTGTCATTTCAGATGAACTATTAAGATTTGTTCTATAACATATGATGGTAAGTTTTGTTTAATTATACATTGGGTATCCATTTGGCCTGTGGCATGATAGTATACATTCAAATTGGCTTTTACCAATAAAGAGGAAAAAGGAAGCAAATCCCATTATGTGAGTGGAAATCCCACTCAAATAATTGCCATCATTTGCTGTTCAGAAAAATAGCAGAACATTATTTCTTAGAATTGAAAAACACTCATAGTCCTGTAAAACTATATAGATCCAGGTTATTTTTTGTAACCAATGCAACAGTTGGTTGCAGTTTAGTAGTATCAAACCAAAATAATGCATACATAAAAATAAGCTCATACCCATTTTTCTCCTATTTACCAAATATATTCTATATCAAGTCAATCTGGTTAAAGGTAATGCACCAATACAAATAAATGTAGGCAATACCGAATACTGTTTAATACTATCTGGTTTAACTGTCCATAGTGTTGGTTATATAACCAATGTTGGTTATATAACCAAGTGTTGGTTATATCTGCAAATAAACCATAAGAATGCAAATGAGATGATGCAGCGAGAGAAGTGTATTTCTTTTCATAAGCAAAATACTTCATATGAATCCACTTCAATTCTGTGCATGTTTACTAAGAAGTAATCCCTAATCTAGGCCAGTGGGATTAATTTCTAAACAAACTGCATATTGAAGCCGTACAAAAATAATTATGTAAAATGAAGGATATGTCAGCACCACAAAGATAAAATCACTCTATTGCTAAGGCACCACATTTATCTTTGCTAATACCTGCGAGGTATAATCTTTCTTTTTATGTAATTTTGTTACAAATATGAAGATGTTGGAAGAGGAGGACTGTATTAGGCTATGAGCAAAAATATGACATTCTCTTTTTCAACTAATGTTATTAAGAGTCATAAGCCTTCATAAGCTGAAACTCCGTTCATCACAAGCTATGCCTTTTAATAAAATTAGAAAATGTGCTGCCAAACTCCTCTTAATGTGAAAGTTATATCTGAAAGTTTTGAAAAAGGGCATAAATTGATGAGCAGTTTGTGTTGGTCTTTAGCCTTTGCGAAAAGTGAATGTGTGAAAATTGGTTTAATATGTGGAATTGTATATATGGATAATGTATTTTTTTAGTTTAAAATTAATGAAGAGAAGATAAAAAATTAGCTCAATATTAGCTGGCTTTCAGATATTAATTTATGTTGGTCTTAATGAATAGGTTATTTATCTGCTAAAATTCAGATATTGAGTTCATTTGATATAGTGAATAATGAATTTGCTTAGAAATCCATATTTCACTTGTTATTCTTTGAAATACTATGTGCCTACTACAACTTTTGAAATATGTGTATTTAAAATAATGATTAATTTATCCCATTTGTAGTTTTTATTTAAGATGTATGCTTATAAAGATAATAATTAAATATTTTATTATTGAAACTACCTGTTAAATATTTTGCCTTAACTGTAGAATATAGTGATTATATAATCAACAGAAACAACATGCTGTATTGGACCTAACAGATGTTTAGCCGATTAGCATAAAAAGAACATTGGTTTTCTATTTCTTCCTCTTTAGGGGATATATTAAAACTTTTTCTAACAAATTCTCCCCTAGTTTTAATGAAGCTTACATTGCATTCCTTCCCAATATAGATGAGGACCCTATTACATGGTCCACAGATCTGCTTATTTGATAAATGTGAATGCTGATTTTAACAATTATCTTGGCCCATGGATTTTTGTGCTTTCAACCATTGTGCACCCATCTTGGGTGATTTATAATTGGAGTATCAGAGTACTGCTATTTATTATTGAAATAATTCATATGGTTGCCCCATCTCAGAGCAGTGACTGGGTGGGAGTAAAAGGTTAAAAGCCAACAGTTATAAACAATATCTCATGACTCTTGAAGGAAATACTGGTAGTACATTCTGATCTTAAACTCATTATCAACAACAGTGCTTTCCTAATCTGATCCAAATATCTGAGGAAACAGCCAGGTCTTGAGAACCTTATGAAGGGCTAACAGGGTTGGGACCAACTGGATCTCTGAATATGCTGTTCCACAAGGTGGGCACTATCAGAGAAAAGGCATGTTTCCAACAAGATAACATTGTTTAATAGAGGGGACCTGAAATATGTACTCTTTGCTAGATCTAGTAGGATCTAAAAAAATGGAAGAAATTGATACATAATATTCAGAACAAAATTCAAGTGTCATTTCTCTGGATGCTTTATATGATTTTGTAGAGTTTCCTAAAACAAGTTTCAACCCAAAAGTGCTTTTTCAAAAGGCAACTGGATTTTGTTTTTCCAAGTGAATCATCCCCTTCATTCTTGGTTGATAGACTCTACTTACCATGGAAGGAGGCAACTGGGGGTGGTAATGTCTTCAAGTTAGTCTTGATCTAGGCCATAGCCTGGACTACAGGTAGTCCTCAACTTATGACCACAATTGAGCCCAAAATGTATGTTGTTAAGTGAGAAATGAGTGAGTTTGGCCCCGTTTCACGATTGCCCCGTTTGTTAAGTGAATCACTGCAGTGAATTTGGTTTCCCCATTGACTTTGCTTGTCAGAAGGTTGCAAAAGGAGATCACGTGACACCAGAACACTGCAACTACCATAAATGGGAGTCAGTTGTCAAGCATCTGAATATAAATCGTGATCATGGGGAGGCCACAACAGTCATATGTGTTAAAAAATGGTCATAAGTCACTTTTTTTTCAATGCCATCGTAACTTCAGTCACTAAACCAATTGTTGCATATCAAGGAGTATTCCTTGCAGTTTTCTTGACGATATTTTTCAGGAGTGATTCACCATTTCCTCCTCTCTAAAGCCAAGAGTGACTGGTCCAGGTCCTGCAGCTGGTTTTGTGCTGAAAGGCAGACTAGGACTTGCACTCTCCCAGTTTCTAGCCTGATGCCTTAACCACTGCCTATCCAAAACTGACTATTGAGAAAGGCTTTATAACCTTCGGCAGCATCTCTGCAAACGGCTGGGCAGGGAGAGGAGATGGAGCAATTTTATATTTCATGAGTGTATCGCAACCCCCCGCTAAGCTCCGGATAAACAAAGCTATTGTTTCCGCGTTAGACGTTGGAAGCAAAACGGCCACCATTCGCAGCCCAACAGACGCTTTCCGGGCAAGCCTTGCCTCCCCCTCCCGCCCCCCGCGGCCCAGAAGCAGCAGGCAAAGCTTTCCTTTGGGATGAGAGGGAGAAGAGCTGGACGACAGAAGCTGAGGATGGCCTTGTTGGGAGCAGAGGGGCCTGGCCGCAGAAGGAGGAGGAGGAGGAGGCGAGCCAGCTGAGGCACCAAAATAGGAACTCGGCTCTCCATCTGTTCCTTCTATAGCCTACAGCAGCGAAGAGAAGCTGAATTTCTTCTAAAGATAGCCCAGGGGGCACCCGAGCCGTTCCTCCCTTCCCTCTCCGAGAAAGACTCGCGGGGGATTGCTCGCCTAACGAGTTCATCCTGCGCCTCTTTTTTTCTCTCACACTTCTCGGAATAGGAATAAGCAGGTTGCAGCCCAGTTTGGCCCGCGCGTTTTGGCGCACGGCAAAGCCGCTTCCCTCAAAGTTTGCAACCTGCTCCATAGCCCCGCTCGAGTTTTTTTTTTTTTTAATCTCTCTCTCTCTCTCCCTCTTTTGTTCCAAAGCGCGCCTCAATTCGGCGGGCAGGGTTGGGCGGGAACGGAGCAAAGGGGGGGGGGAGAAAAATAAACACGAAGTTTGCGCCTCCAGGCCCCCGATATCCCGTTTAATAGGCTTTTCCCCCTTCATTTCCACGCGCGCGCTGGGGGGGGGAGAATGACAAGGGTGCCGAGCCTGCTAGGAAGACGCTCCCACAATGCCCCACGACCGACCCTTGCCCGTGGGCCGGAGGTCGGGGTTCGCTTCGGGCAATATGCCTTTTAGTGCCACGGTCCTCCTCCTTTCCCCTCCCCTTCGTGCTCAGATTTTTGAAAGCTGCTCCTTCCCCTGCTCGAGTGAGCCCAGCTCTGCTTCTGCCTGTCACCCACTTTGGAGAGCAGGTGGGTGAGTCTTTAGCAAATGAGGGGTGGCCGAACTACGACGCTTTGGATATAACCTATCGACATAAATGACAGCCGTCGAAGAAACGAGGACCTGCGGCTGACTGGACTGTTTTTGAATGGAATTGCAGCATTGCCAGGGTGGACGGTAGTCCTATTAGGGTGAACTCTAGTTTCTGGGATGGCTCGATATGAGCCAAAGAACTGGCTGGCCATTTGGTGGTTCGCTATGCCGGGCGACCACAGCTGTATAAAAAGGCTTTTTATTAAAAAAAAAAAAAGGGATTTTTTTAAAAAAATCATTTCGGATTAACTACGTCGGCTTTCTGTTCCTCAAGGCAACATCGCCCAGCGAAATGACAGACAACTCGGTTGATGGCGTTTTGTTCTGAACTGCTGCCTGTTTAATGTTCGTGCCGCTTTGGGGAGAATTAAAAGTTCCAAATGTTGCTTTTCTGCTCTCAAAAATCTCTTAATTACCTACAAAGAGGTTGCATTGTGTTTGTGTTGCGAGAAATCCCCTGTGGGATTAGCGATGTGCCCCATGATCTAGCTTTATATCCCTTTCCTGAAAATAAGGCTATTGAAGTCAACGGGGCATATTTTTGAGATGCATGAGAATATATTGTTACCCATAAGAAACAGCAGAGTTAGGCGCCTGTTTACTTAAAGGTAAACTGGACTGGACTTACATGGTTATTTACTCCTAGGTAAACGCCATAGTTAAATATACATAGGATGGAAGTGTTAATTCGCTTTTTTCACAGTCCTACCTGATAGTTGGTTTTACAGTGTGTTTTATAGTGTGTTTTAATTAAATAGTGGAATTAGAACCCCTTATATTGCTATATATTACTTCGAGGTTTGTGGAAGAATAATGGAATGAATAACGGTGATTGAAATGAGCAAATGAAATAGGTTGACAATGATAAAAATGAAAAATACATTTTTTGTCTGGATCTCAAAATTAAAGTGCTTTTACATTCTTGGCATTCCTAGATCTGATAATAGCATGTTTGAACAAAATTATGAACCATTTTTACTAATATGTATGTCCAACTAAGTGGGATTTATATCTGTTTATTGTTCTGTTCAGAGGAATTTAAATAGGATAGCTGCCCACATCTTGGTTCCAAAATTTAAATTGAATTAATTTGTACATTTGTAATGCTTGAAAGATTTTTGCTCATATAAATGTGTACTGTTTATATAATAAGAAATCTGCATAGATCATGTATGTGTAGAATATAGTGTACACATATATGATCTGTGTAGAATTTTCACTATCAACAAATAATAGGATTGTTCTTTTCTCCAGTCCTGCAGGCTTCATTTAAGTAAGTTATGGAGACCAGTCACTGAAAATGTGAGCCTGATTGGAAGATAATTTGATGCTGGCATCAAATTCTGGAGCAGATGAGGCACTGCTTAGGAGAGCAGGAAAGAAGGTTCAAGTTGTTTGAGGCAGTGGAGACCTTTAAAGAGCTGAGACCAGTGAAGCTTAATAACTTAAAACTAATTATTTCTGCATGGTTTTATTTTAAGGGAATATATTTCTGTTGGTGGCTTTGGATTTTCTTCTTTGCCTGATGTGTTTCTTGAACTGATATGCTGGATTTTTAAAATTGTTATCTTTATGTGAGCATTAGAGGTAAATTATTTGCAACAACATTCTGCCATTGCAATCAGAAAGCCTTATATCTGAATGGACAATGATAGGAATGAGTACATGAACCTTACTGCCGTGTTGTTTCTGATATTTTATTTTAGTGATGGCACTGACTGAGCAGGAGAAATATACCTATAGATACAAAGACCTCTCCCATCCTATAGAGTTTTTGGATGCATTCAGGACGTTCTATCTTGAAGGGTTATTCACTGATATTACCCTTCAGTGTTCACCGGGTGTGCTATTCCATTGCCATAAAGCTGTACTAGCTGCTTCTAGCAACTATTTCAAAGCCATGTTTACCTCTGACATGAAAGAAAAGTCAAAGGATCGGATTCATCTCTCTTTGTTCAGTCCTACAATACTAGAATCCCTGGTGTTGTACACGTACACATCAGAGATCCAGATAACAAAACAAAATGTTCAAAGCCTCCTTCAAGCTGCTGATCATCTTCAGTTTACTTCCGTCAAAAAAGCCTGTGAGCAGTTTCTCATCCGACATTTAGACCTTGACAACTGTTTAGGGATGCACTCCTTTGCAGAATTCCATGTTTGTTCAGAGCTGGAGAAGGAATCCAGAAGGATAATATTGTCCAGATTTGAAGAAGTGTGGAGACGGGAAGAATTTCTAGAGATTAGCAACAAGAAACTCCAGTTCATTCTCTCCAAAAAGAATTTTGATATCTGGAAAGAAGAAGCGATGATAGAGCCCATTGCGAAGTGGATTGCCTATGAAGTGGACAGCAGGATCAAATACATTTATGATCTGTTGAGGTGCCTTGAAACTGATTTAGATGAAATGTACTTGAAATCAGCCCTCAGCTTGTACAAAAAATGCCAGTTAAAGGAACATAAAATCAGATCTCTAATCCGTAGTGTATTGAGCCCCAAGCGAAGAGCAGTTACAAAAAGATCTACCACTATTATGTATGTGATTGGGGGCTATTACTGGCACCCTTTGTCTGAAGTGCATATATGGGATTCAGTAAAGAATGTTTGGGTCCAGGGAACAGATATGCCAGAGCACACACGAGAAAGCTATGCAGTCACAAGCTTGGGACCCAATATTTACGTGACTGGAGGTTACAGAACAGACAATATAGAAGCCCTTGATTTAATGTGGATATACAATTTTGAAACTGATGAATGGACTGAAGGTCTTCCCATGCTTAATGCAAAATACTACCACTGTGCAGTTACCTTAAATGGCTGTATCTATACTTTGGGAGGTTATCGAAAAGGGGCTCCAGCTGAAGAAGCGGAATTCTATGATCCTTTAAGAAAGAAATGGTTTCCAATTGCAAACATGATTAAAGGTAATCAACTTATTTATTTATTTTTATTTAATTGATTTGTCAATTGCTTACAAGATAATAAGTATAAGTATATAAATAGTTATGAATACATGAAATGGGTACATATACGAAAAATAAAAGAAACAATAGGACAAGGACGGTAGGCACGTTGTTGTGCTTATGTACAGACCTCTTAGGAAAGGTGTGAGGTCAATAGTAGACAATCTAAGGTTAAAGTTTTTAGGGTTTGGGGAAGAAACTACAGAGTCAG
This sequence comes from Hydrophis major, assembly GCA_033807585.1. Taxonomy (NCBI): domain Eukaryota; kingdom Metazoa; phylum Chordata; class Lepidosauria; order Squamata; family Elapidae; genus Hydrophis; species Hydrophis major. The sequence goes on from CM066328.1 coordinate 187,533,524, forward strand.
GTAGAGTATTCCAGGCATTGACCACTCTGTTGCTGAAGTTGTATTTCCTGCATTCAAGTTTGGTGCAGTTAACCTTGAGTTTATATCTATTGTGTGCTCTTGTGTTGTTATGGTTGAAGCTGAAGTATTCATTGACAGGTAGGACATTGCAATGTAAGATTTTATATACAATATTTAGATCAGACCGAAGACGGTGTAATTCAAAATTTTCTAGGTCTAGAATTTAATATCTGGTGGCATAAGGTATTCTACAACGAGTAAAGGAGTGCTCTTCTTGTGAAATATTTCTGGACTTTCTCAACTGTGCTAATATCAGATACGTAATGTGGGTTCCAGACTGATGAGCTATATTCGAGTATTGGTCTAGCAAATGTTTTGTATGCTCTAGTTAGTAGTGTGATATTACCAGAGAAAAAGCTACGTAGGATTAGGTTAACAACTCTTAATGCCTTTTTGGAAAAATAGAATGCTTAGGGAATAGTTCATCATTAATCAGGAAGTAGGACAAAAATATATGTTACCTTTGCTGTTTAGTGTATTAATGTATGTAATATTTGGCTAAAGGTATAAGAAACGCAGATGTATAGGTTAGAGATATGAACGTTTATGTACTTTGCATGCAGACCATGCTGTGTCCTGGGTTAAGACCTCACATTATTTGCAGCAATTATTAAGTAGATTATGCAATGCAGCAAGAAGTATGGATCTGAAAAGTAATGCATCAAAAAACGAGTAAGGTGTCTTTGATACATACATACATACATACATACATACATACACATACACACATACGTATATATGTGTGTGTGTATGGTATTCAGCTTTGTTCGGGTATTTTCCCACATCATTATAGTTGTGCTTTTAAAGTTGCAGCAACGTTTCGGCAGAATCTCATCTGCCATCATCAGGCTTCTGTATTGTGTTCGTCTGTGAGTCAGACTTTTACAGTTGTTTCAGTTTTAAATTTGGGGCTAGCCTACTGCTGTGCCAGAATGTTTTTTTCTTCATCCTGATTGGTCGGGAGTCTTGGTCTGTGTTTATTGGTCTTGGAGTTTGCTGTGTTCTGCTTGATTGGTGTTTCTAATATCTTCTGTCTGTTTTGTGACTTTTTTTGTCTTGGTTGGCTGGCAACATTGTGTTCTTGTATTGTAAGCTTTTAATGCAGCTTGGCTCCGAGTAAATGGACGGCTATCATTTGTTAGGAAGCTAGGTTTCATCTGGGTGCCTGGTTGGGGTGTGTTTGAGCTGGAGGTATCAGAGGGGATTTGTTTGTGCCCAGGTGTTTGCCCGGCTTGTGGTGTGGAGATTTTTTTGTTTGTGAGTGCAGGCTTCCAAAAAATTGACAGTCTGGTGGAATCATCTCTTGTATTCATGCTTTCAGGTCTTTTTTCAATCTCTATGGCTTCTCTGATAATTCTGTGGCTGGGGTTTTCTATAGTGGCTTGAGTTTTGGGGCCATTAAGTTGATGCTATGACCTGTGGCTTTCATGTGTTGGACTAGTGAGGAAGTGTGTTCCAGCTTTTTTACTGCATTTTTGTGTTCCTCCAGGCGGGTACTTATTCTTCTATTGGTCTGTCCAATGTACGTGGCCGGGCATGATGCACAGGGGACTTCATATATGCCTTGGTTTTCCAGGTCAATTTTATCTTTTTGGGTTTCTAAGGATGGCTGCTATTTTTCTGACTAGTGAGGAAGTGTGTTCCAGCTTTTTTACTGCATTTTTGTGTTCCTCCAGGCGGGTACTTATTCTTCTATTGGTCTGTCCAATGTATGTGGCAGGGCATGATGCACAGGGGACTTCATATATGCCTTGGTTTTCTAGGTCAATTTTATCTTTGGGGTTTCTAAGGATGGCTGCTATTTTTCTGTCTGTTTTGAAGGCAGTCTTGATGTGATGCCTGTGTAGTATCTTACTGGTTTTGCCTGTAGTACCTCTTATGTAGGGCAGGACAGCTGTTCCATAGGTCTGTTCAATTTCTAGGTCTCATATGTTTTCTTAAGTTTTTGCGGGTACTTACATGTATGGTATTCAGCTTTGTTCGGGTATTTTCCCACGTCATTATAGTTGTGCTTTTAAAGTTGTAGCAACGTTTCGGCAGAATTTCATCTGCCATCATCAGGCTTCTGTATTGTGTTCGTCTGTCTTGATTGGCTGGCAACATTGTGTTTCCTGTATTGGAAACAAGACAAAAAAAAAAGCTACAACAAAATATTAGAAACACCAATCAAGCAGAACACAGCAAACTCCAAGACCAATAAACACAGAGCAAGACTCCCAACCAATCAGGATGAAGAAAAAAACATTCTGGCATAGCGTAGGCTAGCACCAAATTTAAAACAGAAACGGCTGTGAAAGCCTGATTCACAGACAAACACTATACAGAAGCCTGATGATGGTAGATGATATTCTGCTGAAACGTTGCTACAACTTTAAAAGCACAACTATAATGACGTGGGAAAATACCCGAACAAAGCTGAATACCACACATATAAAAACCTGTGAAAACTGAAGTATGTATGTATATATATATATATGTTATGTCTCACCTATATTCACAAGTGAGAATACAGAGTTCCACAGTTCAAAATATTCAAACAAAACAAAACCAGACTAAAAGAGGGTTAACAGTACTATATTCCAGTCCTTGGCAGACTTCCAGGAATCTGTCTGGTAATTCAGAATGTCCATAAATTACAAAGGCCGCTCCACACGTATCCTTTCGACTCATCAAACACTTTGCTTCCAAGCAAAGTTTGAGAATCAGCACGTCTCCTTAAATCACCTGGATGGGTGTGTCAGTCTCTCTAATCAATGTCTGACTTGACGCCTCCCTTCAGATTGATGTTGCAGTCTTCTCCTAGTTCTGGCATTAAGCCATGATCTGTCAGTTTCCCCACTCGAAGCCTCTGACTCATTTTGTGGATCAGTTGCTGGCATGAGTGAAGTCGAAGGTTCTGGGGAGGATTGTCTCTGCGACAATCTCTTATCCTCCTGGCTCACATCTGTGTCTTCTAATAATTCAGACTCCACATTCCCAGCAGGCTCCAGCCTTCCATCTTCAGAGTCATCAGAGTCAAAACTCCCAGCAGGATCAATCCTTCCAGTCACAACACTATCCCTCACCGCAGGGCCCTTCCCCTGAGTCTGACGATCAGGATGTGGTTTTGAAGGGAATTGTGCATGATATATGCGAATAAGGTCTGTGGCATGCACCTTGGATACATCCTGCCAAGAGCGAATCTCCATTTCATTTTCCAGTCTCCCCACGAAGTACTGGAATTGTCCCTTCAGCCATCGTGAATCATAAATTCCGACCACTGTAGTATCCGTAACAGGTTCAGTGCTGGGCCTAGATGGAGAACCTGTATCTGCCGGAGAACGGAGAGTACACGATGGAGTGTCAGATACTAACAGGGAGTGATGAAAAACAGGGTGAATGCGCATGGAGCGCGGTAAAGTGAGTCGATAAGCTACAGGATTAATAACTGCCTCGATAGGGAAGGGACCAATAAAGCGATGATCCAACTTCCTAATCGGACGATTGACCTGAAGATGTTTTGTTGACAACCACACCTTGTCCTCCACAGCCAACGGAGGCGTCGCTCGACGCGAACGATCTGCGAAACGCTTATAATCTGCTATATATATTCTTAAGTTTTCGCGGGTACTTACATATATGGCATTCAGCTTTGTTCGGGTATTTTCCCATGTCATTGTAGTTGTGCTTTTAAAGTTGTAGCAACGTTTTGGCAGAATCTCATCTCTTTAAAAGCACAACTACAGTGACGGGGAAAAATACCCGAACAAAACTGAATGCCATATAGATAGAGATAGATAGATAGATAGATAGAGATAGAGATAGAGATAGAGATAGAGATAGAGATAGAGATAGAGATAGAGATAGAGATAGAGATATATATGGATCTTTGGTTATTCGGGTTTTCTGCCGCGTAAGAAGCGGGAGAAAACCCGAATAACCAAAGATCCACATACAAATATCCGCGAGAACCTCAGAAAACACACACATATATATAGACACACTAAAAATAAGATATTTTATGTTGCACGAATGCTGGAAGATGGGCAATGTGTAGTGGTTGGTTTGCAAAGAGTAAATATTGAAAGTAAAAGTAACTGTAGAGAAGAACAAATAAAAATGTACAGAGGTGTGTTTGGATGTAGTGGACATAAGGCTGGTTGGCAAGTAGAGAAAGATATGGAGAGTTGTGCCCATGTAACTAGAGTTCATTCTTTGTCCTTTTCCTATCTTTTTCAAAAATGTTGGTTTATTATTTTTTTACTCTTTTTTCTGTGTTTTGCACAATATTACTTGTCATAAAGGATGATGTTGGATGATGGACACATTTGTGTGTGTATTATCTTATTAGCTGCGTACATGTATCTCATTAATGGCCTATTGATGGAAATTGTGCTGAATATTATTTATCTCTTTTTAGAAGCTTTTTATAAATTTAGTATTACTAAATAGGTGTTGGAAATGCCACTGCCTGCATCCTGAATGAAATCATCTATGTCACCGGAGGCCATTATGGTTATCGGGGAAGCTGCACTTATGATAAAATTCAAATGTATAATTCAGATATTAATGAATGGAGTATTATCACCACAAGTTCGTACCTAGGTAAGTTTTACTTCTGCAAAAGAACTTAAATAAATATTGTAGACCTGTTCTCCCATTGAAAGTATTTACATATGAGTCATAAAGCAGAAAAGGACATTTAGGCAATTGAGTTCAATTCCTTGTCAATTAAAGCATTCAGGACAGATGGCTGTTTAATCTTCATGTAGAAAAATGGCCACCACCACCCTCAAATTCTCATGAAAAAGTGCTTCCCATTCTAGTCAATCCATTTATTTATTTTCTTACTCACTACTTATTATCTTTAAAAGACACCTGACTCCAGGATGTCTTTGGTGGCTTACACTTCAAATACAGTTAAAAATACAATTAAAATCCTATATAGTACATATATAGTACTGGGGACATGATCAGTATTAACTTTGACTCTCATCCCTTATTCTCTTTCAAAAGCCAATGGCAACTCAAGCCTCAAGAATTAACATCTCCTGATCATTAAGAAAGCTTACAGTTCAGCTGTGGGGGTCCTCCATTGAACGCTGAAATTTTCCTCCTTGCAAACAGGCAAATGATTCTGAAAGGCACATCCTTCTGGTATTTTTCAAGGGGAATCTGCCCAGATTCAACTGGTATACCAGGTGAAAATCTTGGAGAAAAAGGTCCTAATGACAGATACTGCTGTCATAATCTTTTGTCTAATTTTCTGCAATGTGTTCTCCATGGGATACTCTGAGGATTACCTAAAAGTTTCCACAGATACAGAATGCAGCCATCCACATATTATTATATGAAATCTGCTTTTCAAACCATTCAGTAATGCTGAAAGGTTTCTGAGTATAGTTCAAAGTGTTACTTTTGACCAATAAAGCCTTATATGGCTTTGACCTGGCAAACTACAGAACTTCCACTCCATCTAAAATCTGCCTTTTCAGTTTTTGAGTTCTGTGTACAGTAGCTACTTTGAGAATTCTTCCCCCACATAATATTCAGGAGTTGCTAGAAATCAATGCTACCAACTGTAGCACCAAGAAGTATTCAGATCTGTTTAGAAGAATTTTTAATTTAAGATTTGTTCATTTGGGATGCTGCATAGTTTTTTATGATTTTGGAATTGATTATTTTAATATTTTAATAACATTGATAACCTGTGATTGTTTTCCCTTTGTTTTCTATTGTTTGATTATATTGGGATGTTATAAATCACTACATGTCCTTGGAGTGTGGCAGGATAGAAACAATAAATAAATATGCATATTTAAATTGTTACAGTTTCTCATTACCACCAAATATGTAGATTCCCAACTTGCTTTTTCTGCTCTTTATTTCCCTTTTACTCATTACTCTGTAGCATTTCTACTGGTGGTTTTTTCATGCCTTCACCAATTATTATGTTCAACTTCTTTGCAATAGCATCAGTTATTCATAACTTTCCTGTATGATGCTGAGGAAACCCTTTTCTGAAGAATATGTCTTTATACGTAAATAGATAAACTTCCTTATCTTGGTTAAGCAAAATGTGGGCACAAATCATAATCTAAATCCAAAATTCTTAAAATCAGCAGAGAACCATATTAGAACGTTTAGATGAAGATTCTACTTCTGTCAATTTGTAGGCCTCCTTATTTAAATTCTTCAAAATACAATGGACAATATTAACAATTCTTCTGTTTTGCTGTAGAGTATGGATTATGTTCCATTGCATTGGAAAACAAGCTGTATCTTGTGGGCGGTCAGACAACAACCACAGATTGTTACGATCCAGAGCAAAATGTGTGGACTCAAAAGGCTGATATGATAGAAAGAAGGATGGAAGGCAGTGCAGTCGTCATGAATGGATGTATCTATGTAACAGGAGGCTATTCCTCATCCAGAGGGTCATACCTGCAGAACATTGAGAAATACGATCCTGAAAATAATAAATGGGAAATTGTGGGGAATCTTCCTAGTGCTATGCGTTCCCATGGTTGTGTATGTGTATATACTGTGTATGATGAGGAAAATGTAACTTCTGTGGCTGGAACTACAAGATAAGCCACCACATATCACAAGAATTTGCCTACAGGAAACAAAAATGTCTTTCAGTAGCTTAGCAGTGACAGGTTAGAAGATATCTAACATCACAGTTCAATTTAATTAATGTTACTAGTTCACGATTTACAAGTGACCCATATATTACAATTATTATGAGTCAGATTCAAAAACTGCTAAATGTTTATTGCTGCCCATGTCATCAAAGGCAACTAGGTAGCTTACAATCAGTCAGTGAAACATCAATATAAAATATTAAAACAATAAATAGTTAACATTAAATTTGATTTAAAATTGACAAAGAGGGAGGGCAAGATGCACACTAAATCACTCTGGAATGATATTTCCCCAATTGGGGCCTCAAGCCAATTGGCAGAGCTAGGCCTTCAGATTCTTTCGGAAGGCCAAAATGGAGGGTGAGGATCTCACCTTGAGGGGCATGATGTTTTCTGAGGAAAAGCTGCTATTTTTTTTCTGTAGCTCAGTACCTTTTTGTAGAAACAGCCTTTCTCAACCTGGTTCTTTCTAGGTGTGATGGACTACAACATCTATAATCTCTGCTCTGTGACTGTGTGTTCTTAAAGTACATCACTCCTGGATGGCATTACTTAGGAATGACTAGTTTACCCTCCTTAACTCTATGCAATCCTGCTCAATTTCAACTAACAATAACATACATTTTTTTCTCCAAGAAACACATATGTAATTGTCCCATTCTTGATTTATATTAAATCCTCTGAAGTTCTGATATTACAAGCTACGTGATGAAGGAGATGTGGATTGATTTATGACCTGTGATTGTATATAAATGCTAAAGGAGCACTAAAGAACAGGAAGAGGCAAAAGTCCTGTGTCTGGAGTGGGAGAAGTGGCTTTTGTTGCTTGAAATATAGATGTGAAGATATACAAGTTGTTCCCCTGTGAACATTTTGCTTTACCCTGCCTCTTAAACTTAAGAGAGATAAGTAGTAAGCATCTACTTGCCCCCCAATACTGCCAATTAGTTATCAAGCTAAATCTCAGCCAATGTAGATTTTACTGGTTATTTCACTGAGGTTTTCACATGCTTGTGTTATTTAGGATGAGACTTCAATAGTAGGATGGGGCCAAATTATTCTACCCTTTTTAACACCAATTTAACCCCTCCTGAGGATATAGCATTTTTTTTTCTGATGTATTATTTTAAGAGTACCAAATTCAGTTGGAAAGGCCTATTATTGGTCCAAATGGTAAGTTATTATTTATTTATTAAACAAATGTATATAACTGTCCAACTCACGCAAAGGTGACTCTGGGTAGCTTACAACAATACAGTCAAATCAAGCACTTGATTTACTCCATCTCCATTGGTGGTCCCCAGGCCCAGTGACACAACCATGTTTTCAGGGTGGGGGCCAACCATGCCTTGAGGGAGAATGAAATTCTGTAACTTAGATATGGAAATCCTAAATGGTTCTATAAGAAGGGATGATCTAGGAGAACAACATATTACTCTAAGTTGTGGTGGAACTGTGGGCTGAAATAGAGGAAAAAACCCCAAAAAACATAGGAGTTCAGAGAAGAAATATCTGAGATCAAACCCTTAGTCTATATTGCTATTTCCCAAGGAGAATCAGACAATCTGGTGCGATCCTTGTAATATAGAAGGTCCATAATAAACTATATATCTTAGTTTTTATGTACAGTATATAAACTATATCTTCTCACAAGTGATTTTGGTTGCACTTGACAAGGTATTCTAATAAGTTAAACTATATGATTATATTTAATAAATTTGGCCATTGTATTGTAGAGTTTGAGGTATGCTTTAGGAAGGATAATAGTTTCCCTATTGTTTTAGTTCTAAAAGTAGTGTACCTAGAGGTATGCCATAGTGTATAATTACAGAATGGTAGGAAAATTGAATGCGTGCCACAGAAAACTAGGGGGGTAGATGAACTCGATTGGCTGTTTGTGAGCTCTTTAAACCTGAGGCATTGCAAAGTTTGTATTCTTAAATTATTAACAATGCAGGTAGTCCTCAATTTACAACCACAATTGATCCCAAAATTTCTATTGTTAAGTAAGATATTTGTTAAGTCAGTTTTGCCACATTTTACCACTTTTCTTGCCACAGTTGTTAAGTGAATCACTGCAGTTGATAAGTTAGTAACCCGGTTAAGTCAATCTTGCTTCCCCATTGACTTTCTTGTCAAAAGGTTGAAAAAGGTGATCACATGATCTTGTGACATAGCAAATGAACAAGTTGCCAAGCATCTGAATTTTGATCACATGAGCATGGGGATGCTTCAAAGGTCATGTGAAAAATGGTCATCACATTTTTAGTGCTGTTGTAACTTTGAACGGTCACTAAATGTACTGTTCTAAATTGAGGACTACCTATAATCCCAATATTTAATGGAAAAGTAATTCCCCAGCTATTACCTGTATATGGGGCACAACTCTACAACCGCAAAGATTATCACTCTTTGCAATTAATTCAAACTCAGTTGTTGCATGCTATTTTGGGAATGCCTAGGGGTACTTGCAATGCAGTGGTGTGATTCAGCCGGTTCACACCAGTTTGGGTGAACTGGTTGTTAAATTACCCATCCACCCCCCACTATCAAACTGGATCCTGCGTGCTGCACTGTGCTGTGCTGCAATGGAGAAACGGGCAACGGAGTGGCCAGCGTGAGGGAAGGAGGATGCTTTCCCTCTTTCTTCTCCCTGTTCCTCCTCCTTCCCTCATGCAGCCTGCTCCGTTGCCTGTTTCTCCATTGAAGCTCAGTGCCCAGGATCCACTTTGATAGCAGGGGGAGGGGTAATTTAACAACCAGTTCGCCCAGGGTTATGTTGGCCATCGTGGGAGGCTCGTCCTGTAGCTGTGGTGGAGCTGGAGGATGGAGATGGACCATACTTCCCATAACAGCCAACCTGACTGGGAAAACCGGTTGTTAAATTATTTGGATCCCACCACTGCTGCAATGTTGCAGTATGATCAGGATTGGTATTGCTAGCAATGAAGACTCAGGTTTAGTTAGTGAAAATTACATACAGTACTACCTCAGACTGAAATCTCAACAATCTGGCCTTATCCCTCTGATTCTCCAAGTTGATTATATGTCATAGGGCAGAAGATGGTTAGTATACGTCTACACTTACCAGCTTTTACTACTGTCGGACATTTTGAAGCAAGGAAAACTGTTCAACAGGACCTATGGGACATTGCTGTCCAGACTGGTAAGACTTATAAAAAGGTCATTAATCATTGGCAATTTAGTGAAGCTGATAATTTGTCAAACTGTCTATATTGAGTTGCTCATGCCAAACAGAGGAGGGTATGCATACTTATGTATTTTGATGTGATGCCATCAGCAGTTTACAGCAGGGGTCTCCAACCTTGTCCCCTTTAAGCCCGGAGGACTTCAACTCCCAGAATTCCCCAGCTAGCGCTGGCCGGGGAATTCTGGGAGTTGAAGTCCTCTGGGCTTAAAGGGGACAAAGTTGGAGACCCCTGGTTTACAGGACCAATACACAGGCCTTCCTTTTTCAGAATGTCTTTCTTCATGTGGTCTGAAGAGATGGGATTAGTTAACCATGTCCTAATATTCTACCTGTATTACAGGTAGACACATTTAGCACATGTTATGCTGATTCTTGCATATTATCTGCCTCCTTTGCTACTGGCTGATATAAAAGATGAAATTTTATACAGTTGCAACATTGCTGCCTTACTTTCTATACAAGACGATATTAGGAGTTCAATTTCTACTAAGGATGTTTACTTATTTGTTTTAATTTGTATTTTGTACAGTACAGTACGATTTGTATTGCTCTTTGATTGTAATAAACCAAAACAAACTTTGTATGATTTATATGTTGCCATTAATCACATAATAATATATGGACAGTATACCAAAGTATTCTCGTTTTAGAATTACATTTTCAGTTCTGCCTGGAAAGGTATTCTTGTTTAATACATGTAGTCCTTGATTTATGGTCACAATTGAAAGCCAAATTTATGTTAATAAGTGAGACATTTGTTAAATGAATGTTGCCTCATTTTACCAACTTTCTTCCTATATTTGTTAAGTGAATCACTTCTGTTATTTAGTTAGAAACAGTTAAATGAATCTGGCTTCCCCATTGAATTTGCTTGATAGAAGGTTGCAAAATGGGATCATATGACCCCAAGACACTGAAACCATCATAAATATGAACTAGTTGCCCAACTTCCAAATTTTGTTCACAAGACCCTGCTGCAAATGTTGTAAGTATGAAAATCATAAGTCACTTTTCCCAGTGACTTTGTAACTTCGAATGGTCTCAGAACGAACTAAAATACAGGACAATCTGTATTTCTCATGGGATCATCCAAGCTGAAGGATGCTATCATTTTCAGACAATTTTTTTGACAGAAAAAATATTTTTCATTGCTGTAATTTTTTTTGCAGATCATATTCTCTTTTCAAAGTGATATCTGCAAGGTTTGTAAGATGATTCACTTAAGTGCAGTGATTTGCTTAACAAAGGTGGCAAAAAAAATCATAAAATGGAGCAAAACTGCAACTGCCTTACTTAGTAACAGAAATCTGGGGTTCAATTTGTGGTCATAAGGTGAGGACTACCTGAATATGATAACCTGGACCTTGAGTACAGTTTGCAAATGAATTTGCTCTTCATTAGGGAATTCTCCAGGATCCATAAGCAGGGAATATCTACACCATGATTCATGTATAAAGTAGCTGCTTCCTGCCATTACAAACAGCAACAAAGGTCTAATTTGCACCATGCATCAGAACCTTAGAAAGAACCACAAATTATTTTTAAAAACCAATAAGATCTATCAGGTAATCTATGGTGGGCCACTAAAGTGGATGGTCTAACTTTTCTATCAATCTGTAAAATGTTTAATCCTAGTTTATGATAATGGAAGTGGTTAAAATTAATTCAAGATCACCAGTTGTGCAGCTTTATGCCAAAACTTCAAAGGCAAAGTGCACACTTTTTCCTTCCTACCCTTCTAATGGAAAGGTTAAGCCATGCTGCGTTACACATGGCAGGCTGCATTATCTCACAAACTAGCTTCTATTTTAGAGCAGTGTGCTAGATGAACTGATTTCAGGTTATTTCTAGATCAGTGCCCAATGTGAACCCAGATAACCAGAATAAATAAAAACATGCTTCATAACTTGTGCATGAAGCATTTATTTAAAAGTTTCACTAGCTGAGCTCACGCTAGATCACAATTTGCTTGACTATGATATACAGTACTGAATAAATCACAAATATCTGAACATCTATGGATATTCTCAGTCATCCAGGTCATTGTTTTCCCAAAGGTGCTTTCCCAAAAGGCAACTGGACTTTGGTTTTTTTTCTTTTCCTCTTGGACATTTTTCACTTTTCATCTAAGAAGCTTCTTCAGTTCCATAAATAAGGTCCACAAATATCTGAGTACTTACACTTGTTGATACCCCACAATGTAGGATTCACTCAGCACAGGAAGGGAAGCCAAACCTAACTAAATCACATACTGTAAAGTGTCTTATTCTGCAGCTTCTTTAGTCTTAGTGCAATAACGGAATTAACGAATTACGAGTGCAAGCCGTCCATTAGAAGAAAAAGCAAAACTAAGAGCAAATCCCAAAGCTGTTTTTTTTCAAGAGGCAACTGGATTTTCTTTGTTTTTTTCCCCCTTGAAGATGTTTCAACTTCTCATCCAAAAAGCTTCTTCAGTTTTGAAGAACTGAACTGATGAAGCTTCTTGGATGAGAGGAGAAACGACTTCAAGGGAGAAAAAAAAACGAAGTCCAGTTGTCTCCCACCTTTGGGACAACCGTGACCATTGGATGACTGAGAATCTCCACAGACATTAAGATACACGAAGTTTCCTTCTCTGAAGAAGGCTGGCCTTTTCAAAAAATCCCGCTAGTGGCGGGAAGAATTCCGGCAGAATTCTTCGAGCAAGCGAATCCGGGCAGCGGAAAATTCGAATCTGCGTTGGCTGGCTGACAAGCTCGTCCGTGAGGGCGCCGAGGCCTCCAGAAAGGAGTAAAGGCGGAGATGAAACTCAACCCGCGTGGGTCCGGACGGGAAGGAGGTGTGGTTACTGCCGCACTGGCTGCTGGGCTGGCCGGCGAGGAAAGAGCGGCGTTAAAAGGTAAGAGACTTCACTGCCGCCGAGGCCTGCCTCTCGAAGAATCGTCGGGGGAGGAAGCGCTCGCTTCTTCTGCTCTTGGGAGGGGCGGAAAGGTCGGTTTGGCTGCCTCGCGCTCCAGTTATTACACCGTTTCCCGCCACTCCGTTTTCGCGATATACACCCATTCTATTTCGAGGCTGCGGTGTTGATTCGGTTCCCCACGTGCGTCGCGGCCGTGGCTTATGGTATTTAACGCGGAGGGCGTAGGTAATTTTCGCGCAGGCGGCACAGCTCTCCCCATCCTCGCGGTGCTAATAATATCCCATGAACGAGACGGTCAAATGGGATCCGCGTGAATTGAGGTATCTTCGTGGTAGCGATGCTAAGGGACCGCCGTCTATCGGGTTTGGCGGAAAGTCTCGCGGGGGTGTGTGTTGAGTTTTCAAAACGGGGGGTTTCCCTAAGCCTCAGCAGCGTTCCTACGCTCTGTATTTGGATGAGTTCGCTGGTTCACTCCTCTTGCCTTGGTCGGGGCCTATAAGTATACACGCAGCGGGGCGGAGGTGGGGGATACTGGAAAGGGAAGTCCCTTGGAATTGGGGCGGTTAATAAGTTCAAATAACGAATGAATAAATAACTTTGGGGGTTATTGGGGGGGGTACGGCTCCTGGGGTCCACAAATGACGCCCGATCCTCGGGCTCGCCGGGCGATCGAGCTGCGCTAATACGGAGAGCCGAAAGAGGCGGTAGAATCTCGACACTGCATCTACGCTCTACCACTTGCAGGTTGTAGGAGGCAACGGGATCGTTTGGACCGTTCCGTGTTATTTTGAGAGTATTTCTCTCCGAGTAGGAGAAGGGAGGAATTCGTTTTCTTCCGTTTAAACTTCAGGAGATTCTCCACGGGGGAGAAAGAGATTCCCTCCCCTCGCCCCCGGTTTTGAACTGTGAGAATGTAGTGCTATGTCACATGGAGCGGGTAAGGAGCAGATACAATCCCTTACTTGTAATGCGCATAGTTGTAGAGAACCAGCTTCTTTTTAAGTGCTGATTTTTCTCCCTTTTTCAATTTTGAGTAAGATGGAAATGAAACCAAGTGTGGAGGGTTTATGCTTCAAAACATAGGTTGGATAGCTTATTTCTGTATATGTCAGGAGTTAGTAGCACACACCTTCTCTAATGATGATGCTAACAGTCGTTCTGTTAAATAATTTTTCTTCTGGTTACTGGAACCTTGAAACAATCTTTGCAGCTAACTGGTAGGGAAATTCTGGGAGCTGTAATCTTACTTTGGAGGACAGTAAGCTAGGGGGAAATTTTTCCAGACCTTTTCTGTTTGGTATGCAGGATTATTGTAACATTGAAGAGTATTCAGAAACTTTATTAAAAACTGTGTCACCTGCAGAATTTTCTCTGCCATCTACTGCTTCTGTAGATCCAACTTACATTGGAAATAATTAGTAATTTGCTTCAAAACATAGGTTGGATAGCTGATTTCTGTATATGTTTTCAATTAAAACAATGATAAGGCCACACAATAATGAACATAATAGCACAATATCATCAGATATTAGTTATTCCATTAATTCAATAGAAAAAAATGAAAAAAAAAACTGTACATGAACAGATCTGCATGTGAATTCTTTGTAGGACAACAACCCTCACTTAGGACTCATCATGAGGAGATCTGAGTAAATTTAAGATGATAGCAAGTTATTGGGCTAGGAGTGGTGAAACTCAGTTTGAAATTCATCCTTAGCCATGGAAACTTATTGGTGATTTTGTCATGTAGTATTCTTTTAGCTCATTCCTTACAGAATAATTGGTGGGGAAGAATAAGAAGAGGAAAAACTGTTGAATTTCTGATTGAAAGGCAAGTTATAAATCTAACAAACAATATAAGGGTGGATTAAGTAGGTAGTATTTATTCCACATGGTGGAAAATAAGGATGTTATTCATATGGAATCTCCACAGGTTTAAGTGGTTTAATCAAGATCTCTTTGGGAATCAAAGCTCTGACATTCAAAACAACATGTATAGTGTTATAAAATTAAATTGGGTAACCCTAGCTTTTCAGTTTTTTTTATATATCTCAAAGATTTCATTATTATTGAAACAGTTGTTATTCTAAATTCTATACTGGTCTGACCAAAATAAAGATTTGAATTAATAGTATTTTAAATTTTTAGTAATATAACTCAACAGATGTCAAAGTGACATTCTGTTAATGTGGATATATTTGACTTTCTCTATTTTGTGTCTTCCTATATCTGTAATAGTAAATATATAATTTAGCACCTGTTTTATAAACAATGATGGGCTTATTTTTAGAAAGTTACTATATCTTTTATAAATAAGGAAAGTCTGAAGCCAGCTTTGCGGTCCAAGCTTCATTATTCAAAGAGAATAATAAATATATATAATTATAAGTTATGCTGAAATGAGTTTGCTTCCCATCTCATGCAGAGTCATAGTTTATTGACTAAGGGAGTTTATACAATATACTCAGACCATAGTTTACAAGCCGTGATGCTTAGTTTATATGAAAACTTCACAGATTATACTTGTAAACTACCAAGAGTCCTTTAGGATTGTGAGTCCATAAAAATGATTAATAAATTTCTGGGTGTTATGCGTAAATTATACATTGTGCAGTTGCTCCTGCTGGGTCTGTTTCATTCATTTTGAGGGCTGTCCATTCAGTATTAACCCGCTAGGTTGGAACAAGTCTTCATTTGGTTTTTCTGCCCGAAACCATTTGATCAGACACTGAGTTTTGCTCAAGGGACTTGGGAGAATTGAATAATAAGCTTCTGTATTTCTCATAGAAAAATCAATACCCTTTGAGTCTAGCTGAAATATTTGATTGGGGAAACAGTCTTTTGGAAGGAAAAAAAAAGAACAAATTTGAATGCTGCTTAATTGGGAATAAAGCTCCTTTTTTATCAGCTTCTAGTTTTAAATTTATAAGGTGGGATGTGAAATGGAATGGCATGATTATTAATACAAAAAAGAACAGGATGTATCACGGGTATTCATAACATGATTAGAGAAAGCAAATAAAGGAATTATAACCCAAGCATTTTTGTATAAGTTGAATTCTAAACTGCTTCGAATATAGCTACTAAAAGGTTCATTCATTCTAATTTGAATAGCATTTGGTAAATTAAAGTTTTTAATGAATCTAATAATAATTCATAGGTATCAGTCAATCCAAGAGATCCAGTGATTCATTATCTTTTTGCTGTCCTCCAGAAAAGTGAAAGCCCTGCTTTTTATACTGGTTAGATTAATATTGATCAGAGATGGGATAAGTTTTAGCAAAAATATGACATTCTGTTTATCTAGTTTTGTAAGGAAAACTATGCTGCTTCCATTTTTTTAAATTTGTACCACTTCTGAGCATTTTCCCTTTTAGCATGTTTTCACAAGCAAGTTCAATAGTTGCCAGCTAGTTACAGTTCTATGGTGACACTTAACAGACTTGCAAAAAGATAAAAAGGCTGCAAACTTGGTTAGTCTTTGGATGAAATCCCACAGCAGCAGACTAGACTGGGAAGTTAAAAAAAAAAAATCCCAGAAGTTGGCAATGGCAGACTTTTTACTTCTTCCAGAAAACATGGATATATCCATGTAGCAATGAGTTAAGTGAATTAAATTCAACTTTAAATGATTTTATTTACTCCACTTTCACATTGCATCTGAATACTCAATTTGAAACTATACCTATCTTTACCTATGGTGGTGACATACCCTATCAAAAATAGTCATTAAGGTGACTCGTTCATGGTAGATAATGAGGTTAAGCAATCCAGAATTCTGCAGTAAGTATGTTAATACACAATTTTATCTGAGATTGTATTATGCTAGCATAGTATAATCTCATGCAACATATATTGTAACTACTGTGGTATGATGGTTATGGCTCAGTTTATGTCTGTGGTTCAATTACTGGGTGTGATATGTAAATTGTACATTGTACAGTTGCTCAGCCACAGAAATTAATTGAGAGATTTGGGACCAGTTGCTTTCTCTCAACCCAGTTTATGCCTTGGGGTTGAGTAGAGAACTGTGGAGGAAGGAGTGCTTTGTAAGCTTTCTTGAACTCTTGGCAGAAAAGAAGGATGTACAATGAACAAACAAATATGTACATTCACCAATTACACCTTTTCCCCCCCAGGTACAATGTAAACTACAGGTAGTCCTCGACTTAACAATAGTTCATTTAGTGACTGTTCGAAGTTACATCAGCACTGAAAAAGTGATTTATGACCATTTTTCACACTTATGACCGTTGCAGCATTCCCCATGGTCATGTGATTTACATTCAGATTTCAGACAACTGACTCATATTTATGACGGTTGCAGCATCCCGGAGTCATGTGATCGCCTTTTGCAACCTTCCAACAGCAAAGCCAATGGGGAAACCAGATTCATTTAACAATTATGTTACTAATTATATAACTAATTAGCAATTATGTTGCTAATTTAATAACTGCAGTGATTCACTTAATGTATATGGTGAGAAGAATTGTAAAATGGGACAAACTCACTTAACAAATTTCTCACTTAGCAACATAAATTTTGGGCTCAATTGTGGTCATACTTTGAGGACTAGCTGTATTGAGAATTGATTCCAGGATATCTTACAAATCATTGCCTCTAAAATTTGCCTGCTTGCTTTTCCAATCTTTTGGAAAATCCTGCTAATACCATTCAGTAGTCAGATCTGGACAAGAATTAGGACCTTCTCTCTCATAACAAATTGCTTGACACTGAGATCAATTTGCTTTAGTACCAGACCTGCTGGATATAATTCTTCTCCACTCCCTTTTTATTATGTAAAGTTTATAAACTCTTATTAAAGACGATTAACATTCTATTGTTTAGATAGCTTACAATACCGTGTTTCTCCAACAATACGGCCTCCACCAAAAGAAAGCCCCACCATGTTTTATTGGCATAAAATCAAATTAAGCCCCTCCCCCCAAATTAAGCCCCATATTAAACATGCGAAATGGGGGGAAACCGGGGGGAGGTGTTTGCCGTAAGGAAATACTTTTGTTGCCTGTCCGGATATGGTGCTGCCTGTGTTGGTGGGGCACTTCATATCGGGAGACCTTCCACCATTGCTTTCCCTTCTCCCTCGCTGCCGCAGTGTTTAGAGCAACTCCATGGGCGTTTGGCGCAGCCATGCGTGGCCAGTCAGGGCTCCTCCCTGCAATCGGAGCTCCGAGGAGACACTTAGCTTCAGGCGCTGTCGTCTTCCCTTTGCTTTTGAAGGTAAAGCGAATTATTTTACAATGCCTCCCCTGCCCGAGAGGGCAGCCCAACCCCACGTGGGGAGGCTAATTTCCCGGGGCCTCTTCTGTTCCTCCCCGACCTCCTTACACTGCGCGCCTCTGACGCGCCGGTCCCTTCAGCCCAGCGAGCTATTCCACCTCAAAGAAAGGCCAGGCGGGCGGCTGCGGAGGAGCAGCGGGTCTGAGCCGCTCGCAGCGGAAATAGCTACCACCCTTAGCACGACGCGGGGAGAACGAGCAAGTTAGCGCCCGCCAGCCCGTCCTTCCCGCCTCTGCGGCTCGGTTTCCCCTACTGGCGAGTCCTCCTTTCGTGTGGAGGGCTGTGGGGGAAGGCGCTTGCCCGAGAGGATCTCTCCCTCTCTCTCCCCGTGAGGTCAACGTCTGCGCTGTGGAGGAGAGGGCTGCAGCCGGTTCCTCCTGCTTGCTTAGAGGTGAGGAAGCCGTGGCTCGCCCGGCGAGATCTGGGAACGAGGGGCAGGAGGAGGCACGCACACACCTGCGGCTCACTTTCCCAGCCCTTACGGCTCTGGCGCGGCCCTGGCAGGATGAGCGGAGGGTCCGGCGGGGTGACACTTGCTGCCCGCCAGGGCCGCGAGGGCTGGGCAGAACTGGGAAAGTGAGCTGCGGGTGTGTGCGTGCCTCCTCCTGCCCCTTGTTCCCAGATCTTGCCGGGCGAGCCGGGGCTTCCTCACCTCTCAGCAAGCAGGAGGAACCGGCTGCAGCCCTCTCCTCCGCAGCGCAGACGTTGACTTCGTGGGGAGAGAGAGGGAGAGATCCTCTCGGGCAAGCGCCTTCCCCCGCAGCCCTCCGCATGAAAGGAGGACCCGCCGGTAGGGGAAACCGAGCCGCGGAGGTGGGAAGGACGGGCTGGCGGGCGCTAATCTTGTTCATTCTCCCCGCGTCGGGCTAAGGGTGGTAGCTTTTGCTGCTGCTGCTCCTCTGCAGCTGCCTGCCTGGACTTTCTTTGAGGTGGAAAAGCTCGCTGGGCTGAAGGGACCGGCGCGTCAGAGGCGCGCAGTGTAGGGAGGTGGGGGAGGAATGGAAGAGGCCCCGGGAAATTAGCCTCCCCACGTGGGGTTGGGCTGCCCTCTCGGGCAGGGGAGGCATTGTAAAATAATTTGCTTTACCTTCGAAAGCAAAGGGAAGACGGCAGCGCCTGAAGCTAAGTGTCTCCTCAGGGCTCCGGTTGCAAGGAGGAGCCCTGACTGGCCCCACGTGGCTGCGCCAAACACCGCGGCAGCAAGGGAGAAGGGAAAGCAACAGTGGCCCGAACCCAAAGGTCTCCCGAATATCCAAGCTGTCGCCGCCCGCCCACCCACCTGAGGATGCAAGTGGGGGGGGGAATTAAGTCACCCCCGAAAAGACGTCCCAGCCATTTTTTGGGGGGTCAAAAAAAAATAAGGCCCGGCCTTATTATGTGAGAAACACGGTATTTTTTCTCTTTTCTATTCTAACTGCCATATCAATTATTTGTTACAGTTTAGGATGTCAGTATAATAAGCATAACATTACTTATTTATCCAATATTGAGTATATAGCATTGAAGGGGAAAAAAACTACTAAAATTCACCTCAAAGAGTTTGTTGTACAGGTAGTCCTCAACTTATAACCATAATTGAGCCCAACAAAAATTCTGTTGAGACATTTGTTGTGACTTTTGCCCCATTTTATGACTTTTCTTGCCATAGTTAAGTGAATCACTGCAATTGATAAGTTGGTAACTTGGTTATTAAGTGAATCTGGCTTCCCCACTTTGCTCACCAGAAGGTTGCAAAAGTTGATCACATGACCCTAGGGCATAGCTAAGGTCATAAATATGAATCATTTGCCAAGCATCTGAATTTTGATCACATGATCATGGGGATGCTGCAAAGATTGTAACTATGAAAAATGGTCATAATTCATTTTCAGTATCATCGTAACTTTGAACATTCACTAAACGAAATGTTATAAGTCAAGGACCACCTGTGTAATAGAGATTTTGATCTTAAATTAATTATTTAATATTAAAGTTTCCATTGTATGTTCTCTGTTGCTATATATACATGGGAATGAAAAAATATATAAACAAGCAAATTTAACAACGGTTAAAATACTAAAAAGTAGAAAAAAAGAAATAAAAAACCTATTGGGTTTCTGACTCTTACTTTTAATACATCTAATTTGCAATATTTAGAGACATTTAGGCCACCCTAGAAGTCATATTAACAAATGATTATATTTGTCATGCGGCACATTTTTTACCAGTGGGTTCATACTTTCCTGGGTCAGCAAATTGATTATTTTTGTGTGACAGTATCTAATTTTATGTACTATTCTCATTTTTAGTTTCACTTTAATTATTCTCTTTAATGTGACTGGTTTGAGCAATGCAGATGTACTGAAAAATATATTTCTAAAAGATTAAAGATATACTTTAAAAAGTGGTGTCTCAATGGCTTGAATGTGCAGTGTTTCTAAATATTGCTTTAATTGCAGGAAGTGAAAATGGCTGAAAACGGAGATAGTGAAAATATGTCTGATTTGGAAAAGAAGGTTTGTCAACAGATTGAGGTATGAATACTTCTGGTATGCATATTAAGATAATGTGCAAATGTAATGCTTTGGATAATAGGGCATATAATCCAATATATTTGAAGTATATGAGACTGGGCAGATTGTTCTACACTACAGCTAAAGTACTATAAAGGCTACCCTATAGTAAAATTGTAAATATATGCACTGATAGACCAGAGGTGACTATCTATTGGATACAATCTCAAATCAGAATTTTACATTTTACAAAATGGGAATTGATAATATAGCTCAGTTTGTTATCCATACTTTTTACCATGTTTTAGTCTTCTAGTAGTGCTTTATAACAGTGGTCCCCAACCTTGGGGTGGGGGGAGGGGAACTTGCCCACACAAGTGGTGGTGCGTACATGCGTTGGCCCGCTGCTCGCATGAGTCAAGCTGCGCTGCACGTATGTATGCCAGCCCACCACTTACATAACCCATTTCCAAACTGGCCACAGCCTGGTAGTGGACCGTGGCCCCGGGGGTTGGGGACCCCTGCTTTATAATATAAAACAATCATTAGGATAACTACTTCAGTGACACTGTTTACATTTTAAGAAGAACAGGAATCTTTAAACTAGTACCGGTAGTCCAAACATACTGACTGCAATTGAGACTGACTGAATGGTATGATTGTTAAGTGAAACATTACACGACTGCACCTACATATGACATCAGTTCTGGCAGTGGTCTTTACTCGAATCACTGTGGGCTGTTAAGTGTGATGTCATATAACAGTGACTTTCTACTTCCTGCTGGCTTCCCCACTGATTGTGCTTGTTAGATGCCGGCAGTGACAGGCCTAAATGGCGGTCACATTACCACAGGAGACAGTGACCATCGTAAATGCTTGCCAGTAGTTCAGTGCCTGAATCATGATCTTGGGGATGCTATGATAATTACACTTTTGTGGACAGGTCATAAGTCTCCTTTTTCAGTGCCGTTGTAACTTTAAATGAGTTGTTAGTAAGTGAGGACCAATTGGTACAGGCAAAAGATGCAATTAAAGCTTTTTGCAGTAAGGGAACTAGAACTGGATAACTGCTAAATGAAGCAATAGAGTATCATATTTTGGTTTCTAATGTTTATATTATTCTTATTTATTTCACAGTACTACTTTGGTGACCACAATTTACCCCGGGACAAGTTTCTTCAAGAGAAGATGAAAACGGATGATGGCTGGGTGACTTTAGAAACAATAATCAAATTCAATAGGTAATATTAATAGTGGGCTCATAATTTCGTAATGAAAAGAAGAGCTGCTCCTATTTTATAATAAACCTGTGTCCTAGGCTAGATTTGATTTTAAATCTCTGAAAAATAGCACTTTTCATTGTGTCAGCTTGATTATTTACTGATTCATGTTTATTAATTGCCATAATAATGAAAATGGGTAGTTTTTGATGTGTGTGTGTGTTATTCTGCAGCATAATTTGAAATATTTGGCCATATATCTCCTGTGTCTTTTCTCCTTAAAAACAATTATACCCACAGAGTGGAGTACTTGTTAAAGCACAAGTAGAGTTTTGTTCTGGCTTTTTTTTTTTTTTTTTTTGCATATAGATGAATAGCTTTTCCCCCTGCATGGAATGAGGACATTTATTAAGAATTCCATTTCAACACAGTTGAAAAAAGTCTACATTTGATATATTTCTCATATTTCTACACTCATAAGTACAGAAGTTTGACTTTTTAAATCTCAAAAGTTGTATGCAATTCCATTGCTTCACATAAAAGTGTTCCCCAACCAGCGTTAAGGAGACAAGCTAAACAGAATGTGCAGCATTAAGTCAGATAGGCACACAGATAAATGAGTGAGATAAGTTTGTATGTTTATTAACATACAGTAAAAATAACAGATATGCTTGTGCTATCAAAAATATAGTTTATTCCATTTAGAGTTATAGCATAGTCAAAATAACAGTCCATTAGTCATGTATCGTTTTAGTCAGTCCATTCAAGGATATTCAGCTAGCAAAATCCGTGTAGAATATCCAATGTCAGTTCACTTACAATAAATCAACAGTCCTTTTTCTCTCCCGTTCGAGTAAGGAAAAACGCAGTCTTCATCCAGTAATTAGGGATCATCAAGCCAGAGAGAGCAAGTTGCAGTGTCTTGCTTCTTTTATGGTGCTTTTACAACCACTCCCTTAATTACATTCCTACAGTTAAAGTTGCAGACACTTTAACTAATAAACCATGATAACATATTTATTATTTTACCTAAACCAGTTAGGGTAAACAATGTTATCCCTAACAAAAAGTGTAGGCTTTTATTTCTGTGCTTTTGATACTAAAAAAAGCCTATTTAAGGAAGCTTATGAAGGGAACAGGGGGCCTTCTGGAACAATTTAAAGTAAGATGCAGAAGGCTGCTCTTGGAGAAGTGAATGGTTTAATTCTGGGAAAGTTGGTGGTAATAGAAAAAAGGCATGTCAGTCCATGAATTTCTTTAAATTGGATTTTTCTTGTCTCTCAAATATTCTAGACTGAGCCCCCCCATCCCCTTTCTCCCTTAGGTTTGTCACCTCTGAGGCTAGGTTGTGCAGGAGCTAGTAGAGAAAAATAATTAGGGATTGAGAATTCACCCAACATCCATGTCTCCTGCACAAAAGATAATATCAAATTTGTACAGATATCCTAAAAAGTCTGGGTCTGCTTGTTTTGGAGTCCACTCAGCTATGTTCCAAGAAATGACAGATCATTAGTAGGATATAGTAGTACTAATATACTACTACTACTACTACTACTATTACTACTACTACTATCACAATTGTGCCCAAAATTTATGTTGCTAAGTGAGACATTTGTTAAGTGAGTTTTGCCCTGTTTTATGACCTTTCTTGCCATGGTTATTAAGTGAATCACTGCAGTTGTTAAGTTAGTAAAATGGTTGTTAAGTGAATCTGGCTTTGCTTGTCAGAAGGTTGTAAAAGGGGATCACATGATCCCAGGACAAGGCAAAGGTCATGAGTCAGCCAGCAAGGGTCTGAATTTTGATCACATGACCCTGGGGATGCTGCAACAGTCATAAGTGTGAAGAATGGTGGAAAGTCACTTTTCTCAGTGATGTTGTAATTTTGAATGGTTACTAAATGAACTGTTGTTAGTTGAGGACTAACAGTTGTACTTGTCAGTTTGCTGGTTCTCTTAGAGTGCTGTTTCTGGATAAATGCTCATATGAAACAACACTTGGGATGAGTAAATTGTGGTCTGAGAAAGAAGATGGAGAGCAGACCTGATGCCAGTTAATTGGCCAGTTTCCTGAATCTGGGTTAATTCTCATGAGGGACATTTCATGAGTAGAACAAGTAAATCCAGATTGGGGATGAGAATCAGTAGGTTGAACATGTTCAGGGGCTGCTTTGAAAGGGATTCATTTGTAAAAAGGAAAACAAGTTGTGAATGGGGCATTCATTAGATGAATAGAATCACTCTTTAAAGTTCATTTGTGAGGAAATACCACCTGTGGGGTGAACATCTGGAAGGTTACATAAAGAGGTAGTGTCCCATCAATCAGCTTGGTGTTCCTTTTACCTGTTTGAATGAATTTTGGGCTGCAGCATTATCTTTGTTTGTTTTGTGGCAGTGTTACCTACTCGGAAAATGAACTTGTCAGCTTTTCAACAGGAGGACAGCTAGAGCAGTGATTGCCAACCGGTGGGCCGCGGCCCACGGGTGAACCGTGAGAAAATTTTGGTGGCCCGCAGAGAAATCTCACCCCCAGAACAACCCCCCAAAGCAATCCATCCAGGCTGCGCAGAAACACAAGGCTGCTCAGCCCACATGGCCCGCTGGAACCCTCCCTGCACACTCACTCCTTATCCAGGAAACTTGTCTGCTAAATTGCTATTTTTCCTTTTTCCAACCATCATCTGTTCTGCTGTGCCGGGAGATTTAGATTAGCTCGGAAGCAGGAAGCGGTTGGATTTCTTGCTTTGTAGCTAAGCACAGGCGAACCTCCCTTAGGACTGAAGATTAGCTTGCAAGCAAATTCAGTGCAGACTCAGGGCAAGCAAATTTGAGAGACTGAGCTAGCTGATGACAGATAGATAGATCACTGAATGATTCTGTGAGCAACTCAATCTGCCTGCTTTGCCTGATTTTGGGTAAAAGTTGCTCTTTAAATAAAAAAATCAAGATTTACATGCATGGTGTTTTGTGAGTTAATTTTGTGAGTTTGCTTGCAAGCAAATTTTATGTGACAGACTGAGCTAGCCAATGGCAGATAGATAGATTTCTGAATGAATCTTTGATTCTGTGAGCAACTCAATCTGTCTGCCTGTTTTGCCTGATTTTGGGTAAAAGTTGCTCTTTTTTTATGAAAAATTCAATATTTATATAAATATAATATTTACATACAAGCCATGCCCAGCCATTCCTACAACCACCAAGCCACACCCACAAATTAGGCTCCGCCCATAGAGCCAGTTAGTGGTCCCTGGGATCTAAAATTATGAGTTTGGTGGTCCCTGAGGTCCAGAAGGTTGGCGACCCCTGAGCTAGAGGATAGTATTAAGAGACTCAGTTGCAGCAGTCTCTGAGGGAAGCATTTATTTAAGTGCCTCAGGTTTGCATGTGGTGGTTTCCTGGTCTTTTGTAGGGAGGGTGCCAAATAACTGGCCTAGTTCTTCCTCATCTTCCGTAGGATAGGGTCAGCTGATGTCTGTATCTTCGCTTCAATTAAATCAAGGGCATTTATGCTTAAATCAATGGCCTCCTATGCTTATCTGGACCTGACCTTGAAGTTGGTGGAACATTCTGCTGTATGGGTGGTTGCTGGCTGATGTTTTGAGCTCTGGAGCTTATACTATCATCTCGTGAGAGCTTGGCTCTCTTCCCAGAGTTTTACCAGAGGCTGTATACTGCTATTGTAAAAGACACATGCAGATGTGATTTGAAAACCCTCTGAGAAATGTTTACATTTAAAAATCATTGAAGGGAGTAAGAAATGTTTACATTTAAAAATCATTGAAGGGAGGTTAAAAATCAATATTATTCTTTCAGGACCTTGCCACCTGAGAAGCTTTTTGTAAGATTGCTGGAATATACTGCTGAAAAATTGTGTGAGGGAATGTAGTACTACTCTTCTATTTTTCCACCTACCCTCGTTGAGAAGATTAATTGCAGGGATTGCACACATTTCATTTAAAAGTCAGAAGATGTGTGACTGTCAGAAGACATTTGACTGAGGCAACAAAAATATAATAAAAATAACTGCTTTCTCTTCCGTTTTGTAGGCTAAATCGCCTTACGAAAGACTTTGATGTAATAGTCGGGGCACTAAAGAAATCAAAGACTGAACTTATGGAAGTTAGTGAAGACAGGACTAAAATCCGAAGATCTCCAGATAAACCGCTGCCTGAAGTTACTGAACAATATAAGAATGCAGTTAAAAGCAGATCTGTATATATTGTAAGTGGAATGGTGATATTAGTATATTGTGAATTTCAGGTTTGATATGATTGAATCTGCCTTTTCAGGGTTTACTATTTAATGGCTCCAAGAAGGATTCTGAATTCTACTTAGTTGATGTGTAGTGAAGCCCTCTGTAAATTGAGAATAAACTTTTTGCTTTTTCAGTAACTCGTATGATTCCTGATAATTTGCTTGTTATTACAAAGCAGTCCTACTTTCAGCAAAGAATGTACTATGTTTTGATCTCAGATTCTCAAAAATTCTGTTTACCATTACTACAGTTAGAATAATCTAAAATCACTCTGAAAAGAAATTCTTATTTTTCTGGGCTTCTCTATTATATATTAGAACGATTCAAATTGTTTAGCTTGATGTATGCATATTTAGATACATACTTATCATGCTATTTCTTGCAGATAAGTATGTAAAGTAGAGAAGGAGTGAGGACTTATGGCATAATGTAAGAAAAGGAAATACAGCTAAATTTATTTTTTACTGACTGTTATTCACTGTATCTTTCTCTATACCTTTCTGTTGTTTGTAACATCTTTGCTTTGCTTTACATACACTGCTTTATATATTGGCTTTTGCTTTTTAAATCTCATCTTGCTTTTTTTGAGGATTTCATCCATTCTAATCATTCTTTCTTAGTTTTCCCCTTCCTCATGACCCCTTCCTATTTCATCTGCTTGTTTGGTTGGATTTTGATCTTCTTTCATTTTCTCCAGCTGAACAAAGTACCTCAAACTATTTTTGTATTTATTCTGCATTCATTCATCCACCATTCATTTTTGACTTTATCTCTTTTTGTTTGACCACACACATTTATTAAGCACTCCATTTCTCCCATATGTTTCTCTTACCATAACCAACTCTCATTCCCCCTCTTAAGAAAGTGGCAAGAAGCATGTTATTACAAATAATCATTTTCACGTGACATAGGTGCCATAGGTTTGCCTGACTTAAAGTTTTTCAGCCCATTTCCCCATCTTTAAGAAAGTTGCACCTTCTAATACAGCGGCCCCCAACCTTTTGGGTACCAGGGACCCATTTGGCGGACAGAGGTTTTTCTGTGAACTGGTGAGGGTATAGTTTTACTTGCTGCCTGCATTGAGCGGATAGGGCTTCACTTCTTTGCATGGAGCGGTTTCTGATATGCCACAGCCTGGTGCTAATCCACCTACCTGGGGTTGGGGACCCCTGTTCTAGTAACTTGCAGCCCTCCATTTTCCCTACCAAGCAGACCTCTCTTGGTCTTCAGTATACAGTATTTATTATTGTTGTTGAAAGTATTATTTTTCTAAGCTGTGAGTTTTATTTAAATCTGAAGCCTTTGCTGTAAGTTGTATGGTTTCTGCTCTGTGTTAATTATTTACACACCAACTCAGTAATTGATTATGGAGGAACAAACCTCATTAAAAGCACTTACTTGCTTCCCTATAATAATGGAACTATTTTTTTTCTTGCACTGCACAGATCTGTACAATACTGAACTTGAATATGAGAATTATTTAAACTTTTATTTTTCAGAAAGGTTTTCCGTTAGATGCAACTTTAGATGATATCATAGGATGGCTGGATCGTAAAGGCAAAGTAGAAAACATTCAGATGAGAAGAACACTTCAGAAAACATTTAAGGTAAGAACCTTCAAACCAAATTCTGTTAACTCTAAATTTCCTAAGGCTGTATCGGATCCCAAGATGAGATTCCATTCTACTTTTCCTTAATCCAGGGATCCATCTTTGCTGTATTTGACACTGTTGAATCTGCCAAGGAATTTGTTGGGACACCAGACCAAAGATACAAGGACACAGAGCTGATTGTGCTCTTTAAGTAAGTATTGTTTCAGTTTCTGCAGTTGGATTTTGACATGAGGTTCATGCAAGTCTTTGGATGGGTGGCCTACTTTTTGTCTTCAAGACGTGTTTTTAAAATCATGCTATTTTTCTTATTTTACAGTGTTATTGCAGGGGATTTACACATTTTTTCTTCCCACGATTAGAGTTTTTTCCTTGCACTAGAAGAAGACTCAGGGACATTGATTCTATGGTGTTACAAGCATTTTCTGCTTATTTATTTTGTTTATTTGTTTTAGAGAATTTGTGTTGCCACCTACTTGCCCATGGCAACTCAAGGAGGCTAACACACATATAAAAATAAAAAAAGAAAATAATAAAACAATAAAAGATATTAAATTAATAAAACAATAGCCCCCATCTCTATCCTGGTGACAGCACCTATTTATTCAAGCCATTTAATGGGCTCCATCCTGCTCTGAGTTCCCCAGGCCCGCTGGCAGAACCATGTCTTTAGCGCCTTCCAGAAGAGTATTAGAGTGGGGGCCATGCTTATAAGAATAACATTGTAGAGCCCCCCCCCCCCCCGCTTTAAAAAAATAGAAAAGCAGGTGGAAGAGAAAAATCAATATACTCGGCCCAAGGTCCAAGAATTTGCATTTAGACAAAGTTTTAAAGAAGGAAATAGTTTTGACCTGAAGATATAAAGAGGAGGATCTTGATTTTGGGGAAAAGGATTTAGGGGGTGCAATGGGTGCCATACTGCAAAGCTTTAAGAACATATTTTGTCTCTGAACCTCCTTTCTTTTCACCAAGTATACATAAAAATGTATGTTGTTATATTACACAAGAGTATGCTATTAAACAGAGTCCATCAGTTTATACAGTGGGGTTAGCCAACTTTTCTTCTTTTGATGATTCTTTTCTCTTGAAGAATCTGTAAATAGACATGGATGGGGATATCTATTTTTTCCTCAACCTTTCTTTCTTTTGGACCTCCTTATCTTGAATTATCTTAAAAGGAGAAGATCTAAACTGAGAGGCTTTGAATTATTTAAGGTCATATAATCTCTCCAGTTTCCTTTCAGATATTATTTTTCTATTTTTTAATCTTTATAGCAGATTCATGGCATGTGGGGGTGGGGGGTCTTGAATGAACAAGTTCCTCCAGGTCAGAATCTTTTACTGAACAAGGATTTATTGAGTTAAATGTCTAGGGCAGGGGTGGGCAAACTATGGCCCACGGGCCACATCCGGCCCATTGGTCTGTCCAATCCGGCCCGCCCCTGAAAAAAAATAGCTGGGCGTGGCGCATTTCCTTGCGCCGCGTGGCCCCCAAAGCTGCAAAACAGTGCGGAGCGCTCTTGGGGTAGGAAAGAAAAGAAGAACTTTGCAAAGGCCTTGGCTGGGAGTTCGAAATCACCTTCAAGTGTGACCTCTCTGAAAGTGAATCCCTGCCGACCCCCCCTTTTTTTTCGGGGGCTTCCAGGCTTAAACTTTGCAAAGGCAAAGTTTGCAGGCCGGAGCGTCTTCCGGCTGAGGAGCGGGAAGGATTCTGCCCGGCGGGCGGGCGGGCTGCTTGGAGCCACCTAAAGCTAGGCCGCTGCTGGTGGAACCTTGCCCTGCCTTGGTGCCCCGTTTCCCGGCTTGGCGGTCCTGCTCGGGCGGCACTTTAAAAGCCTGCTCCCAGCACTTGAGCAACTTCCCAGCAACTTGCGGCTTCCTTTTTCCTTGCGGGCGCTCGTGCCTAGCCCTGAACCGCACGGCAGAGGGGAAACCCGGAGCACTGCCGGGTCGCCTCCTCCAAGCAGCCCGCCCGCCGGGCAGAACCCTTCCCACTCCTCAGCGGGAAGACGCTCCCGCCTGCAAACTTTGCCTGTGCAGAGTTTAAGCCTGAAAGCCCCGGAAACCCGAGCAACTTCCCAGCAACTTTCGGCTTCCTTTTAACTCGCAGGCGCTCGTACCTGGCCCCGAGCCGCGCGGTGGAGGGGAAGCCCGGCGGGCGGGCAGGCTGCTTGGAGGAGGCAACCTGGCAGTGCACCGCCCGGGCTCCGCTCAGGTGTCCGGCTGGGGCTGTCAGGAGTTGCTACCGCCGGTGCAGCTCTGTGCGGCTCCAGTCCCGCATTGCCTTGGGAAGGAAAAGGCAAAACCAGGGGCTGCTGAGCCTGAGCCTCCGGTGCCGCTGCTGCCATTGCAAAGCACCGCTGCGGCTCTTCCTTTTTGCCTTTCCCTTCCCGAGGCAACGCGGGACTGGAGCCGTGCCGGCGGTAGCAACTCCTGACTCAGGGGGCCTCTGAGGGGAGGGGAAGCGGGGGACGGGGGGGCGATTCCCCAAAAATCTTGTGCTGACCCGGCCCGTCTGTCAAATTTTAAAGTCAATGCGGCCCCCGAGCCAAAACGTTTGCCCACCCCTGGTCTAGGGAGATTCTCAGTCATCCAGGTCATGGTTGTCCCAAAGATGCTTTTTTTCAAGAGGCAACTGGACTTTCTGGTTTTTCTTTGAAGGGGTTTCGCTTCTCATCCAAGGAGCTCAGAGCTGAAGAAGCTTCTTGGATGAGAAGTGAAAGTCTTCAAAGAAAAACCAGAAAGTCCAGTTGCCTCTTGAAAAAGCACCTTTGGGATTTATTGGGGACTTTCTTATTTGATTTGCAGGTTACAGTCAGACTTCAATAGCAATTGGCACTAGTTACCAGCTAAGCTAAGATTGAGTATTAATGCTGATTAACGTTTTCAAATTGTGGCCTGAAGTTTTGATAGTACTTTAGTACTTTTCAGTAGTAACCCCAAATGCATATGCTTATCTGGATTATTTTCTATGCAGGGAAGATTATTTTGCCAAAAAGAATGATGAGAAGAAAAGGAATAAACTGGAAGCAAAAGCAAAGGCTAAACTGTAAGTTGCAATGTCAACTGTGAAATGAACTCTCAGCTTTTGTGCCCGAGTTTTGTTATCTGACTTTTCCTTCTTTTTATAACAGGGAGAAGGAAGAGAAACAGAAACATGCAGAAGAAGCAGAAATGGTACATTCCCTTTGATTTCACTGACTATATAGTCCATTCTGGTGGTGGCTACATTTTTCCATGCTTCAGTGGTAAAATAAAGAGGAAATTGCTTAGATTAACCTCGATCTGATTTCCTGAAACTAAGGCAAATGGAAAAAATTCAGCTGGATACTTCAAATCAACAGCCTTTAATGGTTATGTGTTTACTCCTTACTGATACCAGGCTCAATTCTAAAACAGGTACCCTGGAGGAGGTACCCAGTGCAATTCTCCAACAAAGTGAACCTCCTTGATAGATGCGAACCATGACAAATATTTTCTTTTAGAAATAGGCCTATAAAAGCTTTTTACTGGGCTTATGATGTATCTAAGTATATGAAAGAAGAAGCAGGCCTGTGTTTGTGGCTCACCCATTCTGTGGAAAAGGCTGTCCTTACAAAGGCAACCAAATCTCTTGCAAAGGCTCATAGAATGTATGTAGGTATATATGAATAAGACTGTCTTTCCCAAATTAGTACCCAGAAACAGTTGAGCTACATTGTCCATTCTGTATAACAAGTATGTTGCATAAAACACTAATGAATGTTTGTTATAATTTATCTGAAAAATGCCAGGTTGGGAAGGCTGAAGACAACCATTTACTTCTTCAAATTTGAAAGAGACTTCATGCAGAAAGCTCTATTTCCCAAGAACTACTGAACTGCAAAACATGTTCATTTTCATTTGTACCTTATTGCGCCTTTGAGTAATAGCCATACCTTATGCTAAACAAAACCACCAGTTCTGCTCCCACACTGCCAAAATCTTAGAATATAAGATGATGATGTAAAATATTTTTTTTCCAGTCTTTTAGAGCAATGGTTCCCAAGATTAAGTCTTCAAATGTTGTGGGTCTTCAATTCGTATTATCAAAGATGATTATTGGGATTCTATTCTAACAGTTGGGAGATCCAAGGTTAAGAACCAAACCTTCAGACAGGAATGTTTCATATAACTATTAAATGAGCCATGGTGGCACAGTGGTTAGAATGCAGCACTGCAAGCTACTTCTGTTGACTGTCAGCTGCCTACAATTTGGCAGTTTGAATCTCACCAGGTTCAAGCCTTCCCTTCCATCTTTCCAAGGCCGGTAAAATGAGGAGCCAGTTGTTGGGAGCAATATGCTGACGCTGTAAACCGCTTAAGGCTGTAAAGCACTGTGAAGCGGTATGTAAGTCTAAGTGCTACTGCTAGCTAAATCTCCATGGGATGAATGGAGGGATGAATGTTATTTCAATGGATCTACTGCATACAGTATTTTGTTTTCATTATCAAGCAAAGATGAAGTGCCTCACCTAGAGAAAGTAGCTATGTTGAATATTCAATGTGAATATTCATAAAAATGGGCAATGTGAATATTCATAAAAACTCTGTAAAACAAACCAGGGTTGTTCCTACTATATTCTATAGGATTTGGAATGTGGAATATCTGAAGAAATGAACCAGCTCTTTGAGAATCTACTTCCACACACCTCCAGACCACTTTCCCAATAGGTAGGACAGTAGGTTCCCTGGGATTCATCTCACTTGGTAGAGAACCTTGTATCAAATTTAGATACCACTCATCTCACTATCCAAACAGGTAGTTTATAGATAGGATAAAACCATGTAAAGGAAATACAGTATAAAAAAAATTAAAAAGATCTGAAAAATAAGAGCAAAATTTAAAAAGGCAATTTAAAAACAGCGAGAGGAGCCTCAAGCCACCAGCCAACCCCAGGGTTGTGTGCCTCTCTTCGATCCTCATGCCATTTGGCAAAACCGGGTTTTCACGTTCTTCCAGACAGCTGAAATAGTGGGAGCCAACTTTACTCCCAAGGGCAAGATATTCTATAGGATGAGAACAACCACCGAGAAGGCTTTTTTTCCTAGATCCCATCAATTGGCATTCTTTAACAAAAGGGGTCTGTAACATAACACTTGCTGCCTGACTGGGTGGGACAAGTCAGTGTGACTGGGACAAGATGGTTCCTCGAGGTATACTTTTATTGGATACATCTTTATGAAAGGTCTGAGGGTACTCCTTTTACTCAAGTCCAGTAAATCATGTAGGACATAAAGTATCTTACACATTCTTTCCTCTTTTTGTATTCAAAAGAAATATCTGGCAGAGAAACAGGGATGCCTGCTGAAGTTTTTTGGTGACTTGGAAGATCATACTTGTCGAGAAGACCTCCATGCTGTTTTTTCAAATCATGGTGAAATCAAGTGGATAGACTTTGTCAGGGGTGCAAAAGAGGTCAGAAGGGTTACTCTGATATTTCTAAATAATAAAACGTTAAGCAAATAGATGGCACCCTGTTTTGGGGGCTAATTATACATAATTTGAAGCAAGGACTACTGATTTTACTATTCTTGTTCATCTGCCTTAAATTTACTGGTAAAAAGAGTGTTAATGGCAAAAATCTTAATGGAAAAAACTATTCACTGGGGAAGTAATTCCTGGTAATACTACAGTACACAAATGACGTTCCTGCTTGCTAAACAACGGTGGCCTTGTACATTCTAGATCCTAGATAAGTTGCTCACTGCAACAATTTGTTCCCTGCCAGTATATTCCTTGATGCTTAATTTCTTCTTGTAGTCAGAGGAGCAAGTTCTCAAGGACAAGGGAAAAATGTTCAGATTGTATGTTGCTTTCTGCAGCTTCTGCTTTCAGCATTTGTCAAAGAATCCTAAGACAATCATCTGTCCCCCAAATGAGTTATATACATATTCAGTTCCATTGAGTAAGATGAAGCTTAATTCACAATCACTGTTGCTTCAAGCTGTAAATCTCTAGGAAGATGCTATTTTCTGGCCGATGGTTGGAAGCAGCCAAATAGGGGTTCAGAACTATCCTATTGCCTGGGAAATTGTCCATTGCAAATGTCCCACTGTGAGGACGAAAATGGCTGGAAGGTGCCTGCAGTGATTCAAATTATATTTCTGTATACAGGGTATCATCCTGTTCAAGAGCAGCGCTAAAGGTGCGCTGGATAAAGCCAAAGAAGCAAATAATGGGAAATTACAATTGCGAGAGAAAGATGTCACGTGGGAAGTGCTTGAAGGAGATGTGGCCAAAGAAGCACTGAAGAAAATCATGGAGAGCCAGCAGGAGCTGTTAAACAAAAAAAGAGGAAAAGGTGATTTGTTCCTTTAAGGCATTTACTTCTCATTTAATCTTTCCTGGAAGTTAAAATTGTTGAAATGGACTGTTCTCTTCTGAGAGGAGTTCTGATCTAGTGAGCCCATCTTTGTGTGTTAGAAAGAAGGCTCGGTTTGTCTTCAGTGGCTCTGGAAAGGGCCAGATTTATACGCATACAGGACAAGCCGCTCCGAGAGCTGCCTGTCCACAGTGGTGGCAAGGAAAGGAAGGAGAGTCCTAGAAGACCAACTGTTATTGGGCTGAGGGAAAAATGGGGAAAATGCTCTGTAGCCCAGCCAAAGTCCTTGCTTTTGAGTAGCCTGGCTCTGTGGCACGGAAGGAGGTAATTCTTGACCAGCAAGCCAATTTTTTTGTTTTTAATGCTAAATCAAGACATTAAAAAGCCTCTGGTTGGCGTTTGGTTTTAAATACCTCTTCCCTTTAAAAACAGATAAACATTTCAGATAATAGCCTTCTGGTGATATCATCACTTAGCCCTCGAGTATATCTATTTTCTGGCCAAAAGATTGCCCATCTCTGTATTAGAGTTTAGAAAAGTGAGGGAATGCATGCTAGGGCAAGTTTGCACACTTCGAATCCTGAAACTGGTTCAGAATTGTATGGGAATTTCTTGATCTCTCTTTGTAACCAAATAGGGAAACTAACACAGGCACTCTTTAAGTAAACACTAAAGTTGAATTATATCTACTCCCTTCCTTTGAAGACAGAGAATTCTGTATTTTATCTTTTTGATTTTTTTTCCAGAAAGATTTTTCTGGTGTTCTTTCCTATCTTTTTTCACTTTGATTAAAAGGTCTTTTTTGTCCCCATAGAATTTTTCTTTGTCAAGCCTCTTTTTCTCAATAAACTATCCTAACATCTTTTTTAAAAAATGATTTTCAGAGCCTTCTTTTGCTTTTGCTTTTAAAAAGAGGCTATCAGATTTTTCTTTCTTTGTACTTCTTATACTGTCAAGAAGAATGATTCTGTTGGGCAAATTTGTAAAGATCCAAACATCGCATTCAAAATCGGGATACAATGACATTAGTGCTTTAATTCTTCCTGACAGGGACTGTTCTGTAGAGTAGCTATCTGAAGGAATTAACCTCTGGCTGAAAAACAGGATCTATGCTCAAGACCTTCCCAGGTTTCATAGTCTTGAGTTATAAAAATAATACAGGGAGGATACAAACAAACCAATAAATCTTCCCAGGTTTTTACTAAAATGCTGCACTTATGTGATTTAGCCCATTGGAAAATTTAAAAAAAAAAACTTTATAAAGGACCACCAGAGAACAAAAATAAATAAATATGGAGACAACTTTTATATTTCCAAAAAGCTTTTTCCTTAGACTGAAGGTTATTAGTCTCTTGCATTATTTAATTAAATAGGAATTATCAAGAATAACACCAAGCTGCTAGATAAAGAGAACAAGCATTTGCATAAAATAGCTGCTTCAGCTGAGTTTTTCTTTTATTTATTTAGGGTATGACATAACATACAAGGAGTAGTAATATAAATTAACATTTCAACTATTGTCGACATGGTAATTCAAAGCCTGGCACCTTTTTTGTGGGGTCATTTATATGTCTTCCCATAACTGGGTGTTCAATGACACATTTGGCTTTCCATTGGATTTTCTTTTGATTCAAGTACAATAAAACTAATTTGCTGCCCATCTAGTTGCTCCTGCTAATTTGAATCGAGATGTGGCCCCTATCCTTTGATCTTGTCTGCCCTCCAGTTTTTGCTAACAATTAAACCTTTTCTGATATATTTTTAAGGATGTGCATTAGAGCCATTCACAAAAAAGGCTTAGATAGCAAACTGGAATTTTTCCTCTCCCTTTTCAGGATGTTACTGAATTGCTCTAAAGCTGTTTCTAATTAAGGTCTTGCAAGATTTAGTGCGTTCTCCATTATCAATGCTCTTTCGGACTTTTGATGGAACAAATTTTAGTGCTATGGAACTTCCAGTGGGATTAAGACTTTTTTTCCTGCCAATATATTATAGGCATGAATGAAAGCTTCAGTGTAGAACATCAAATTGTTGGTAATATCCTCATGCAGGAAAGAACTGTAGAATTTCTTTCACAAACTAGATTACTAGGAGAGCTAATTCACATTTTTTTTAAAAAAAGAGCAGCCTAGCCCACACCTGATTCCTTATGGTACTACAGGGAAAAAAATGGATTTGTGGCTTGCCACTAATTCTGCCACTGGTGACCCATATCTGCATTCTCATATATCGTATTCTCCATTCACTGAAAATTGGTCAATTCTTTACCTACAAAAGCTTTTTCATTACAGGGACGTCACTTGGGTTTGTGAATCTGTTTGGATTTGTTCAAGTTGTACATTTTCATTTTTAAAGGTTCCTTCCATTTTCAGATACATTGTTGATGTGAGCGTGTTCTTCAGTTGACCCAACAAAGATGTTGGAACAATTTTTATTTACATTTAGCCCTCAGGATTTTTTATATTAAAATGTGACTGTAACCACTTCTCTCTTTGTAGCTTCTAGAAAAGTCTTGTTACCAGTCCATGATAGCAATCAAACACATTTGATTGAAATATAAACAACTTTCCACACATCACCGAGAAAGTGGGGTTTTCCTATAAAATCCTTTCCATAAATCTCAGAATTGTTTAGTGGTTTCAAGAAAAGGAAAAACAAGCCTCTCACATCAACATGTCCATTAAACTGCCATAGTCCTGCTTCCCCACAGCCATTGTTTTTTTAGAGAATAAAATAAATCTGAATCGACTAATGTTTGATATCGGTAATCTTAATAGCTCTACATTGGTTCAGATGATATTAGATCTCAAAAATTATCCAGCCACTAATGATCAAGGCATACGTTTCTTTCTAACAGAATAGCCTTGCTGGTGCAAAGACTAATCTTTCCAGGACTTTTCAAAAGCTCTATCAATAAATGTCAAGCATTTTCAAAACCATTTTGTTTGGTAGAATGCCTAGAGAAGGATATACATTGGGGCAGACTTCGTTCATTCTAAAATTACTTTTTCATTGATAATCCCAGTATCTTGCATTTAATAGAGCCCTGCATTTCACCAGCTGGAACAATTAGAAATATCCAAATCTTAAGAGGAAAAATTCCGTACCTCTAACTCATGCCAGATAGTGCATGGTCTACATTGCCATAACATAGAAAAACATGTTTAATACCTTCTTAATAATGTATTGCTATCAGAGCAGCAGTTATCTCAGTAGTTAAACTAAAATGAACTGGTTATTAGAAGAGTCATTTTATTCACTAGGTATTGTACACTAGATAAGAGCTTCCATGCTTGGATAATGCACAGAAGGAATGCTCTGAACAAATGGGAGGCGACCAATTTGGGTTATCCATATACCAGATCATCTACGGTAATAAGCTGTAGTTCACAGAAAGCATTGGTGTTCCTTTATTATTCATATATAATTGGAAAAGAAATCACTAAATCCTCTTTCCATGGTGCACTGTGAGCATTCCTTTTGATATAAGAGAAAACTAATAAGGGACTACTCTTTAAATTCAGCTAACTGGCCATGTTGGCTGGGAATTATGGAAACAGTAGTTCTATCTATGGTCCAAATTGGGGAGGGCTATTTTATATGATTGCCTTCCCTCTTAGAGATGTCCAAGAATAAATTCCTTAAAAGTGTGATGATCTTAATTCTGTACATATCCTTTTTCGCCAGGACGCAAAGGCAAAGGTAAAGGTGGCAAGGGAGCACAAGACGCACAAGACAAAAATGTGAAATTCCAAGGCAAGAAAACAAAATTTGAAAGTGAAGATGAAGAGGAGGGTGAAGATGCAAATATCACAGGTGTGATTTTATCTTTGTGGAACAAAATACAAAAATGTACAGGCACTATAGTGGTGTGCTGAAAAGTCGCTATTAAGTTATTGTCGAAGTTTCTGTGTTAATCTTTGTTAGCTATTTGTAACCCTGCTCCCCAAAACAATTGTGTAGGCTATTGGAAGCTTGCCAGCTAAAACTGTTTGTAGTATCCAGGACCATTATTTTAGGTCTGCAGCATTCTTTTTGGAGTTTACACATTTTGCAGAAATGATGAATCAGAATGGAAAGCCGAGTTTCACATCCATGGATAGATTCACCATGCATAGTATGAGATTGGTGTATCTATTCCTTAAGTGGTTCTCTCAAATTTGTTAATGTAGGCAGTTTTATCATCTGTTCTGAGGAAGAGACTAAATTAAATGACTATGGCATCATTTAATATAATATCAATCAGCTTGATATTACTTGACTTACTACTGTAGGTCTGATTGTGATTGTTGTGGCCCACCATGACTGAAATCTCAATTTTACAGGGTCAGCAAGTCCTAAGAAAAGATCACTTGAAGAAGACAAGCAAGAAGAGCCAGCTGCCAAACAGCTAAAAACAGAAAATGGTGCTGGAATTCAGTTGTAATACTTCAAAAACCAATTTAATTTTTATTGTTTCAATACATTTAAGTCATTCCTCCATCCATCTTTTTGTTTTCACAAGAGAATCTGATAAAATCTACGTTGATGTCTACCTGTAAGACAAAGAAGAAAATTACCTTTTGAGATTCTTTCTTGGAATAGTGGCTGATTTAACATGCAGTTTTAAAAAAATATCTGAGAGTGAGCCTATAATTAGGCTGAAAGAAAAGGCTGAAGAAACTGAACTATATCCTAATATCTGTTAATGTACAAAACTTTTATTCAGTACCATATAACAAATAAGTATCAGTATCTTGTGTATTAAAATTTTGTGAATCTTTGTGTTCAGTTACAGATGTATCAAATTGTATTGCTACCTTTTGTCTATTGGAAGAAAAAAAATCTATAAATAAAACAACTATGTAGAGTTACCATGAGCACCTAACTCTGGTTTTGTACTTGTCTTCAGTGCTGCAATAGAATTTTCTCAAAATCTAATACTTTTCTTTGTATGACAATGACAGAAACTGTCTGCTCTAATAAATAGATGTAGCTTTAGGTTTTATGTGATGAACGAACAGGGGAATTTGATCTAGTAAAGCCAATCATGAATACACCCTGCTCATAACTTTTTATTTCAGGGAAACCCTAAAAACATAGTATTGTAATGTATTATGAACAAAAGATGTCCATCAATTCTATGCTTCTCTACATTTGGAAAATCTCATTTAGTTTTAATTTCTAACATGCATACCCTCCACGAGTAAATGTGCTAATCTTCTTGGATTTGTGGGGTGAACCTGTCTTAACCAAAAAGCTAGATCCATATTATTCTTGTTCTTCTCAACTACTCACGACAGACAAAAAGCAAAGTAAAACAGAAATCTAGGATGCTTCCTATCTTGCAGATACTCTTTCTGGTACTATTGAGGACGACGACTCTAGAAATACTGTATTTTGTTTTGCTTGTTTACTGTTTTTAGCTAAACAGTTAATAGTGACTTGACAACGCAAGTAGAACGTGTGTGCTAAACAGAAAGGTTGCGTAGGCTTTTCAATTTGAAGGTGAAATGAATTTGGAACTTATATAGATGCTCAGTTTATACCAGTCTGCAAATGCTTAATATAGTTGTAGGTTTTTCCTGTGATCACACAGTTGCTTGGCACAAGATCCCAAGAAAATGTGAATTTGATTTAAGGAGTTTTAGACATGTGCTAAATGTTCCTGCACACTCCAAAGCATCTTTTGTTTTTACTTTATGTATTAAAATCCCGCACAGCCCCAATCACAGAATTTTACATTATATTTATGTGAATTGGTTTGGTACAATCTAACTTAAACCAGTAATGCCATTTTCTTTCAAGGGTGAATGCCTTTGCAAATAAAAGATGCTACTGCATTCTAATAATTCTATCCATATGGATAGGCAGTAATTTTACAACAGGGAAATCTGCACGATTCTCCTAGCATTTGTTATTACGCACCTCTCTTTGCATTCCTTTTACATGGTTAGTATATCTTCTCTGATAAAACGTAAATCTTCCCTGTCTGTCATATAACACATCAACCTGTCACTGAAAGATTAGGAGCCACACATTTGATTGCATGAGCACTCTTTTGAAGATAAGGGATAAGGGATTCCTATGGCTCTAGAAATTAAATATGTTTCTGCTCCCTTTTGTTTAGATCTTCAGTTTTGTTTTCAATACCAGGTTATATGTATATAGTTCAAATTGAAACATTTTTGTCTACGATCATTCGCATACAGCTCAGTTATTTAGCAACAAATTACTAGGTTTACTCTGAATTAAAAGTAGCCTAGTACTTACTGATTTTTTCTTGTGGAATTTATATGATGCTGGTAGGTCATATTTCAATTCTAAAAGTGAATTAAAAAGAATTTAAGCTGTAATGGAAAATCATAAACATATTTGAGAAGTGATGAAATATATTAGCTGGAAAGTTAACACATGTATGATTTGAATATCTGATACTGGATTATTGGATATGCTTACGATTACATAAAACTATCTTGTGTCTGGTTGAGTAGCAACAGTTCAATCAGATCAATTTATATAATGCAGATACTACCTATATTTAAGATATCATTATAAAATTATTTTCACAATAGTTTTGGATCTGCATATTTTAAAAAGCACAAGGGAAACAACTGCTGTGAAACAATAGTATAAAATGATTAAAAGTAAATGTTTTATGCTATTTAAGACAGGTCCTGTAACGGTATTTGGTATCCTATATAAAGATAGTCTTAATATTTAAATGGGAACTTTGTGTGCCTTTAAACTGAATTTAATAATAACT
The DNA here is from genome assembly GCA_033807585.1 of Hydrophis major. NCBI lineage: Eukaryota > Metazoa > Chordata > Lepidosauria > Squamata > Elapidae > Hydrophis > Hydrophis major. The sequence continues at coordinate 187,574,287 of CM066328.1, forward strand.
TATTCTTACCTGCTAAAACTTCCATTCCTATATTCCATTCATCTGCTTTTTTCTGAATATGCTGAGCATGGAAGGAATGCAAGATATTAGAGGTTTTCTTGATTTTGATCTATCTATCTATCTATCTATCTATCTATCTATCTATCTATTTATCTATCTATCTATCATCTGATGATGGTGATCTCCCTAAATACATTTTCACGAGTTTTTTTATGCTAACATTGAAAACGAAACTAGATTTTGCACAAACTGATTGATATTATGAAGGTTTAATTCTAATATATCGGAATGTGGTGTTAATAAAATGTCTTAGGACTATTTATTACATGATACCTGATTTCAGCATCTTATGATTCTAGAACATCCAAAAATTTTAATCTTACTGCTTCATACAAGGATGGGTATCAGCACAATCTTTAGACTTACTTGTCGAGTTGATGTTTTGTGTAAGGAATACACAGCTATTCTTGACATTTGCACAGCTGTTTTGAGAAAAGCCATATCCATACCTATTAAAAATAAAGAGTTTTAAGCCTCTTTTACTCAGACACACTTAGTTATTATTTCTCCTGAATTTCTAAATATCTCAGCAGCCTTGAGCAGTATCACCTACAGAAATAAAGTTGTCTTGCTAGTGTTAAGAAAAGCTTGATAATGGTTAGCACTGTATATTACCTAGGTTGGAGAATACACGTTTTAATTTCACTAGTAGGTGCCTAATTGATTTAAGTACTAAGGTAGTCCTTATCTTGCGATTACAACTGAGCCCAAAAGTTACGTTGCTAAGTCAGATGGTTGTGAAGCAAGTTTTCCCCATTTTACGACCTTTCTTGCCATAGTTGTTAAGTGAATCACTGCACTTGTTAAATTGTTAAGTGAATCTGGCTTCCTTATTTATTTTGCTTGACAGAAGGTTTCAAAAGGCGATCACATGACCCCCAGGACATTGCAACGGTCATAAATATGAGTCAGTTGCCAACTGTCTAAATTCTGATCATGTGACCAGGGGATGCTGCAACAGTCATAAGTGAAAAACGGTGATAAGTCACTTTTTTTTAGTGCTGCTGTTAACTTTGAAGTCACTACCGGTATTAAACATTCAGTACTTCCCATTTCCAACAGACAGAAAATTGAAATTTATTTTTAAGCATTCCTGATTAGCATGTTTTAATGTTTAATCAGTTTAAACAATTCAGCTGTTTGTGTTATGTAACCACCTTTGTTTAGATATATTGCTTCAACTAATTCTTATGTTGAATTAAAGTTCTAACATCAGTTCAAGGTTTGATTTCTGTCAGATATTTTTGATTATCTCATTGGTTAAATAATTATCTAGCATGTGCTAAAATAACAAACCCTTTTGTCTTAAATATAGAATGGAATACACAGTCCTAAAATTTGTTGTACTGGGAAACATACTTCTGTTCTATTTTTTTCAATGAAAGTTCCAGTAAAATCATATTCTTACATAATAAATGTCTTGTGATTGCAGGATTTGAAAAATCATGAATTATATATTACCAAGTAATGTAATTTAAGAAAATCTGTTATGTAATGGTAGAAATATGTTTATAAAATGAAAGCTATTTCTAAGTTAAACTTGTTTTAAGACTGATAAAAGTAGGAACATAAAGGAATTGAATTTATGGACGACTGGTAGAACAATCTAAAAAAAATTATAAGATATAAATTAACCTTGCTTACTATGAACCACAGAATGTAACAAATCCAGCACAAAGAATTTAAGGGAGAGATGAAGAATGTTTATATTATGCCTGAGGTGAAAGACATTAATGGCAGCTAAGAGAAAAGGTACTGGTTCACTGTGGCAGTAAGGAAATGCTGTAAAAATAAATAAAATTAGATAACTTTTTCAGGTAGTTCACTCCCATTCAAGAAAAAAATGGCTAACCTTTATTGTGCTTAGTTCCAAAAGGAGGATTCATAATAATTGTATCAAATGTTTTGGACATTTTGTCAAGTAAAGAACATACATTGCACTGAATCATGTCAACATTTGTGAGGTCAAATTCTTCAGCATTCCTATTAAATACCTCCAGTGCATTGGCATCTATATCAAATCCTATACATAACCTGGGAAAAATAAAATTAAGAGAATTACAGCGGTACATATTACTTTAAAAATGTCAACAACCTACTGCTAAACATCAATGTTTAATATTAATTTTAATACTAGATCAGTTGTGATTTTGATCTTTTTTCTTAAAAGAAAAATGAACTGTTAGATTTCTAAATGTCAGTTATATAAATTTTGAATGATTAGTCAATGTGATTTCATCTTTGAATGATTTTTCATGTGATGCTATTTCAGTAGCAGATATTATAAAAGTTTGAAATACGGAGTAACTTAACCTAGCAACGTGTTTTAGATGCACATTCTGTTTAAAATAATATGAGTAACTACACTGCATTCTTAATTATGGTGAAAATGTGTCTAATAAATCTGTATTTACAGTATAGGTAGTCCCTGACTTATCAAAATTACTGTCATAATTCATCGAAGTCATTAAGCGTGATGTCAGTGTGAAGTATGAAATGGACCTGTGCCTGATTTCACAGCCTAAATTGTTAAACAAATGTCACAGCCATTAATTGGTTTCTTCAATGGGATTTTATTTTTATTTTTTTGCCAAAACCCAGTATCAGAAAACAGCAAAAACTACCCAAAATTGCATTTGTGAGACTGGCATGTGGCAAATGACCATCAATGCAATCCAGTTGTCAAGCATCCAAAATATGATTATTTGATGCAGATGTTTGTATCAGGCCGTCAGACCTCTGGAACTAAGTTGAGCTCAGGGAGATTTGTCTTAATTTGAATGGTCACTAAGCAACCAGTTGTTAAGCAAGGACTACCTGTAGTTCGAATGAATGGCAAAGATCCAATTTGACTGTTGTAACCATGTAGCTTTTCTTGGTGGCAATGTAGTAGTGGCTTGTCATTACCTTTGCTTTATTCCAGGATGTTTTTTTTAAACTTCATAGTTTAGTTTGCAGCCCAGGGATATCCTAGTAATCTGACTGTGATTAGCTTTACTCATGACAAATTAAAAACATGCAACTAACTTTCTAAAGCTACCAGTACTGTTTAGATCAGGGCTGTCAAACTCCCGGCCCACAGGGCTGGATGCGTCATGTGCTGGCCACACCCATGTGCGTTTTAGTGAAGGGAAAAAAACTCCCAATACATCATGTGACACTGCCATGACGTGAGTTTGACACCCCTGATTTAGATGGACTTATTTAGAGATATGGCTCTTTGTTTTCACATTCTTTGTTCTGAAGTACCCTTGATTTTCATCCTTCCTCATTTAGTTTAATATTAAAAAAGCAATAAGAAAATGAGATTTCTTACCCTGCTCCCAACATGGCACTTCCAATGCTCAGTATGCCACAACCACACCCAAGATCTGCCACAATCTTGTTTTCAATATCATCAAATGTATTATGAATTGTATAAAGCATACATGCTAGAGAATAAAGATATAGGCAACAGGTTCAGAGCAAATGCAAACTATACTAAACAAATTGGGATGAATAAAGTTAATCTGCTCTATTTCCACATTCAAGCAACGTTTTATTTTATTCATCCACAAATTAATATATCAGCAAACTTTATAACAGTAATGTAATGTAACACCTACTCAGATGGCTACAATATGTCTAAAAGGCAAATAAAAACAAACTCAAGTGGCTCACATAAGTGAAATGCCAAGGCTTCCAAGGAAAGGTCCTCCTTAAATCTAAACATCTATATTGAGAACAGTGTTATTCCACTGAGCTCATATTATAATTTTTAACTCGAGTACTGATTTTTACATGTAGAAAAATTATAGGGCAGAATCTAAGAACTTAACAAATAAACTTATTAAGCATTCATTATATAGGAGACTTTATTACTTAAAACTTTTGGCAGAATATTAAATTCCCAATTTCTAAAATTCTTGGAGTAAAACCACCACCACCATCATTATTACATAAAGAACACATAATTTAATGTTATTTAAAATTAGCTGTTAGAATTTGTACAGTAGACCAATACATGACAGAAAGAAGATAAAATTTTACCTGCAATATGTGGCCGTGTCGGATATTGTTCAAGCAGGAGTTTTGGATTCTCAAAGACATCAACTTGTTGCAAACAACTCTCAAGTTCTTTAAGTTTTAACTTTTTCATGCTTAGATACATAAAGGGAATGAATGGATACATACATACAAATATTAATGCTTATTTCCTAGTATATTTTACTGCCCTTTGTACCTCAATAATTTTTTTTTTTTAAATCTGAGGCATACAATTTAAAATACAAGAAAACTCAACATTTATATTTCATAATTCTTAACTCCCCATCTCCCTTGGATGAAAAAATAGTATCCAACAAATGAACTGGTTCATATTACAACAGACTAATCATCTGGATTTGCATTACATTAAGCCATTAATTATGCTCCACAAACCATAATCGCTATATTATTAATACAACAGACTAAACCAAATTTATACAAACATTTTTGAAATGTGAAACCAGACTAGGGGAAAAAATCTGTTAATTTTTATGCTCCAAATTTAGTGTTGCTTAACTTTAAACATTGCAGAAAAACAGATTACAAATCCATTAAATAAAAATAAAATAAATAAAAACGGAAAAACTATACGATAGAATATTTAGGAAAATTTAAAATGTTCCAAAGTAACGACCTTACATTCTTCAGATGGACATGAATGGAAAGAATTGGGGGAAGGAGGTAAATACAACTTCATACTTCTGAGTTTATGAACTGAAGTTAATGCTGAGAAAGATTATTGTATCCACCAAGTCTCTTTTCAGTCGAACTCTAGACTCCAAGTGTCTTAATGGACATAAGCAAATAATTTCCTGATTGTTTTTTTTCCCGAGTTTCCATTAATTCTGGGATAAATTTGCAGAGCATCCTTCTACAGGAGGAAAACTAAACTATTTTGTCTGTTTATCCAAGTAGATAAATTATTTATACAAATAATCGCACGATCTCCTCGAACTTAACCTCCTGGAAACGTAGAAAACGCTTTTACCTCTCTGCCTTTTTCTCAGCGATCATGCATTTCCGCTTTGTGCAGGAACTTAAGTCAACCCCCAAACAAAGGAAACAAAGTTCCGTGCCTTCAGTTCCTATCCAGAAAACAGAGCACAGGGAGCCTTTTTCCCAGGTCCATTACTCTGGAAATCCTGGAAACAGAAAAGAACCGAAGCTGATGGGATCTCAATTTGGACACGTCTACCTCGAAGGAAAAATTTTTTTTTAAAGAAGTTCGGTTTCTTTGGATTGTTTATGTCATGCGATTATCCTTTATTTCCCCGGACATTTCAAGAAATAAATCCCGCAATGCCCAGCAGTAAGATTTTATTTACATACAAATGTACAGAAACAGAATAACGGAAGGGACATTGTAGCTCATCTAGTCCAACCCCCCCCGCCGCCCAAGCAGGAGACCCAATCCCATTTCTGACCATTCAGTATACCATAAGGGGGTGAGTAGGTCTCGCAGGTTTGAATCGATTCTGCTCGGTTCGATCCGTCTCAATCCCTAGAAAAATCCTTCCATTTAAATGTGAGTCATCTGCATACGATTATGCTCGTAAACTTATCTGAACATCAAACAACACTGAACCTGCAATAATTACTGTTCTAGGGTTTTTGACGCCTTCTGTGCCATCAAGTCATTTTCGACTCCTAGCGATCACACAGACGAACGCCCTAAGCAACTGTTTATTTTTCACGGGTGCCGTTTCCATTTGCCCTAAGATTATGCATTTTATTTCCTGCTCGCCTCATCAAGGCTTGTCTTGCAGAGCCACATTCTTAGGCTTTCCCTGTGCGTTTTATGCACACAGCATCAAAGTGCAGTGGAACTTGTCTAAGGAAAAAAAAAAGTCTTGCTCTGTAGGTGTGTAATAGGCAGCTTTCTCTACCTTCATTAGAAATTGATGACATTTGTTCCTTTGGCACTGAGAAAGTTTCCGATCGAAAAGATTCTTACACTAAAGTGCCTGCTAGTTGAATGTTTAGCAACAGCTTGCTATGTAAGAAGGACTGGAGAAGTGCACTGCTTCATCCCTAAGAGCTTCTGGTCCTGCTTCCTTTACGTTTCCACCCAGCCATAATCAGTGCCTAATAGTTCATGAAACGAAGGTGGGCAGAAGAACCTGGTCGCGAGAAAAGAGCCGCTCGATGTCCTGCGCACAGCGCCCCTTTCCACGCGGATTAAAGTTTGCTCAAGGAGCAAGCAAGTTCACTCCTTGAACAAGCACTCGGAGATTGCAGCTCTCGATTTCCTCGAATCTCTGTGTTGACGTTTCTCTTCAGTTTGCCGTAGTTTTTGTTAAATACACCACTTTCCCCCTCCCCCTGACTCTTAAAATGGTTTCTCTGTAATAAAAGTTACAGCTACTGCTGGACTCAGCTTAAATCTCTTGAAGATGACCAATTTTCAGGCGTCGGCATTTTCTCGCGGGAAGAGCTAAAGTATTTTAAAAAGAAACTTATTCTGTTTCCCCTCCCCCCATCAGCAAGTGCCCCTCTCCTCAACGAAAACACAGAAGAACAAAGAATCATAAGGGTGGAAGGAACCTGAAGAGATCTTCTAGACGAGTCATACCATATATGTGGGTACATGCATAATTTTTTTTTTCTCTCTCTCTCTCTCTACCTACCTATCTACCTATCTACCCATCTGGTCATGTTTATAGTAGAGTTGGGGACCCTTTGAGAGCTGTATGCAGCTTTTATTTTGCTGGTTAGCGTACATTCAAAGTGGCAAAGTTATTCTAAGTTCCAAGTCTCTTCCAGCCAAAGAGCCATCCGATCCACTTTGGAAAACCTCCAATGATGGAGCACCCAACCGGCTCGTCCAGCCGACCCACTAGGGATAAGGGTCCCGTCAAACGAGACAAACGGGCAACGTTGATCAGCGCGGGCGCCAACAGCCGTCTCCTTCTCTCTCTCTCTCTTCACTCAAGGGAGACGGGGGTGTGGGGTGGGGTCGGGAAGCTCTCGGTTCTTGGGCGGGCAAAGCAACGAAGGAAGCCGGCAGGCGAGACCGCTGTGGCAGAAGGTGGAGGGGCAGAAAGAGAGAGAGAGAGAGTAGGCGGCCGGGGTGCTGACTTTCCCGGCTATCGCGAGAGGCGCCTCTAGGAGGGAAGGGAGGGGAAAGGCGAGAAGGAGGCAGGTGAGGGAAGAAGTGCAGCCTGAGTCTGAGGAGGGTTTGCGACGCCCGCAGCGGCTGCCTCGGTGGAGGGACGTCCTCGGCCGCCCTCATGGCGGGAGCGGGGGCTGGAGGGAGCGCCCAGGAGAAGCAGGCCACGGCAGCACGCCTGAAAGCGGCCCTCGGCGGCGCAGCTGCCGTCGCCGCCGCCTCCGAGGAAAGCGAAGCTGCCGGAGAACTCCAAGCGCTTCTGGAGCGGGTTTTGGCTCCCCTGACGGGTAGCGACGACGCCGAGGCGGTGTCCGAAGCGCTGGGGTGGTGCCGCTGTTTGCTGGCGGGCGGCGAGCCGTGGGACAGCTTCGTGCAGGCGGTGAGGGCCTACGACCCGGCCACGCTCTGCGGCCTGGTGTGGACGGCCAACTTCGTGGCCTATCGTTGCCGGACTTGTGGCATCTCGCCTTGCATGAGCCTCTGCGCCGAGTGTTTTCACCAGGGCGAGCACGCCGGACACGACTACAACATGTTCCGCAGCCAGGCGGGGGGGGCCTGCGACTGCGGCGACGGCAACGTAATGCGGGAAGCCGGGTGAGTCTCGCGAGTGGGAATGAATCTCCCCCCCACCACATTCCCCGGGGCTTACGAATGGGAGGATGCCGAGGGGGGGTTTAGAAGAGCCCCGCACGGCCCCACTCTCTCTGCTCCCTTTTCTCCCAAGTGGCTTTGAAGGAAGCACACGTGCAAAAAGAAATTAATAATAACCGTGAATGACAGGGCTGTGATCTGGAGGAACAGGTGGATATAAGCCACCTAGTCCTGGGCTGATGCATCTTACTACTTCATTGGGACTGTAGAAACTCATCTTGTGCCCATCTAGTACAGGTAGACTTCACTGGAGCCCATCATTCCTGTTGCTAAGTCACTAAGTAAACTGTTGTAAGTCGAGGACTACCTGTAGTTGGACACCTGTTGTGTCCATCTGTTGAATCAGGGGTAAGCCCTTTGAAAGGAGCACAACTTCATGTGTTCTCTGTAGCATCATATGTACTGCTCCCAAAATGTATGTAGAATCTGATATATTGTGACGTAAATTTTCGTGGGTATGATGAAGAGGGTTTTAGTTTGTAGAAGCCATAATAAATTTATTTGTTTTTAAAGAAAAGTTATTCTTAACATTTGTTGCAAAAATTGCCTTTAACATTTGTTCCACAAGCTACATTTGTTTGTGAGTTACAATCTTTACTTCAGCAAGGAGCCCTAAATTATCCTTAGAAGAAAAAATATCAGTTACTGGATATTGAAAGTTAGGTACCAATATTTCTGCAAGCCAAATTCAAACTCTTGGGACATTTTTCTTGGCCCCTGGTGGCCTGTAAAATTTTGCTTTTAAAACTCTGATAAGGTTAGTGTATCCATCAAAACAAATGCACAAACATGATAGAAGGCAAAATAATGTGGCTCCATATTTCCTGATTTGTACCTTTTAAGTATGAGATTGAAAAATATACTGCAAAAGATACAGTTCTCTTCTTCTCATTAATTGTATTTGTGTCAGTGCCCCTTTATTGAAATTTTACATTAAGTTGTAAGAATAATAATGTTGCAGGACTCTGTATAGTTAGTGTTGTTAAGTTTGCATCTTATATATTTCAGGCCAGTACTTCATTTTATTTTGTGTTTTTCTTGAAGTTAAAAACATTGGCTGGACTCACTACACCATGCCAGTGTATTAATTCATGGTTCTGTAAAATATATATAACCAGAACGTTTTAGGGTTAAGTATCTTATGTGAATTTGTTCAGTAGTATCCCTCTTGCTAGCTACAGGTTGTAGAAGTTTTCATATAGTTTGCTATGTTTTCTCAAAAATGCCCATGACTCTGTTACCCCATATGCTCTTAACACTGGTAGAGAGTAATTATGTTTTTAGCCTTACCATATGAATGTTTATATTATTAGGAGGCTTTATAAAGTTTTCAATAGAAAGTCTTTGCTAGGGCTCATTTTTGACATTTGAGAAATAGAGAAATCCAACATACCATATAACTGTTACCTATAGCAGGAAAATAGGAGACATGGGGCACACAGGCTGTTGCACTGAAGACTTGTTTCTAATTTCAGTCTAGGTTAAATCCTGGGACAAAATAATATCCAAGCAAATTACCAAAACAAATTCTTCTTCAACATGTTTTTATTTTGTTGCAAAACAAAATGGTGTATATGTCTATCATAGTTTTTGAAATGTATGTTGACTTCTGAATTTGAATGGTAGTGATGGGAGAAGGAGCTTTGAAACATGGCTTAACTAATACCTATAAAGAATAATGGAGGGCCAATGGGATAAATTGAAGGATATACTTGAAATAGGTTAGAAAATGTAGATTACCTTAAAGAATGGAGTAAATACTTAAAATACTGAATTGGAAACAAGAAAGTAGCCTGAGAGAAGAGCTGACTTATAAAATGATGCAGAGAACCGCAGCGAAAGAGATGACACATGGGGCACATTTCCTTTTTGAAAGTAACTCAAATGTTGGGTAGAGCTGTTGCTGGTGATGCTGGGATAACAGTAGATGTAAAGTTGCTATGAGGGCATATTTTCAGTTCAGTACTTTTTTGGCAGGATGAGATGATTGAATGCTGCCAAACTTTCCTGTCACAGAGAAAGCATGTGATAGAGTCATCCTATCCTCTGCCTCTATATCACAAGTTTGATACATGAACTCTGAAGTATGCCAGTATGTAAACAAGTCTCAAGTGTTGACTACTCAGTGTGACAGACACTGCCCATTGTTATTAGTATGAATTTGGAGAGAGAAGACAAAGATACCTGTGGGTCCTCGTCATTTTTATTTTCATGCACAAGCAATGCACATGACAGTAGACAAGTTATTTTTATTTAAAACATCTTATAATTTAGTGGTAATATAGTAGTGTTTAGATTTGTGGAAAAGGTTACAGCTCACTGTAAGTCATAAAGTGATTGCTTATAGTTTTGAATATTATATGAACCCAGTCACTGAGATTGTAAATAACAGTTTATGATGTATTTCCAGTAAACGTTACAGTGAAATAATCCTGCATCGTATGTTGTTATCTGAATACAATATCTGAAGAATCCTGGAAGATACAGCAACATGATGAATCAATAAATGTTTTCTCCTGCATTTTAGCACTTTGGGAAACAAACTAAGATTTCTACTTGAAGACAGTTTTTGTATTTAGAAAAAGACTTGCCACACTAAAATAAAAATTTGCTCAATGAGTGTCTGTGCATGCACATGCGTGCACAGTTGCTCACAAACCCATATTACATTTTCTCTCATCTTTTTCCAAAGTTTTTGTCAAAAAGTCAGATATGATGTGGAGTGGGGTAGTTTGCCTATAGATCATTGGTATTGATGTATACAGTGATTATGCCTTACTTTTTTTGTTCAGGGGAATTTTTGGAATGGAGTATTATTCAGTCAGGAAAACGAAAGCGGTAATGAAATTATTTTTCCATGTATCTTTAAAGAAACAACTTTATCCCACACTGCTGATATTTATGAGAGTTAATCATTTATTGGACATAATTAACTGAGCAAGGGTTGACAGCTATGCAATACGTTCTTTCTAAAGGGTCTTTTTATTGTTTACATTTTGGAAATGTAACTGGTTATTCCACTCCATTGACTGGAAGCACTCCTAAGCAAGAATGTAAATACTGAGTGATAGTGTGACAAAGATGAAAAACCAAACCTTTTCTTTTTGGAGACATAGGGATACTGGAAAGCATTATGTAATACTTATTTACATGAAAATAAAATTTTATTGCATTCTAAAGATACTACATTCTAGTTTACACCTGAGATATTCTATGCCAATAAAGTTCTTTATTTACTCTTTATATCTGGAAAAAGAACATATACTAAACATAAAATAAGTTTTGCTTTAAGTTTAAAAATTGTACGCCAAAATGTTCTGCTTCCAAAACTTCAGGCAGAATCTGCCTACCTGTTTTGTTTAGGCTGGGAATGCTTCCTCTCAAGATGCTATGGGAAAGTGATCAGAAACAGTCATTCTTGTTTTATACTTTATATTTGTGAAAGAGAGGACAAACCCTGTTAACGTTACCACCTAGGCACCTGAAGAGCATGGTACAAGTACAAGTATAGAACCAATCTAGATCCTCTCCTTACAGAGGAGAAGCTCACATGGTTTGCTTGCCATCTGCCTGTTCTGGAACCCACATGAACTCAAAATCAATTTGGGTAGTCCCCATTTGTAGCCGGAGGAATGTGAGGTGACTCATTGATGAACAGACTAGATAGGAGACTTGTAAGCTTTTTCCAGGTTTATTTGGAAAGTCATTGTGACATGAGCAGCTACATAAATCAAATAATGGTATGTGCATACAATTTGTTCCTGGTAACTGCTCTTAACATTCATTTTGCAGACATGTCACATTCAGCAAACCTCAATCATTCTACACCATTTCCTCCTACCCAGCTGCCTGTAGTCAATACTGTTGTGACTATTCCCTTTGTAAATCACTGAGAATACAAACTATTATCCCTATGAAAATGTCATACAATTCATTGGGATACTTGAGGATCATGCCAAAGGCTGGATTAAGTTATGCTTCCAACTCTTTTTCACATTCTTATACTGGCAGGAATTTTTATTCATTTAATTTCCTTTTTATTTTCTTGTTGTGGAAAGGCAAAAAGCAAATAAAAACAATTCCTTGTTAACAGTATCAAGACAGCTTTAGTTGCACTTGTGGATGACCTGTTTTGGGCTTGAAATGAGGGTAGTGTATCCACCCCAGCTCTCCTTGATTTTTCAGTATTCTTTAATACATTAACCATGGTGTCATTTTGGAGCAGACAAGCAGTTAGGAATGGGGAAGCACTCACTTGTAGTGGTTCTCCTTCCTCTTGGATCAGTTCCAGTCTGTGTTGTGTTGGTCTAAACCTAGACCTTTGTTTTGTGGGGTGTTGCAGGGCTCTCCCCTTCCCTCTTGAACACACATGAAGTTTCTGGGAGAGGTCATCACCCACACAGGATATAGTATTTTATTTTAGTTTTTATTTATTTTTGTCAATTGCTTACAAGATAATAGGTATGAGTAAAAACATAGTTATGAACACATGGATACATATAAGAAAAATAAAAAATAAAAGAAACAATAGGACAGGGACGGTAGGCACGTTGGTGCGCTTATGCACGCCCCCTACAGAGCTCTTAGGAAAGGGGTGAGGTCAACAGTAAACAGTCTAAGGTTAAAGTTTTTGGGGTTTGGGGAAGAAACCACAGAGTCAGGTGGAGTATTCCAGACATTGACTGAAGTCGTTGCTGAAGTCGTATTTCCTGCAATCAAGTTTGGTGAGATTAACCTTGAGTTTGTATCTATTGTTTGCTCTTGTTATGGTTTAAGCTGAAGTATTCATTGACAGGTAGGACATTGCAATGTATGATTTTATATACTATACTTAGATCGGACCGAAGGCAGCCTAGTTCTAGGTTTTCTAGGTCTAGAATTTCAAGTCTGGTGGCATAAGGTATTCTGCAACGAGTAGAGGAGTGGAGAACTCTTCTTGTGAAATATTTCTGGACTTTCTCAACTGTGTTAATATCAGATATATAATGTGGATTCCAGACTGATGAGCTGTATTCGAGTATTGGTCTAGCAAATTTTTTGTATGCTCTAGTTATTAGTGTAATATTACCAGAGAAAAAGCTACGAAAGGTTAGGTTAACAACTCTTAATGCTTTTTGGCTATGTAATTACAGTGGGCTCTAGCACTTAGATCATTAGAGATGAATACTCCAAGATCCTTGACAGAGTTTGGATCATCAACAAGGTCTTGACTATTCAGCCTGTATTTTATTTTCTGATTTTTTTTTGCCAATATATAGGGCAGAGCATTTATTTGTTGAGATTTGAAGTTGCCATTTGTTTGACCATTCTGATACATAGTCAAGGTCTTTTTGAAGGGTAGCAATATTGTCGGTGGTGTTGAATAGCTTTACATCATCAGCGAAGAGAACGTAGTTGCTCTTGATATGATCACAGAGGTCATTTATGTAGAGTATGAAGAGAGTTGGTCCTAGAACACTGCCTTGGGGGACACCACTGTTGACAGATACAGAATTTGATAAGACACTCCCAATTTTGACCATTTGTTGTCTGTTTGACAGGAATGCTTCTATCCAGTTATGCAGGTGTCCAGAGATACCGTAAGATTTTAGTCTTAGTAGTAGTTTGTCATGTACCACTAAATCAAAGGCTTTACAGAAGTCTATGTAGATTGCATCTATTGCTTTGCCCTGATCAAGTTGTATAGTCCATAGGTTTTTGCAGTGTAAGAGTTGCAGATTACATGATAGTTTTTTCCTGAAACCAAATTGTTTATTGGAGAGTAGATTGTTTGTTTCTAAGTGGAGGATGATGGATTGGTTAATAATTGATTCCATGACTTTACAGGTGACACAGCATAAAGAGATTGGTTTGTAATTTTCAACTAGGCTGGGGTCTCCCTTTTTGAAGATGGGGATGATCGTGGCTTGTGACCATAGTTTTGGCAAGGAGCTGGTCCTGAAAGATTTTTCAAAGATTATGCTTAGAGGTTCAGCTATGGCAGTGGACAGCTTTTTTAAAAAGTAGGCACATATTCCATCCAGTCCAATGGATAGAGATGGTTTTAGATTGCATAGTGCTTTTTCAACATTGTCTTCTGTAAAATCAACATGTATTGGATCATTGTAGTTGTCTGTGGTTTGATTAGGAAATACTAGGCATGATCCATTGCTGTTTACAAATACTGAGCCAAAGAATGTGTTAAAGAGGTTGGCTTTAATGGTGTCATCGTTGCAGTCTTTACCATTAGGTCCTTTCAGGGGTGGGATGGACCTTGAGTCTTTTAGTTCGTTGTTTACAAAATTGTAGAAAGCGCAGAAGAATTGGTGCATAGAAGGTTTTCTTCTTGTTTAATGTAATAATTGGTGCATTCAAATTTTATCTGGTGGCATAAATTTTTATGTGGGCTTTTGAAGTTGGCAACGTGACCAGATTTGTTTTTCCACCAAAGTTTTTTATTTATTTATTGAAGCTTCCTTATTGTTATGGGAAATTTGTTTTTTCTGGTTTTGGGAGTTGTTGCTCATTCAACTTTACATAAGTACAAACCGCCATTTCTAAAAATTGAAAAAGAGTGCCAAAGACATCTTTCCCTTCTTGCTTTTCATTTTCATATTTTTGGTAAATAAGTTTTAGTCCATGCACAAGTGATGCCATTGTGTAGAGAAAAAGTTTTTCCAAACAACCACCCAAGTGCTTTTAATCAGAAATAATTCTCAGAAATTCCAAAGTCACCAAGCAGTCCAAACAAACTGTTTCTTTTAAATACTTTCTCCTTTTTCACTTTCTCTTTCTGGGGTTAAAGTTTGATCACAAAGTTCTCTTTAAAATATATATATTGGAAGTCTTATTGATGTTTAGTAACTCTTTAAAATTAACTCTTTAGAGTTTTAGGCAATCTTCTCATTTTCAAGATGCTCCAATTTTTTTTTTCCTCTCCCTTTCCACTCATAGTCAAAAAAAATTCTTTTTTTTTCCCTTTAAATATTCAGAAATCCTTGTCCCTTCAACATTCAATTACCTCCAACACAGGTTTTCGGATTTCTCTTATGGTTCCATCGCTGTCACGTTAGGAAGGAGAGTGAAAAGAAGAAAAAAAAACTTTCCCTTTTAGAATGTTCGCCGCTTGTAACTCTTTCTGGAAACAATGTATCCTTAGCAGCCTTCCAAGTTCCAGGGCACTCTCTCTTAGCTTTGTCCCAGTCAGAAGCAATTTTCACAGCTCTTCCTTCTTCCTCCAGCACAAATCTTACCCGACTGCAGGCTTCTTTGTGGCAGCCATTACTGACCGCCACTCCACCACCTTGGGAAAAAGGGGTTCTTCCCGGCTGAGGAGGGGGTCCGCGATACCCCCAAACCTCTATCCGGATCCCCTCTCTCTTCGGCTGCCTCTACAAGGCAGCCATAGCCCCCAGACCCATTTAGATTGGGGGCACCTTGGGGGCAAGCACAGCAGGAATCACAGAGAATCGCGAATTCCTGCCATCGCCGAAGCCACGCAAAACCGGAAAGTTGGGAGTTGTTAATGGTACATATAGTTTGATGACTCTTTTGACTTCAAGTAGAAATATGTTGTAATGGTGGTCTACAGTATTGCATCCGGAGAATAGAAATTGCCAATCAAGGGATAAGAGATCATTGTTTATAAGATCATAGTTGCCTTTTTTGAAGTTATAATTGAGGATTCCGGCGTTGTGATTATTTTTGTGTGGATGTATGTTGAGACAAAAGTCAATCATGTTGTGGTCACTCTTGGAAAAGGGTTCTTTAATTTGTATTCTGTAAATTGAATTCAAACTATTGCAGAAGATGGGATCAAGGCAGCTATTATTATTATTATTATTATTATTATTATTATTATTATTATTATTATTATTATTATCATTATTATTATTATTATTATTTGTTATTATTTGTTATTATTTGTGTTGTTGGTTACTAGTTGTTCTAGTCCCAGATTTGTTATTGCATTGTGGAAGGTTGCATGTTCAGTTATACATTCGTTAAGGGTCCAGTTAATATGAGGTAAATTGAAGTCACCAAGAAAGATAAAAATGTGTGGGCAGGATGCTGCCCATGTTAGTGTATTTAGCTTGTTTGCATGTTCAATGTCATAATCAGGAGCTCTGTAACATAGTAAGAACCGAAATGTGATATTTAAGGACAGTTCACAGATGATGGTCTCAGGAGGAGCAAGCTTCTGGGTAACTTGGATGTTTTTTAGATGTAGGGACTTTTTATAGAAGATAGCAACACCACCTCCTCTGCGGATTTCACGATCTGATCAGTAAACATGATAGTCTCTTACTGTGGTAATGGAGTCAGGGAGAGATGCGTTGAGCCATGTTTCACAGACAAATATAATGTCAAATTTAACCGTATTTAGTAAGAGGAGAAATTCAGGTATTTTATTTACAAGGCTCCTTGCATTGAGTAGCTTGCGTTTAAGGCCAGTTGTGGTTGGAATAAAGGTAGCTAGGGGCGGCCGTGCCTAGTTTTGAGTGATGTTGGATTGGATTGGCTGGGGTTGGATGCGGGGTTGTGGGTTGTATGACTTTCTTTTGATGCAATCAGCTCGGTAGTCAATGTATAGGTTCTTTTCTCCATTTTCTAGATGGTTTTTGAGTTGTGCGCAGAGTTCACAGGAGCGGATTCTTTGCAGTATGGATAAGTCTGATCTTGAGCGAAGTTTTTGGTGGTTGGGATTTGTTTTTGCAATGGTGTTTATTGGGCGAATTAATATGCGTTTGCTGGACTCATTTTTGCATACAACTCTACAAAAACTTGGGGCCATAGAGCCGTCATTGTATTTGTAGCCAGGGCCATCTCTGGTTATTTCAATGATATCTTCAGGAGAGATGTTTGTTGTATTTGAGTTGCTTATTGTTAGGGATAACATTGTTTACCCTAACTGGTTTAGGTAAAATAATAAATATGTAATCATAGTTTGTAAGTTAAAGTGTCTGCAACTTTAAATATGGGAATGTAATTAAGGGAGTGATTGTGAAAGCACTTTAAAAGAAGACGACAGCTTGCTCTCTCTCTGGCTTTGATGATCCCTAATTACTGCATGGACTCAAGACTGCATTACTCGAACGGGAGAGAGACAAAAGACTGATTTGTAAGTGAACTGACATAGGATATTCTACACGGACTTTGCTAACTGAATATCCTTGAATGGACTGACTAAATGATACATGACTAATGGACTGTTATTTTGACTATGCTATGAACTCATAATGGAATAAACTATCTTTTGATAGCACAAGCGTATCTGTTATTTTTGCTGTATGTTAATAAACATACAAACATATCTCACTCATTTATCTGTGTGCCTATCTGACTAACGCTGCACATTCTGTTTAGCTTGTCTCCTTAACCCTGGTTGGGGAACCCAGGCTTAACACTGGTTATGGGCCCAGAGGCTGCAAAGTCAGTTTAACTAGGATAAAACAGATTTATGTAAAAAGTGAGAGTTTGTGTTGTTACACATTACAGTAAACAGACAACTGTGTTTTATTAATTATAGTTTTATATCCATATAAAGAAAACATGGCACAAGTCAATCTACAAAATGTGTCCCTTATATCCAAGCTGGATGGAACAAACTATGTATCATGGTCAATGAAATGTAGTCTACTTCTACGAAGAGAAGGTCTGTGGAACATAATTGAAAATCCACCAAACGTAGAGGAATGGGATCCAGAGGATGATGAAGATAGACTAAAGATAGAAGAATTTATGCATAAAAATGAACAATCTATTTGCATAATAGGTTTAACACTGTCTGACAAGCAACTTGTTCATATCCACGGAGAGCAAACAGCTGTTGGGTGTTGGCAGAAGCTGAAGAGGATTTATGTTCGAGATAACGTTGGTGCTCACATAAAACTAACACGGAAGCTTTTCAGGACGCATCTCCAGACGAATGGTGATATGCTTAGTCATTTGAAAACTATGCAAAGCATTTTTCAAGAACTGCACGAGAAAGAGCTTATTTTCTCTGAACTACACCAAGTCTACATAATTCTATCTTCACTAGATGAAAGTTATGACAACTACGTCACTTCCCTTGAAATTTTGCCAAAGGAAAGCCTAACTTTAACTGATATAACTGGCAGATTGATTGAAGAGGCCAGAAGAAGACTTGAAAGACACCAGTTAAGGAGGGAGCAACCTCAAAAAGAAGATAATGAATCTTCTACTGCATACGCAATTAAAAAGTGTTTTAATTGTGGAGGAAGAGGACATTTGGCAAGATTTTGTAAAAAAGCAAAGCGCCAGAACGCTGGCCAGAATACTAAAAGTAACCAAAAGATAAATAAAAATTTAGAGTTAGCCATGTATACTAACAGAGCTGTAAAAAATAATTTATGGGTGGTTGACAGTGGAGCATCCCACTGTATAACAAATGATAACAGAAATTTTATTAAAATGTCCAAGAGTACACAGCAGATATCATTAGCCAATGGCTGGAAACTGAAAGCTAAAGGTCAAGGTATAGCATATTGTTCTTTTATAAAAGAGAATGTAAAAATGTAATATGTACCACAATTTAAGTTTAATTTAATTTCAGTTCGAATTTTGGTTAAACTAGGATATGTAGTTACCTTTAAAGGAGATAACTGTATAATTGAGAAAGAAGATAAGAAAATTACTGCATCTTTAAGAGGTGAATTATATGTGTTAAATGATAATGGTTTAAATGTGGCTAACACAGTTTATGATAATAAGAAACCTCATGATGAACCTCATGTGTTCTGTAGGGTCTGCCTGCAGCTCTCTCCCAGGGCTCCCACCCACTGGTCCTGTGGTACAACCAAGTCTGTCAGAATGCAGTCATGGAACATTGCATTTTACAACATATTGTTTAGTGATGGAAATTCCAAGTCCAATTGCCATTGTAACTCCACTAATAACCTGTAATTGGCTGCATTCCATCAATTTGTCATTATGGTTAAGGTTTTTTCCTAACTTTACATTGGGATTTGCTTTCCTACGATTTAATTCCATTGTGCTGCATTTTGCATTCTGTGGCAATAGAGAACAGTTCCTTACTTTCTTCTATATGATATACTTTGTGTTTCTGAGTTGTTTTCCAACTACTGAACTGTATATGCAAGGACCTTTCTTTATATCATTCAGGAAATTGTTGAAAACCTAGTTGTTCTGTCAGGCCTTGGGAGCAGGAGAATTGTGGAGCTCCCCTTTTGGCATGGTCTTGCTTTGTTTGGTTTTTAGCGTTTGTACTTTTCTGGCCTGTATGCATGTATGTCTGGCCTGTATGTATGTATATATGCATACGTACATACATACATCAATTAATTTTTAAGTTTAATCTGGCTAGAGTCATTTTGGGAGTCTAAAAATAAAATATATACTTTTGTTAATTGTGATAATTTAATTTTGAATAACTTTATTTACAGGTTCTGCAAAAGGCATCGAATAAAATCAAGCTCAGAAGTTCCATCTGTTCCAAAAGATTTGTTGATAATGGCAGAACTAGTTCTTCCACAATTCATCTTCTGTCTCATTCAGTACTTAAGAGAAGGTTATAATGAGCCAGGTAACCTAATATCAATGTTTGTGTTTTATGTCACACGTCAAATTCTTAACACTACTAATAACTTTAATTTTGTTTTATTTGGTTTGGATGGGTTGGAGTTTATATTCCTTTTTATTTTCAGGATCATTGAAAATATCAATATAGTCACAAAGTGTCAACACCAACCTGATGGTGTATAAATATTTTCTAGGAAACTTTAGTTTCAAGTAATTTGTGATTTGCAAATGAATGGTGTTTTACCAAAGCTTGAAGGAAATATGTATACTATATATATATTTAAGTGAATTGAATGTCACAAGATTCTGTAGACTGTCTTGAAGATAGTTTCCTTCTTTCCAGTTTAAGCAACTCTTAATATTTTTTGAAGAACTGGGGAAAAAAAGGTAAATTCCATCTACTTCAGATAGAAGAGGAGATGAGTTTGTCTTTTATGTTATTTTGAAGAGTAATTCTAAATACATCACAACCAGTACACAGTTCCCTTCTTAATAAAATATGATAACACAAGCCAAGCTATAAACACCAGATTACATTCAAGATACTGAATGGAGTGATGAGTGAAAGAAGAAAAAATAGTTGGATAATTGGAAATATCAAAAATCAAGAAAATAAGTCCTGTTTGGGTGCAAAAGTTATAAGAATAACCAAAATCCTATACGAAACATAGAAGGAAAGCAAGTCAGTTACTTTGTTAAAATGGTTTATTATTCTGTCACAATCTTTTTGGAACTTCTGCGTGAAAATGTATGTTATGTGCATATCAGTGTTACTTCAACTCAAATTCTTTTTGACATCTGTAAATGGTTTCAAGTAAATGATGCAAAATATGTGGACAAAGCAGAATGTTGAGGTATCCCAGAAGTTACATAGAATAGAGCAGTGGTGGCTAACCTTTTTGGGCTCCTGTGGCAAAAATTGCAAGTGCACCAGCGCGACCGCACTCATATGCCAACACCCAGATGCAATATGCACCCCCACGCCCCCTGTGCATGCACACGCAATTTGCCCCCCTCCATCCCCTTACCTGCACTTCACCTCACAGCTGATTTTTCAGCTGGTTTGAGGCCTCTTTTGGCCTCCCAGAGGCTTGGAAAGGCCTTTCAGGCCGAATTATAGGCCTTTTCCGTCATTTCTGGACGAAATGGGCCTATAATTCGGCCTGAGAAGCCTTGCAGAGGCTTTTTCCAAGCCTCTGGGAAACCAAAAAAGGCCTCAAACCAACCCCCCCCCAAATCAGCTGTGAGGCATGCGCATGCGCAGTGAGGTAAGTTTGCCTGCAGCTTGCGTGCCAGCACAAATGGCTCTAGATTCGCTATCACGGGAATAGAGGATAAATTTCAATATCAATTTTTTGCCTTTCCCTTTTCAGAAAGGACTGAAACAAGAAGGATATAAGTGGTGAATGTTGGAAAACCACTGAGATACAAGGAACTAGAACTAGATCATATTGCCTGTCTTCCTTAATATCAGATGTTGACAAGATGAGCAAAATGAATTCTGTCCCCAAACTAAGTAGGAATCCAGATTGTCCTACCTCAAAATAATTTCTGTTATCCAAAACCACTTAGAGTGAAGTCACCAGTTCTAGTCACATAAAAACATTATGGTTCAATTTCATCAGGGACATACTGATCTTTGCACATTCCCAGGCTGGAATCCAGTTGCCATTTTATTCCTACCTCCCTATGCATACCAACAGTCCACTGGCAAGAGCTGTTTTACCACTTTGGCTCTGCTTCCCTATGCTTGCTAAACAGTTGGTGAGAACCTGCTCATCACAGCCTTGCCTCCTTTGCTTTGAAAGTTCACTTGTTGCCTCAGCCTTGTATGCCCCAATAGAAACTGATTTGCTGAAGCATACAAATGGTAAAAAAGACAGCAGCATCTGTACTAATATTCAGAAAACTGATAGTAGTGACTGTGGTTACCAACTCAGATTGTGTATGCTTTGCTAAGAGGAACTGGTTACCCAGAAAAGAAACATTTGAACATTAAATGTATATCTAAAATGAACATCTCATTAGGCTGAAGACCTACAAGCCTTTCTGTAGTAAGAGATTTCGATTGAGGAAATTCTTGATCATCAAGTTTATGCTTAGAATTGTTAATTATGTGATGCATGTACAATTTAAAGTTATGGTTGTAAGAATGGTGTGTTCTATTTGGCAAAATAATAAGCCAGTCAGTAGTTACTAAGCAATTAAAACCATTTACCCAAATTTGTGTAAAATTCTTGTTGGCTTCTTTCAGTTCTTGAATTGCCGTCAGAAAAAGAACTGCACAAAGTTCTTCAGATGTTGGAACCCCACATTTCATTTCTGGAAGATCTGACAAAAATGGGAGGAGCAATGCGTTCAGTCCTTACTCAGGTTTTGACCAATCAGCAGTACTATAAAAGTCTTAGTTCTGGTAAGTTGTTTTATTTTGCTTGAAGAAGCATTCACCATTAAACTTGTTTTTATGCTTTAGGATCAGGGTATCTGCTAAAAGAGAAGCAGGCTTTACTTTGCTATGAACTGCACATTCTATTGATCTCTTGTAAGCCTTACTGAAGTCAGTTTTTACTATTTTAATTGTTGAAAAATGTTATATATATGAGTTGCTTTTAGGATTTGGTTTATGCTGCTAATATAGTTTAGATATTTTAGAAACTGGTTCTTAAAAAGTTTTGTAGGTAACCTTCTACCAATTCTTAAATAGAGAATACATTCTATATATATATTCCCCTATAAAACTATATTGTTCTTCCTTCTGCTCAAACTAATAAGTTCAGGTTTAAATGTCCATGAAGATGGAAGTAAAAGTAGTGATCTAGTTTCATACATTGCACTAAGCCATAGTGTTCTATGACTGTTTGTGACTGTTAAAGCATGGACAATGGTGTGTAAACTAATCTATTGTAGTTTATTCAAGAAAGGACAATCAAACCATGCCTTAGTACAATGTGAGAATGCAGCTAGCAAGTTAAGAACATGACAAGTACATATGAAGGGATGAAAATACAGAATCAGCAATACCCCCCAAAGGCAATTCATTATTTATTCAGTTGAGCAGCAAGTGACAGATTGCATGAAAGCAATTTGATATTTTTGCATATATGTCAGCTAAAGGTGACAATTCAGATTATATATATTTAAAGGGGCTATTGTTAGAGTCCATCATGACAGCAGAATTTCAGTATTTTGCAAGTTTAGTCAGAATTTCCTCTTACTATCTTTTATATAATTTATATAAAGTCTTTCCTGATTATAAGAATGTTCTTTAACAGCATTCTAGGGTTGAAAAATAAAACAGTATTCCATTCCCAAAACCAAATTAAACAATTCAATAGAATTTGCACTGGTGAAGTTATCACCAGAGCTGGCATATTGGTCTTAATTTCAAGAGCCAAGTTTATAGTCCCCATATTGGAATGGTATCATGCAGAAATGTTCAACCTTTGATAATTAATTTGAAAAGTCATAATAAAAGGATGGATGGGCTGTAGTCTGGCTTATTTTTAGTTCTGGTGTATTTACATGTCAGAGAAGTCTTGACTCACTGTGGCTAAATGTGCTATCTAAAGAGGAATCAAATTTTCTAAGTAAGCATTGTAGACTGAATGCTGGAAAATAAAATATTTATGAATGGAAATCATTATTTGAAGGTATATGCACCAAGCCCATGCCATAATTTATGTAAAGTACTTATGGGCCACTCATTATAATGTCTGTTAGCCAGGAATTTTTTTAGCCTGTATCTTCCTGTAAAGATGGATCCTTGGAGTGAACTTGTATCTTTGAAATATATTTAAGGTGGTGGAGAAAATACATGTTCAAAGAAAAGCCATGAAAAATATCTTATAGCTTTGAAAGGTTCTGGACTGACATTTGCTGAAGATAAGCTTGCAGGTGGAATGCAGGACCAAGGAGCTGGAGCTAGTGCTTCAGTAGTTCAAGGTTTGTGTAAAAAATACTTTTAATTGTAACTAGAATTCCCATCTTTGATATGTTAACATATAGAACTTCTAAAGTGGCTTATGAAACTTTCCTGAAACAGCACAAATGTAGGGGGGGAAAGTGTGTCAGAATCCCTATTCAATTTTCAAAATTGGGCAATATCTTCATTCTTAAATACCAGTTTAAATTATGGGAAATATTAGGACCTCTTTCCAATGAGTTTAGAAAATACAGCATTTTGGATTACAAATAGTTATTGTATTAAGATGACATTTCAAGAGTAGTAACATTTGTGTTCCATTATAGAGATAGTAACAAATCACGAGTATCACTTAAAGATTTAGCATTTTCTAGCTAGATTTTAATTTCAATTTCTAAAGAATTAATGTAGGTTTGTATGGAAGAAGCACTATAGGTTTGTTTTTAAAATATTTTTCCAATTTTGTATGAATATTTTAATTTTTAATTTCACAAGGTTTTGCAGGTTCTACACCAACTTCAGGGCGAGGTGACTCTTCAGATGAGGTGAGACTTTCAGAATAAAATAAAGTGTAATCTTGTGTGACAGAAATTAAGATATCATGAGCCTCTTTGTGTTTGCTTTTGCTAACAAATTTATTTAATAGGATTATTTATGCTGAAAATGCTTCCAGTAAGAAAATTGTTATTACTACTTTTGTTGAATTAATTTTGTCAACATTAGGAAATCATATTGTAGATCATGGTTGTCAATTTTTTTGATTTGCCCTTGGCTTCATTGAATGAAGAAGAATTGTCCTGGGCTACATATGTAATACTGTATATAATGTAGTTAATAAATATAAATAACAAACTTCCCTTATTTTTATATTTTTTATTATCTTATGGGTTCACATGGCTAGCTATCCAGAACCATGGGTTGGATACCTTTGATGTTAATAGTAATTTCTGAAAATAGGCTAGCTTAATATCGTGTATATTTACTTCCGTAAACAGGTTTTAATCAGTGTTACTGAGAAGATCATATGCAAACTTCTAAATCTTTGTGGATTATTACATTTTTCCACATTTCACATTTATATTATAAATCAGATTTATCTTAGTATATGCAGTAAAGATAGCAGAGAAAAATGAATCCTGGCATAAATATGTATTCAGTTTTCTAAACCAGGAATTCTTAGAACAAGAAAAAAACCTTTAAGAAGAGATTAGACAACTATTTGTTTGATATGCTAAAGGATTTCCTGCTTGAATAAGAGATTGGATTAGAAGGTTGCTTCCAACTCTGTTATTCTGAATAATTACTGGATTGGCTTCTTTCTGATTTTATCAATCAATCAATCAATCTGTGTAGTAGAGAAATAAAAGGGAAAACATGGGGAAAGGGATTGCTCAAGTGTCAGTCTCTCTGTAGTTGTGGCCTGGAACTAGCCTTCTGGCTAAGGATCAAGAAAGATTAAGCTGATGTAGTTTCTACATATGGAAGCAAACAGTGCTGTATGTTGCAACTATGTACAGAGATCACTGTCTTATTTTATGTTTACATGAATGGTTAAGGACTTTTTAAACATACATAAGCAGAGTTAGTACAATAAGCTATATCCAGCATGAAAAATAAAACTATGAAGGAAAAAGAAAAAAATAGCATCTTAAATATCAATTTTATAATTTTATAAAATATTTTTCTCCTATATGTTCTTATTTAAATGTCCTAAGTTTCTATACAACATCGTATACAAAGAAATAAGTGAAGTAAGAGTATATAACCTGAGGGCTAGGAGTTGCATACAAAACTCTGAAAGTCTTTGGATGTATCCCCCAGAATTAGTTTGGAAATTGCCACAGAATTATAATTTTTAATATGACACAGGAGAAAAAAGTTCCTAAGGAATAATCTTATTAATTACAGTTAATTTATATTTGGCTATTTTTGTCCTAGTAATACCTATCTTTTGAAAATGGCCTCTGTCATTTGGTCTGAAGGCTATATATATGCCCCAAATATATAGTAGGAGAATTTAGAGGAATATTTGCTACAGGGATCTGTTCAGGCGGAGCTGGACAGAATTTCTAGGGCATCCAAGAGTATTGTTTGTGGTGTTGGAAAAAATATTTTCTTAAGGTTTCCCGAATAGGTAAAAAAGGAATACAGGAAATGAATGTTTTAACACCTATATACTTGGGTTATTTAATTTTCAACTATAACTCACTAAATTCTTTATAAATCTATGTTTGTATGATAAACAGAAAACTTTAAAATCCATATTCATAGGGATTTTGTATATAAGTGCAAATCCATACAGATAAGATTTAAAATCTTTAAAAATCAATTCTGTCTGATTTTTCTATTCAGATGAAATTAATGGTAGCGTATTTACTTCCAGGAAAATAATAAATCTGATTCCTTTGTTTTCTTACAATATTGGTATATTTCAAGTGTTTTTGCTTCTATTTTTATATATCAGTAATATGTGTGTGTGTATATATATATATATATATATATATATATATATATATATATATCTATGGTATTCAGCTTTGTTCGGGTATTTTCCCACATCATTATAGGAAAATACCCGAACAAAGCTGAATACCATACATGTAAGTACCCGCGAAAACTTAAGAAAACAAACAACTATATCTATATACCTATATCTGTATCTATATCTATCTATATCCCACGGATGGGGCTTTACTTGTTCACATGGCCCAGTTTCTGGCATGCGGTGACCCGATACTGGTCCACAACCTGGTTTGGTGATCCCTGTAGTATATCATATGAGAAAATTGGGGAGGGGGTGGTTTCATACAGTTACTAAAAACTTTACCTTTCTAAAGTTAACGATTCTGCCTTTGATATTTATTTATGTATTGAATTTGTTTATGTCTGTAGGTTTCACTGAGTAATTAGATTTCCCTGTCATGAAGGGAAGATAAATACTTAATTGGATTTTAATTCTGAAGAATGCCATTATATTATTTCAACAGGTTGCTGTTATATACAATGGATATAAAATGTCTAGGCATCTCGTTTAAAATGCCAAGTTCTTGAGATGTAAAAAAAAAAATCAAACCAAGATAAATCATAACCTGGCATTTTAACAGGAGTGTGTGTAGACTTTTAATATTCACTGTACAATCCAGTTTGTTGATGGAAGAAATGTCTTGCGCTATATAATAATTAGATATTGGAAAATGCTTCAGATATGAGAAAATACTTCAGATTCTTCTAATAGTATTTAAACTTTGAATGATTTCCAGTCATTTTCTAATAATTTGGTCTTTTGCAGATGTTTTAACTGAGTGTATTATAATCAAAAAGAACTTGCTTCTAAACAAATGTGCTTATGATTTAAGTAATTCTTATACAGTACCCCTCACATTATTTTTCCATTTAATTGGCAAATTCCTCATTTATTATGTTTTCCAATCTTAGCTTAGAGTTTTAGGAGTTTTTTAAAGACAGTTTATGTGGGATAAGATCCCCAAGTGATATAACATTAACAGAAGGACATGTAAACAGAAGGACATTTAAAAGAGACTATAAGAAGTTTTTTGATGAAAAATATATTTTTATAACCTGTTTCCAATAAATAACATACCAATGCTTCGCTTGAAATACTGGAAATACTGGTTATTTCTGAATAACATATGGCAGTAAAGTAATGTTCCTAGGGGGAGTCTATTCTCATATCCCACCCCAGCACAGTATAATAGATCTGATGTTAGATTTGTCTATTGATCTATTTTCAATCTCTTTATTTTAGGAAGACCAGGATGGTAACCAAGGTGTGGGAAAGTGCAAGAGAGTGAAACTAAGTACCACCACCAAAGGTATATATAGTAAATTGTTTGTTGGATACTTTATAGTTTATAATCATGTTTTACTCAACTGGTAGTTTTGAGTTTTCATGGATGAAGGTGAATGTCAAGTTCTGTAATATGTATAATATAGAAGCACAAGTAAGCGTGTATGTGTGTGTGTGTGCATGTGTTCATGTATGTGTGGATAGAGAGACAGACAGACAGTTCAGCCTTGGTTCAAGACCTGAGCTTCACGCAATGGGGTGAGCTCCCATTACTTGCGGCAGCTCCTGCCTACCGAGCAGCTTGAAAGCATGCAAATGAGGGTAGATAAATAGGTACCACTTTGGTGGAAAATAACATGAGAAAGCCGGGGCTATATGAATCACAATTTGGAATTAAGATTGCTGGGAGAAATATCAACAGTCTCAGATATGCAGAGTCACCACTCTAATGGCAGAAAGTGAAGAGGAACTATAAGAGCCTCTTGATGCGGATGGAGGAAGAGAGTGCGAAAATTGGCTCAAAACTTAATATTAAGAAAACTAAGATTATGGCATCTAGCCCTCTCAATTCCTGGCAAATAGATGGAAAAGGAATGGAGGTAGTGATAGATTTTGTTTTCCTGGACTCCAAGATCACCGCAGATGGGACTACAGGCAAGAAATTAAAAGACGCTTGCTCCTGGGGAGGAAAGCTATGGCAATTCTAGACAGTGTATTAAAAAGCAGAGACATCACCCTGCCAACAAAAGTGCATATAATCAAGGCTATGGTTTTCCCAGTTGCAATGCATGGCTGTGAAAGTTGGACCATAAGAAAGGCTGAGTGCCAAAGAATTGAGCCCTTTGAACTGTGATGTTGGAAAAGACTCCTGCAAGTCCCTTTGGCTGCAAGGCGATCAAACCGGTCAGTCCTAGAGGAGATCAACCCTAACTGCTATTTAGAAGGCCAGATCCTGAAGATGAAACTCAAATATTTTGGCC
The DNA here is from genome assembly GCA_033807585.1 of Hydrophis major. Classification (NCBI taxonomy): domain Eukaryota; kingdom Metazoa; phylum Chordata; class Lepidosauria; order Squamata; family Elapidae; genus Hydrophis; species Hydrophis major. The sequence goes on from CM066328.1 coordinate 187,602,384, forward strand.
ACCTAATGAGAAGGAAGGACTCACTGCAGATGAGCCGAATGCTGGGAAAGATTGAGGGCAATAGAAGAACGGGATGACAGAGAATGAGGTGGCTGGATGGAGTCACTGAAGCAGTAGGCATGAGCTTAAATGGATTCTGGGGGATGGTAGAGGACACGAAGGCCTGGAGGAATGTTGTCCATGGGCTTGTGATGGGTCAGACACGACTTCGTGACTAACAACAACAACAACGGCATTCCATGTGCCTTTGGCATATTAGCCATGCTGGCACATGACCAAGGAAATTGTTTTTGGACAATACTGGCTCCCTTGGCCAAGGAACAGAGGTGAGCATCATTCATGACTGACAAGGAAACATTTACCTTTATTTATTTATATACCCACCAACACCCCCACTTTTGCTTCTATAGTATTTTACATATGAGCGATATAGAGTGAGTACAAAACTTGGTCTTCCTTACTTAAGTATAATTCCAAGAGGTAAAATGGCTTAGGGCATAGTTGGATAAGCAGCTGCCCATTAGCTGTATATAACTTTTTTGCCCTATTGTGTGCCCTCCATGACATCACTACAGTTCCATCACTTTAAAAAAAACAAGCACCCTTTTTTTCCTTCCTCCAAGTGTTAAATCAGAGAACTGACTTCAAAGCCCCCATATCTGTGGAGGAGGGAACTATTAAAAAGGCCTTTTTGCCCTCACTGTCTGTAAAGAGTATTAAACTGCAGCCATCATTGGAAGAAAGTTGTCTGTTGCTAGATTGACTTAACAATTTCTATTCCATCTCTCTCAGACTCCTGCAGTCAGTTGGCACCAAGCTATTGCAAAAAATCAAAGATCTATCTATGCTTTTATGATGCACAGATCATTCAGAACAAGAAATCTTCAACCTGAGGCTATATGTACCTATCAGTATTCTTTCCCCTGCTGTTAAAATTTACAAATTATCTATTTGCAGTGATGCTGTTTGCTACTTATTACTTGATAAAGCAGAAATTCTATATCACTGTGGAAGGAAAAGTCAATAAAAGAGATAGTTTCCCTTTGCCCAGTACAGTGGAACCTTGGGTTGTGACTGTAATCTGTTCTAGGACTACAGTCGCAACCTGATTGGTCATGACTGGAAGCACATGCACAGAGAAAAAAAAAAGGTGTCTAAGGGGAAATTGTAGTAGGGAAAATCACCACGGCGATTTTTGGGTTTGCTTGGTCGCCACCCAAAAATCTGTTTGCGCACAGGAGCAAAACAGAAGCAAAAATTTATGTCGTTCGCAACCCGAGGTTCCACTGTACATGTTATTGTATTGCCACTACACCAGTTAATACTGCCAGAGGTCCTTTTCCCCCCAAAGAAATATCTTCCAGCTAAGAAAACTCTTTCAATCCAGACCTTTCTCTTCCATTCTGTCAATGAGTAGAAACTTCTGGGGGGAGCAATATATCAAAATAGTCCCTCATGACTGTAATTTTGCTTCTTGTACATTGTGAGTGTTGAGATTTGTGCAAGAGCGGTGAGGCTTCAGTTATGAAGTTCCAACTGCCAGTTTGACTTTTTTGACAACCCTCTTCCCCTTTACAGACACAGCTGAGTGGTAAGTATTCAGTGACTGAGTAGAGTCAGGAGCATTGGCAGGCATATGTAGTCTTCTAAAATATGGCCTTTCAAGAGATCTTGGTTTCTCTCTCAGAAATATCCTGATAAGTTTTGTAATCTGTTCTCCGTGAACCCTTTCATCGAGCTTTTATTCTCATTTTTCTACAGATCAATCCATCATGGATGTTTTGAACCATAAGTGTTTTCTAGAAGAATTATTATTTTGGACAATAAAATATGAATTTCCTCAGAAAATGGTAACTTTCTTGCTCAACATGCTTCCAGATCAAGATTATAAGGTATTAGAGTATTTCTTCTTTCTTTCATCCTGACAATTCTTACAATGATTCGTGAAATCATTTGTAGTAGTCTAAGGCTGTTGTTAGAGGAAAAAGTCCAACAATTTAACACAATATTCAGGATACTAAGAGAAAGTAGTACAGAAAATAATATGAATTAAACTGCAGTAATTTAAAATATCAAGCTAGGTGTTGGAAGGAGTCAAAAGTGTTTTGAACAATGTTATGAGTTGGCTGGAAGTGAAAATGTAATATCTCACTGGTAGGTCTCTATTTCCAAGGGGTACCCATTAAAGATAATTATGATTAGTTACTATCAGTGAACCTATTGATTAATTCAACCAGTTCTACCAAAAACATAATCTTTCAGGTCAGCTCTTGGAAGAATTAAAAATGATGTCATTCTCCCTGTAACCAGAAATATAGAACTCAACAGAGGACTAGCTGTGCAACCAAATACTGTTGTACATCAGGAAGATTTCAAATTAAAGCAAATTAACCCAAATGTTTGGATGTAAAAACGAGTTTATTGGAAAAGAGGAAATATAGGAAATGTAAAGAAAGATAGTATCATACAGAATGTGGATAAAATCAGTACACTCAGCCTAATTTAACCAGCTACGCTGTGCATCCCTTTGAGTAGAACTGTTTGGGTTCAGAACTTGTTTCAAATTTGTTGTAGATAAGAAGATCTAAGAGAAATCACAATCCAACCAATCCTGGTTGGATGAATTGGGCAAGGTCCTCTTTGTGTCTCTTATTTCTTCTTCTAGACCACTCATCTTGTTTTATTAAATGTGAAATATAAATAAAAGTCCTCCTCTTTTGGAAGACTGATTTTTGCTTTGCCCAGTAAAGCCAACTGCTCCATTTCTGACATCATAAAAACACCTTGTTATTGAATGATAAAGGCACTGATGAGATTTTTTTACTAGTTATGCCATATGTGAGAGATTTTGGGGAAACAAGATAAGAATATTGTTTAATCAGAGATGGCGCGACTTTTTTATAATGCATGAAGCTGTGGAAAGATTTAATGATTTACATTTTCTGTGCTTGACTTTCATATAATTAACAGGAAAATATCTCTAATACTCTAAATTCTAGAATAATTATATTGCTTGGGAATTCATGCACGTACAACATACAAAATTATATGGACCTTGTCATTTTTTGTAGTATTTAAAATTTAAAGCTGTATTCACAATTGAAATAATTGTGAAGGAAATTGCTGTATAGAAGTATCTTCATATGAGACTTACTCAACAATTTAACCATATTTATGTATATTTTAATTGATTATAAGATATTGAACTAGTGTTGGCTCTTAGCAATAATACGGAGAGGCCTTACTTAGGATAATTAATTAAAAATACATTAAAGTAAAGTTGCTGCTTAGTACTTTCACAACTACTTTTTTGGCTGTTTAAAAAACCCCTCTCAATATATAACATGCATAATGCATTGTAATTTATCACATCAGGATCTGTCTATTGGAAGTTCTGCTAGTTAATTAAACTCATTGAATTGTATTACTTTTTGTTTATTTGTAAAGCATATTTTATCTTTCTGCTCATTAATATAATTCTTACTCTTTTTGTTCCCATTGTCCTTTCTTAACTCCCTGTTTTTAAAATGTTTTTCGATTTTTTTGTCGAAATGTTACATATCATATAACCTCACAAATACGCTGAGAATTTTAGATGCCAAAATATACCTAAAAATTGGGTGCAACTTATACATAGTTGGACTTCTGGGAGAAATAGTTTGGAGAGAGACAGTCAATAAATTTAAATTTAGTCTATATAAGATTAATGTTCTCTTATTTTATCTATTTAATTTGTGTGTACTGTATAATTTGTCATAATTCCAAATGACCTTGGCTAGTGTACAGCAAAAATGCAAAACAAAACAGAAAAAATAAAAAGAACAAAAAGCTTATTAAAAAGATAATTTAAAAAGATAAAGGAGATAGACACTCTGAATAGTCAGGTCAGGCTAAAGTCTGAATGGAACAAAACTGAATTGTTTATGTTGACAAAGTGGAGTCTGAACATATTTACGAGTTAAATACACTGCTATTTTGCCCACATCCAATGTTCTTCACAAATAGAGGGGATTTTGAGCTGGACTTCTCTGGCTATATAATGAGCATATTTAGCGTGGCAAGCATTGCCTATTACAGCCTTGTCTATATTTTGTAGGCTTTTAAAGATAATTTTTCAGAAGCATTGGCAACCAAATCAATGACTTTAATTTTGATGTAATTCTATATTGGCAGGATTTTCCAGCTATGAGTTTGCTACATTTTGTGCTGCTAGTAACTTATAGATTGTCTTCAAAGACAGAACAATATATTGTACATCGTGTTTCAGCAAGTCTAGATGGGTGATGATCAAGACACAAGTTACAAAAGGCAGGGCATTCTGGTCCAGTTAGGGTCACAACTGGCAAGCAGCCAAAAGTGAGAGAAGAGTCCTTGCCACTTCTCCACCTGTTGGTGAGCAGATGTTGTGAGTCCAAGTGAAGAATTGCTTCTTTTATAGATAACACAACCTTGTATGAGTGATTATCAGGTCTACTGTTATGTGCCCAGGTGCTTATCAGCAGCTAGCAACTAACTCTTGGTAGGATTTAATCAAATTTATTTTGCCTCATCCAGATTCATACAGCCTTCAGACTCTGATTCAAGACTTCCTTGGTATTTTTGATTGGGGTCTCCTTATCCTAGACTGATGGATGATTCTTTACAGTGATTTCATGTCGATGTTAAATGACATGGGGGAGAACCCTGAGCCTTATGGAACTCAACATTGGATCTCCCATAGACTTGAACAGTTCCCCTCCGTATCTGCCAATCAAAACACTCAGATACAAACCCACTATAAATAGAGACCTTAGCTCTCAACCCTTGAAGATGATCCAGAATTATTCTGTGGTAAATAGTATTGAATGCTGCTAAGAGATCTAATAGAACCAGGCAGGGTGCATTCCTCCAGACCATTTAATACTCTTTTTGTGCCTGAATTCTGACTGAGTCTTCTAGGTTGCTCTGTAACTTGTTCCACACCATCTTCTTAGCAAACTTTCCTTAAAAATGCAAATGTTTCCAAGGGGGGCAAGCATGATCCTTCCATATAAGGAAGTGTTAATAGCCTTCCAAATCTATCCATACATGCCTTGCCTAGACATCCAAGGAAGAAAAGAGCAGCATACACCAAGCCTGGAGACTGCAGAATTTAAACTACAATGAATCATACCCATTTCTCACATAAGCTCAAAAAAAAAAAAAAAGAACCCATAGGGAACTCATAGATTCATCTAACATGTCTAGAGGAGTTTTTAGCTGCCTGCCCTTCTGCAAAACAGGTTATTTTTATTCTGTTCTTCTAAAAAATAAAGTTTATTATTCTGAGTAATTCTGAATAAGCCAGTTTAAGGCATCAGGCTAGAATCCTTGGTGTTCTAGTCCTACCTCAGGCACAAAGTCAACTCGGTGGCCTTGGGCCAGTCACTTTCTCTCAGCCCTAGGAAAGAGGGAACGTTATTCTGAAAACCTTGTCAAAAAAACCTACAGTTTAGTCCAGGTAATTGCTAGGAGTCAACATTAACTTTAAAATTAAAGGCAAAACAAAAAACAAAGGAGAAATAAACAGACAAATCCTGAACAAAACTGCTAGGTAGCAATCTGCAAATATAAGTGCAGAGGAGGAAGATGTTTTTCTGCCTTGCAGGAAGGCTTATATTTCTGTAAATAATTAGAATTGCAATTTGGAAATGTGAGATTTGCAGGTCACTAGAAGAGCTTTCTCTGCTAACTTTTGATTAGTTTAGGCAGTTATGCAATTAAGAGCCTTTCTGGGCAAAGAATGTTGTTACAGTTATCCACTAATCTAACTAGATTAATGCAGTGGAATTGCTCTTCAAAATGGTCCTAAAACTGAAGAAATTGAATTTGGAAAGAGGCTGGGTATTTCAGCAAGACAGTGATCTAAAACATTCCTTCAAATTAACCATAAAGGTCTTCCAGGAAAGAGAAGCAAAGGTTTTGGAAAAAGCCTCATAAACCCCAGACTTGGAGCTTATTGAAAATTGATGTGGAGATCTCAAATACACAATGCATGTAGAGAGACCTAAGAATATTTTTGTGTGGAAGAGTTCTTCAAAAAAGGGTTGGTGGGAGGATAAAATCTAAATGCAACTGTAGAAAGACTCTTAGCTGGCTATAGGAAACATTTGGAAACAATTATTTCTGCCAAAGGAACTGCTACAAAATGCATATAAAAATGTTTCCAAATTAATACTTGTCATATTAGTTGTTATTTTGAACTTGTAATGGACTGCATGTAAATAGTGAGCATACACTGAATTTTGTAGAAATATGTTGTGTTTAATCTTGTACTTTATACATTAAAGTTTTCCCAAAGAAGTCAAAATCAAAGAGTCAATATGACTAAGGAGTTCATTATTATTACTGCTAGTACTTTTCATAATTGTGTCAATTAAATTAGTATTTATTTAATTATTTTCATATAATAAGTATAGGCAGGGGATCAGTGAATAGCCGGAAATTTCTTGAAGGGGTCAGTGAGGTGAAGAGTTTGAGACTGCAAATACTGAAGTTGTGTCAGCTGTGTTTAGCTAAAAATTATCTGCAACATATATATATATAGAAACACTGTATAAAGTATTTTTTAATTTTATATTATCTATACTAATACAGTGGACTACTTGGCTCCCAATTTTGATCAGTGGTATTTTTTCACGTCCTTTACTTTTTAACAATTAGATTTGACATATTTTTTTATTTTATTTTTACTCATTACATTTATATGCTGCTCATCCCACTATCAAGCAATATATTGTTTTCCCTGACCACATGACCATGAGAGAATTAGATATCAAAGCTTCCTTTCTATGCATAGGGTGGCCTTTGAGGCGAAGTTGGCCCTCTTTTTAAGGACCTTTAGAAAAGCTTGTCAGACCTGACTTTTTGAAGGTAGGAATTGAAGGATAGAATGAATTATAATGTGGTCTTCACTGAGAAATTGTGCTATGGATATTGTATTTTGAGTTGTTATTGTTTTTATTATTGAAGTTTCATTTTTATAAACCTCTAAAAATCATCCAGATGGTGTAAAATTATTGAAATAATATACACAGTACATAAATACTATGACATATATGAAAAGAGCAAATTATAACACTAATATTTGTTTTATACATTACAGATTGCTTTTACTAAAACATTTGTGCAGCATTATGCTTTTATTATGAAAACACTGAAAAAAAGCCATGAATCTGATACCATGTCTAACAGAATTGTACACATTAGCGTCCAGCTATTCAGCAATGAAGAATTAGCACGTCAAGTGACAGAAGAATGCCAACTGCTTGATATTATGGTTACTGTCCTTCTATATATGATGGAGAGTTGCCTTATTAAAAGTGAGTTACAAGGTGAGTGTATATCTTGCTTTATGATGATTTTTCTCCCAAGGTTGTTGAAAATTGTCGGGTTTTACTTCTTGTAAGTCCATGCTGGGTAGAATTAAGGAAATTGAAATCCACCATTTGTTTAGGTCATCATGTTGCTTTCAGGTTATTTAAGAGACTTGGATACTGTTCTGTTACAACGTTTATACTTTCAATCAAATGGGTTCTGATCCAACTTCTCTAGCTAAATCTTTTAAGCAGGTAAAAAGAATTCTTTTCTAGTCCAGTGCACAAATAAATGGATGCACAGCTTATTATCCCATTTCCTTTGTAAATCTTAAGCACCTGGTAGCTCTGGTTTCTATGAATAGGTTTCCAAAATAGCCTGGCAGTAGCTTTACATCATCAAATTACGAAGATTTCCTTTGATGGGAAGGGATTTTCTTCTGTAGGAAGTCTGATATGAGCTGCCTAGGATTTAAAAAGATTATGGCTAAGTGTGGCTGTAATCAAACCTCATTCTTTTTCATCATATTCCTCATATCGGTAGCCCATGCTTTTTCACCCCTGAGGAAATTGCAATTATCAATAGCACCTTCTGTCTCAGCGTTGTCCACTTCACATTGTTTCAGATAGGAAAGGCCTGTGGACTTTTTCAAATGCAGCTATCTACCTCTAACTATCACCAATCCTAATACAGCTTTTGGGACCATCTCAAACATTCCTCTGATTGCTAGTATTTATCGGAGATGATGTCTGAATATTGGCCATCATTGAGCAAGGATAAGTCAAATTTTGCCAAGAACCCCTATGGACTACTGTGGTTATTCCCTCTTCTCCCATTTGAAGTAATTTTGCAAAAAAATGCTATTAAATCCATCCCATTCATTGATTGGTTCCAAGAGAATTTACTATTGTTCTATCAATACTGAGATAAGATAACAGCAGGTTTTCTGTCTCCCTATGTATCCTTAATATGTGGCCTTTTATCTAACTATTATGTCTTTAACACATTGTTAACATTTGCTTTTACTTTTAGATGAGGAGAACAGTTTACATGTAGTTGTGAACTGTGGAGAAGCACTCTTAAAAAACAATACTTACTGGCCACTTGTCAGTGACTTTATTAATATCCTTTCGCATCAAAGTGTGGCTAAGAAATTTTTGGAAGATCACAGGCTACTGGTAACATGGATGAACTTTGTGTCATTTTTTCAAGGTAGGTGATGCTTTCATTGATTATACACATTATTTTTGAATAGAGAAACAGTTTGACAAAACATTTTAAAACATATGGAGGGGTTTATAATGATTGTTTTTCAAAAGCTATTACAAATATTGAAATTAATTGAAATTAATTAATGAAGTTAATTGGCTACTACAATTACAACAGTATTCCAACTGTTATAACATCAGTTTGCACTGAACATAGGCTGTAAAGGGATTAAGCTTCTAATTTTTTTTCTGTTTGGCCATTTTCCTTGCTTTTAATGCTTATCCCACACATGTTTGACAACTCACTTTGTTGTTTAATGCATCCCTGAAGCAGTTTTTGTAAATAGTTAGCAGCAGATTTATTGAATAGTGTGAAAAATGCATTATTATTCATAGCTAAAATGTACAATGTTGTCTCAATCTTTTAAGGCATGAATTTAAATAAAAGAGAACTTAATGAACATGTTGAGTTTGAATCCCAGACGTACTACGCTGCTTTTGCTGCTGAACTTGAGGCCTGTGCTCAACCAATGTGGGGCTTACTGTCACACTGCAAAATCAGAGTAAGTTGAGCTATATTGTTTTCTCTCTCTTGTGGATCTTTATGATTGTATATTTTAAAAATCAGTATGCAGTTGTGTCAAATCAAACATCAACTACTGTGTCTTGTGATCTGTTGGGCCAACACAATATTTTATGCCAGTTGGCCTGAATATCTGGTCAGAAAGAGCCATTCAGCCTAAGACACAACTATAAGAAATTCATGCCAAGAAAGAAGAGAATATAATTTATGGGAATATTGGCTGATTCCCAACATGCGTGAGGAACAAGTCTGCAGTTTTCCTGGAAAATGCATAACTGTTTCTTATTTTTCCTGAAATCTGTAATACTTCCTTGCTTTCTTTTTTGATTCCAATATTGACATTGGGCTTTCATTTAAATACAGATCCTCTTTCTGTTCATGGAAGGAATTGAGAGAAGCAGAGAGAGTTCCCTCCCCCCCTCCCCCCCATTTTTCATGTGAAGCCCCTCTCCCTGTCTGTAGTAGTGTATAGAAGGTCCTTTTGGGGGCAATCTTTCCAGCCACTGTTAGGTGAGAAGTAATGGCAAAAAAAAAAAAATCACCTCTCTGTTTAATCTTCCCATGAATGGAGCTCTGTAAATCCAAGGCACTTTAGGGGGAACAAAAAAGAAAGATGGAAGCTACAACCCTCCTATTTACCTTGCTACATCTTTGAAGTGCTACAAGCCTTTGTTTTTTTCAGTCTGTGCAACATTTGTAATTCACTTCAGGAGACGGAAGAGTACACACGAAATGTTGTTAGATACTGCCTAGAAGCACTTCAGGATTGGTTTGATGCAATCAACTTTGTAGATGAGGTGGGTATAGCCTATATATTTAATTTGATATTTGAATGTTGTATCATACCATATAATATTACCATATAATTTTAGAATTAAATATACTGATTTTTTTCTTTAGCCTACATTTCTTGGTTACCAGTTCATATTTGATATTTCTTCTGCACAATGAAGAATTTTCTCCCGTCACAAATATGTGAAAATATAAATTCATTGGGATATGCCGAAATTTAGATTTTTTAATCCTAAATATTTAATTAAAAACATAAGACAATATTTCAGTAAATAAGGAATATGCTTGTAATTTGAATTGGTGGGCTGGTCTATGCAGGGAGCATTACACATTGCAGGCCATAGATCCTTTTAGAAGATGCTGTGACTTGTATGGCATGATTTGTAAAGGATCTTTATTAATGAAATGACAAATATACTTGCAAAGCTTTTTTTTAAAAAAAATTCTTACATGGCATTTCTCCTTGTTCATTATCAGATTTTTCTTTCATATTCATTTTTATGTTACTGATTACTTCAAAGGCACATTTATTTTATGAATTGAATGTTTCAGAAAACATAAGTGGGGACTCAGTGACCTTGATTTTCAGGGCAAAATGGAGTTCTGACTATAAATGTCCAGAAAACTACTGTCATAATCCCCAAGTTGAATTTCTTATTAATAGTATAATGTCCTTCTTTTGCAGCCTACTCCTAATCAGGTTACGTTTCACCTCCCATTGCATCGCTACTATGCTATGTTTTTGAGTAAGGTAGGTAAATCATTTTTACAGAGTAAAATTGGGCATTCTACAAGTAGATTTGTGATTTACCACAGGATATAATGTGCAATTACTTTATTTATAGGCTGTTAAATGTCAAGAGGTAGATTTAGATTCACTTCTTCCAGACCAAGAGATGTTGATGAAACTAATGGTTCATCCACTTCAAATTCAGGTAAATCTTTTCTTATCTCAGCATACTATTATGTAAACTTTTGAGAAGTGTCAAATAGTGATCACTGATGAAATTTCATAGACAGAGTATTCAATTTGCCTTGGATTTACTGGAAGCAATTGATTTATATGAACGAAGGCGGATATATGTGTCCCAGGATAATGTTGCAGGATTCAGTCTGGATCGGTCACTGGGACCAGAGTTTTAGTCTTCCAAGCTTTCAGACTCACGCTGGAGCCCTTCCTCAGGGAATTTCTCTGTAGCAGAGTGTGAGCTGTTCTGTGTATGGTATTCTGTGTGCAGTACAGCAGGCACTATAAATACCACACACAGAACAGCTCACACTTTGCTAGAGATAAGTTCCCTGAAGATGGGCTCTAGCACGAGCCCAAAAGGTTGGAAGACTAAATTGTTTAGTCTAAATTGCAATTGTTTTATAGCTGGATGTATGACTCTAGTGTCCAATTTGAATGTATTTATCAAACTCCTGTCATTTATGTCAAAGCATTTTATGTTGTTATGTTTCAATTTATATTTATGTTTATGAGAGGAGCACAATAAAGAAAGACAAATTGCTAGATAATGCAAGTTTACAAAGAACAAAAGCAAGACAAAATTTTCAAAGGAAATTAAATACAAGAAAAATAGGCATGGTACTATCAGGACTACTTTGTTTTATTGAATATTTAAATTTATTCTAGGAGCTGAAGATGCACTAAAGCATACGAAGAAACTTAGATATGTTGCTACTTTCTTGAGATAGCATACATACAATATGTGGTCCTAAAAAGAACAAATATTTTGATAGGCTCCAATCTTGCTGGAGATCTGCTGCAAAAACTATATAACTCAATATAAGAATGTATTTTCAGGAAATAAAAATAACACAGATAGTCAATAGATCACATGTTTATCTACGATTATAAAATATAATCATGTGGAAATTGTTTTCCTTTTTTTCCACATTTGGTAGGCAAGCCTTTCTGAAATTCATAGTAATATGTGGGTAAGGAACGGCCTGCAGATTAAAGGACAAGCCATGACATATGTGCAGTCTCACTTCTGTAATTCTATGATTGATCCTGACATTTATCTGTTACAGGTAGGTCAATGCTATCTTTGACTCCACTTCACTTAGTGTTAGTACATAATTGAATATGATAACTAACGTGTATGTGTGTTTCTTTGAAGGTTTGTGCTTCTCGACTTGACCCCGATTATTTTATTTCCTCAGTTTTTGAAAGGTAATGTGCTATTATTTTATATAAAAATCATCTACAGATAATCCTCTACTTACAACAGTTTGTTTAGTTACTGTTCAAAGTTACAATGGCACTGAAAAAAGTGACATGACCGTTTTTCACACTTATGACATTGCAGCCTCACTGTGGTCACATGATCAAAATTTGGATGCTTGGCAACGGACTCATCGTTATGAAGGTTGCAATGTCCCGGGGTCACCTGAATAGCTTTTGCGACCTTCTGACAAGCAAATCAATGGGGAAGCCAGATTCCTTTAATAATTTTGCTACTAACTGCAATGATTCACTTAACAACTGTGGTTAGAAAGGGCTCTATTGTGATCATAAGTTGAGAACTACTCTTATTTATTCTGCTTGTATACCAACAAACAGAAAAAGCCAATTTACAATAAACATACATCCAACTAATATGTCCACCGTAAGCATTCTTAATACTGTAAACTATTTAGATGTGAGGAAAAGAGAGAAACAAGGCAAATTAGATTGGTCAAAATATTTTTACACTGTAGTAACTTTGAACAATCACTAAACAAAACAGTGAATAAGCAACAACCAGTATCCCATACTTAGATGCCTCAAAACATCAAATAGTACACTGGTCAGAAGGTGTCTCTTAGTTTGGTAGGAAGCACGTATCCCAATGCACATGTTATTTTGACTGATAATTTTCTTTAGCAATATAGCCAACTTTTTCTAGGCTAGATTTTTTTTTCTTGCTCAGGTTATCTTTATAGAGTTTCCTCCCAAATTTCATCCTCTTAGCAATGTCAAAAAGTTAAAGAGAGAAAATCAGCAAGAGTTTAGTTACGTGATTTTCTTGCCTTCATAGATGTTAGGAATATTTAGCCCAAACTTGCTGTCTTCTGAGTTCCATTTGCTGAAGAGTACAATGAGGAAAAATACAAGATAGGTCCAAGAAGCTTTAGAAATAGATAGGATGCTGATATGAAAGCTTGCAAATTAAGCTAATACTGTTGTTTGGCTAATTCTACAGCTTCACAATCCTCTCAAGTTATCCTCTCAATAATAGATTTTTGGATCACATGAATTCAAAGGTTTCTTCAAACCTGTACACAGTTATGTTTCTGAATTTGTCTTTGTTTTTCTTTTTATCCCTATAGGTTCAAAGTGGTCGATCTCTTAACAATGGCTTCCCAACATCAGAATACAGTGCTAGATTCGGAGCATGAGAGGTCAATGTTAGAAGGCGCTTTAACCTTTCTTGTCATTCTTTTAAGTCTACGTTTACATTTAGGTGAACTTGGAGTCTTTTCTTCTATGCTTTAGTTTTAGCAGTTTATTTATGCAGGTGTGCGTAACACAGACCTTAATGAATTTTAAATTATCAGGGTGAGGCAGATAAGAACAGGTACAAACTATTTGGTAACAATTTATTTTCTTATTTCTTGCAACCTGGTTAAATATACATTCATATTTGTTGTTTACAAGCAACTGCTATATTAAAGGCTTAGTTCAGGAAGCCAACAAATAATTCTTAATTTGAGTGCCACATTGGCAGAAGTTCTGTTCTGTTATATTTCATGGAGCTTGTTCCCAGGTAAATATGTGTAGCATTATTGTTTTGATCCTTAATTTTTTATTATCCATTCTAGTTAAAGACTTATAAAACTAGAGAATTGTAGAAGACTGCTTTATAGTAACTTGGGATCCCAATGGGAAAAGACCACAGTGGAGGTGGTTGATGGATTAACAATGGAACCCACCTCCCCACAACCTGGCCCTGCCCTCCCCATCTTTAATTGGATAGTAGCATTTTGCTTGTTTTAATTTATGTTTTTAGTATATTTATATTTAACTTTCATGATTGTAAACCACCCAGAGTTTCCTTGTGGTAAGATGGGCAGTCAATATTTTTTTTATAAGTAAATACTAGATCAAATCAGTTGTTCCATTTAGTTCAATATTTTCAACTGTCTCGGTTAGGGATAAAGATAGAAGTATTTCTTGACTTTGCTTGGACATCCTGGAAAAATAATCTGGTTCTCCTTATTTAGTTTGTTACTGATTGAGAACTTTGAAGTCTCCAGGATGCCTGCAACAAGAGCCATTTTTCTTTCACCACTGAAAGAAAAGATGTTAGTTTATTTTACAGCTAGGTAGATGAATACTCTAGTTAACCCCTGCCATCCACAACAGAATTAGCCAGATCCAATATTTTTTTTCTGGTTTGGCAAAGGGGGAGGGTCTTTGCTCTGCTCTCCAAACTTTAACTAGATTTTGGGGCTAAAGTTAGCGTTAGGTTTATTCTATTCTATCCAAACTACAAACTACTAAAAAAAGAAGAAGAAGCTTTAGCTTTTCTAGTCCTACTTATTTCCATGGAAGAGTGAAATCTAGTGTCAGTTAGAAAAATAATCAGTAATGGCAAAATGGTTAGCATTTGCTCTTTATTTGAGCTTTTTATTTTTCCATGTCTTTATTTTGGAAACAGTTCATTTCTGATGACTTAACAAAATTCAAGCTCGTGTTGGAGCAAATGATCAGATGAATTTGCATCAGACTGTATTCTTATATTGTATATGCATTGTATTCATAAAAGCTCTTTTGAAGTATTCTGACTCATGTGGGGATTTATTGTTAATAGGTAAAAGTTAATTGTTTGGAGAGCTCAATCAAATCTTTATTATGATCATGGACCAACATAATAAGGGTGGGATAGAACTATTTTCAAAAATTGAAATATATGTAAACAAAAAATTAACAATGGAATGTTAGCATCAGATTGAGGAGGATGTTAATTTACTATGCATTTTATATATGTGTTATCCAGAAATAAGCCTAAATGGACTCAGTGGGACCCAATGTCTAATTAAGATCTCTTACATAGCTTGTAAGAGACGGGGCTTGTAAGGCACATGTGTTATACTTGGATGTCTTCAATACACTTTAGGCCATTTAAACAGGTTTATCATTTAGTTGGAAAGTTGTATAGTAAACATAAATCTTTTATTTTTTAGATTTTGAGTATATTAATTTCCCTATCAATTTTTTCTAGGGATGACAGATGATGAGATTTTAAGAGCCGAAATGGTAGCTCAGCTCTGCATGAATGACAGAACTCATAGTTCTCTACTGGACCTTATATCCTTGTGAAATTATTTAATTTATGATTTCAGGCATTCTGTTGCATTTTCCTTTCATGTGTTTTACAAATAAAACTATTTTGAACTTGTGTTACCCCATCAGGTTAATCGTTATTTGTGGCTAAGCTTTACATATAAAAATCACATCAACCTTGGAATAAAGTTTAAACTTTTGTTGTATTACCAGATTGGCAAAATGCTATCAGTAAGCCAAGTCTCTCTAGTTTTGATGTAAGAAATCTATCACACTTTATCCTCACTTCTTCTACAATTTGTTTCTAAAGAAGTGACACAAAATCTGTGTGTATTTTGGCATTTAGGTAAAGTGGCTTCTCTTTGTTGGGCCTTGAATTCTGGGTAGGGATAGAAGGAACCAGGACAAATAAGCATATGTCTTATGTAATTGATAGTTTGAAACATAAACCTCTTTAAAATTTATGCAATGTATACAAAGAACCAGAAGAGCGCAGTATACCATTATTCTTCTAGCGATGTAAATTTTGCTATTTAAAGATGTACTACAAATTTAATTCCTGTAATCCCCAAAAGATTAAAATAATTAGAATGGAATTCAAATTTTAATGATCTAATAGAGACCTCTTGTGGTGAAATTCAGCATTTTCACAAGGTAATGTTGATAGGTTTTTCCTTCTAAACAGTTACATACAATGTTTATAGGCAAACCTTGCTGCACAAAATATCTTCTTAATGATTGCTATTGTCTTAACCAAATGATAACATTCCAGAAAATCCTAATCCTAAAAGTGGCATTATTCCTGGAAGTTTAAGTTTTGAATCAATGCTGTCTGCTGTGGCTGATTTTAAAGCCCCTGTATTTGAAGCAGGGGGTTCCATGCAGCAAGGAATGTATACACCTAAAGGTAGGATAAAATGTATTAATGTACTGTACATTTGCAACTTATTTTAAGCATTGTAAAAATGCTTCTATTTCATTTTTAACACCGGTTACATAGTATTAATTATATGATGTATGCTTGAATGATATGTGCTTTTGCTTTCTTAATCACTTGATTTAAAGAAACATGGTGACTTTTGATGTGTAAAAAAGAATATAATGGATAATATTGCTCTGTTTTAATCTTGGGGAAGAAAGGTTGTGATAATGGAGATTGTGAGGATAAACGAAGTGCATTCTGTTACTGATCTATTCATCTATGTAGTACATGCATAGCTTTATATGAAATTACCATAATTATGATATATATAGTATCATAATTTAATTATGAATTTGTGCATATTATGAATTATAAAATTATGACAAAATAATCATAATATAATAGTAAATATGTACTGGCTCTTTTTAACAGCCGAGATCTGGGATGAAGAATTTGACCCAGTCATGGTAATTCTCCGAACTGTTTATCGCAGAGATGTACAGTCTGCAATGGATAGATATACTGCCTTGTAAGTGGAATATGTTCTGTGTCATAAAAAGACCGTTATATAACAGAAATAGGAAGTTGTTGACTATTTGGAATTTCTCTCTCTCTCTCTCTCTCTGTGTCTCTTATCTATCTACCTATCTGAATTAATTAATTTTCTGTTTAAGTGCCTTACAGAAGAATTAAAGGAGGCAAAAAAAACCCTTTCCTTTAATATAGGCTTACCAATTAAAACTAACCATCTTCAAGCTAATGGCTGAAATTTTAATTTATCTGTTAATACTGGTTTGTTGGCAGCAGTACTCTGTTTATTCAGGAAAATGGACACTTTGCATCAGAAATATTAACAGTAATTATAGTTTTCTTTATTGGCTTTTATGTTAATGCCCCATCTAGATGAATTGCAAGCTGCTTCTAAATATAAGAGGATATTTCTTGTGTTCAAACTAAGTATTAGAGAAATACCATATTGTTCGGAGTATAAGATGCTCTGAAGTATAAGATGCACCTAGCTTTTGGGGAGGAAAAGAAGAAAAAAAAAAATCTGCCTCTGCCTCCCAGCAATTTGCCTCCTTGCAACAAACAGCCTGGTCAGCTTCAGCACAGCCTGATTAGTACAAGCAGCTGATTGTCGGTTGGATCATCCTCCCGATGATCAGTTGTTTCTGGCTGCAGGGATCGCCATTGCCTACCGTTGCCTCCGTGTACCCCATTTTCGGCCTTTTCATCCCATTTCCCACCTGTTCCAATCTCCGCCACCTGGAATGGGTGGGAAATGGGGCACAAGGAGGCCGAAAACAGGCTGTGCGGAGTTTGAAAATGGGATGTGGAGGCTGAAAATGGGGCATGCGGAGGCAGCAATAGGTGATGGTGATCCCTGCAGCCTGAAACAACTGGTTGTTGGGAGGACGATCCAACTGACAATCAGCTGCTTGTGCTAGTCAGGCTGTGCTCAAGCAGACCAGGTTGTTTGCTGTTTGCTGTTTGCTGTTTGCTGCAAGGAGGCAAATTGCTGGGAGGCAGAGGCCAAAGGGTGGGGGCTGGGACGCATAGACATTTCCACCCACTTTTTTTGGGGGGGGGGGAGTGCGTCTTATATTCCGAAAAAATACGGTAATCTGTGAATGTATGCAAGTCTCAGTATTGCATATTGAATCAATTGTGCCTGGAATATAGTCAAGAGAAAATCCATTGTGTGGATAAGCTCTAAAATCTGATCCATGTTTATATACAGTTTCAATTTAGTCAGGGAAAAACTGTTTTATTTACAGATTATGACAAGTTATCCCTTATTAGGGTGCTACATAGTAGTTAAATATATACTTTTTGTATACTGCAAAATATTATGAAATGTCTGGTTTTGAGCTAGATTTGGTCTATATTTTTATTGCTTTGGTTTTTAGAAATGATATGTCAAAATGATGTATCACCTGCCATATTTCATATATATATAACCTTTTCATTTTTTAGTGAATTGAATAATGTGTTCCTTCAGGCGAATTAAAATCAGATTGGATCAACCTTTCGAATTTCTTCTTTCCTCAGTCTTCTATTCCTTTTTTCCCTCCAACTCTTGTATCTTTAGCTTAAAAAGTGGTTTAAATTCAAGTGTATAATTAATCTTCATGTTTACAGGTAAAGAATATTCAGTGTAGAATTTCTGTCTTTTACAGTTTAAAACAGAGTGGAAAAGTCCATGGAAATCCTTGGCCTCCCTACAAGAAACGAGCACATTTGCACCCAAGTTATAAAGGACTCATGAAACTTTTGCATTGCAAAACTTTACACATTGTACTGTTCACTCTACTCTACAAGGTAGTATTGGAAAGGCTGGGATAAAGAATTTGAAACTAAAAATTATTTTCAACATTGTTTTAAGTTTTGTGCGAAAAATATTGTTTTTATTACACACAATACAATGCAATACATAAATTGTACATGCTTTCCTCTTTTTCATTGTATTTCCAAAGGAAAAACTGAACACAAGTACATATATTTAAGTTTACTAGTATGTATGTATCTATGTATGTATATACAGTTTGTACTTTTTCAGTTCTTCTTCTTTTTTTTTTTTTTTAAATCTTATGATAAAATATTTTTCCGGTTGTGGTTGAGGTTTCTTGTAACATTCATTAATACTGTATATTCAGTTATTGAATTCTGAATGGGAAGTTTTTATACCCCTGAATTCTAAATGGAAAATGTATTTCTTTATTTTGTCATAGATTTTAATGGATCATCAAAATTTGTCAGAACATGTCCTTTGCATGGTTTTATATTTAATTGAATTGGGACTAGAGAATTCTTCTGAACAGGAATCTGATGAAGAAGTAAGTACTAATTAAAGCATTTTACATAGAAAACAAACGAGCTTTGCATTGAAATGGTGCAGTGTTGTGCTTTTTTCAGGCTTTTTCTCCATACCATTTTTCTCCATTTTTCCCTTCTTTTTATATTCTGCCATATTTCCTGCCTACTGAGTATTTCTTCCTCCATTTATAGGTTTTCTCCTGTACCTGTACTGAAAACTCACTTTCAGTTGCATGACATTTAAGTTCTCTTAGGGAGAAATTAAATCTTCAATTGTGAAGTTATATTAAAAATAATTGTTAAATGTGAATGTGAAAGTATCCCACTCATACACAAAAAAATTTACATTATTCCTTCCTTCATTTATATATGCGTTCTCCTGTTCCAGCCATTCCGTTTTGTTTTCTTCTGCTGCTTTTGTTGATTATTCCCATTCAAGTCAACCTATATCTGTATAGATTCTACATTCTAAGTTACCGAATTATTATGGGATAGTTTTTAATCATTCCTACACAATTGTCTTATTTGCAAAGATTGAGGCTACCCCACATCTGCTAATACCTTGTTTGTATGGATGGATGATGTGATTTTCTCTTTTTGCAACCTGAGAAATCTCCAATATATACTAGCCTTTGTGATGCATTTTATTTTTAGAGATATTTTCTCTTGTTGAGTAAAGATAGATGGATTTAAAGGGTGAAGGTGAGCTCAAAGGAAAAGTAATATAACATGTCAACTAAAAATGAGTATTTTAGCCAAGTTAATCTTGTGCAAGTTATTTCTTCTCCGCTTACCAGGCATAGTATAGGAATAGCAGTAAATCACAAACCTCTTTGAAGGGTTATAAAGAACCTGTATTGCTGACCTTGGTATATGGAAGTATGAATTCCATAGGATTGCTATTTTAATTTTTTTGGGGGGGTTCCATTTATGTATAATAGTAGATTGAGATTTTTTTAAAAAACAGTGTATTGAACATATCACAATAATCTAGGACACATAAAATGCTAAGATGTGATATTCACGATAAGATAAAAGAAAAATCAGTGATAATAACGTGATCCTGGAATGTAGTAAAAGTATTATGTACCCAGGTTTTCTGAGTACTTTGTAAAGTGAGATGCTACATGTTAGGGTCATGCAACCCATGTGGGGACTTCACTTGGTGAGCAATCCCAAGAGAAGCACATCCTGGACAATTCTCAAAACTTTTGAAGTAGCCCCAATAAGATCTTGGGTGACATAACCACCCCAAGAATGTCCCTTCAAATGTTTTGCACAGCATGAATAAATATAAATTCTATTCTATCTTGAACATACTTTTCCTCCCCTCCCA
Source organism: Hydrophis major (assembly GCA_033807585.1). Taxonomy (NCBI): domain Eukaryota; kingdom Metazoa; phylum Chordata; class Lepidosauria; order Squamata; family Elapidae; genus Hydrophis; species Hydrophis major. The sequence goes on from CM066328.1 coordinate 187,622,652, forward strand.
AAGATATTGGTCTATATTTTTATTGTTATTAAACTACCGTAGTTACATGGCTAAATAGAGAACTAAGTATTTTTTTACATGCTGAAATTGATATTAATTTTTATATATTTACTCTTTGTGCTAATTGAATCCTACAATGTTGATCATCAGCTTCATGTGTTATGGTTAACATACTAGGATTCCATGGGTGGCCATGAACGTTGCCACGATAGCTGGTTTCCAGGGAATAATTTGGTGTCAAATATGCGCCACTTTATTAACTATGTGCGGGTACGAGTACCAGAGACAGCACCAGAGGTGAAAAGAGAACTGCCTGCAAGTACAAGCTCTGATGGCTTAGCAATCTCTCAGGTAAAGTTGTAACCTCTGTTTTTTTTTCTTATTGTGGTAATTTTAGATGTTTAAGTTCAGCATAGATTTTAATCTTTTTATAAGGAGTTCAAGTAAGCTTTGCTTAAAATGTATTTTTCTCTCTCACTGTTTACATAACTGGTATTTAGTAATATGATTCTAAAGGATTTTTAATAGCCTCCTTTTTCCTCCAACTTATCAGAATCCAAGGCGCTCTAAAGGACTCCAGAGAGAGGTAGATTTGTGTGTATTTTGTAAATCTAATGCAATGTTGCTTTAACTATGCTGACCCTAACATTATGGCATTTTCTATTCATTTCAAACCATCAAGACACAATATTTTTGAAATAGTCTTATGATTGTATTAAAATATTTGTATTTCTATTAAAATATATGAGTATAATCCTTTAGTTTGGCCCTAAATTCAATATGCGAGCTGCCAGAAATAATAAGTAACTTGTTAATGGAATATATGCTAGCTTGCTTTGTTTGAATATGTATGAATTTTTGTTGGAAGTATTGCTAATATTTAATAATTTTCAATTTAGTTTCCCTTTTCTCAGTAAACTTAGGCTTCCGGTACTGTTAAAAATAATTTGAGTTGAAAAATTATTCATGTTCATGAACATATTATTTTATAATTACCCGTATATACTCGAGTATAAGTCGACCCGAATATAAGCCGAGGCACCTAATTTTACCACAAAAAACTGGGAAAACTTATTGACTCGAGTAAAAGCCTAGAGTGGGAAATGCAGCAGCTACTGGTAAATTTCAAAAATAAAAATAGATACCAATAAAAACTTTCACTAGGACAGTTGAGAATAAGTTTGATGTTCACAATTTCCTCTTTGAAAGAGACCAGTAAATAGGGAAAAAGAAGATGAAGAAAAAGAAGTGTGTTTTTTCACACTTTTCACACTGCAGTGAACAGCTGGAGCTGAGGAAACGAAGCCAAGCGGAGCCGAAGCCACCTCGGCTTGCGTTGTTTTCTGAGCCTGCGAGCCTAGAGACAGGGCGCTTTTATTGCATGGCGGAGCTTCTTGTCTCGGGAAACGCTGGGCGTCATTGCTGCCCCCTGAGGGGAGGGCGATTCTGGGCTGCGCGATTGGGGGACTTTGTGGCTTTGAGTGGGTGGGAGCGAGGACAGATGGAGTCCGTGAAGTGGGGCTTGCCTGCCCTTGCTGGCTGCCTCTACTTCCTTAGGGGCGGGGAAGGGGGCTCATCTCGACCATCTGGACCTCAGTTTCCCCTGAAGGATCTTCCGTCGCTTTTGCCTTCTCCCTATGTCTTCCATCTGTTAAAATCCCCCCACACACACACACACACTTATTTTCGGGCAGATAGATTTCATGTCTGAGCATTCTCACATGACAGTGGGTCTTTTCCCCCCTTAAAAACAGTTTAAAAAAAAAAGTATATACTCATGCAAGAACTTTTCTGCTTCCGATTACCCCCATGCTTACAAGTTGCAAAGGAAACATGGAAGCAGGGAAGTGGCTGCCCAGCTCTGGAGTTCCACACCATTTTTTTTTCAGAGAGGAATCTCACTCGAGTATAAGCCGAGGGGTTTTTTTCCAGCACAAAAAATGTGCTGAAAAACTCAGCTTATACTCGAGTATATACGGTAATTCATAATTGGATTGTTACCTCTCAGATAGAAAAATTATGAAGATCTAAGCCATAGTCTATTTTCCTAGGTAAAACGAATATGCATTCTTAGATTTTATTAGAATTGAGATTATAATTTTAAAAAACCCTACTCAATGGAAAGTAGGTATCCTTCTTTAGTTTTTTAAGAGTGGCAATAAGCTCATATTATGTGACATACAACTTCTTGTGAAATATATAGTGTGGAGTTTGATTTTTGGATCATCACTAGCATTTTTCCTAAGCATTCCAAATCTTTTGGAACATTAAATGTGTGTTTGTTAATAATTGCTTTTTAAGAAAGAAAAAAAATGTTATATGTGATCCCCTTCTGTAAATGTTAGACCATAAATTGTTAAAACTGTTCAAAATAAGAGAAATTCTTGAATCTTATTTTGGATTTTAAAAAATCTATTAAACATACATTCTGGTACTTACATAAGAATAAACTGAGTTTACTATTTCTCAAAAATTCAGTTTGGAATATATTAGTATTCCATTGTTAATTTGGCTTGTGCTTTTTATATTGCAACCTGCTGAAGTGAACTAACTTTATATTGGTAGCATACCTTAATTTGAAATCATGGTTTGAAGTTGTCTTATGAATCTCCTTTTATAATATTTGTGGCTTGTTGTTCCATCCCAACTTCATTTCTTTGCTTAATCTTAGCTGATTATTTCATTCTGTTCTTCTCCAGTCTTGAAGGAAAAAGACAGCTAGGAAGGAAAAAAAAACCCTACAAGACAGTTTAAGAACTTCTCATTCACAGTTCTCAGATTTCTCTGTCCCTCTTTAGTTTGCCTCTCACCAACCCTTTTCTTTCCCAGATCCTTTCTGACAAGCCTTCCCTCTTCACAACATTTCTCCGCATTACAAGGAGCAACACTAAACACTAAACACTTACATTGGTATTTACCTCTGTTTCATAAAAGATACATGTTAAAAATACATATTTCCTACATAGCAATAGCACTTAGACTTATATACCACTTCACAGTATTTTCCAGCCCTCTCTAAGTGGTTTACAGAGTCAGCATATGGCCCCAACTATCTGGGCCCTCATTATACCGACCTCAGAAGGATGGAAGGCTGAGTCAACCTTGAGTCAGTGAGACTCGAGCTGCCAAAATGTTGGCAGCCAGCAGCCAGCAGAATTAGCCTGCAGTACTGCATTCTAATCACTGCGCCACCATGGCTGTTACGGTAAACTAAAGAAGCTGCTCAACAGATTGAATAATTTGTTTTAAAGCCTACCAAGTCAACACTAAACCCTGTTTCTGCTCCAATCCTTATATGCATTCAGGACCAAGTTGCTGTAAATAATTGTACTTCTAGTTCCCTATTAACATTTTAGTAGAAATAGCAGAAAATATGTGTTGGGAGGTATTTATTACATTTATTTATGTACCTCCTCAAGATTCTGAGTGGTTTATAAATTCATTCATTCATTCAGTCAGTCACTGTCTGTCTGTCTGTCTACCCCCACCCACATGAAACATTGAACACAAACCTTTCCATGCTGTCAAATAAAAAAAGTGCATCCAAAAATAGCTTGAGTTTTACAACTCCAATTCAAAGGCTTCTGTAGAAATTATTTAACAGCTTTGCAACGGCTAGAGAATTTTCAAATATCTTTCTGGTCCTGCAATTCTGTATAATGATTCAAATGTTTAATAGGATTTTAGTTTCTTTAATAAACCATGTTTAGCGATGCAGACAAATTCGACTAAAATGTTTACACAGTTAAAGCTTAGCTTACAAATTAAATCAGTTGAAATGTAGAAAGTTTGCTCCAAAAGGGGAAGATGGGATAAAAAGCATTTGATTCTTCTTCTGATTGCGTTATCTGTTGTAGCAGTGGAGACTTATGTATACTTTAGCCTTACAGAACATGGCAATCATTTAAGTTGCATTTGCAAAAAACTTAGCTAGCTTTTTTTAAAAAATGTTTCACAAGCTATTATGGCTTGATTCACACACATTGCTAAACTGTTACAAGTTAATTTCCATTCTATGCTAAACCAAGCACAAGCATACCACATTACGGTTCAACATTATATATGAACATTATATGTAAAGGTGTGTGTGTGTGTGTACAATACAGTATTTTTCAGTTGTCAGTTTCATTGCATTTTAGATTAAACTAAAATTCCCTTTGATATGCTTTGCTATTGCTGCTAAAATGTTTCACAAAAAGTGGTTTTGGCATCTAATGCAGTGTTTATGTTTTCCTTTTAAGAATTCAGGGACTGCACAAGTGTTCAGTTTGGTTGCAGAGCGTCGAAAGAAATTTCAGGAGATAATTAATCGCAATACTACTGAAGCCAGTCAGGCTGTTCGGCCGAAGTCTTCAATGAAATGGTCTGCTCCTGGTGCAACTCCCCAATTAACAACCGCTATTTTAGAAATCAAAGAAAGCATATTGTCCTTGCTTATTAAGCTTCACCATAAACTGTCAGGCAAGCAGAACTCCTACTATCCTCCGTGGTTGGACGACATGGATATGTCAATTCATCACGAAAACCCCAAATATTTTCATGGCGATGGAATGACTGCTGTAGAAAGGATTTTATTAAAAGCTGCTTTTCAAAGTAGATTAAACAAGCACATCATTGAAGAAATATGTAGAAAAGTAACTCCAATGGTGCCACCCAAAAAGATTAGTCCAACAGAGAAGAAAACTTTGGACAAAGAAGAAAGGTAATTTTTTTTTAAACGGTGACAAGAGAAGCATGATATTATTTTGTTCTCCAACTGTTAATGTTGCCTTATTTTGCATTTGAAAATGTATTCTAAAAAAGTGGGTTGTGGGCAAAAACTTCCTTATGGGTAATACAAGCCAGGTTCTAATTTAACATTTTATGATTTTATTTTATTTTTTTATCCTATTTTATTTTATTATTTTATTTTATTTAATACAGTACATTTTCTAGGGGGATGAAGAGGCTGAGCTTAGAAGACAGAATTAAATATGTAATTGGTTTGAAGTCATTGCGTAGCCCCAAGAGACCCAAGTCGGGCCTTGCATGAATTCCATTGACCCTTATCTCGTTCCAAATTAGCTTGGACCATTAGTTCTCAGATTCTTGAGTATAGGTGGCAAGAATGAACTCTTACTGCTTTGAACACAACTCCTGTTCCTGGTTATTTGTGTCTGGCAGTTTTGTAGTTTTGGATGACAGAAAAAGCTATATTGAAGTTTTTTTAAAGTAAAAACAAAAACCAAATTCACCTCTACATAATATTTCAGTTAAAGTTAAATCCTATGCCTGTTTCGATTGCTAAGCACATGGGTATCTAGTGAAATGAAAGGCTATAGAAAGGCATGTGAACACCAGAGGTGGCTGGCTCTGGGCTGTCAAGACTTGTGGAGCTAAATGTCTACCGAACTGGAACAGAAATACATGGTGAATGTGAAGTTGCTCAGGATGCAGTGAAGAATCCAATGAATTAGTAACAGAAATCTGGTTAAAATAGGCAAAATACAAGAGCTTTTTAAGATGGTTGCCTGTGTATATGAACATATTATGGTAACAAATTATGACTACACAAGGAATGGTGTCTTACTAAAGCCATTTTGGCAATTTTTCAACTGACTGAGAAATGTCATGTGCGAATTGGCCTTGAAAAACTACACAGGTGACTTTCACATAATGATCAGTTGTTCAGCAACAGTTTGGATATATAATGGAGCTAAACAAATGGTACTTACAAGCAGTTACCATACTTACGACGGTTGCAACATCTTCATAGTCATGTGATCACTATTTGCGACTGTCTTTGCTAGCTTCTTACAAAGTCATTGGGGAAGCCAGCAGGAAGTTACACAGGGCGACATGGCAGATTTGCTTAACGATGACAGCAAGAAGTGCTGGAATTTCTATGGCTAAGTGGTATGTTGGATTGCTTAGTGATGAAAGTTTTTGACCCAGTTGCCATTGTTAAGCAAGAATCATGTGTAATTGCTTGCTGAATTAACGTTAAGGCAAAGGAGACCTCTAGACTGTGAAGATGTACAGATACATATCAAAATATACATTGCTGCCAAAACAGGTCTAAAATCCAATCTTCCCAAAGGTCTTGTATTAAATCTAGGTTACTTTAAAATACAAAATGGATGTTTTAAGGAATAGTTTTGTGTATGTTTGTGCCTTTGAGTCAATCTTGGCTCCCAGTGACTGCCTAGACAAGTAGTTTTCTTGGCAAGGTTTTTCAGAGGTGGTTTGCCTTCTTTATATAGCTGAGAGAGAGGTCCTGGCCCAAAGTCACCCAGCTGGTTTTCTTTCCAAGGTAGGATTAGAACTCAGGAGTCTCCCAGTTTCTAGCCCAGTGCCTTTAACCACCGTACAATTCTGGTCTTTAGAGAGAAGCATAGAACAGAATTGATTATGCATATCCAGTGACAATATCTAAAGATCTGTTCAAGAGTTTTCCCTTTCTCTGGAGTGAGGGTCATATGGCTGAGGCTGAGAGGTCTTCTTTGCGGGAGCCCTCGCATTTCAGACTAGAAGTCTGTAAGGCATATATTCCCTTGTGATTTTTAGGCAGCTTAATTTCCATGAGCCTTCAACTCTAAATAAATTTTATTGGTGTCCATCTTAGAGAATTATTATTATTGTTGTTATTTTTCAACAGTTGGATTATTTATGTTGGAGCTTTTGCAATATTAATGTGCTGTAAGCCTTCCAGAATATATTGAGCTCAGTGAGCTATGAAACTGGTAAATAAATAAGTCTCAATCCTTTGGACTGCCATCTGTCAGAAATGGTGTAGGGTCTCCCGCTTGGGCAGGGGGTTGGACTAGATGACCTACAAGGTCCCTTCCAACTCTGATTATCTGTTATCTTTGTCTAGCAGTTTTCAGATATATCAGTTGTTGCTGTGTTCTTATTAGCAGACATAGGAAGACTTTTCCGTTGTAATGTAATTGATTTAAATTTGTCATTACAACAGAATATGCTCCAAAATTAAAACAAACAAACAAACAGAAATGTCACTGAGAAGAGCAGAGGAATTTTTGTTGTTGTTTTTGATCTGTTGAGTAGGCTAGGCCTTCAAACACTTATGCATATTTTTTTATATATAAATGGTGCTTGGAGGGGGGGCAGTTAGAACATTTTACAAATATGGCACAAAGATCAGGAACAGCAATTTGAAAATTCATCCATACATCAGGAATGTATCAAGCATCTGCAACTCTGAAAAAAATTCTGAGTAAAAATGAGTGCAATTATAAGATGCACTCAACTCTTTATAAAGAGTGCAATCTAAATTTGTAAAAAATATTTTAGTGCTGTCATGCTATGCTTGCAATGTAATGCAATAAGTAGAAAAGGACGCAGTACATGAAAACTAGTTTCCTAGAGCAAACTAACAGATGTAAAGATTTGTTAGTAAAAGATGTGACATCTCCTCCGTACCTCCACCCCCAGATATATAAAAATTAAAGTGATAATAAACAACTAATAAGGGATAAGTTGGAGAGGAGCCTTTATACCAGAACTCTTAAGTTTAATCCTAGTGGATCTTTTTGACAAAGGATTCAAGGAAAAGTCAGGTATAAACAGTCATGTTGCTGTGTTGATTCCATTATGGAGACATATACTGTACCATAACATTATGTCCCTCTGCTAGCGAAGTTCCCAGGAAGGTTGAAAGAGATGTGAGTTTTTCTGAGATATTTGAATTGGAAAAATTTCAAATGCAAATGGGCATGTTTTAAATAGCCATATTTGTCCCAGGATTCATAACTTGAAATGTGTATAGTCAATATTACTTGATGTGCAAAAATATATCTAGCTATTGTCTTTGTGATTTGAACATTGCAATCAAAGAAACCAAAAGCTTTCATGTGAGGAGAAAAAAGATTTTAACGAGAATACTGAAAACAGTAGTGCGGTAGAATACCGTATATACTCGAGTATAAGTCGACCCGAATATAAGCCGAGGCACCTAATTTAACCACAAAAAACTGGGAAAACTTATTGACTCGAGTATAAGTCGAGGGTGGGAAATGCAGCAGCTACTGGTAAATTTCAAAAATAAAAATAGATGCCAATAAAAACTTTCACTAAGACAGTTGAGAATAAGTTTGATGTTCACAATTTCCTCTTTGAAAGAGACCAGTAAATAGGGAACAAGAAGATGAAGAAAAAGAAGTGTGTTTTTTCACACTTTTCACACTGAAGTGAACAAAAATGGCATCATAGGAACAAGGTTATTCTCAGCCCAAAGATTTGTTTCTGATTTCTTCCCTGATTTAAGGGAAATTTGGGGAATGATCTCACTATCATGAAAGGTTTGATTGATTCACTAACCCAAAAGATGATGATGATGACAGTGGTAGGCAGGAGTCACTCTCTCCCTTGCAAGAAAAAACCAAGAGCCGTTCTTATGATCTCTCTCTCTCTCTCTCTCCCCCTCCTCCCGAGTGGACTGAAAGCAGCTGGAGCTGAGGAAATGAAACTGAGTGGAGCGACCTCGGCTCGTGTTGCTTTTTCAGCCTAGAGCTCAGAAAAGCCTCCCCCTCCCATGCTTAAAAGTTGCAAAGGAAACATGGAAGCAGGGAAGCGGCTGCCCAGCTTCGGAGCTCCACACCATTTTTTTTTTCAGAGGGGAATCTGACTCGAATATAAGCCGAGGGGGTTTTTTTCAGCACAAAAAATGTGCTGAAAAACTCGGCTTATACTTGAGTATATACGGTAATATGCAATTGCCACGTATTTTATTTTGGTAAATACTCACCTGAAAGGTAAACATCATATTATTTTGGTATAGACACATTTGCATGAATTGGAAGTTTGTCCATGGAAAATTGAGTTTTCAGGACACAGAACCATGTTTATGATTGGAGGCACATTGTATAGATGTTCTTAGAAGACCTATGTCAATAGAAAACAGATTGTGACAATGTTGTGTGCTAAATCTTTCGCAGTATGTAAAATCATCATACAGATACAAATATCTATCATGACTTGCTTTGTTTCACTGAACATAAATCACAATAAAATGCTATCTGTCAGTGCTGCCTGTAACTGCCATCTATCAGCCAGGGAGTTGAGAAGCTCAGCTATTGCAGTTGATGCTAGAATAAAAACTGGGCAAAAAAGAGACTGGATGACCTATTTTCTAGCTTATTCATCTTAGGCAAACTTGGCATCGCCCACAGAATTTGTTGCTATAGGAACTAAGGCACAGAAAGGAATTTTGCTGGGTTGCTTTGTAGTACTTTTAGTATTTCTACGTGGTCCCCCTTGGGGCATTGCAGAAAATTACCGACTTGTACTGATTCTGTCAGTTTGTTTCTGTCTCCTTATTAAGGGTCTCTATTTACAGTTAGCCAGTTTAACAAAGGCACAGCGGAGAGGGATATCTTGGAAAAACATGAGTTGCCTCATATTCTTGATAAGTTTCCTTTGAGTGATTACAATTTATTTATGTGTTGAAAACATGTTTAGCCCTCTTCCTGTTTAACATCTCAGAATGGCACTATTCTGTATTTGTGGGCACTGTTTTTTAAACTTTATATACAATATGTCCTTATTTTAGTCAGTGTTTTGTTTGATTGTGTTGCATTTTGTTTTGAATTATACAACATGCATTAATATAGTTGGAAGGGGCATTTTAGATCATTAAACCTATTCCTCTCAGTGCAAGAATCCAAAATTAAACAGTCCCAATAGATCCCCATCCAGTCTGTATTTAACACATCCAGAGGAGGAGAGTCCACTAGATTGTGCCCTTTAGGATGAGACAACTTCGACAGTCATTCAGATATTTCAAAGAGTGCTATCATAGCTACCTCATTCTTCTTCTCCCCCTCCCCCCCCTTGTAATGGTATGTGGAAATGACCTTGGGAGATAAGAGGTGCACCAGACTACCAGCATGTAAAAGATATTTCAGCCCACAGAAGATGGGAGGGCATTGGAAACGTTTCAGAAAGGACCCTCTCTAGTTGCCCAGACAATAAAAGGAAAGGAGGAAAGAAATACTTTCAATCTTGAAAAATTGTATTAGCGTTTCCTTACAATAAATATAGTGCCAGTACGCCCAGTTTTGCTTTTTATCTGAGTTACCTTGCAGGGCTCACAGTCCTTCAGTCTCATAGATTATTATCTTTCTTTATCATTCTCATTTGATTTTTGCATATGGTATTAAGTGTACTGGCTAAAATCCTAGAGAACAAAATCAGCATTTAAAGTAGGAAAAAATAATTATGGTAATAGCTGTTAATTGAACAGCTTGAGTACCGCTCATAGGAATTCTTGCACTGATCAAGTTGTGGAGATTGATAACATATGATGATGATGATGCTCCTTTAATTGTGTTAGATTCTCATTGATTATATTGATTATAGCTCTCTCCCCATTTTCTTATCTTGAACTACTTCCTTCAGTTGTTCTATGCTCTGGCTGGTGTTGTAGTCCCTTTCAAAACCATATACCTAGAATTCTAGGGTATTAGCCATCCCACCAAATTTTGTGCTGTCTGCAATTTTTGTAATTGTGTCATTTACTTTTTCATCCAGTGATAAAAATGTTGAGGAACATAGGTGTTATGACCAGATCTTATGAGATTGTACTTGATGGCTCACTCCATTTGATAAGATACCATTGACTGGTGCCCGTGAATGCAGCTTTCAATCCACTTATGTATTTGTCTAATTGTATGTCATTCAGCACATGTGCAAATAGCTTGCTAATCAAAATATCATGTATTGCTGTCTTTTGATCTGTTAATCCTTGAGCTAGTCTATTATTTGGAACTAGCAATATTTGTCCTTTTCTGGATTCCTCAGAAGTAATGCACAGAAGGTAATAAGAGTTATTTCTTAACTGCAACCAGGGAACCTTTCTTGTAATGATAAAGAATCTCCCATTTTCTGCTTCTGTCCTAGACTGCTTTTGGCCTAGCAGGCTAGAAGAGAAAGCAGTAAAAGAAAAGTTGAGACACACAAGTGACTTCGGGGCAAAAATGACCTTTCAGATTTGGGGGAGAAAAATAAGAATTGATTCTCATATCAATCTATAAATAGACCTTATAAATAAATGTCCACAAGTACTTTATAATCACACCCCTCCTCTTCTTTTGATTTCATTAGACGACAAAAGGCCAGGGAAAGACAACAGAAGCTTTTGGCTGAATTTGCATCAAGGCAGAAAAGTTTTATGGAAACTGCTATGGATGTTGGTAAGATTTGTATTCAGTTTGCATTATTCATCGTTTTTGGTATTGGGAAATCAAATTAAAAGGCAAATGAGGAAGAATAGAACCTCTTTTAGACTGAACAGAACAAAATAGTATCTTCTCTTTAGATTCCATTTTAGAACATATAGCTAACAGTAACTATGGAAAAAATTGTTTACATTCAGAATGAGGTTCCTAACAAATTATGGTGATGAATTTCTGCTCTAAATATAAGCTATCCCAGTAGTTTTGTTTTCATGTTAGACATATATTGAAAAAAGCAATAAGTCTTTATATTTATTATAGTATTTGCATCTGAAGCAGACAAGGATACTTCAGAATTAGTGTGGGCACATTCATTATTGCTCAGCTATTCCTTAAAAGGTACCATACCTTTCCTGAGATTTGCATGGTATTTGCATGGACTCAGGTAAATATTCTTTTGAATTTGATAGGTGACAGGATGTGTGATGATGAGTCACCATTAAGGTGACATCTCCATAACGCTGCCAGTATTAAAACTTGTACTTTCCTGAATCTTTTATTGCTCCTGTGCATGCCCAGGTACAATACCTGAAGTTGTTAGCTTTAAATGTGTACAAATAGTTCTCAACTTTTTTTTTTTTTGAAACAAATTTTTATTAATTTTAAAGATAAAACAACACATCATTAACCAGTAAATACATAAACACATAAAACCTCTTAATATTGTAAGTCCTTACAAGTCAAACAAAACAATATTTTTATACAGCATAATTCCAATTTATCCCATCCCCATATGGACACACAAATATCTTTCATCAAATTTCTCATTATTTCTCTTTACTCCTATTCAATTTCATTTCTCTTCCATATTTATCCATTTTATAGTCATCATATTCTTTTCTTTCTGGCTTGTTTAAATTATTCTCATCTAACATTCCTCCAAGGTTTTATTGATTCTTTTTTCCTTTTTTTTTTTTTAATAAAAAACAAATTTTGTTAGTTTTATCATAAGCATAATACACAAACATACAAACACAAAACATAAAACATAGACAAAACTAAAAGATCTTTTCTGAAGGTTGTCTGTTCCCGGGTTAAAACTCTTTACACAGACACAAATTCAAACATCATATTCAACCTAAATCTCCTTCCATATCTTATTATCATTTTTTTTTTTATATATGTATATAAAAACCATTTTTATCAGTTTTCTAAAAACAATGCACACAAAATCAAGGCATAACAGCTTATAAATTCTTTTCTAAAAAAAAATAATAATGATAGACCAATAAAACATAACATTTCAAGATTATAATATTAATATTTCATATAATATTAACTTCATATCTTATCCCTACTTCTCTTTTCCATCCAAATTATTTATCAATTAAAATTTTATTGCCTTTTATCAATATACAAAATCAAAAGAAAAGTATATATATCCTTCCATTATTACCATTTTCAACAACATTCTTTGTCTGTTCTATTTCCAAACATCCATTCATCTTTTTTCTTTTACTATACTTCTCCTGTACAACAATTGGAGTTACATCTATAATTCATTACCTAACTTAAAAATACTACATATAAATCTTTCTTGGGATTCTGTTTAAAAGATTCTAAAATTACATAATAAATTTTTTATTCTAAATATACATATAAAAACACACTCTTATATACCCTCCAGAATCCCTCTTTTAATCTAAATTAAATTCACCCATTGTCTCTAAATAAACTTTTTTTTTTTAAATCTTGCTTCCCCCCATTAAGGCTTCTCCTCCCCCCTTTTCTCTCTTGCTTATTCTTCTCCTTGCCCTTTCTACCCCTTTGCTTTTTCTCTTCGCTTTTCTTGCTCCTTTTCCTTTGCTTTCTAACCTTGCCTCCATCTTTTCGCTCATTTTTCTCTCTTTTGGTTGTTTTTATAATTCTTAAAAACCCCTTTTTCTTATCCTTTTTCTCCTCCTCTCCGGAAGGAACCCATTGTTCATCAAAGATGGCTTCTTCTTCCTCTTCTTCCTTGTCCCAGTCCTTCTGCTGCATAATCAACTTTTCAACAGAACATAACGCCATTTCTAAGAATTGGAACAAAGCGCCCAAAGTATCTTCTTTTTTATATTTTTGATAGTCAATCTCTAGTTCATCCACAGACAATGCCATTATGAAAAGGGAAAACTTTTTCCAAAACAACCACAAGTATTTTTAATCCAGGACAATCAAAAGCAATTAAAAAAAAGAAAAAAGTTCCAAAAGTTAATACTTTTCTTCCTTCTTCTCTTTCTCTTTCTAAATTAATTTTTAATCAAAGAGGTCCAATTACCATATATCTTCTTTTGGGATCCACCAAGACATTCTAGACAGTCTCCTCCTTTTTCAGTTTCTGCTCCAATTTTTTTTTTTTCTCCCTTCCCACTTGCAATAACAATTTTAAATAATCAAAAATCCATACCTCCAGCAAAAATTTTCCAATTTCTTAAATTTTTCAATGTCCAAAAATCCCTTTGTCTCTTAGCTTAGCTTTCAAAGCAATCCACTTTCAATGTCTAATATATCCAAATATTTCTGCTTTTTCCGTGGGATGGGAGAGTAAACAAAAATAAAAAAAAGAAAGTTCCCTTTGACAGCTTCTCCGCCGCTTTCGATCTTCTTAGGGAAACAATGTATCCTCCAGCAACAAGCAGCTCAATTCCAGGCAATTTAAAAGTTGTTACTTGACCCGGCTCAGACAGAACTTTCACTTTTCACACTTCCTCCAGCACAGTTCTTACCCGGTTGCTGGCTTCTTCGTGGCGGCCATTGCTGACCGCCGCTCCACCGCCTTGGGAAAAAGGGGTTTTTCCGGAGAAGGGGGGGGTCTGCGATGCCCCCACCTCCCTAACCGGCTCCCCTCTATCTTCAGCTGTCCCTACAGGGCAGCCTTAACCCCCTGACCCATCTGGATCGGGGGTACCTCGACAGCTAGCCAGCAGGAATCGCGAGCTGTCGCGAATTCCTGCTGCCCCGAAGCCACGCAAACCAGAAGTTCAGAAATAGTTCTCAACTTAACAACCACAACTGAGCCCAAAATTTATGTTCAGTGAGAAATTTGTTAAGTGAGTTTTGCCCCATTTTCTTCCAGATTTCTTAAGTGAAGCACTGCAATTCTTAAAATTAGTAACAAAGTTGTTAAATGGCTTCCCCATTGACTTTGCTTGTCAGAAGGTTGCAAAAGGGGATCTACATGACTCTGGGACACTGCAACCGTCATAAATATGAGTCAGTTGTCAATCCGAATGTAAATCATACGACCACAGAGATGCCGCAATGATCATAAGTGTGAAAAACGGTCATAAGTCACTTTTTTCAGTGTTGTTTTAACTTTGAACAGTCACTACTTGTACAGGAAGTCCTCAAGTTACAACAGCAATTGGGACCTGAATTTTTGCCACTGAGCAATGTAACCATAAATTATTATGTCCCATGATCACATGACTTAGCAACGGTAATCCCTGCAGTTCCCATCATTGCTGTCATTAAGTGAGGAGTGAGGGTTATTAAGTGAGCACCTCCTTGCAACTTCCTGCCAACAGCCAAAATCAGTAGGAAGCCAATAGGAAGCTGCAAGTCCCAGACAACTTGCAAGCAGGTCAGCAGGCAGGTAAGTGAGTGGGAGACTGCTGAGTGGGAGAGAGAGGGAAGGGGTACACAGGACGGAGTGGGGTTGGGATGGCTGCTGCTGGGTGGGAGAGGGTGAACAAGACTCCGGGATAGTGTGTGGGTGAGAGAGATTTAATCAAGCAACTTGCAATGTTCCTTGCCAGCTTCCGTAGTAACTTTGAATTGGAACAGTTGTTGGCAGGGAAGGTTGTAAATCACAACCACATGACTGGGACAGTACAGTTTTTGTAATGGCAAGCCCATTGCCAAGTGCCCAGATCTCAATCACATAACCACGGGGTGCTGGAACCATGGTAACTTTGACCACTTGTCATTATCATTACTCCTTCAGCACGGTCAAAACTTAAAATGGTGGCGATTTAGTAGTTGTTAATCAAGGAGTACCTAAATTTATTTACTTATTAATTTTTTATCTTTCATTCATAACTCATGAATGCACCGTCCTGCTTTACTCCATCATCATAAACCTATGAGATCAGTCACACTTGAGATTGTGATGTCCAAAATCACCCAGTGAGTTCCTATGGCAAAGGGTGGGCTAAGAAAGCAAACATAATTTAAAGAATAATCAATAGGGCTGGCAAGATAGTTTAATTTCTTCTACATTTAAACAACACCACAAGCAAAGAGACTGGCAACTGCCCAAGAAACTGTGTGTCTCAGTATTATAAAGTAGAAGAGGATATTGTAGATAAGCAAAGAAACTCAATATGTGGCTCACAACCTGGTCAGTAGTTGCATTGCTTCCTATTTCTCCAGACAGATTTTAACAATATATGGATATTAGTTGAATTTGCAGGTGAATCCACAAGGTTTTGCAAGTCCTGGTTTGACAATTCAGAGAAGAAGCACTTTGATTAAAACTGTTTTTGAAAAACAGTTTCCAGCGTGAATTGAAGCCCAGCTCAGGATCACTTTTGAAATATTAATTAATTAATACTTTCATTCATTCTATATGGCTATTTATCTCACACATATGACTCAGGGTGACTAATAGAAAATAAAAATAGGATTAAAACACCATAAAACGCAAATATAGGAGCCAAAATAAAAGCAGTCGTCACCATCAACTTAGTGAAGGTACGGGCTTAGCCGCACAAACTGAATACCAAGCTTAGAAACAAAACTAATTTTTTAAGGCCTCATGGAAAGGGAGTAGGGTCAAGGCAAATCTAATAATATCTGGAGGAATGTTGTTCAGAAGGCAGGTGCCCCAACAGAAAAAGTTTTTCTCCTTTGACATACCAGATGATACTTCATAGCAGATGTGTCTTCTATTGGATCTTATAGTATGGGTAGATACAATTTGGGAGATATGGTAACCCAGTCCCATGCCGTGAACAATTTTATACTCACTACCAATATCTTGAATGTAACCACAAAATATATTGGTAACCCATGTACCTGGTGACATGTATTCTGGACCAGTAGTTTGCAGTTGTATACAAAATGTTAGAAAATCTTTTTAGAAAATTTCAATAAATTATGTATATTAGAAACTGAAGCTCTTGGTTATAAAATTGAATCCCTTTCTTACTCCAGGCTATAGGAGAATCTGGGGAGAAATGTGTCACCTGTTCTGGACACTCAATGTAACTGTATCCTTCAGACTCCTGAAGCATAACATTTTTTCTACTTAAATGTCTCCCAGTTGCCTGAGTCAATTGCCTGAGCTTGAACAAATTACAATATACAATGCTCTAATGATAATCTAGAGCAGGGATGTCAAACTCAGGGCCCATGGCCAGATGCGTCACATGCTGTCCATGCCCAGCCCCGGTTTAGCGAAGGGGAAAAAAGTCACAATACATCATGTGACGATAACGTGATGCCACGAGTTTGACACCCCTGATCTAGAGTGTCTAAATCAATATTTTTCAATCACCCTGAGGATTGTCTTAAAGGGCATATATAGTGCTCGACTTACAACAATTCATTTAAAATTACAGTGGCACTGAAAAAGTGATATTTTTCACACTTCACAATTATTGCAGGAACCCTTTGGGTCACATGTTCAAAATTCAATTGCTGGGCAACTGACTTATTTACAACAGTTGCAGTGTCTTGGGGTCATGTGATCCCCTTTTGCGACCTTCTTACAAGCAAAGTTAATGGGGGAGCTAGATTTACTTAACAGTCATGTTACCAACTGAACAACTGCAGTGATTCTCTTAACAACTGTTGTAAGAAAAATCATAAAATGGGGCAAAATTCACTTAACTGTCCAACAGAAATTTTCGGCTCCATTGTGGTCGTAAGTCAAGACTCCCTCCATTGTTTTTTTATTTCAAATTATTTGAAATTAAAGGTTTTGCTTGAATTATATTTCCCTTTAATTATTTTAAATGAATTATTTAAAAGTAAGTAAATATTTATATTTTAGCTAATTTAATTTAATTTTTAAATCAATTTATTTCATACATTTATTTTTAAGAGTTTTTTAGCTAATGCCAAACAGGTGGTTAGGAGAATGAAATAGACCTTGAAAGGAGTTGTTGAATGAAATAGGCCTTGAAAGGACATGTTTTTTTTAGATTTCATATTGGTTTTTTTGTAAATGCTATAGTAACTGAAAATCACCTGTCATTGTCATCAGCTGTTTATACACAGTATTTTTTCTGCAGAAGGTCTGTCGGCCTTGGTAGAGCAGGAAAAATTTTGTCTATAATTTCAAAAACTATATCTGGTCAAAGCCAATAAAACTGGAGCCTTATTCAACATACAGTAATTTCCTTTGCTCTTTCCTTAATCTTGGTTGGGTTAGGTCTTTGGACAGGAAATTGATGAGTTTTTATTATCTCAAGTTGTTATAAGACAAAATAGCATATACCTATAATCATAATTCATGGCTGGCCAGTTTTTGCTTTGCTGCCATAAATGATGTCTGTAGAAATGCCTAATGGAACAGCTGTTCTAAGGGAAAATTTGCATCATTTTGCATAAAATTGTATGACCTTCAAATCTGCCTGATTTGATCACATGTGCTATATTAAAAAAAAAATTGGTAAAATTAAAGGGTGGATTTTAGTTCTCTGAGAATTCGTGAAGAATATATCCTTTAAATTGTAATGTAGGGTGAATTGTTTTTTTTTCCAGTCTCTTATTAATACTGCATCATTTAGCACAGTTTCTGAAGTATCATTTTTTGAAGAGTTGAAGGTGAGAAAGAGAGGAACTGCACAACACAGTTTTAGAACATAAATAGCTTACTCTGGTCTTCTGAGAATACACATGCTACATTAGGCCAACCAATCATTAGAATGCTGATTCTGGGAATCATCTTGATGCAGCAGTTCTGTAAGGGTAGCGCTGCTTCTGGTTACACATTGTAAACTCTTTTTCCTTTTGGAATATTAACTATTTTCAGTGTTTAAGTTTAGGAGCTATGAAAGCAGAAAACATTTAAATATCGAAGTCTGGAGGATTAGAAAGATCTATGTTTGTTCCATTAATCCAGGGCTGCACTATATCTATCTATCTATCTATCTATCTATCTATCTATCTATCTATCTATCTATCTATCTATCTATCTATCTAGTTATTCGGGTTTTCTCCCATGTAAAATTGGAAGTATCTAGGCAACGTTTCGATGAAGTCTCATTCATCATCTTTAGGCTTGTGTCTTCAGCTTTGTGCTGAGGAAACTGATGCCGATGCATAGACCTGGCCTGCGAGGGGGTGAGGGGAAAGGATCCTTTGAATTGGTGTCCCCTCCTGCCTCTTTCCTCCACGGATCAAGGAGGTTGAGCAGATGTCAGCGATGCCCTCAAGGGAAGATATTGCAAGGGCGACGCTCGGCCTCCTCAGAAGCTTCTCTTCCTTCTTGACAGAAGCGCTCACGCGCAAAGCGCTCACCACCCCTCTGGACCCTGACAAGCCTTTTCCTTCCTGCAGAGCGTGTAATTGCTTCTGGTGAGGAGGAAGAGGGGGGTCGAGCCTCTGCAGCTGTGCGCAGCTGCTTCCTGCAGCTCAGGAGGTCTGCGCTCCTCCCACTGCTCCTTGGCCTCCTCAATGCGCTGAGGCAGGAGGCAGCAGCCACGACACGGGAGACTGCGGGATTGCCCCCCTCCCCCCCTCAGCATGCTGCGGCCCACCAAAATTTGGGCCACGGCCCACCGCTTGGTGACCACTGGGCTCTAGTGGGTAATGCACTAGGCTAGAAAGCAGGGAGATCATGAGTTCATGGTTTCAGGAGTCAATTCATTTTATTTCATTCTTTATCAGTTCTGATGTACCAATGTCTCTTGTCGGATAGAGTTTACAGAGTTTCTCTTTTAACCTGCTGGCATCAACCATCCACCTTTGAAGGTTTTATTCCACCAATGTCAATACTTCATCTCTGCTGTTCAAATGACTTTGTTATTTTGTCCTTTGGGAAGATCAACCAGTGGGCTCTTGCAAACATTGCCAGGTTTTTATTTAAGTAGGCTTGCTGTAGTTAGTCATTCCGTTTGTTAGTCACTCTGGGTGAAAAAAATCCGAAGGGCAGCAGATCCCCAAAGCCACTAACAATGAGTCACAAGTGATTAGTTGAACTTTGGAGGATCTTCTTCAAGGTCATATTACCCAGGGCTGTATTAGACAGTGTGACTGTTACCCAATAAACAAGCAAGCAAGATGAAATGAAACCCACACCACGTTTGAATCATATTTTTCAGCCTAGACATTTCCGTTCGGTTTTCATTTTTGCAATCCACATGCTGGGATCTCATAACTCAGCTATGATTGGTGGACCACTAATGTTGTATGCTAGTACTTACTAAGTCTAATATGTTGCAAAATCCAACAAATAAATTTTGCAACATTGCAGAACTAAAATACATGAAAGGCTCCCAGACTTTTCTTACAGCGGAAGAGGCTTGTGCTACCTGTTACAACAAATATTTTTTAACGCATGGAGATTATGTGTTACATTGGTAAAGTCTGACCATAAAAAGGCATCCTCCAGGGCAAAAGCAATAAACTTCACATTGTGATGGTTCAAATTACAATTAATTTTCCCTATTATTACCTTATGAGACTGTTGTTTACTTATAGTGTTATTTCCCCACTCCTTAGAATCACCAGATGCTGATATTGCTATGGAGATTGCAACAGCAGAAGAACATGTTTCTGAAGCTATCTATGATTGTGTTATTTGTGGCCAAAGTGGCCCTTCCACTGAAGAGCGACCAACAGGATTAGTTGTTCTCTTACAAGCTTCTTCAGGTATGGCTACAAAATCAGACTATTGTAGCACCAACAGATTAATGAGATGTAGAATGCATTTGTTTGAGAATATTTGCTGCTGTGTACTGCAAAGGGACTAATAGGATAACGAGAGGCAAGGAATATACCTTTTTTAATGCAGAGAGAAGTGATCCAATTTCTCACTTATTAGAGAACAGAAACATTAAATAACAGAAAGGTTAAATAAAATATGCCAGTGTCTATTTTGAAGAGTACAACTTGTACTAAATTTTCCATTGGGAAATACCATTTTCCATTGGGAATGAAGAGAAAGGCATTAACATAAATTATTTGTTAAAATAAAATGTAACATTTTCTTGATAATAACCTTTTCTTGATAATATAATATTGATACAAGAAATTTTGACAGTTCAGTGCCAGCTATTTAGTCAGTTCTGTAACTCTTTTAAGTCCCTTACCCTGCATGGATGGAATGCACTTTAATTCCATTTTCTAAAATCTCTCTTTCTCCCTCTCCCACCCTCTCTCTTTCTCTTTCTCTAGTTTTGGGGCAGTGCCGTAATACTACTGAGCCTAAGAAGTTACCAACAACTGAAAAGGAACAAATATATCCTAATGATACTTGTGCAGCAGTATATGAAACTCGCCTTGCAACTTTACAACAGTTCTTTAAAGATGTATGTAGATTTTGTAGCTGTATAGTGGAAGACTATTCTATTTACTTTTCTTGTAATGAATTGTATTTAGAACTAGTGCTTATGATATAAAGTTTTGTAAAGATGATTTTGTTGAAGGAAATCTTGTTGCACTCCTTTCCTGATCTGGACCCAGTGTGCTTCATTATGTTCTGCTCATATGCTGTGTCTGTTGAGACAAGTCAGTTTGGAAAAAGGTAATTGTGGTTTCAAAGTTAGAAGAACAAACATAAATAACCTGCACTAACACTCCTTTAATAGCTGAATAACCCTTCTTTAATAGCTGAAAATGCAAAAAAAACTGCAAATGAGCAGGAAGCTCTAGTAATGAAAGTCAAGGAATATACTGAAAAAGTAGGAGTATAACTAAATATAAAGACCCAACTAATGATAGCAATATAACAAACAGTCTTGGAACTGGTTAGAACAGCATTAAAGTTGACATAGAATGGTGGATAATGTCAGCTTTTGGGGCTCTGCTATCAACAGTAAAGGAATCAGTTATCAAGAAATATACAAAGATTTGCACTTGATTGGGCAGCCATAAAGGCTGTGGAAAAGATGTTCAGGGCTCTATATCCAAAACAATTAGAACTAAGTAGATAATGACTTTCTTGTGAAGCAGCTACGCATGCAGACGTTGGAATTTAAAGAAGCAGGATATAAAATATAAACACTTCTGAACTTTGGCATTGGAGAAGGGTCTTCAGAATACCATTGATAGCCAGGAATATAAATAAATAGATAATAGAACAAAGCAATCTAGACAATGGTGGGTGCTGGGTAGTCAGTAAGGTTCGGGTGAACCCCTAGCTATGATCTCTGGCTGGGCCCACCCACCTGCCCTTGTGCTGTGCTTTCTCTAAATAACTACTTTTCCCCTGCCCAGGCCACCCAAGTGATTTCCATGCCGCCTTGCTATACTCACCGGAGCTGCCTGAGTCGATTAGTTGCCTATTTGAAGCTGCATTTCAGCCCCAAAGCATCACGTGTGAGCAAAGCATGTGCACACGCACCATGACTAGCAAATCCCTTTCCAACAAAAGCGCAGCCCACCTCTGAATCTAGAGTTCTCATTTAAGACACAAACTGCAAACTATTATATTTTGGATATATTATGCAAAAACCTAGCTCCTTGAAAAGTTCTATAATATTTGGTCTAAAGCAATGGACCAAGAGTTCAAGTCCCACCTTAGCCATGAAAGCCAGCTGTGTGACCATGGACCAGTCACTTTCTCTCAGCCCAACTCACCTCACTGGGTTTTTGATGTGGGAAAAATAGGAGGAAGGTGTATTGGATATTTTCATTAAGTTGAGCTATTTCTAAAAACAAAGGGAGCATATCAACAAACAAGTAATCACCACCAGCAGGATGGATGGACATAACTACAGCAGCAGTGAATACACCATTGAGAGATGTAAAAGGCTAGAGTCGGGACAGATTACCTTGGAGAAATACTAGGGAGAAACTATGTTAAGAGTCAGTATGTCAGCACTTAATCAAACTACATTAATTATTTCTGTAATAGAATCTCTTGTGGCATTTCTTCAGAAATTTGAAACTAATCTATACATTAATATTTATAGAGTCAAATGATTGTTTTTTCTAGAAGATTAACTACTAAAATAATCATAGCGAGAAAAAATAAATCTATTTTGGTTACCAGAAAAATGTATACCTCTGGAATCCTTTGAATTGTCTGCTGAAATGCTGTGAACAGAAAAAATAAATCCTGTTGCTAATTTCCTTAACAGTACATATAATAGCACATATAATAAAAATTATTATAAAAGGTTTCAAGAGACAATTTCAATGAATTTGTTTTAAAAATGTTAAATGAAAGCTTTACCATGTGTTGTATTCCAAATGCAACCACTATTAGTCAGTGTGTATAATATAATGTTTTCTAGGCTAATTTCTGTAATAATAGCAACTCCTATAACTGTAATTCTTATAACTGTAACAGTCCTGGGGTTCCTGTGAAGGCATTTATGAGAATTGTGGCTGGATGCTGGATCTAGGTTGTTGAATCTCTCTATAGAGGAAGGCAAGATTGTTGAGATTGCTGACTCCAGAAGACGACACTCATGAGCAGATTATTTTGTGGTCAGTTTATGAGTTGAATGGCTAGGAAGCTGGATTCCATCAGGCTCACCCTCATAATGTAGCCTTTTATGGACATTAAGCTCAACCAAGGCATGTTTGTTAATCACTTTTTTATTTCTTTTTTTAAATTGTACTGGAAAGATTAAGACCTTTCAGCTGGTAAAGTATGAAAAAGAAAAGGTGAAAAAAGGAAAATAAAGAAATAACATCCCCCTTTAGCCTAGTAAAGACATTTATCTGTATATGTCAGCTGAAGGCCCTTCTCCTTAGAGGAAGATATATAATGCAGCAAATGGGTGCTTGGAATGTGGATTTTGGAAATTAACAACCTAATTTGGAATTATAGCTTTGAATTATTAGGAAAAATATCCATGGAAAATGACAATTATTTATGATCTTTCTATGATAAGGGGAACTTTGTATATTGGATACTAGAGGGAGCTAGAGGATAAAGAAAAGAATGTCGCAGAAATCTATAACAGAAGTTTTTGGATATTTGTCTAACAAACATCTTGATAAGATAAACAGATTTCTTAATAAGATGTACAGAGCATGTAGTTGCAAAACAAGAATAAATTGCAACGGATAATTTTGAAATTATTTTGAAGGAGGACTTAAATGTGATAGGCAATGAGAAGGAAATAGAGAAAGATATGGGCATACAAATGGAACTAATAGATAACCTATTCCTTCAAAGAGATGCACAATCATTGAACCAGGAAACTGACTTGGATAACTTTCTTACTGGAAAAAAAAAGCTTTTTTGGTGTTTCTTGAAGGACTTTGTTAGAGACAAATAAAAGGAGAAACTTTACTTCTTGGATATATAAAAGAAATTTGTTAAATGTTCTGAAAGATTTCTGGCTTTAAAAAAAGAAATAAAAACTAGTTCTGGAACTCATTTTGAAGGGGTTAAAATAAGATTCTTAAAACATAGGGAAGAAATACAAGATTCGCTTATTCAAACAGCTAACGGTAAAACCATATGTGGTTGTTTTGCTGAACCTTTGTTGACAGAATGACTGACAACATTTTTAGATTTTTTTTATTGAAGAGATGAGCTATGGGTCTGAAGAAAAATTATGAATTTAGAAATGGTGATAAGCTTTTAAAATTGTCTTTACTAGGCTAAAGGGGGAAATTACTTCTTTATTTTCCTTTTTTTCTCTTTTTCTTTTTCATATTTTATATTGTAATATTTTATTTTTTGTTCTTTGTATTTGTTTATATTCTTTTCATTCAAAATACTACAACTATTTAATAACGTCAGCAGTTGTTTTTAGATTTAACAGTGCCTATACCACTCTTGCTCATTAATAAAACTGTAAGTATCTTAATGAAGTAGTGTCCTATATTTTAAAGTAATAATGAATCCACATGCATTATCTTAAATATTATGCTTTACTTTTTAGAGTTCTTGTCTGCAATCAGTATCAATTGGCTGGGAAGGAGGTGTATATGTGCAAACATGTGGCCATACGTTACACATAGATTGTCATAAATCCTATATGGAATCTCTGCGGGTAAGATAAAATGAAATGTTTCATTTGTAATCTTTTAATTATTAAATTATTATGAGTTTCCAGTAGATATTAGTGGGACCTCAATGAACTATAGGAACTTTTAATATATAAGAAAGGAAATCCACGTTTATAAACATTCTACAATACTTTATCCAATTCATAAACAATATAGATTTCCTGAAAGATTCAGTAGCAATGTTTTGTAATATGAAAGTAAAAACACTCTCCACTGTAGTTTATCTTCCAATTAATATGACTAATTGCATTTTTAAAACATTCGTTTCTAAAGCTATGTATATGAAACACAAATTGTACATGAAGTTCAATAGGATGGAAAATATTCTTATTCGTGCAAATTGTAATTCATTAAAATTAAGAATGTAATACAGGATAATTTATTTAGCTACAAATGTAACTTGTATAATTTTTGTATAGAAATAAATAGCAAACAAACCTTAATGTATTGGAAGTTATTTAGTCCTGATGGTATGATCTGGACAAGTAAAAGAATCAGAAGACAAGCTAAATTGTCTCAATGTTTTTTAAAATTAAGAATTGTTTTTTTAAAAAAAAAAAATGCACAAAGTCTGCTGCTGAAACAAGTCTTGTCAGCCTACTTATACCTCACTTTAATTGGATAACTTTTACTATAGAGTGGGAATGCAGTAAGCATAGTATATCTTGATAGTTAAGTTTCAGTCCTAAGTCCTGCATTGTTTAATATTTTAATTAATAAATTAAAGATATGAAGCAATGTTTATAAAATTTCCAAGGCACACAACTTTGGGAGAGATACCTTATACATATCTGGCTTGCTACTTTTTAAAAGAGATACTGGTATAGTGGTTAATTCCAAGTGAATATGAGGCAGCAATGTGTTATACCTGCAAAAAGAATGAAAATGCTGTTTTAGGTTGCAACAACAGAAGAATAATTTCCTAGACACACTTTATTATTCCTTTATTAGGTCCCCATCTTGAGTACTGTGTCCAATACTGAGCTCTGTTCTAAGGATTTTGGGAAATTGGAACAGTACAGATAAAAACTTGAGAATAATTGGGGGATATAAATTAAACCTGATGGGGACAGATGGGAAGATCTGGATATTATGTGTTTCTATTTGAGGAAAGATTATGTGGGTAAATGAGGGAGGAAATATAATAGCACTTTTCAAATACATGGAAGTACAGTTGGTTGATCTTCCTTCCTTGGATCACATAGACAATTACTAGATAGCCATCTCGAAAGGATGCTTTAATTTCATTGTTGCCCTGATCAAGGCTTGGATTTTGTAGTCTCTATGGTTCCTTTCACAGATATGGTCATAGTCTGAAGCTATGTTAAAAGCTGAGGAATTGAAAGCAATGTTGAATATTGACCAAGTGAGAGTAAACATCGTTATTTTTCCAACTAAAAATATACAGATGGTTTTTAAATAAAATCTGAATTAAAAACACATTTAATGTAGCCTCTTACTCAGACATATTATTAAGCTTTCATCCTTATTTTTCAGTTTCCTTAGTATTTGGCTCATAGCCAGTTAGGTCTAGGAGTGAGTTCTGGTCCTGCCTTAGGCATGAAAGCCAACTGGGTGACTGGCCAGTCACTTTCCGTCAGTATAATCCACTTCACAGGGTTGTTGTGCAGAAAATAGGTGGAATGAATATTAGATATTTTCATTGTCTTATTTATTAAAAAAATAAAGTCAAGATGCAAATAAAATAAAAATAAAATAAATATAAAATGATGTTAATGCAGCACCTAGGAAAGAATCAAAAGCATTTTTAATCCTTGCTATGCCTGCCAATTGACCAATGTAAACTCTCACTGCTTATTAATGGGTAATTTCTGACACATACACACACCACAACAAGCCCCTAGGAGACAAAGAGATACAGATTAGGAGACAGTAAACATAGCACTGGATGCTTTGAGAGTCAGTTTAGTGTAGTGGTTAAAGCACCAGGGTAAAAACCAAATGTCTGTGAGTTCTAGCTCTGCCTTAATCACACAGCCAGTTGGGTGACCTTAGTCTGGTCACACATTCTCAGCCCTGGGAAGAAGCAAGCAAGGGCAAACCGCTTCTGAAAACGTTACCAAGAAAACTGCAGTCCAAAGACAAAGACAACTATAACTTCACTGATAGTCGTGCTAGAACATGAGCAAGCGGGGCTAAGAGTGGGATGCGAATAAATAACTACTGTAAATATTTAAAAATAATATAGATAATATAGTTTGTATGTATCTGGACTGTTACCAAATTCAGTTATGAGGAAATTCAAAAATTACTAAGAGGACTGTGTGTATTTCAGTTTTTTTAAATTTCAAAGTAAGCCGATCATCTTTCGGCAGTCTTCGTTTCTTTCACTTTTAATCCCCACTTTCTTTGGAATTGTTACAGTTACAAATGCTTGGCATTCCCGAAATTCACTTATTTTGTTGTTTCTTTTAGAATGATCAGGTTCTCCAGGGTTTTGCTGTGGACAAGGGAGAATTTACGTGTCCTCTGTGTAGGCAGTTCGCCAACAGTGTTCTTCCATGTTATCCTGGCAACAATGTAGAGCGAAACCTTTGTCAGTGTCATAGTACCAAGAATATGCAGGAGCTCATCAAGGAGGTTGAAGAACTTCAAGAGCAGCTGGGAACTTTCCCAGTAAGCATCAGTGTAAGGCAGAAAGATCCTTGTTAATTTGTCTTTCCATCTTCTTTCTCTTTATCCATCACCTATTTAGTAAAAGTCAAACATTGTCTACTTTTCTCCATTAAATGTAAATGTTTCAGGAAAATTAGTTTCAAACAGATAAATTCAATTATATCACCTTTACAATAAAGTTATGATTATCTCAGCATTTTGTTGTTGCATTTTAATATAAGTAAATATTGATTATTAAATCCATGCTTTCCAGCTTCTTTTTAATAGGACTAAATCATATTTCAAGAATTGTTGTAATAGTGTAAAAAAGATTGCATTTATGACTAAAAGCTATTTAAAATCTTCCAGTTTAGAATGTTTATTGTTATGATAAACATTGTGGATTAATTCATTTTTATTAATTCATTTTATATGTAGTTTTATATTTTGAAGCTTTATAAGACATTTAAAAATACACTTTCAGGTATAAGCTTTAGGGTCCAATTAATCCAAATCTACTTGGAAATAAATTACAATTACATACTTTTGAGCAGATATTACAATTCTGATGAGTAGGATCTGACTTTCAATTTTTTTCTTTCTTTGTACTGCTTAGCTTTTAAAAGAATATAGACTATTTTTTTTTATTAAAGTGATTTCAAAAACAAGAATATAATAAAAATATTAATATATCTAATCTTAATGAAAGGCTAGCATGTTGGAAGTGTTTGTTTTAAAACATCTCTGTCAATGAGCTCCAGTGATTGAATAGCTAAGAGTTTGTTGAACATCCCTCTATTAAGTTATAATGTAATATTGTATAGTTCTGTTTAATATTTCATTGCCTTATATTTGCAGAACTCATTCTCTGTGTTTTTTTGTTATTGATGTTAGTTTTGCTAATTAAATTCAAGCCACCCTTTCTTTAACAGTCAGAAACCAATTTAAGTAAAGAAATGGAGTCAGTGATGAAAGATATCAAAAATACTACCCAGAAAAAATACACTGACTACAGCAAGACTCCTGGATCACCAGACAATGATTTTCTTTTCATGTACTCAGTAGCCAGGTGGGTAAAATATTATTTAAAGATTGTTTCAGTTGCCTTAATGGACAACCCTCAACCTACAAGTTTATGAAATGAGGAAATGTGGGTACAACAATGAATAAATGGGAATTGATGAACTTACCAAGAAGTTTCCATATAACCTTGGTAATAAAAACTGAAAACGATTCAGAAGATTTTTATCAGACTATGTCACGGACACTTTCTCTAATTTATCAATAGCAATTGATTTTATCCTCAAAGTATTGTTCAAATATTTTGCATAGGTTTTATGATTTTATTGCTTTTTGTGAGTCACCCAGTACTCTCGTGAATAAGACAAACGGTTATATAAGTTTTTAAATAAAATAAATGTGTCTCAGAGGATTCTATTAAAGAATCCCTTTGACTCTGGAAAATCTTCATTGGGTAGATACAGTTGCAAGGAAAACAATATTTCATCACAATTGTAGCTTGATAATGTTCAATTATTGCAATTACAAATTCGGATTTCTCGTATTTCCAAAACATTACAAATTATATTTTCTGGTAATTCTTATAATGTAGCCTGTCCCATGTGTTCAGAATAGATGCTTGGTTACTTTTTGTAGCTTTTCTTGCCAAAGTGATTTTTTGGGGGTGGGGAACACTGCTAGGTACTTTGAAAGTCAGTAGAATTGTCTCACGGCACACTTGCACATAGTCTGTGCATGATACGTCAGGGTTATTAATGCATGTGAGTATTTCAGGAAGATAGTAAGTAACCTTTTCTTGAGCCTTCAAGAAGAGAGCTATGAGGAACAGTGATTTTTCTAAGCTGATGAATGGTTGTATACTTTGACCTTTGTAAAAGTATGGAAGTAATAACTACCGTATATACTCGAGTTTTAGCTGAGTTTTTCAGCCCATTTTTTGTGCTGAAAAAACCGCCCTCGGCTTATACTCGAGTCAGATTCCCCTCTGAAAAAAAAATGGTGTGGAGCTCCGAAGCTGGGCAGCCGCTTCCCTGCTTCCGTGTTTCCTTTGCAACTTTTAAGCATGGGGGTAATCGGAAGCAGAAAAGTTCTTGCTTGAAGATATATTGTTTTTTCTTTTTTTAACTGTTTTTAGGGGGGGGGAAGATCCACCGCCATGTGAGAATGCTCAGACACGAAATCTATCCGACCGAAAATAAGTGTGTGTGGGGATTTTAACAGAGGGAAGATGTAGGGAGAAGGCAAAAGCGACGGAAGATCCTTCAGGGGAAACTGAGGGGGAGACTCACCCTTGGTCCAGATGAGCCCCCTTCCCCTTTCTCTAGGCTGAGAAAACAACGCGAGCTGAGGTTGCTTCGGCTCCACTCAGCTTCGTTTCCTCAGCTCCAGCTGCTTTCAGTCCACTCGGGAGGAGGGGGAGGAGGAGGTGGTGGTGGCGGCTCACGTTGTTTTCTGATAGTGAGATCATCTCCCAAATTAATTGATTCACTAACCCAAAAGAAGAAGATGTTGATGACAGTGGGAGGCAGGAGTCACTCTCTCCCTTGCAAGAAAAAAGCAAGAGCCGTTCTTATGATCTCTCCCTCTCTTTCTCTCTCCCCGTAATACAGTCAAGCCCTTTCCAGCACGCGGGATCCGCCCCTGCCGCTTTGCACCTTGCAAATGCAAATGCAAAAACCCCAGGATTTTGCATTTGCAAGGTGCAAAGTGGCGAAGTGAGTGTGTGTGTGTGTGTGTGTGTCTGTCTCTCTCTCTCTCTCTGTGTGTGTGTGTGTGTGTCTCTCTCTCTCTCCCTTCCTCGCACCAGCGCACCTTCCTTCCACTGCTACACGTTTGGGCTGCTTTGTGCCCCCCTCCCTCCCCGCCGTCTTTTATTTTCTCCTTTCCTTTAGGAGGTGTCCTAAAGGGCTGGAAGAGCGAGGAGGCAAAGTAGCTTCCTCGAGCGAGGAGGCAAAGTAGCTTCCTCGAGCGTTTCTTGCCGCTCCTCCGGGCAAGATTTATTGGCTGGAAGCGAGGAGTGAGTTGCTCGCTTTCCTAACGAGGGTCTTGGAGCAACAATACCCCCTCCCCCGCCACACCCCACATCCCCACCCCCACGCTTCCACCCGAGTTTGGAATAAAAAACGAAGGTGCGAGTGTGAACTTGGTGGGGACTCTCCGCTCGCGAGTTTTTGCGTCGCTTTGGGGTAGTGGGAGGAGGAGAGCTGCTTAGCCAAAAGTCTGCCTGCCCTTCGCTCAGAAACGAGCTTTTGAGTTCTTCTTCCGCAAAAACGGCAAGTTCTCTGGGGAGGGGTTTAAGGAAAGGAAAAGTAGTCAAAACAATGAGGAGGAGGGAGGAGGAGGACGGGAACTTTAGGCGGCTCCGGAGCTCGAGAATCTGTCCGACCGGAGAAACAGACTGCATGGGACGAAAGTGTGTCCGTCTGTGTGCGTGGAGGGGGCGGATTGTCGGGGGCGAGTTTCTAAAATGGGCTGACTTCACGTGAGGAAATGTGAAAAACTCTTGACTTCGGCCAGCGCTTCGGAAAGCCGCGGGGGCCGATTGGAGCAAAAAAAAAAAAAAAAGCCGCCGATTGAAAGGGACCCACTTGGGGAGTCCAGAACGGGTGCGCGGTAGGGCGGAAGCTGTGATTTCTAACGTTGAAGCTGTTTGTGGTTTACAGCATACGGAACCCCTGCCTGCTTAGGCTGACGCGACCAAGGGGGCCCGAAGAGAGGCTGTAGCGGTGGGGATGGGAGGTCTTCGTGCAGTCCTCCGGCTCTGGCACTTTCCAAAGCAACTCAAAACTTGGCGCGTCCTCGCCTTCCCTTTCTGCCCCTTCCAAAAAGGTCCCACTCCGGGAGTAGCGAGATACGAGATGTTTCGGAGCGTGGGAGAGCAAAGGCGGGGGGGGGAGGAGAGTCTTCCTATTCACCCTTCCATTATAAACTTTAAGATCATTATCTTATTTTCCAAACAACCGCTCCCCCCCCCCGCCGCTTTGCACCTTGCAAATGCAAAAACCCCAGGATTTTGCATTTGCAAGGTGCAAAGTGGCGAAGGCAGATCGTGCGTGCTGGAAAGGGCTTGACTGTATTACGGGGAGAGAGAGAGAGAGGGAGAGATCATAAGAACGGCTCTTGCTTTTTTCTTGCAAGGGAGAGAGTGACTCCTGCCTCCCATTGTCATCATCATCATCTTTTGGGTTAGTGAATCAATTAAACCTTTCATGATAGTGAGATCGTTTCCCAAATTTCCCTTAAATCAGGGAAGAAATCAGAAACAAATCTTTGGACTGAGAATAAGCCTGTTCCTATGATGCCATTTTTGTTCACTGCAGTGTGAAAAGTGTGAAAAAACACACTTCTTTTTCTTCATCTTCTTGTTCCCTATTTACTGGTCTCTTTCAAAGAGGAAATTGTGAACATCAAACTTATTCTCAACTGTCCTAGTGAAAGTTTTTATTGGTATCTATTTTTATTTTTGAAATTTACCAGTAGCTGCTGCATTTCCCACCCTCGACTTATACTTGAGTCAATAAGTTTTCCCAGTTTTTTGTGGTTAAATTAGGTGCCTTGGCTTATATTTGGGTTGACTTATACTCGAGTATATACAGTAAGTTTATAGAGTTCTTTTTGTTGTTACTTGTAGGATTTTTCTTAAAAGGTTTCAGAAAGTTCTTTTTTAGTGTTATTGGACTTTATATCTTTTAAAGCTCATATACTCCAACCATTTGCAACAAGAAAAAATGAATTCTACAAAACACATGTTAACACTGCTGGAACACCAAGAATGAGGTTATAGTACTTTCAGTACAGGATAGTTTTCATTATCTGAAAAATATATCAGTTTATAAGAATGCTTCTAGAAATTTGGACTTCCGGTTTGCGTGGCTTCGGGGCAGCAGGAATTCGCGACAGCTCGCGATTCCTGCTGTGCTAGCCGTCGAGGTACCCCCGATCCAGATGGGTCAGGGGGATATGGCTGCCCTGTAGGGACAGCTGAAGAGAGAGGGGAGTCGGATAGGGAGGTGGGGGCATCGCAGACCCCCCCCTTCTCCGGGAAAACCCCTTTTTCCCAAGGCGGTGGAGCGGCGGTCAGCAATGGCCGCCACGAAGAAGCCAGCAACCGGGTAAGAACTGTGCTGGAGGAAGTTTGAAGAGTCGGGTCAAGTAACACCTTTTAAATTGCCTGGAATTGAGCTGCTTGTTGCTGGAGGATACATTGTATCCCTAAGAAGAGCGAAAAGCGGCGGAGAAGCTGTTAAAGGGAATTTTTTTTTTTTTTTTACTCTCCCACCCCACGGAAAAAGCAGAAGTATTTGGATATATTAGACAATGAAAGTGGATTGCTTTGAAAGCTAAGATAAGAGACAAAGGGATTTTTGGACATTGAAAAATGTGAGAAATTGGAAAATCTTTGCTGGAGGTATGGATTTTTGATTATTTAAAATTCTCATTGCAAGTGGGAAGGGAGAAAAAAAATTGGAGCAGAAGCTGAAAAAGGAGGAGATTGACTAGAACGTCTTTGTGGATCCCAAAAGAAGATATATGGTAATTGGACCTCTTTGATTAAAAATTAATTCAGAAAGAGAAAGAGAAGAAGGAAGAAAAGTATTAACTTTTGGAACTTTTTTTCTTTTTTTAATTGCTTTTGATTGTCTTTGATTAAAAATACTTGTGGTTGTGTTGGAAAAAGTTTCCCTTTTCATAATGGCATCGTCTGTGGATGAACTAGAGATTGAATATCAAAAATATAAAAAAGAAGATACTTTGGGCGCTTTGTTTCAATTCTTAGAAATGGCGTTATGTTCCTTTGAAAAGTTGATTACGCAGCAGAAGGACTGGGACAAGGAAGAAGAGGAAGAAGAAGCCATTTTTGATGAACAATGGGTCCCTTCTGGAGAGGAGGAGAAAAAGGATAAGAAAAAGGGGATTTTAAGAATTATAAAAACAACCAAAAGAGAGAAAAATGAGCGAAAAGATGGAGGCAAGGTTAGAAAGCAAAGGAAAAGGAGCAAGAAAAGCGAAGAGAAAAAGCAAAGGGGTAGAAAGGGCAAGGAGAAGAATAAGCAAGAGAGAAAGGGGGGGAGGAGAAGCCTTAATGGGGGGAAGCAAGACCTAAGGAAAAAAAGTTTATTTAGAGACAATGGGTGAATTTAATTTAGATTAAAAGAGGGATTCTGGAGGGTATATAAGAGTGTGTTTTTATATGTATATTTAGAATATAAAATTTATTATGTAATTTTAGAATTTTTTTAAACAGAATCCCAAGAAAGATTGCTATATGTAGTATTTCTAAGTTAGGGTAATGAGTTATAGATGTTACTCCAATTGGTGTACAGGAGAAGTATAGTAAAAGAAAAAAAAGATGAATGGATAATTGGAAATAGAACAGACAAAGAATGTTGTTGAAAATGGTAATAAGATATGGAAGGATATATATGCTTTTTTTTTTTTTTTTGGATTTTGTATATTGATAAAAGGCAATAAAATTTTAATTAATAAATAATTTGGATGGAAAAGAGAAGTAGGGACAAGATATGAAGTTAATATTATATGAAATATTGATATTATAATCTGGAAATGTTATGCCTTATTGGTCTATTATTATTATTTTTTCTTAGAAAAGAATTTATAAGCTGCTATGCCTTGATTTTTTGTGCATTGTTTTTATAAAACTGATAAAAATGGTTTTTATATATACATATAAAAAAGAAAATGATAATAAGATTTGGAAGGAGATATGGGTTGAATATGATGTTTGAATTTGTGTCTGTGTAAAGAGTTTTAACCCGGGAACAGACAACCTTCAGAAAAGATCTTTTAGTTTTGTTTATGTTTTGTGTTTGTATGTTTGTGTATTGTGTTTATGGTAAAACTAACAAAATTTGTTTTTTATAAAAAAAAAAAAAAAAGGAAAGAATCAATAAAACCTTGGAGGAATGTTAGACGAGAATAATTTATACAAGCCAGAAAGAAAAGAATATGATGACTATAAAATGGATAAATATGGAAGAGAAATGAAATTGAATAGGAGTAAAGAGAAATAATGAGAAATTTGCTGAAAGATGTTTGTGTGTCCATATGGAGATGGGATAAATTGGAATTATGCTGTATAAAAATAATGTTTTGTTTGACTTGTAAGGATTTACAATGTTAAGAGGTTTTATGTGTTTATGTATTTAATGGTTAATGATGTGTTGTTTTATCTTTAAAATTAATAAAAATTTGTTTCAAAAAAAAAAAAAAAAGAATGCTTCTAGAAATTTAAAAAGTCCAATGATTTGTTTACTTGTTTATCCCATTAAAAGTGGTGGCTGCTTCCACACTTTCAAAATCATGATATAGATGTCATGGATAGTTCTATTGTATTGAATTTTTTCCCCCAAAATTATCATACAACTGTTACCTTGGTTAAAGAAAAAAGTTTTTTTAAAAAAATTTGGAAGGTAAAATGACTGAAGAGGACAGAGAGTAAACTGGACCATCCCAGGCTCTGTGAGGAACCTTTGGTTCTCTCCTGGTTAACATCTAACAGCCATTTCACCACAATGGAGGTAGTGACAGGAAGCAGGGCCATCTTACTAGCTCAGTTGAGAGAACGTAGCCCTGTTTATTTTTTTTCCCCCCTTTGGAAAAGCTTTGTTTTCCTTTCCCCTCCTCACTCCTCTCTTTCTATGCAATCTTTTTCAAGAACGGGGCCCACCTTTTGTTATTTCTCAGGGATCAATAATGCCTTTCTTTTTTATGGAACAGTGAGTTACCATTCCTTTAAAGAACCCTGAAGAGATTTCAGGAAATAAATATTTTAAAATTCATCTAGTGATCTAAGATGTGATTTGCATTTTTTTCCCCTGTTCACTAATATGAAATCTGTGCCACGGCTTTACTGTTAAGTTTTTAGAAATTCAGTGAGTGCTGCAAATTGCCTGAAGAGTGGAAAATTCCCTAGTCATGTGGCTGGCCTTATCAGCAGCAACCAGATGGAGCTCAGAGCCCAAACATTTTCACTGTTAAATTGCTTTTTCTCAATGTAAGGAGGATTAAAGCATTCCTTCAAAAAAAGTGGTGACATAAGCTGCAAACTTAGGAATATTATTATTTGAAATGCCACTATTTTAGTAATGTGAATATGTTTTAACAAACATTTTGTACAAAAAGAGTTCTTTTGTGACATATGCCATTGAATTTTTTGCAAAATACTTTGTATTCAATGAAATCCTTCCAAGTGCTTTACATTATTTGGATTAGCTCAGGGATGGGCAGTCTGGTACCCAGAAAGAATTTCCTGATTTCAGTTACCATCTGCCACTCATTTGTATAGCAACTGGAGAAGTTAGAGTCCACGTTTGTAGGGTGCAAATTGCTTTTGCCCTGTTAATAGCATATAGCAATGGCATTTAGACTTATATACCACCCCTATAGCACTTTACAGCACTCTTTGAATGGTTTACATACTCTTTGAATGGTTTACAATGTTGAAGCATTGTTTACATATTTCCCCAAACAATCTGGTTCCTCATTTTACCGACCTTGGAAGAATGGAAGGCTGAGTCCAGTTTGAGCTTCATCAGGATCGAATTCTAGGCTGTGGGCAGAGTCGGCCTGAAATACTACATTCTGACCACTGTGCCACCAAGGGCTCCCTTTACCCCGTTGCAGGGTCAAGCAGTAGTTTTGTAGTTGCAGACTGCCTTTTATAACTCTGCCCCCACCCCCAGTCAAAAGCTGTAGGAAGTTGGGCAGTAATTTAATGATACAATTAGATGGTGAGATGGTGACCTTTGTGGCTGCACAAAACAGGGACTGGAAGAATTCATGCAGTTTCAGGGCAAAATTGTCTACCTCAAATTAATACCACAATTTAGTATGCCATGCATACTCCATCATGTTCTTGTTCCCTTTCACTGGGGGGGAGGGGGGGGATAGTTTTACAGATTGATTGGCCAGGTTTTTTTAGAGCTCGTAAATAATTAAAATAAGGCTATTCCCTTTCTGTTTATTTAGGACAAACTTGGAACTTGAATTGGTTCACCGGGGAGGCAACCTGTGCCTAGGGGGTGCAAGCACAGCTGGAAAGAGATCCTGTTTACGTATGTATATTGAGATTCTATACAATTTAGCTAGTTTTATCTAAGTAATTCTTACTGGAGTCGTTAAAATAATTTGAGTAACCTTTATAGAGTTTGATTGCATTTTTTATCCAATAGTTGTTTAGACTTGAGTACAGTTTATTTGTCCTCAAGAAAGTGGTCACATCATACTTCCACCCCGAAATAATCCTTAACAGAAACATTCCTTGAATTACTGATCAAGAAGACGAGGTGATTTTGTGTGCCAGGTATTATTTTGTCTCCAACCTGACTTTGAAATTGCTCTGTGTTGGATAAGGAAAGGACAGAACGGTAGCTGGCTGACTCATCAATTCATGGATAAAAAAATTCCTTTAATTACCTACTTTTTAAAACAATCTCCCTTTTTCCTGACTGAACTTCACTTTTTTTGAAAGAGAAAAATCCACAATTTGATGTCTTGCTACATTTTTTGTCCCTTAATATGATAGTTAACAGAAACAAATTTTTCTTCAACAGAATTACATACACAAACACTGTGCTGAAGTTTGCTGGAAAAGGGGAGAAAAGTCTTGCCGTAGTATTGTTTATCTAATGTATGTCAAGGTTCCAACTAATAAACCCAAGCAAATCAGAACCCTGAGAATTGAATTCACTTCAAAGGACTTCTTTATTGAGTACATCATGTCAGCACAAGTTAAAGGACAATCAACTCTAACTAGTTCCCACTGTTTCAGTATAATTAAAATAAGAAATAAACCCATCCCCAAGTGTCACAGGTCAAATTGGCCAATTAGGTCAACAGGCAGGCTCTCCAGGCACTCCTTTCCTAACCTTGTCGGTTACCAGTGGAGATGACCTTGGTTCCCATGAGAAAGCTCTCTGTTGTGTCTAGTAAGGCATTCCAATCTCCTTCCCCTCTTCCACTTATGTGGAAGAGAAGTGATTTCTGCAAGGTTTGGTTCGATGTTGACAATATAACATATTAAGAGTATAAAATGAAAATGAAAATTTTGGGAAAGTGGAAAGAGAGAAGTGAAGGATGAAGGGGAAAAAGCATTAACATTTCAGTTCATTAGAAGGAACATATTACATTACAGCCTTCTTATTTCACATATACTAGACATTTCTCTAAAAAAAAAAAAATGTCTAATCAGTAAATCACAAACTCAGAGTTTCATTTTTTTCTATCAAGCGCAAAATCCAGAAGTGATTTCCAGATAGTTATCTCTATTCTTGTTGATTAAAGCCATTAATTTGGCCATCACTGCCTGTTCTATCATTCTTCCATTGTGGGAATTAATGTATCTTTTCAGTTTTGAACATAAAACATTCCCACTGTGGTCAACATGTATAACAAAAAAAGTTCCAATTTTTTTCTGGTTCTTTGTCCATTTACCGTAGAAGAAAAGTCTTAGGTTTAATTTATATATTAGTTTTAAGAATTTTTTGGTATTAAAATATGAATCTTACCCTAGTATTTCTTTGCTTTGTCACAAGTCCACCAAAGTTAATAGAAAATTCCTTCCACATATTTACATTTCAAACATACATTTGAAGTTTATTTATAAATCTTTAACAATTTATTAGGTGTTAAATACCAACAGTACATTTTGTACAAAAATTCTTTTAATTCTAGTCCAATGTAAATTTTAAACCCTTCTCTCACCCGCGATCCCATTGTTCCAGCATTATACCCAAAATTCTTTGCCCATTGAATGATGCATTGCTTTACATATTTGTTCAATAACAGATTATAAACCTTGATAATAACCTGTTCATCATTATCACATAATACAATTTCAAATTCATTTTTTGCAAGGTGAAACCCATAACATTTTGACTACTTTAAATCTTTCTTTCAAACCAAAGATAGACACATCCTTCTAATTAACTCCAACTCTTTTTTTAGATTAAAGAGTAGTTCCACCTTGATTAAAAATTATTCTCTAACCATAAGTCCATCAGCTCGCCATCGTTTCTTTTATGTAAAAAAGCTTCCTGAGATGATACCCAAAGAGGTACCCAAAGAGGGAATCTTGTTTTATATTTATTCCATAACCTTAGGATGGCATGGCTAACAAAATGATTCTTAAAGTCAACATTCATCTTAACCTTGTCATAGCATAAGTAGGTGTACAGACTACTACAATTCATGAATGATTCAATTATTTTAAACTAGTCCTCAGTTCCTGTAGTGTTTATACTAGCTGACATTCTGAAACTGATCACAGCATCATCTGCCCATTTCAGAGACACCATGTAGAACCCATATTCCACATTCTAATCACAAATTATACCAGAACAAAGTACTAATTTAATATGATGGAGTATCACCTGGGTCAGGTCAATCATTGTCATGAAATCTTAAGCTGACCCCAGTGTTTTAGCAGATTTTGTACTGAGCAGAAAATTAGAGTGGTTCTTTACAACTCTTTGATTCTATGATTAAAGAGCCATTATTGACTTCAGCTAGCTCAGGAAGTAAGCTATGTGCTATAGCCACATATTCAGAAGTCCTAAGTGCAGTAATACGGAGTCAAAATTGGCCAACTGACTGATCGAATACTTTGTCAGTGAGTATTGTATTTGTGGGGATTGTTCTGTTTTTCTTCAGAATTAAAGCAGAATCTTTAATTCTTTAAAGTTAAGTCTTTAACCCAGAAACATCTATAAAGGATCTTTTGGTTTTAGTCTCATTACCAAATTCTTCCCTGGTTTGAAATTCTGCAGTTTCTTCATAAATATATGAGGTAATGTGACTGTGAGGATCATGAGGAAAACTACAAATGCAGAAACATTTTCTTAATCTTTAAACAAGTAATTGTATTAACTTTGAGACACAACTAGGAGAGATTATTTATCTTTTATCTGTACAAGGTCAGAATTTTGATGCAAGATTGTATCACGGATAATATATTTTGCCAGTTCTTTTGATTGAAAGAACTATTTTCACTGTCGTTCTGACTTCCTTGTTAAATTGCAGAAGGAAGATTCTATAATCAAAATTTGTGCTTAACTATATAAACCAACTTCAGATTTATCCCATTTTGTGTATTTGGCAATCAGCAATTAGAGACTTATATAGACCTTAAGTACTGGACCCAGTTTCCTGAAATGCAAAATCTGTTAGTTGTTTTGGGTTCACAAAGACATGAGAAAACAGTTTAACTAAAAAGCCACATGTGCTCATTAACTGACATTTTAACTTGATGCATTCTATTTCAGAATAGAATCATGTCATTATTTGGCCATTGGTCATGGTGGCTTTTGCCACTGGTCATTATTGTCCAAAATAACTGGAAAAGGCCATATCAGGAAATCACATTTCAAGTGCTTTGTTGAAATAAGCCTATTATCATGATTAATGAATCTGAGGTATCTTAAACAGTTCTAATATTTCAGATGTAATAGTACTAAATCTTTTTGTCTAATCTTTTTGCAGCTCTATTAAAGGAAGGAAAACACATAGGCAGATACAACTTGTTGGTTTACCTAAATAGCAACATAATACTTTTGGTTTATCAGCAATAAAGAGAATGCTAAAACTTTACATAACATCCACATATGTTAATATAGAATCTATTTTGCTTTTTACTTTTTATAGCCTATCCTTCATTGTATTGCTATCCCCAACATATCACTCAAAAGACCCAAGTATGGTCATTGGGTCAAAAAAAAGGGGGGCACATCACTATCAACAACAAATTTAGTTTTCTCCTGTCTCCATCTTTCCTTTAGGGAATACAGCTCTCAGCATGCTCCTCAAAATCAAATGTAGATCTTTGCTTGAGAACTACAGAAGACTTTCATACATGAAAACATGGTAGCTCTTCATTCACAGAGTTGTTCTTTCTAAAGTGCGCCACATAATCACTCTATTACTGTTGCATCCAAAATAGGCTAATTTTCTTGCTTTGTTTTCTCACTTCCTATTTACTCAAGGCACAAGCCTACGCAGAGGTTTTCAATGATAATGCAGGATGGGATTAAAAAGAAAATCTAGCACTTTGCTAAAAAGTTTCTATAGTAGCTGTTTACCTCTCAGTATACTTGACATAAGCAACCCTAATTCTGATTTGGCAAATTCACCCTATCTTCTAAGAGTTAAAAAGGTTTATAATGCATTTATGTTTAGATCAATAAGAAGCACTACATGCAATTTATTGATATTTAGATGTTGTTGTTCTCCCTAGTGCAATTAAAACTCTTGTACCTTTTTGTTCCTCCACATCCCTCAGTCTTCCCTTGAATTTCGGTTAATTAAGTGTCTGTCTTGTCTGTCTGAACACAGTGTTCTGCGCTAATGGTACAACTGCAAAATGTGTTGATTAGATACGAAATATGATGTTCCAGTGAAGTCTTATAGCAGCAGGTGTCTTTGAAAATGTAGGAGCAAATAGGTCAAGTGTTGTTTTAGCAGATGTAAGAGGACAGC
Organism: Hydrophis major; assembly: GCA_033807585.1. Lineage (NCBI taxonomy): Eukaryota > Metazoa > Chordata > Lepidosauria > Squamata > Elapidae > Hydrophis > Hydrophis major. The sequence goes on from CM066328.1 coordinate 187,663,139, forward strand.
TGTGTGTTGGGAAGTAAAATTGGGAATGATTAATGCAACTACTGATGCTGAGACAGTATGAAAAGGACAGTGAGTTAAATGTCAGTCAGAATAGTTCTATATAAAGTTTAACCCTTGAGGCATAGTTGAGATTTGGAACACAGAATGTTTTCAAGATTTTCAGAGAAATAAGAAAAACAAAACATGTTGGGTCTGAAGGAGCAGAAGACCTGGAGATTTTTCTGGATTTATCTGTCTTTTTGAATGCTTAAATGGTGGCTGTGGCTAAGGGGTGTCCTTTACCAGCTTCTGCATCTTTGAACAGCCACACTTTTAATCATTGATGTAGTCATATAAGCTAGTTTTGAAGACATTTTAGCTTGATGGAAATCATTGCAGCCACACTTTTAGATGTCCTTTAGTACGGACTAAATACACTGGTCCTACAGCAACTGTGTAAGCCATTGTATTGTTTCTAGCACAAGTTGTACTTTCTTATGTAATAATCTTTAATATGTTTGGGGTCACAATTATGGTGGTAAATATATTCATGATTTATGAGCTGTAATTGAAGCCCTGATTCCAGTGTTGATTGAATCATAGCACAGGATTTTTTTTTGTGAGAACCAATATTGATTGTGGAAGTCTTTCTGTAGGCAAATTCAGGTAATGTTACTTTTGAGTCTAATGCTGTCCATGAAATAACTAGAAGTCAAGCTTGACTTGAAGAAGACTTTATTTTTTTCAGTTAGTATGAGTTTTACACTGTATTATATTTATATATTTTAGGGTTTTACCTCTTTTGGGATTCATGTAATATTGGATAAAAACAAATAATTAAACTTTGTAGGAATGATTGCAAAATCTGAGTTGTTTTTTTGAATTTTGTCTGTCTAGCTGCCTGAGGTTCAAAGAACTGGTTTTTGTTTCATTTACAAGTATGAAGGAAGAAGATTAAAGAATAAAATAATAAATTATTACAATGAAAGGATAAAAATAGTCTACTGAAGCCAAATTTTGAACATTTACATTAAAATTGTGGGTTTTTTTGAAATTAAATAAATGATTGCAAATGTTCATTGAAAGTTTCTAATTTGTTGTCTTTTCTAATTTTGCTAAATGGTGCTGAATCCACTTTTAAAGTTCAAGCATTATGGAAAATCTATTTTTGGTTACCTAGGATGTCGTGTTTAGGTTGGAGTCAAACAACTTTTTTCAACTTTTAAGCCTCCATAATTCCATTTTTAATCACTTTTTGCAATCACTTGGAGCTTATATTATTAGGTCAAAGCTGATAATAGGTAAATGGATTTTTCACAAAGCTGTGCTTGTCTCATGCTAATCTCAACTCCCTTGAAAATCATTGTAAAGTCTGTTGCCCAAAGCTACAATCCGTCAAGTAAGAGAGTGTTATTGAATTAGTTTTACATATAACTAAGTAACATAATTAAGACCACCCTGTAAATACCACCATATGCATGAGCCAAAAATCATATCAGCTCATCCTCCTAAGTAACAACCTAATGCTACTATTGTGCTGTTGCTGGTGACTGAAATTCAAAGACATCAAAATGTTGTTACTTCTGTCCTAGATAAAACTTGAGATTAATTAAGCAGCATTGTCATGTGTTGCATAAAATCTGCATGGATGCTCATTATCTAATCTTAATAGAAAAGGGGTGGAAAGAAGAGAATTAAGAGTAAGAAGCAGATTATTTACAAGGATTCTGTTATATGTGACATTTAGAATTAATACTGACCAAAAATGCTAGATGGTTTTTACTCAAGTGTTACTTGGACTTTTTAATTGGATTTATTGGTTGCTATATTTATCACATTTGTTGCTGTTTTGTTCCATTTTGTAGAAATGCTATGGACTTTTTCAAGGTACATCATAACAGCTTTCAGGATTCTCCTAAAAACAATTTGTTCAGTGACCATTTTAAGTTACAATAGTGCCAAATGAAGAGACTGTTAATATGCTACTTTAAGTGAAGGACTTCCTGTGGATTTCTAGTCATTGCTGATTATAGGAGCTTATCTACATTTCAAGGCCATTGAGCCAGCACCGTCCAAAAATATTTCACAGTCATGTGGCCATTATAACATCACAGACCGCTTTACCTATTTATCTACTCACATTCAGGGGTGGGATTCTACTAGTTAGCAGCTATTCGCTAGAACTGGTTGTTAACATTCTAAGCAGTTCGGAGAACTAGTTGTTAGAAGAAATTACTGGCCTAATCCTGTAAGGAAGGCAGGAAGGAAACATTCTGGTGTTGCTTATAGAAACTGTCTCTCTGTTAACCCTTATTATATTCTTAGCAGGACTAGACTTCCTGTCTCAGGAACTTCTCTGGAGTTTTCTTCCCCCCTCCTTTGCTGGTACTTTGCTTGTGTGGAGTGACCATTCAAAGTTACAATGGCACTGAAAAAAGTAACTTATGACCCTTTTTCACACTTACGACTTGCAGCATCCCCACAGTCATGAGAGGCCAGGCGAGGAGATGCATGCCTCAATGTGATATTGAGTTGGCCACACCCAGCCAATAACATGACCACCAAGCCATGTCCATTCAGTCACATGACCTCCAAGCCATGCCCACAGAACTGGTTGTTAAAAAATTTGAATCCCATCCCTGCTCACATTTGCATGTTTTCATTCTGCTAGATTGGCAGGAGCTGGAGCATGGATGGGAGCTCACCCCGTCACATGGCACTCAGGTCCTGAACCTGGGCTTCCGGCTTTCTAACTGGCAAGCCCGAGGGGGGGGGGGGGGAGGGAATGGGATGGGGACTCAGCGGTTACATATTAGTATAGTATCTATTGTGTGGTTGTATTGCTGTTTTTTTTAAACTTTGGCAAACTATTGGCTTCATTATAATTTATAAAAGTACAGTAAAATCTCTACAGTAAAAATACAAAAAAACTAACATTTAGGCCTGCTTGAAAAAAAAAAAGTATGGCAGTCAGAGTATCTAAATTTCTAATATCTATTGTTAGGTCTTGTTGAGTCCATCAAAGACCACATATCCTATGGTATATTCATCTAAAAATAGCAGAATTTAGTGATGTGGATGCTGTTAAATTCCATCTAGCTGACTAGAAGTGCTAATGCTAATGGTTTAGTAAAAAGTATGGATGCTTTTTTAGAATTGCAAATTTAGTACTTTTAAAGAAAGACGGCACATTTCTTGCCCTTTTTCTTTAGTACCATATTCCCATTAGGGGACAATGTTTGCCTTTTTTCCTCTGGTGAAAGAAAAAATGAAATTACATAGTGCAAGAATCAGTGTTTTTAAAATTTTATTTAAAGTTATTATATAAGTTATTTCCTTTATAATAACAATTATACATATGGGTTCTAGGTGAAGCTAATTTGGTACTAATATTCTAATCTGAGTAGTTCTTGCTAGTTCTTCTATGTCTCACAAGCAGAAGTGAGACCTGGTCTGACTTGCAACATTTCTTGATGTATTATGCTGCTTAGAGGTCATATATAACTAAATATAGGTTTATTCTGAATCAGTATGTAAGTGCATGAAGTCCAAAATATGAAGTGCCACCATAAGATAGCTGATGGAATTCTATGCATTTGTACTTAAAAATAAATGCCTTTGGGTTTTACGAGTTGTTCCACCAAGAAGTAATTAAGATTTCAACCTTAATACTTGCAGATAGTTTTAAGAAAAGGTAAATGCAGTTTGTACAAGGAAATGAATGAATTAAATTTATTTATTTGTTTTCTTTATCTACAACAATCTGGTTTTCTTTGGTAGTTACAGAACATGGTATTGAGAGTAGCATATTTTACCTTGAAACAGGTCAAAATGTTTTTTTTCTTGGTGTGGAACAATGTAATGTTTGCTTAGAATAATAGCAATAGCACTTACTGTAGACTTCACAGTGCTTCACAATGTTTTACTGCCCTCTCCATGTGGTTTTACAGTGTCAGCCTATTGCCCCCAACAATCTGGGTCTTCATTTTACCCACCTTGGAAGGATGGAAGGCTGAGTCAACCTTGAGCCAGGTCAGATTCGAACTGTTAAATTGCAGGCAGCCGGCTGTAGCAGAAGTAGCTGGCAGTATTGTATTCTAACCACTGCACCATTACAGTTCTCATAAAGAAGTAGAAGTGACCCTGATCATTGTTCCCTTTTGTAATGAAAACAGATAACAATCCACACAAAAAAGAAATATAAACGAATAATACTGCAAGTCCGTTGGTACTAGCTATGGATGATGTCGAGTGAACAAACAAGTTTTTCACTTGGCCTCATAAGAAGTTTTCAGCCATATGGCAGAATTTTTTCTACCATTCCTGCAAATCATGATATGCTAGCTTGTTAGATAAAAAGCAGACAAAAATTGCTGGGAATTTATTTGTATAAAATTGTAGTATCAAATAGCCAGACAAAAAATGCACGAGTCTATGGTTATGCTGAACTGTGCTTGGAAGTACTGCAACTGAACCAATACCGAGAGGTATATGTAATGGTGCCCCATCTGGTGACAGGTTTTGTGATGGGAAAACTGAAGCGGGCTGTTTTCCAGAGAGTTGAAGAACCCTTTAGAACTCTGCGGAAGGCGCTCTTTCTTCCACAGAATAGAAGAAAGAGCATAAGCAAAAACAGCAATCCTTCCCTTTTGCCTTTCACATGGATGGTGTTCTTGATCTAAGAGTCCGTCCCCCACCCCAATAAAAATGCAGCTTTGTGTTCTACAGCTACAACCACACCATTTCCAAAGGAGCGGTTTTTTTAGCCTGGGTGTGTGTGGGTCATTGCTTATATAAATGTATACAAGCCAAAGAACAAAGGAATGAATGTTCACTAAACATCTCTTGCCAGTTTGAATGGGAGCTCATTTTGTCCTAATTCACTGCTGCTGATTCAGAAAACAGGTGACAGCACTTAGTTCCAATGTCATCTGTGTCTACAATTATTTGGCAAACCAAGAAGTTAATTACAGCCTTCAAGCTCTACATGAAGCAGCTGACTTCAGCATGAGCCTGTTTTGGTCTCCCAAGTGTCTATGAATAATTGTCTATTTGTAGAAAATAAATTAATTCCTTCTGTGATTTATATTTACATGTAGCGTTTTTAAGAGCCTCTATAAGAGGTAGGGACAAAAGGCTAGAAACTGAAGTAATAAATAAAATAAAAAGAAAGTAGAAATAAGTTTTTTTGGTGGGACAAAAAAATAACAATCAGAGCATCTCTGTACTGATACCAACTAAAAATACATTGCATTTGTTTGAAAGAAACAGTTTGGTAAAATGCACATGGCCCCTTGCCTGGATTATATTAAAGTTGAATCAAAATATGCAGGTAGTCCTCAATTTACAACCACAATGGAGCCCAGAATTTATGTTGCTAAGTGAGAAATTTATGAAGTGAGTTTTCTTCCATTTTACGACCTTTCTTTTTTTTTGCAACATTTGTTAGGTGAATCACTTCAGTTGTTTAATTAGTAATACAGTTAAGTAAAAAAACCTCATTGACTTGGCTTGTCAGAAGGTCGCAAAAAGTGATCACATGACCCCAAGATACTGCAACCGTCATAAACATAAATCAGTTGTCAAGCATCCAAACGTAGATCCTGTGACCATGGGAATGCTACAATGGTCATAAGTGTGAAAAATGGTCATAACTCACTTTTTACAGTACAGTTGTAACTTTCAACTAAACAAATAGTTGTACGGCGAGGACTATCTGTGCATGGAAATATGAGGAGGAAATTTGAAAACAGCTCATGGGTTTCCCATCTACAGAGTAATTCTGATTAGATCTATATTTGAATGAGAAATTACCTAGTTTAAATAGAAGGGAAATAATATGAAGTATTGTTATTTCCCTGAGTTTATTTTGTATAATTTTTATATCAGCTTGGATCTATAGATCCGAACAAAAATTAAACCTCAAGCATCCTATTTTATTTAGCTCCTCTTGAACATCTTTATTCTGAACAGGGAATAAAATGAGGGCTTTTGTTGCATAAAAATTAACAGATAATCTAGACTTGCCTACAGGCACAGCTGGGCTAAATTTTAGATGTCAGAATAAATAGCAGAGAATATTTTAGCTGATCTGTTTGTACATCCATCCATTGGTATGTAGCAAAAGCAGTGATAATAATAGTTTGGCTTTTTATGGATGTATACAAACATAGACTTTTTAAAAGCCCTGATATTTTACAATCCATTATAATGTAAAATAAGTATGTAAACTGAAATGTCTGTGGCATTTATATTAACTTGGAATATATGAAGTATCAGATAAAAATATATCGAATGACTGATTTTGAAGCAACTGTGCAGGGGGCCCTTGAAAAAGAACCATTTTTAATGCTTTTTAAGCCTTCAGTGATTCGGTGCCAAATGTGATCTTGATTGAAATTTATTCCAAAAAAACAAAAAACCCAGATCAATTGAGAAAAAGCTCTTTGTTGGGATGTGGCTGTTTCACAACATGGTAGTAGCAAATGGACTGATAATAGAGTTAAGTGTGCAGGGATGTGAGCCAACAACAAGTCTTTCAAATAATTGTGTGTGTAATTCATCAACCCTGGTAATTTACGTTAGTATCTTACTTGGATTTCCAACTAATGCAATATTAGCAATACAAAGAGGTGAAGGCAATGTAAGGAAGGTCAAAAATAAAATGAATAGCAACATCAAGAACTAGAATAAACTCTTGAGTAACCTACCCCTAAGCTTGCTACATTAATTCAAGCACAACGAGTAAAGCATGAACTAAAAGCCTTGCCTAACCCAGTAGTGAGGTTCTAATGCTTAAAGCTTTTTTCCCATGGAGGTAGCAAGGATATTTTTCAATTTGGATTGTTATGTTTCTTACAAATGGGGGGAATCTGTAACTGGCAACCTTGAAATAAGGTACATTTAGAGGAACATAAGGTACATTTAGAGGAATGATGAGATGAACAAACTAAAGTACAATAATTTCTTAGTCTTATTCAGTGTTCAGTTAAAGGTGATATAGCACATTCCATCTCAAATCCTGCTTGGGCAGTTGCAGAGCAATGCAGTGTCGTGTCATCCAAGGCAGTGACAGGCAAATCTCAAAGGTCTAGGACAAGTCGCCATAGGACTACTCTTTGTGAGATAAGAGTTACACTAATATTGAAGAAACAGTGAAATAGAATCGTTAAAGAAAAGATCCTATGGGAAGGACAAATGAAATGTGAATAAGAAAAAAACTGTTTCTTATTTTAAATAATTAAATTGTATTTTTGAGTTTTCCTGCAGCGAGTTGTCCCATTCTGAATCTCAAAGTCATTAGGAAAAACATAGTAGCAGAATTTGATATATAAAATCAGAGAGCCTCGAGGTAGATTACATAAAGAAAATAAAGAGGTACCCAAGACTGAGTTCTAAGGAATTCTTGCTAGGAATGGGAAAGATTGAGAAATGGAAGCACTCCATGAAACGGAGAATATCTTGTACAAGCAATCTCCAACCTTTCCAGCTCAGCAGATTGGCGGAAGTGGCAGTGGCAGCAGGGGGAGGGAGAGGAGACGGTTTCACATGTATGTGCACACCGCGTTCACAAATGCAGCTTTGCGCGTACTTGCACACCACTTCTGTACCCTGGTTCTGACCAGGCTGCAGCCCAGCATCGGGCCATTGTATCTTGTAACTCTGATCTTGTAAATAGAACCCCTGAAGTGTTCACCTGTAGCACCAGAGAAATTCAATCATGGCAGTAGTATTTCATTATTTTATCTAGGATTGGAATTAATTTTTCAAGTCTTGTTCCAGCAAACTCAGGGCTTAAGGAAGCAAACATTAAAAAATGCTAAATAAACCTTTTCAAAGGGATATAAAATGGAGAAATTTCATCTAAAAAAACCCCTTCATTTCTCTTTCTACAGATCAGCTGTTTCATGTGTTGGCTATGCACATGAGACTCTACAGCATTGATTCTGCTTACAATCCATGGAAGAAACTGACACGGTTGATGGAAGGTGAAGAATTGGAGTAAGTACACAGACATTTTTAATATTCACCTTGTTTTAATCAAGGAAAGTTACATAATCTTGTTTAAGATAACAACCACAACCTCAAGCACTGCATGCAATTTCTGAACTGGTGTCCAAAATCCCCTCAACATATCATAATTGCAAAAATTAGTTTTGCATTTTCTTGGATTTGGACTTGGATGCATAAAACAGTAGTATAATCCCTAAAAAAGCCTTCCAGACTCCATAAAACCCTTATATCAGACAATATCAGACCTACCTAGTTAGCAATATTGTTTGTGTTCCTTGATTAATTGAAGCATGTTATGTACACCCCTAGAAAAGCATTGGCCAAATGCATTCAAGAGTGACTGTGGCTTGTTTGAAAGCTCATTGTTTTATTAAAAAAAAATCTTGCATTAGCAAAAACACAGGAAATCCTTGGAGTTTGGAGAAATGTTCTAGTTGTTCAGACAAATAGCTGCTCTCTTGCATATTCACATAATGGCCACTATGGTAGGTGTGGCTAGTCACATAATGCGTATTTATGAGAAAATTGGGCAGTTGCTTCCCCCACCCCTTCTAAATCCCCATGATGTTCCTACCATCCTCCCCTAACCTTTTCCTTTTTTTCCTGAGTAGATGAGCATTCTTCTCAATAAATCCTTGAACTTTAGCCTCTATGACAAAGAATATCTAAGGGAAACATGTGAGACTTAAGCCCATTAAATGAGGATGCCCTTACTTAGCATGTGGCATGGCCCTTGAATTGCACCATACCAGCGTCCTATTTTTTTTACTCAATCTCCAAAGACTTGGGCTGACATCAAGAGTGACTAGCCCAAAATTACCCAGCCAGCTTTCATGCCTAATGCAGGACTAGAACTCGCAGATTCCTGGCTTCTAGCCTGGTGCTTTCACCACTAAATCAAACTGGTTCTTATTAGCTCAGTGTAGCCATAGTTTATTTATATAGGTTGCATTTGGAAATCTGAGTCAGCAGTGAGGAAACCTGCCTTTCTTGTTCAGCCATGATTCCCAGCAATATTGTCGATTTCTCTGAATTTGGAATCTACAAGCTCTTAAACCAACTTGGCAATGTTTTGCTCAATATGTAATAATTGAGGTCTTTTTCCTTGAAAAATATTAGGGCTTTTCTCTCATTAACTGATTCTATGAGTGTATTGAAAAGCTATATTTATCAACTTGTCTCACAGGCACTGAAGGGATTAGTAGAGTAGATATTCTATACTGCAAACAGACTTTTAAAGGACAGCTTCCATATCACAATGGAGAAATTGCTTACGCTTTTAATATATGACAGTGTCGATTTAAGGCTTAATTTACTCTGATGCTTGTCGTAAACTAAAGAGCTTATCTAAACTTGGCATTTTCTAGAATTTTACTTTCATTTCTAGTGAAGGAACTAAATGCATCATTTGTTTTTGTGAAGATCAAGTTTTGTTTAATTTATGAAAGTTTAGTAGCCTGTTAAAATATACTTGAAAGAGAAATGATTGTTGCTAATTATTGAGAAGATTGAATACAAGCAAAAATATAAATTGGGTTAGTTTTATTTGCAGTACTATAATAGTCATTTTAAATGTGCTTATCAATCCCTGTGTTCACATTTACATGGCTATTCACAAGGGTTTTTTTAAGTTCAGGAAGATAGAATGCCAATCGGAGTTTCATATAACCATGAATTTTTATTGAATGTTTTTTACAGCAAGTTTGGTGAATCGGCAGGGAAGCCATTTTATAGGCTAAGCAAAGCAAAGCTTGGACAATTTGCTTTATGTGTTGGTTTTTGCTTCAATTTGCTTCATATGTTGGTTTTTCCATTTGTCCCATTTTCAAAAGTACTTATGTTGTACTTTTGTTCTGAATCTGCATTCATCTATTGCCAGTTCATTCTTTTGAGTCTATCTTTTCTTGTTTTATCACACAAAGTTCTTAAATAACACTTTCCCACTGCATTTAAATTTAATTTGATTTCTTCATATGTAACAAATACGTTTAGATAATCAAGGTGAAATAAATTCCATCTCAATCGAAATATTTCCAATTTTACTTTTAATTGATGTTGTTATATTTGATACTTAGAATCAAAAAGCAATGGATCGAGAAATGTATTTAAATTTGGAGAAAATTAATGTGGATTTTAACAGCATGTATTTTTGTTAGCATGTGCAGTGAGGATCAGCCAGAGGTTCCAGTGCTTTATAAGGATGTCCCATCTCTTTTGCTCATCCAGATCTTAACCATGCCTCAGCCACTGCGCAAAGGTACATTACAAAAGTTACATAAATAATAGACAGAGGGCAGCAGTAACTTATCTCTCTCTTGCAATTTTTGAGAATTGCAGCCAATCTTGTTTGCTTGGTATGCTTTAGGAATGACTTTACCTTATCTCTGGAGGTTGGCAGCAGGCAGAATTTTTGTTGCAACTTTGGCAGCCATATCTGGAAGACTTGTCTTCTCAGCTTTATCAAATAACCATGGAGGGAGACCACGAGGCCAAAAAATGTCTTTAAATTCCTTGAGTTGCAGGAGCATGGAAAGGTTTTTCCCCTTTGACCTTACTTCACTTGTTTGCTGAATAAAAGTATTGAATATTTCACAATGAATTGTGATTGCTGGAGAGTGGAGAGGATGAATATTTTTATTATACAAACTAGCATTTTTGGCAGAGGACAGTGTTAACTGCTATGATACAGTATTTGTAATGGTTGTGGTATGAACATATATTCAAGCATTTTATTGGAGTTTGAAGATATCTTGGAAGCAGGAATTATTTATTACTGCATATTTTGAAAGCTTTTAATTTCATGATTTGAAAAGGCTAACCTAATTCCTTTTGCACATCTATATTACAGGATACATTCTGTTATTTTGTTACAGTATAAAGGAACATTTCACTTTTTAAAGAGTCAATTGACATGCTGTTGGCTATTTTATACCTCAGCTGAGTTCCTTTAAAGGCATAATCATCTGTGCAAGAATTCTTTTCCTCTATGAATAAATGAAGATCAGACTTGTCTAAAGATAAAAAATAAAGCCTTAGGGAGGCAGTTAGTTAGGAGTAAGGGTAATGAAAGGTTACACCTGAGAGGAATCTGGTCTAGGATTATGGCAGAAACAAGGGATTTCTCCCTTCTCCTTCCATCCATCCAGTTCCATTCATAAGTACACCTGCTCGCAAATACTGTAGCTTTGGTGTGTTTCTGTTTACACACACATAGACACATGCAGAGAGAGTGATACACTCATACATTTAGCATATATGTGTATATATAGTCTCACACTCAAGTGTGAGTAGCATCCTACTTAATCTAGCTCTAATTTAGATCTGTTCATGGTGATGAATCTTCTGATATTTATTAGCTTCTAATATGGTGGAATCGTGTGTTCAGTTGTCTGGGAACTGAACAGGTCAATGAGGTAAAGATAGTTACATGATGGGAAGAAAACCTCAAATTGGGCAAATTGAGAAATAAGAAAAAGTTAAGGTAGTGTGGAAGCTTGTTACTAAGTTTTACTTCTTGGTAGGAGATGTAGAACTTAGGGAGAACTCTGGGATACAATATTCAATACATGATGGAAAACATCTGCTCCTTCTGATGACGCCAAACTAGAACTCCATTTATTTTGACCAACATGGCCATGGATTAACGATATCAGAGCTATAGTTCAGCAAATTGGAAGCACAGATACTTGTTCTTAAAAAGCAAGCTAATTTAGCACAGATCCAGCATTATACCATGAACTATTTGCGGAAGAAAGGCCAATCCTATTTGATTTAAATTATGAGAAACATAGCATAGAATGCTACTGCATTCATATTAGCAAGCACCCTTTCAGTTCTGGCTGTAGTATTTCAGGAAATATTTAAATTTAAAAAGTGATATAGAAACATTCCAAACAATCTGAGTTCTGTGAATATCTAGAAGACAAATTCTGAAAGATGATTTGGCTTATGGAATTGTTATATCTGTAATTATATCTTTCTGCACATTACTAAACTTAGGTGTTTCTGAGGGATAGACAACAAAAAACTACCTGCTTTTGGTAGATCCTTGATCATTGAAATAACTCTTAATTATGCAGTTTATTCATTGTGCTGCCTGTTATGAGAACTCTCAGTCTTGTCTACCACTCTTGGTTGTTAGGGGAAAGATCTCATTATTATAATCAGATAATTAATATTTTAGATTAGTTTATTTAAAAGGCAGTGATATCTTATTTTTAACATGGTTTTGGAAAAAGTGTTGAGATTTGTTAAAATTATTCACACAGTGCAAGAACAATTGCCTTATTCAGTTTAGTCACATGACTTGCAGAATAAATAAAGAAGAGTAGTACAGTATAGTGAGATAACATACTAAAATTTATAACATGAACTAACAGTAATAAAACATTGATTTAACCCAGCAAGCTTAAAATTAGAATGGTTGTCTCAGCAGTATAATTGTCTTGATGTTTGATTGCTCATCTGGGAAAAATACTTGCAGATTTATAGACTCTATGAATTAGGGACCATATTTTAATATATAAAAATGTGACACCTGAGAATGTCTAATGATATTTTTGTATTGTTACAGAACACTTTGTCTGTATCATAAAAGTGCTTTTCACATTGTTGTACATACAAGCTCTAGTTGCACTTTCTGTGAAATTCAGCCCAGAGGGCAAGATGACTTGGATGAATTCAGGAGCTCTGGAAAAGGTTGGTTTATTTCATAAAAATCTGAAGAAGGTTGCTAAGGAGGTAGATGTCTCTTAGTTAAGCACCCGTCAAATGTTTTTGTTGGAATGTAGCTGTGCAAGCTCTGCAGCTCTTACACTTTAAGCCTGTCTTGGTTAATCTTGGAGTATTTGGGTTGAATGAAAAGCAGGATCCCATCCAGAGATGGTATTCAGCCAGTTCAGACCGGTTCAGTGTATGGGTCAGGAAAATTTTGTGTGGTTCGGAGAACCAGCAAATACCACCTCTGGTTGCCCCTGCCCCTGTCCTTTCTTGCCCTAAATTTCTTTGTTTTTAGCTCAGACATTCACCTTGGCTGGGTTGGAGAAGGTGCCATTCCCCAGCTCCGGCCTTGCCCTGGGCCTCCTCCCGCATGCCTCCCCCCCGGCCTCAAACTACGGCTCCGCAAGCCAAAGCAATGTATTCGGCCTGTGGCCTGCCACACTAGGCTGAAGGCTGTGGGGGGCAGTGGCGTGGGCACAGGAGGGCCAAAGCAGTTTGGGTCCTGGACGGTTCTTCTTACCTTTAAGAAGATCCATCTGGAAAGCACTGCAGCGGAGATCTTGCCGCCGCTTCTTCCGTCCCTTGTTGACAGGGCTTTGCTCGCGGAGATGCTCCAATGTGCTCTCTGGGTCGGCAGCTGCTTCTCTCCGCTGCTGCTCTTGCTGGGAGGGCAAACTGCAATTTAGCAGCTGTGAGCAGCCACTTTGGGTCCTCCAAGTCCCATCTGGAAAGCACTGAGAAACCGCAATCAACATGGCTGCTGCTTCTCTGTGCTGCAGGCCCACATGCTTTCTGGATGGGACTTAGAGGACCCAAAGCGGGGGTTCACAGCTGCTAAATTGCAGTCTGCTCTCCCAGCAAGAGCAGCAGTGGAGAGAAGAGATGGAGAGCAGAGATAGAGGGGAGTAGGCGGCCCAGAATGCCTGTTCAGTTGAGCCTCACCACGCATGCGCAAAAGCTGTGCGCACATGCACACACACTCATATTTTTGGCAAACCAGCAATAGGATTATTTGAATCCCACCACTGATCCCGTCTCAAGTGTCTTGTAACTTGAGCCCCACGATTCATGTCTGTGCTGAAACATAGACCTGTAAACGCTATACTGCCCTTTTTTTGTTCATATAGAAGAGAAGAAATGCAATCAGAAAGATGGACTTTGCTATCTGAGATAGGAAAATAGAAGGCTGCCCTACTGTGGCAGTGCTGAGAAACAGTGGTGTTCAGAAGCAATAAATCAGATCCTGTGATGTATGGCATATAACACTTCATTGCACAACTGTTAATACAACATCACAGCATTACTGTCAGTTTTATTTTAAAATGTATTCATTATAGGAGTCAATATTTAATGAGTTAATCAGTCAGTCAATCAATCAATTTCTTTAGTTACCCATCTCAACTAAGTGACCCTTGGTATAAAAGTTTAGCACATATTCCTTGAGCTTTTTACCCACTGTTAATGAGTAAATTCTCAAATGTAATTGGAGTGCTGCTGCCATATACTGGAAACAGACCAGCTTTTTAATCTTTCTCATAATTAGTTCAATCAATAGTCTGTTGTTCTTAGTAGAAAATAAAGGGGCTAGATTTGATTTATCTGTACATGTATTTAAAATAACTGCTGCCTAGAATTAAATAGATTGTTGTAGAAAAGTATGGTGTATCTGATTTTTTTTTTATATTGTTGTTCTGTCACTAAGTCACATCCAACTCTTTGTGATCCCATGGACACAGCCCCCCCCCCCCCCCCGCCCTTCACTGCCTCCCATACTGCCCCTGCCTCCATTTGTTTGCCCAACAAACAAGCTTGGGGTAGGATTTGTTTGGGATGGGGTCCCCCTGCCCCACCCACCCCAAATCAAGGGGCAGCTAGATTAACACTTCTGAAATATTTTAAGAGCTTATTTATGATAGTTTTCAAAAAAAATACTTAAACCTTTTTAATTGTTATACTGTTATTACGCTGTTTTTAAAAATCTAAAGCAATATTTACAGAACCTTATATCCAGAAAGCCCTTTAGCTTTGAGTACTTTGTCTGGATGACGACTAATATGCTTTGGGGGATTAGCTGATGACTGAACAGTCTGTCTGATTGGGCAGAAATAAAAGCAGGCGATAAGTATTGAAACCCTTTGAAATAAATCAAAATAGCTACATGACTTCTTTTATCCTGGCCATTGTGTTACTGTTAGAATTTTTAACAAAAGTTCAACTTTGAATAGTCAACTTCGATGCAAGATGCCTGATTGCTCCCACATGGGTTCTATCCATAGCAGCATAACATCATTAACTATATATACCACACACAGAAAGTATTCAAGAGTGGATTAGGGGCAATTCTGTGAATGTACTAGAGTGCCCCAGCCAGAGCTCTGACTTGAACCCTATTGAACATCTCTGGAGGGACCTGAAAATGGCTGTCCATCGACAGTCACCATCCAACCTGATTGAGCTTGAGAGGATTTGCAAGGAAGAATGGCAGAAAATTCCCCAATCCAGGTGTGCAAAGCTTGTCGTGTTATACCCCCAAAGACTCAAGACTGTAATTGCTGCCAAAAGGGCTGCAATAAATACTGAATGAAAGGTCTGAATACTTAATGCCAATGTGATATTTCACTTTTTTTCTTTTTAATAAACTTACAGACATTTCTAAAATTCTGTTTTCACTTTGTCATTATGGGATAGTGAGTATAGATTAATGACAAAAATGAATTTCAATAGCTCTAGAATGAGGCTGCGGCATAACAAAATTGACAAAAGTGAAGGCGGTCTGAATACTTCAAACTATGCTTCAAGAGGGGAATTCTGAGTATGATAGATTGTGTTTCCCTTCCTCTATAGAATGTTCCTGAATATTGAAACTCACACGAAGTAGGAGTGATTAGTTAATGTATGGCAACCCATTTCCTCCTCTGGGATTCTTGTGCGAATACAATCACTTTTTGTTGCATGCTTGGATTCATAGACATTGACAAATAAATGTTGCAGACTTGCCACATCAGATGTTGCCATCAAATTTTATTCACAACCCAGCAGAGCTGGAGAGCCATAATCTTTTAAAAATACTACCCTAATGTAATATGCAGGTGGATGGAATAGATGGAATAGAGCAGGGATGTCAAACTCAAGGCCTGTGGGCCGGATCCAGCCCACAAAGCCCATGGGCCCATCCTGGAAAATGTAAGGGGCCAGCCCACGTCACTTCAACCCAATCTACCCAAAGTGAAAAGGAAATATTGGGTCAGCGTGGTTTTGGCCTGGTCTACCCAGCGTGAAGAGGAAACATCAGGCCAGCGTGGCTTCTCCCTGGTCTACTCAATGCAAACATGCCAGCAGGTTGGGGAGTAGTGTCAAACTGGTCACGCCCACCCAGTTGGCCATGCCCAGTAAGTGCCGTCAAGTTGGCCGTGCCCACCAAATTGGCCACGCCCAGCTGGCCCCCCAAGGTCAACCACAGCCCTGATGCAGCCCTCAATGAAATTGAGTTTTGACACCCCTGGAATAGAGGGTTCAAACTTTTTTTCTTGTTTATTATTAAGTTTTCACATGGATGCAGATGACTGCTCCAGTATCTCAAAAGCTCAACCATCTGTTGATATGCCCCTGCTCCCTTCACTCCATCCATTCTATTTTAGTCAATTGGAGCTATCTGTAATTCTTTTCAGTAAGTTAGTAAGCTATAGAGTAAGTTGTGAATCTTGATTATATTATTCATGCCACAGGCAAACAGTTTGAATATATTTTTGCCAGTCTGCCTCAAGCAGGGTGAAAGTCTGGTTTTATCGCAAGCCTGCTGGTGCTATTCTATGCAAGCAGGCTCCCTTAAACATGACACTATTTACCAGGTCATTATGCTTCTTACCACCCACAAACGTTCTGACCTACAATCAGAATGTTGCTTCCCAATGAAATAAAAATAGATTCCACGTCTGAATTTTGTTTTAAGTACATTATTCTTGTTTGTACATTTGAATAAACAAACCTCTGTTGATTTGTCCATAAGGCATCCTACTGTAGAAAATTAGGATGTACAGCCCTCCCTCCCGCCCAATTGATCATCCAGTCCAGAGCATTATGGCTGCTTTGATGTATAAACACTTGATTTCTCTTATAGGGCCCATTTCTATATATGCAGAAGATTTGCATTCCCTACTGGAGGGAATATTAGAACCGTTCTTGGTGGGATTATTTATTAATGCATTGAAATGTTGATCTCAGTTTGAGAATCCTTTGTGGGAATGACTGAATTTGTTTATTTTTCCTCATTTGATGGTGACTTTCTCCTTAATTACAGAATGTGATCAATGCAGAAAAGTCTTGTCAGGTGTTATTGAGCCATGTGATCAGTGAACTTTTCAAAGGGAAGGTTTATGAACAGGAACAAGAGGAAACTGAAGATATGGTATAGTATATGTATATCGTTTGGTCAAGCTTTTTTAGTGCCAACTACCTCTTGCTATGAAATTGCATGTGGGGGTTATCAGTTCAACAGCTAAAAGCCAGAATAAAGTCACCTGTTTTGTTTGTTTCTTTTAATTTAGGATAGCTCCAGTGCTTGGTGCTCAGACTCCATAGAGACTTATTTGCAGCAATTCTGCCTGCCTTTCCTCAGGATAACCAGCCTTCTTCAGCATCACCTCTTTGGAGGGGAGCTACCCAGCTGCCAGGTATTGTGAAATTTTATTTCCTTTGGAATATATCTCATCTAGCCATTTCCCTTTTGATGGTTTTGTTTCTTCAATAGGAAGATGAAGAATTTACTGTTCTTGCCAATTGCCTGGGTTTGCTACCATCTTCTTTTCAATCGCCAGAGTTTCCTAGTGCCTCTTGCCTTGACTGGCCTGTGTCAGCCTTTGGCATTATATCACAGTGGTGTTCAGAATTGGTCTCATTTGCTAACAAGCATCTAACCCAAGTCAAGGTAAGTAAACAATTTTTCAGATTTTCCTCAGGAGAAGCCTTGGTAGCATCTTTTCTGACTGCGCCCCGCTGTCAGATACCGAAACTCACGAAAGCTCGTGGCTTTTAATAAAATGTGTTAGTCAGAAAAGGTGCTACTAGACTCCTGATATTTTACCACCATAGATGGGCAGGACTCTCCTTTTACATAGCCCACAATGGGAAATACCAGGATGTAATGTAATGCATATCCAATGGGTTAATGTTACGTGTATATGAATGACCTTTTTTAAAAACAAGTCAGTTTTTGCTTTGAATGTGCTGCTGTGTTAAACTTGTTTTCAAGTATAGTTATTTCATTGAGGATTACACACAATAGATGTGCAAGGCAAAAGAGAAAAATTAAGTATTTTGAGGAGGGAGAAGTAACTTAAAAAACAAAATCTACAAACCACACAGAGATTTAAGTTGGGTTGAGAGAAAAGACAAAGCAATGAGAATTTTAATTTCTCTGAAGGTAATGGTTCTGAGAAGAGCCCTGTTGGTGTCTTAGAAAACTCAAAGCAGGGACTGAGCTGAAGAGTGTGTTTGACCTCAAATTACCTGGTCATCCAGATGGGCATTCCCGCCTGGGATTTCTTCCTTTATCTATAGAAACATACTTAAAAATGTTTTATCTTGACAAAGTCAAACAGATGCCAACTTACTTTCACAAGGAAACAATTACATATTCAGAACACATAAAGATATTATTTAACTTTTTTTAAAATCTTCTTTTTCAGGTCTTACTTATACAAAAAGCTACCTGGGACTTGCCACACCTCCTGCAATTGCCTGAAAATTATAATACTGTTTTTCAGTACTATCACAGAAAGAGTTGTTTCATCTGTTCCAAAGTTCCCAAAGATCCTGCGGTTTGTTTAGTTTGTGGTGCTTTTGTGTGTTTGAAAGGACTATGCTGCAAGCGGCAGAGCTTCTGTGAGTGTGTCTTGGTAAGAAACTCTTAAAGTTATTCTGTTGCCAAAAAATATTTTAGAAAGGAAAATATTTTTAATAATTAGCATTAGATGAATTGCTTCTTTCAATCAAACAATTATTGGAAAGAATGAAAAACAATTTTTTTTTTGGTAAGTCTGGTTCCCAATTGCTAAAAGTCTAAAAGACAGCTCTTTGGAATTAATTTCTCTTTTAATGCTAAATCATCTATAACTTTGATAATAAGGCAGATTTTGGCTCATAATATGTTCATAGTTTAAATCAGAAGAGCTATTCTACAGATACAGAAGAGGCAAGGATAAGATTATTCTGAGATGATGCAGTTTTATTCTTTAAAGCAAAATATTTTCCTCTTCATTGTAATTGCACTCACAATAAATGTCATCTCTTTTTTTTCTGCTCTATAATAACATTTCAGCACTCACAAAATTGTGGAGCTGGAACAGGTATCTTTCTTTTGATCAATGCATCTGTAATAATCATAATTCGTGGTCATCGGTTTTGCCTTTGGGGTTCTGTTTACCTGGACGCTCATGGTGAAGAGGACAGAGATCTGAGGTAATTTTTTAAAATATGGATAATAGGCATTTGTGCCTGTATTGGGAAGCTTTTATTTTTAAACAGAGTTCTGTTGTAACAGGTTTGGGTCTATTGCTAGATGAAGAGATATTTGTATGTGTAAATATCACATCTTCTGGGTAGCACACGGGCGGGATTCTGTGGTGGCCAGTGGAAAATGGGGTGTGGGCTGAAGTGAAATTGTGCAAATAAGCCAACCAACTTGAGTCAAAGACACCAATAAAAGATAATGAAAGATAAATTGAGCCCCGGACAGACGTAGTTGGAAGGTGGTGTTTAAAGTAGCCAATTATCTTGCATCAGCCTTGCCATTTTTCTGATTTTTTTTTTCTTTTCATTACAGGCGTGGCAAACCACTCTATATATGTAAGGAAAGATACAAAATGCTGGAACAGCAGTGGGTATCACATACTTTTGATCACATCAATAAGCGATGGGGGCCACATTACAATGGTTTATAGGTTGCTAACAGTTGTACTGTCACATCCCCTTTATTACATTTGCCCCTTGATTAGCTTTTGCTTTAAGAAAACAGGAGCCCATTCTTTTTCTTTTCTGGGAAAACATGAAGCCAGGTCATGAAACGAAGCCCTATATTAATTAGGTGCTGGTCATTTAAAAACACAAAAGAATTAGTTCTCCTGATTTGATACGGAATCTAAATTAATTTTATAGTTGTTGCTTCCTAATCCACTAATAAACAAGCACAAATTGTACTTTAAAAAATGCCACCAAATGGCCATTGAGTGTTTTATTTTTCCCTCATTGGGGCAGTTTGATTGTGCTGATGAACTGTATATCTGTAGGCACCTGCTAAACATGCAGCTCCTTTTTTTTCTTTCTCTTTTCTTTGTGTTTTAAGATTTTGCTCAATATGCATTTGTAAGTATGTAAGAGTTGTAACACTTTCAATTTGTGAAACTGTATAGAAATGTCTAAAAGATTTTTAGAAAATATTTCGCTTATTGCCAGAGAGCTATTGAAATAGTTTCAGGCATTGCTGAAAACCTTATTCATTCTCAGGAATTTCATAAATATACTCCAGAGATTAGTGAAATAGCTTTAAAATACATAGTTTACCACTCTGAATATAATACAACGTGTACACAATGTTGTGTCTGACGTTTCAGTTAATTTGATTACAAAGAAATCCCAAGACATCTATTCAACTGCCTGTGTACATACAACAAATATTCCCCATGGTCAAACACTTGGCCTAGCCAAGCATGCCCTTCGCCTCATTTCCTTTAGCGGACTTTTTCAGATTGATAGGGTGAAGGAGAAGGCTTTGTGAATATTTTGCCAGAGGACTGTTATTTGGAAACTTAATTGAGTTTCAAGCAGCTTGGGGTAAGGAATTGAGTTGCAAGATGGCCATGCTCAAATGGTTCCTATCTTTCACCCCTTTGCATCTCAAGTGAAGGATGCTTTGATCTAGAAGGCAGTGGAGAAGTCAAGGCTTCAAAGCAAGGCTATGTTTGGCAGAGTCAAAAACCTCTCCTCCCCCCCACCCTCATTTCACCCTCCCAGCCTTTGACTCCCAGATTACAAGAGGAGTCAGTATATGTATCTGGTTGCACAAATTGATTTACACGCAGGTTGGGAGGATGTGAGCAGGCCTTTGTGTTGTAGAAATTAGGATCAGAGCATTTTTGGGTTTGAGGAATTTGAAATCAACCAGAATGGCCATCCTTATCAAAAACGAAATACACAAGCAGGGAGTACTTTTCAGTGCTGATATTTTGCTGCCAAAATGCTTTTCTTCTTTCTTGCAGAGTTGACAATTTCAAACAATGCTGTCAGGCTTTTGAGACATTTACATACATAATTTTTTTCCTTGGGGGGGGGAGCCTTTACCTGGAAACTATTTTTAAAGAAGTGTTCTCATTATAAAAACCTTGCATTTGATTGGAAGCTGCTTTCTCTTCAGCTATAGAAAAGCACATGGGCCAGGCTGTGGGGTTATTTGTGTATGGATCTTCAAAGCCCTTTCGGTTTTTAAAAAAATATAGCACATGGCATATGATTTTATCAAAAATTGTATAGACAAAGACATGAATGCAAATATTGGGAGTATTTCTACAAATCTGTATATTGTTCCATTATTACTGGAGGAAAGAAAAAAAATTGGTCTAAAACATGACTTGTTTTGTCAATACATCCAAAGTTCTCCTGGTTCTCCTTTCTTCTTTTTGCATTGCTCACCAATGAGAACCAAGCCATTTTATGAGGATAAGACGAAATATCCTGGGCATCTCATGGCGTAACACCATGACAGGGCTTCTCCTCTGTATAGTTTGAAACTTCACAAGAGATAATGTTTTCAGAAAATGACTAAAACGTGTTATTTAAAATGGAATGTTTTTGATTGTGTATATGGCTGTGAAGTAAAATTATTCGCCTTAACTTTGAAACCTTGGTATTTCACAATGTTCATTTTGATACCAGTGCATTAGTCACCAGTCAGTTTAAAGGCAAAAGATGAGACATTTGTTTGGAAATCCTACTTGAAATATGCCTGCATGCTGCTGAAACAGAAGTTGGATTCCTCCCGTAACTTCTTAAAAATCTGCTTTATTAAACTTACTTGGAAAGCGTAACAGGTCCAAGCTAGAACGGCCTGTGTGTGCTGCTGCTTCTGCTGCTGCTGCTGCTATTATTCTTCCAGCGTCTGGTGAGATAACTTGTATGAATGGAAATCTAAGTACAGTACATTACTGTAGAAACAGAATCGACATGTAAAACTATAATCAATCTTGTACAATAATCAATATTGTAAAATATGTTAATAAAAGTCTACTGTCATTATCTGTGAGTAAAAAGGCTCCTCTTTCTCTCCTCTTTTCCTTTTTGTTTTTTTTGGCATGATAGATTGACACAATTCACAGGCTGATCAGTTTTAAGATCGTCTCGCCCGCATTTCCGTTTTTGTTTTCCATTTTCAAATTATGAATTGTAATCAGTAGGAGTTGTGTCCATTTGTACCTCATGGACAATCATTCATTTTAGATTGTAAGACGAGACAAATGACGAAAACACTTAAATGCCACGTCATATACAGCAGGGGTTCCAAACCCTCAGTCTGTAGCCTGGTGCCTGGCTGCAGCCTCTTCAGAACAGGGCGTGGATGAGTTTATGCATGTGTACAGCTGCATTGGTGAAAGCGGTGTGCATCCGCGAAACCCTCCCCTCCCCTCCTCCGCTGGTCCGCCAACCAGAAAGTTTGATGAATACTGATGTACAGTATCAGACATCACAATATAATAAATAATATGCACACATTATGTGAAGATGTCAGTGCAGCCCATCTGTGGCCAGTATTCCTCACCTAACCTCAGTTTTTCCTTGCAGATATTCACATCACTCTAAAAAAGCTGGGATGTTAATGGTGTCTTGCAAACTGGCAAATCTACCCATCGTTTGGCGGGTCTGCAGTGCTCTGACACCACCAGACTACTATTTCCAGGATTAATCATATTAGACTTTTTCAGGGTGTTTTCTAGTATGATGTAAGTTGGATATTCAGTAATACTAAGTAATGATAATTTATTCTGGAATGTTTGGACCAGAAATAAATTTGACTTAACTTTTAACAGAACAGTAAGTCCCTTTTACATTTACCCATTTACCCCTTAGTTTCCCAAAGATTTTTGAGGGGAATAATTTTGATCCAACGAACATACGAAATGGGGGAAATTCTTTAGGCAATAGAAAAGTTGAATATTTTTATTTTTTCCCCTTTTCCTAGGAATGTAAGCTGTTACAATTTGGGTGGGTGGTGGTGGGAAGTCAGGCAGATGGAAAATTTTTGCAGAATGGCATAAAAATTTCAAGTCAGATATGATGGTGCAGCCTGAAAGCTCACTCAATATTTACAATTTGATTTTTTTGTTCCTAATAGAAATGTATTATTCAACAACACTAGCTCTTAGTGTTTCTCTTAAGATCATATATATCTTATCCAACTATTATTTAAAAAAAAATGTATTATGGAACAATTGTTGAGAATATTCGGAGCTCAGGTTGTAGTTTTTGGCAGTGGGGAGCTAACCAATAAGCTCGGAGAACAGACCCCTGCCAAAACTTATGGAGTAAAATACACACCTTCTGTTTCTAGGTGAAGGTGGCCTCTCAGCTTTTTGCTGAGAAGTAACGCAGTTGCTTGGTTTTGATGAAGGATGCTATATGAACCTCTCCAAAGGAGATTCATTCGATAAAATATGATACGTATATTAAGCCATGTTTTAAGTGCAAGATGTGAAGCCTATCTCATAAGATTAGATCTTGATTTTTTTTTCCCCAATTGCCTTCTCCCTCTTCTTCCAATTTTATGTTACCTCAGCCCTTCCTTTCAGGTGGAATAAAGGCTAATATATAATCAGTGCAGCCTTCTCTTCCTTGAACACTCTGTGGCTAAACAGGAGTCCCCTTGGTCCCCAAAGCTGACGTTATGACCAATGTCTTAATGTTCAAGGTGAACTATCGACACTTCACTGAGGGTCAGCATTTTCTAGGTTGAGATTTGTATCTGCGTGCATGTATTTAATGGAATGCAGGCATTGCCTGGCATTGACCGAAAAATCAACATGGCAGCGTAGCCTCACTTTGTAGGTCAAATGCAAAATTGAAGTCAGGAGGCCTGCACTGCACTGCAGCACGCTGACGATACTCCAGGCAAGTCTGCGAGGTTGCTCTGGGAAGTTTGAATAAGTTGCAGGTTGCAATGAGCTGCAGAAAAAATGACAGCGCAGAAAGCATTTTAATAACATTAAAGCAAATTCCTAGGTTAAAAAATGTAGTTGGGGGTGGGTGAATGCTCACTGGGATCTTAGCATTATTTTCTGTTCCGCATGCATTTGGATGGATTTCACCCTCTTCGACCTTCAGCTCCACATTGTATAATGCAATTTACCGCAGGGCATGCGTACTTTCATTCACAAAGCCCAACTTGCTCCTGGAATGTTAGTCTGAATATGAAAGCCTGGTTGTCATAGCAACTATAAATGAGTGCGAGCTGTCCCAATTTAGATGATTGGCCTTTTTAAGCTTTCTTGGGCAGTGTGTGTGGACTTATTAGAGCTGGTTATCTCACACAAGCCAAACAAACCTACCCATATCCTTTATAGCCATCAGTCAACTGTGGTTATCAGGATAATTTAATTTAAATAATTTATTTAATACAATTTCGTTCCCATGACTCTCTTGTCAGCCTTCATTTGGAATTCATTCCTGAATCATTTCAGATGTATGAAATCCACCCCATCCACTCATAGTAGGCTATTCATATCTTTGTTTTATTGGGGGCTGTAGATGCTGTGTCGCAAGCTATGGAAGTTGTTTTGAATATGTAAAGGGGGAAAAAAAACTTGGTTTAGCATTTGAACTACTAAGCAACCGACCCCCAAAAAGGAAAGCAATGAAACTTCCATTGAAGCTGTTTCTCAACCTTCTTTCTTTTCTTGGCCTTGGCCTGGGTCACAAAAGGTAGAAAATAAAATCCTTTTCTAGCTCCTATTTCAGAAAGGCCAAAAATAAGAATCTGCACACATGCTATATTCACAAAGAACCATTTTCCATAGCTGATTCATATAGATACGTCATTCATGTCCCCCTAGTAATAGCAACAGCAGTTAGACTTATATATCACTTTATAGTGCTTTACAGCCAGGGGTGGTGGTTCTGTCTGGTTCTGTAGAACCGGTAGCTCTGAAGAGCAGCAGACACAGAACCGGTTATTTTGCGCATGCAAAAATAAATCACCAAACACTGGTAGTTACACCGGTTGGATCCCACCCCTGTTTACAGCCCTCTCTAAGTGGTTTACAGAGTCAGCATTTTCCCCTCAACAATCTGAGTCCTCATTTTACCTACCTCGGAAGAATGGAAGGCTGAGTCAACCTTGAGACTGTTGACATTCGAACTGCCAAATTGCAGGCAGCCAGCAGGCAGCAGAAATACCCTGCAGTACAGCACTCTAACCACTGTGCCTCCATGGCTCATAATAACGAAGGGAGGCAGTTTAATGAAGTGATGAAGGCACCAGGCTACAATCTGGGAGACCAGGAGGTGTAGTCTTGATTTAGGCACAAAGACAGCTGGGTGACCTTGAGCCAGTCCCTCTCTCACTGCCCTAGGAAGCTGGCAAGGGCAAGCCACTTTCAAAATCCTGCTCTCCCAAAATTACAGGGATTAGTCCAAACAATCACCAGGAGTCAGAAACTGACTCAAAGGCAGAAACAAAAAGAGAAAAGGAAATATGCTATTTTTGTTTCGTTTACCATCGGATCATAATTGGTTAGTGGGTTAAAAGCAAAGAATGGAGTGTCTCTCGACTTCAGAAACTATTTGGATCCAAAGGCTGGCTATCTGTGGTACAAAGTAAAGCAAATGTGTTTGTTTTATGCATCTTAGAGCAAAGTAGCCATGTAACAATATATACATTGCATGCACATATTTTGCACTGTTGCATAGAAAATAGAATTGGCAGCCAACACAATTTTCAGAGAATTGTCACATTTTAGTAGCCAAAACTTATTTTTCTACTTCTAATATTTTCAACTAAAGATCTGAAGACCTGTCGTGTGTGAAAGTTACTAATTATAGTCTATTACAATCATTAAAAATTATAATTCTACCATTTCATTTTTTCTCTCCTTTTTACAACCCATGATCTATTTATCTGGGGTAGGGCCGAGTCGACTAGGTAGAGCTGAATCCATCATTCCATCAAATCCAGAAGAAGAAGAAATTAAGAATTTGCTTTGACATGCTGCCCATTCTTACAATGTGTGATTGAGAGGGAAGACATTGTGTCTTTCATTCCGTGCCCCATTCAATATTGATTTTGTACTGGTTTGCTACATAAAAGGCAATAAATAGCTTGACAACCGAGAAAAGTGTTTGATCACAATGTACAATGACAAGAAGAATGGAAATAAAATTGTTACTGAGAAATCTGGCTTAGCGGAAAGTGTTGGCAATTGTCCAAGGCAAAGAACAGCAAGCAGGCAGGGGGAGGAATCAAAGCAAGGGAGAAAATTGTCTTTCACAAAGTCACCACAAAGAAGTTACCATGGCAGCTCTTAGTCTTCTGCATTTTGTGGACAGCTCCACTGAAATGAACTAGAATTCTTCACACACACCCTCTCCTTTTCAATTGATGTTAATATAGTTTATTCTGAAGTAAATCAGACTTCAAAAAGTACAGGCAGTCCTCAACTTACAACAGTTCATTTAGCGACAGTTTGAAGTTGCACTGAAAAAGTGACCTAAGACTGTTTTTCGTGCTTACAATCATTACAGCAAGCCCATGGTCACGTGATCAAAATTCAGATGCTTGGCAACTGACAAATATTTATGATGGTTGCATGTGATCAACTTCTGCAACCTCCTGAAAAGCAAAGTCAGATTCATTTAACAACCGTGTTACTAACTTAACAACTTCAGTAATTCACTTAACAACTGTGACATTTAACAACTGTAAAATGGGCCAAAATTGAATTAACTCTGTCACTTAGCCATTGAAATTTTTGGCTTGATTGTGGTTGTAAGTCGAGGACTACCTATATATGTTTTTCAAGCAATAGATCTTGGGTTATATTCTCAAATAACTCTGAAAAGGTTTTTGAAAGCTGATGCTAGTCATTCCAAGGAATGAGGGATCTGCTGCTCAGCTAAATGCTTTTGGTAGCAGATTTTAGCAATATTTGGAGAACTGGCCAGCCTAATAGTAAATGGAAATTAATGTAGATAAATTCCCAAAGTGTTATAAGGTAGAAAACCTGGGGAACTTTAGCAGCAGAGTATATCACATTTCAAAGAGCTGGGAAGACTGAAATAGATTATCTTGGATCAGTGGAATCAAATTGATGGATCTTGAAAATGTTGCCTTGTCTAACCACTCTGATGGGGAACCATCAGAAAAAGCTGCAGCCCAGACTAGATGTGCCCAATTGAACCTTTCCTAACCTGGGTAAAGTTCAGAGCTTTCAAAGTTGCAAGGATCAGCAGCATTAAATCAGTAGTGGGATTCAAAATTTTTTACTACTGGTTCTATGGGCATAGCTTGGTGGGCGTGGCTTGGTGGGCATGGCAAGGGAAGGATACTGCAAAATCTCCATTCCCTCCCCATCCCACTAACCTCCTTTCCAGCTCTGTTCTCCTGTGCAGGGCAACAAAAGACGACCCAGCTGATCAGCTGAGAGTCGAGAGGCAGAGGAGAGATGGGGGCGGGGCCAGTCAGAGGTGGTATTAGCTGATTCTCCGAAGTACTCAAAACTTCCACCACTGGTTTTCCAGAACTGGTCAGAACCTGCTGAATACCAGCTCTGTGTTAAATATTGAAACTTTTATTTACTAACCAAAAAATTGGAAACTGAGAATCAGCTATTTGTATGGCTAAACAACATATTAACCATGTGAATCAGATTTTTGAAGGCAGATTCTTAACAGTCTGCAAATGTGCCAGAAAAAATCTGTTTATTTGACTTGTGCCTTTGCCAAATGTAGACAAAAGAAGAAAATGTCATCAGATAAAAGTTCAAGAATACAGTGCTCAAAAGGGATCTGTGAAAGGGGTGCTCTAGAACTCAAAACCTGGGAAGTTATAACAGAAATTGGGAAGAAGAGAAATTGTTTTTTATTTCAATTCTCTTCAGGAACATCAAAAATAGAATTTAAGGGATGGACTTCCGGTTTGAGCTTCTTCAGCAACTGACCAAAACCTCATCTCTGTGAGGCTTTGATCCTTGCTTGCTGCTGGAGCACCCCAAGCCGGCTGGGCTAAGCCACCCCGTAGAGGTGGTGAAGAGGGGGGAGACTGCCAGCAGAGTTGAGGAGAGCCGCATCTCTCCTCCCCAGCTGGCCATTACTCCCTTTCCCAAAGGTGGTTGCAGCGGTGATCAGAAATGGCCACCACAAAGAAGAATTTGACCGGAAAAGAATGTGCAGGAGGAAGATAAGAAGAGAAAGTTTTGGTTGACCGGGTCAAACAGCAAAAGCAACAAATAAGGTACCCTGGAACTGAAACTGTTAAAAAACAATAATATTGTTCCCTAAGAAGATTTTTAAGATGTGAAGGAGAGAGAAAAGGGAAAAGATTTGGTTTTCTCCTTTTCCTATACTGACAGCTAAGAGACTTAAGCAAGAAATTGGAAAAAAATCCACTTTGACATCAGTAGGCATTTAATGCTGAAAATAAAAAGTCAAAGGGATAATAAAGATTTCTGGATAATTAAAAGCTTTTGAAAACAGGAAAGGAGAGAGGAAGAATAAAAGGGCAGGATCTGGAAGGGAGAAGACTACCTGGAATTAAAGAAGAACTTACAGCAAAATCTCAACAAGACTTCCAAAAGATACATTCTAACTGAAATATCGCAACAAAAACCCCAGGAAGAGAAAGTTGAAAAAGAAATAAGAAGATATAACTCGGGGTTATCTGGATTACTTGATGATTTCTGGATTCTTGGTTATTGTTTTGAATGACTAAAATCAATTGGGTGGTTGTTTAAAACTTTTTAAAATGGCTCCACTTTTAGAAGAACTGAAAATGGAACTTAAAAAGTACAACGAAGATGCACAAGAAGGGAGAGGTTCTTTTGGCTTTGTATTTCAGTTTTTAGAAATGGAGATTTGGAATTATGAGAAACAACAAGAAATGCCTGCAGAACAAGAAGATTGCAACAAAGAAGCCATCTTTAATGAACAAGTAATCTTAGATGGGGGAAAGAAAGGAAAGGGGAGAAAGAGAATGGAAAGTTTAAGATTGGGAAAAACAACTCCAAAAAAGAAAGAAAGAAAGGAAAATAAGTATAAAATCAGAAAGCAACAGAAGAGGGAAATGCAGAAGAGAGAATCAGAAGTAGAGAGACAAGGGGATAAAAAGGGGAGGGAGAAAATGAGCGGGAAGAAAGAAAGGAAAAGAAGTTATAAAGGACAGAAGCAAAATATAGAGAAACAGGGTCTATTTAGAGATAATGGGTGAAAACTTAATGGAAAAAGGGATTCTGCAAAGGTACATAAGATAGTATGGTTATATTAGAAGCAGAAATAATTTTAGAAAATATGAAACAATGTATGATTAAAATGTCTGATAAAATAGCTATCGTAATTCAGTGGAATGTTTGTCAATGAATAAATGTAACAAAAGGTATATTTAATGATTTATAAAACATGTGAAGAGAAATAAGGGAAAAATTAATTATGGAGATTACATGTGTTTTTAAGGAAGTATGATATTTAATTGAAAAGAAGTGTTAAAGATGTTATGGTTTTAATGATTATTAATGATAGAACTGAACTGGAATGGAATGAGGGTTTATAATTACATATATTTACAATCTTTCTTTTTTTTAAAAAAATATAGTGTGTATTATAAGAATGTGAAGCAGAATTTGATTTGAAGTTATGTATTATATATTATATTGAAGGTCATAAACTTAAGGTATATATTGAAGTTTAAATAAGAGTTGAATGGATGTAATTAAAAGATATAAAGGTGTCATACTCCAATTAGTAACTACAGGAGAAAATTGGTTTAATGAGAAAAGATAATATGAAATTGAAACAGAGCAGACAAAAGTATAAATATAATGATTTGAATTGAGATGAGATAATCAAAATAAAATTGAGAAAATTAAAAGAGGGGAAAAACTATATAGAAAATGTAAAATAGTATAAGATATGGAAATAGAATACAAAAAGGAGCATGAAATTGAGTTTTATGTCTGTATAAAGAAGTTCAACCCGGGACCATGCTATTTTAAAAAAAGATGTTTTACTTGTATTTTGTGTGTGAAAACCCAAATAAAACTTTATTTTTTAAAAAATAGAATTTAAGGGATGATTTCCATCCTTCTATAATGAGAAAGTCCTTGAAGTGTTGTGTGCTATGAATTTCCATCAAATGCAGTGAGACTATTAAAAATGCTTTGAAAATTGTTCCCAAGTCAGAGGGAGGCTCTATCAATAGGTTACTGGTAAATGTTTTGGAAAAAAGATAATTAAAACAGAAATAGCAAGCAGGATGCAGCTAAGAGAAGAACATGGAAAGAACGAAGAAATGCAGTTTCAGTATTTTAGGTTCATGCATGAGGAAGTAGATATTACCAATGTAATTTAATCCTAGAGGTTAATTTTCACTCATTTACAAAAGATTTTCCACTGTTATGTTCTGAGCATGGGTGCAAGGATGGAGACGAGCCAATGAAACAGTGAACTTCAACTCTTTATTTACATGTGAAAACAGCTCAGCTCAATGGCCACGATGGGCCCCTTTATATAGGCAACTCTTAACTTATTTAACCAATGAAAACACAGGGAGCACTAGCTCCATTAACCAATGAGAGAGGCTCATTAATAGCCAATCAGATTCTCCTGAACGGACCAATCCAATGTCGCTATTATCGGCCAATCAGAAGTGCAGGGCCAGATCCCTGCACTTTACTTCAAGCTCTTAATGATCTTTATTAAGCATTTATTGATTCATAACACCCCTTCCCCCCGGGTTCCGTTTAAGGGGCGCGGTCACGTAGTCTTTGAGGTAGGCAGGTTGTTTCGATTGTCTATTAGGTTTTCGTTGTCCTCCCGGTATTTGGCTACAGTCTTGTTGGAGTAGGACGTTATCTGGTGAAAAGGGTGCCTTTCATTCCGCATTCAAATTTTCATCATCGCTACTGCTCTCGGCATCTCTTTGAGGCGAGTCCACCCCCATTCCAGGTCCATCATGTACTGCCTCTGAGCAGTCATTACTACCACTTAAACTTTCTGCCGCTTCAAATTCAGCTTCCTCGCTATCTCCTCCCCCCTCGGTTTGGAAATCAGGGGGCTCGGAGATCCCCGACTGTAGCCTTGAACACAGCTGATCAAAATGGCGTTTCCAAATTCTATTGTTGCGACATTTTATGCGGTATGATCTAGGGCCGGTTACTTGTACTATAGTTGCCTCAACCCACAACGGGTCGCCCGAAAAGTTCCTAGCGAAAACCAAATCACCTACCTGGAAATTGCGACATTTCCCGCTAGAACCGTGTGGCTTTTCAGGTTCATATGATGGATGTAGGCGGTCGAGGTGGGAGCGGAGCTTCCGTCCCATCAATAACTCGGCAGGAGTTTTATTGGTGATGCTGTGCGGAGTGATATGCTGCAAAAGGAGTATCCGGTTAATCTTGTCTTCTATATCGCCATAGTCCATCTTATGCAAGGTTTTCTTGATGAATTGTACCATGCGCTCGGCCCTTCCGCTGGCCACAGGATGCACCGGCGAAGTCAGCGCATGTCGAATGCCGCGGTCCGCCAGGTACTGTTCGAAGGACAGCGCGGTAAATTGAGGCCCGTTGTCGGATACCAGAATGTCTGGTAATCCGTGTGTCGCAAAGAGTCTGTCCAGTTTCCGGATGACTGCTTCGGTTGTTGTATTCCTCATTTCATGGATTTCAAGCCAGTTCGAGTAGGCATCCACCGTCAGTAAGAATGTGTGTCCCTTGGTAGGACCCGCAAAGTCCAGATGAATGCGGGACCATGGTCCTCTCGGTGCTTCCCATTCGGTTGGGGTTGCTTTCGTCAGGGCGTTGCTTATTTCCTGGCATTTGTGACAGGCTTTTACCCATGTCTCTATCTGCTTGTCAATACCTGGACACCATGCGTAGCTTGGTGTGAGGGCTTTCATACGCACGATGCCGGGGTGGCCATCGTGCAAGGTCCTTAGTATCGCTGGTCACAACCGCTCTGGGACGACAACTCTATCACCCCAGATAATGCAGCCCTTTTGAGAAAATAGTTCCATTTGCTGATTTTTGAATGGGGCATAGTCATCAGGTATTTGGTCCAACGGCCATCCTCGCTTGACCCAACTGAGGTCTTGTGCTAAAATGGGGTCGCGTTTCGTTTCCATCGCAATATCTCGGGCCGTTAATGGCGGCGTTTGAAGTGTCTCAATCTGCAGCGTTGTGACCATCGGAGCAGGGTCATCAATAGTCTCTGGAAGAGGTGCACGGCTCAATGCGTCGGCGTGGGGAATGGCCTTCCCTGGGCAATCTTGTAACTTGTAATTGTATGCCGCCAAGAATTCTGACCAGCGGGTCATTCTGGGAGATAATATATACGGTGTTGGCCTATCTCCCGCGATTATTCCCAGCAAAGGTTTGTGGTCAGTCACTATGGTAAATGCTCGGCCATACACATATTCATGAAATCTCTTAACTGCGGATACTATAGCAAGGGCCTCCTTGTCAATTTGACTGTAGTTGCGTTCTGTTTTTGACAACGTCTTTGAGAAATAGGCAACAGGGGCTTCATTACCGTTTGGCAAAACGTGGCTTAAAATGGCGCCCCACCCAAATGGGGATGCATCACACGTGATCGTTAAAGGCAAAGTCTCGTTATCCTGCATCAGGATAGCATCAGAAGTCAACAAATTTTTTACATGTCGAATCTAATATTAGTTTTCCAACATTCAGTCAAAATCTGCCTTCCTATAACTTCAACTGATTTTT
The DNA here is from genome assembly GCA_033807585.1 of Hydrophis major. Lineage (NCBI taxonomy): Eukaryota > Metazoa > Chordata > Lepidosauria > Squamata > Elapidae > Hydrophis > Hydrophis major. The sequence continues at coordinate 187,695,817 of CM066328.1, forward strand.
CAGTGTTTCTCAACCTTGGCAATTTTCATGACTACAGTTGAGAATTCTGGGAGTTGGTCAATAGCTCTGGGACTTACCTAGGTGAGGAAACAGTATGTAATTATTTTGAGTTACATACATGGATAACTCTCATGCTATTCCATTTGAGAGTAAGTAAAGTTATATGTAGAGCAGCAGTAAGAAATGGTAAGCAAAAAAAATATATATAGAAGGAATGAAATAAGGGGGGGTTGAAAAATTAAACTGAACATTCTCTATGTCATCCTTTTATACAGCTGAATGTAGGGCTAAACATTTCTAATTTCTTCAAACTTCCCACATTTCTTTGATCATCATTGTTGCCTTTTCAAATTCTCTAAATTGAGAGGCTGCAAACAGGAGACAGTACTGACATCTAACTAGCAGGGGGGAAATGTATCAATGATCTCCTAGAGTATGGAAACGGTCCTTTAGTTCAGGAGTCACCAACCTTTTGGACCTCAGGGACCACCAAACTCATAATTTTAAATCCTGCGGACCAGAGACCCTGGGAAAATCCCCAAAAAAGTCTGCAGGAAAATTCCCCACCCCATTTTCCTACCGATCAATCATTCTTTATTTGGGATTGCAGGATACCGTCTCCAGTTCCGTTCTCGGGGGGGGGGGGGGGAGAGAGACTTTTGGCTTCATGCAAGGAAAGCAGTAGGCAGCAGAAGTCTTTCTCTCCCCGAAACTCCACCAGAAATGAGTCTTTGTCGGCGCAGCCTCTTGGAGCAGGAGGCCTTGCAGGGTCCCAAAGACTCGTTTCTGGTGGAGTTTGGGGGGGAGAAAGAAAGACTTTTGCTGCTTTCCTTGCGTGCAGCCAAAAGTAGAAGAAGAAAGAAGTGGAAAGAAGCAGACCAGTGGCCAGGTGAGGTGTGTGGGGCGAGTGGGGCAAGTTCCCCCCCTTCACCCTGTCCTCCTCCCCTCAATACCTCGTAGTATTCGCAATGCAAGCAATGCAAGCCTTATGTTCCCATGGGGCATGTGGGTGGCGCAGCCTTGTGTTTCCGCACAGTCTGGATTAATTGCTTTGGGGATGACATTTCTCTGTGGACCACCAAAATTTTCTCATGTACCACCAGTCATTCCTGGCCCACTGGTTGGTGACCATTGCTTTAGTTGATGAAATCTCAAATGATATTTGCCTTTTTTGCATCCACATACTTCTGACTCTTTTATTTTGGGGGCCTTGTTATCCTGTTTATCCTTGCTCTTAGTTTATCTTAATCTATGAAAATCCTAGATTGGTGATTGGAATCAATTTTTGATTGATAGATTACATGCCATCAAGTTGCTTAATGATCACATAAATAGATTTTCTACATGACAACCTCTCCCTTGATCTTTCAGATTTTCCAAGAGAGGGTACCCATCACTGTTGTAACTGGCTCTGTCCATCTTACTGCTGGTTGTTCTCTTTCCTTTCCCATCATTAGAGCTTTCTCCAGAGTGCTTTGCATAATAATAGTTATCTTTAGCTTCTTTTAAAAATCAAGAACTCCACATTATGCAGTCACTTTTCCTTAGTGTTCTTGCCACTTTTATCTTCTCAATTAAATCTTCACTATTGGTTAATATCAACTCAATAATAATCAATCCTTTCGAGCTTTCCTCCATTCTCGAAAAGAAAAGGAAAATGCTGTCAACAAGACAAGCCAGGAACTTCCTGGAAGGACATGCTTGGCACCTGTTATTTCCCAACAGATGTCAAGATAATTAAAGTTTCGCATCACTTACTACTTCATGCGTCTTTGAAAGATCTTCAATTTGCCTTTGGAAAGCATCATCCATACCTTCTTCTTGGCTGAGTAGACAACAATAGACACCAACAACAATAGACACCAAAAGCAGTATTGCTTTTGTTTGCTCTTTTACTTACTTTCATCAGATATTCTCTTTGGTGTCAAGTATTTTGTAGAAAAGAAAGAAGCTTTCTCTTGTCCATTTTATCCACACAATCACATTATACATAATTTTGTACACCTCAATCATTTTCTCCCCTCATTCGCCTCCTTTCTGGACCAAAAAGTCCTGTCATAATTTTTCCTTCTAGGGAAGCTGCTCTAACTGCTCTCCTCAATCATTCTATTTGCTCTCCCTGGAAACTCCCCTAGCTATATCCTTTTTGAGGTGTAATGAATTGTATACAGTATTCCAGATGTAGTCGCACTGTTGATTTTTATAAGGGTGTTATGACACTGACATCGTTTACTGTATTTTCAATATATAATATTTCCTATATTATCCCTAACATGCTGTTGCTACACTATGTTGACACCTTCATTGCACTGTTCTCCATTATGAAGAATCTCCATGTCAGTCACTACTAACTCAGACCCCAATAATTTGTATGAATAGTTAGAATGTTGATACCAATATGTATTGTTTATCCCTGCTGGTATTAAATAACATCTGTCATTTTGATGCCCACTCCCCTAATATTTAAAGATCCTCTTGGACTATGTCATAGCCCTTTACATTTTTTTACACTCTAAACAATTTAGCTTCATCAGAAAACTTGGCTATTCCACTATCTCATATAGATAGATGATAGACAGAGACAGAGAGATAGAGATAGATGATAGATAGATAGATAGATAGATAGATAGATAGATAGATAGATAGATGATAGAGTCCTCACAATCAATTGCTTAACAATTGTTCAAAGTTATGGCAGAACTCTCAAAAGCTACTTATGACCTATCCTGAAGTTACGGATGCTGCAGTTTCCTTGTGGTCTACAACATCAGGTCCCTGTAGATCTTGGGCTTGTTTCCCACCTCATTGAGCCCCACTGAGTCCTCCTCACCCTGCATTGCCAATCATGTGCTTACCTTTCGAAGATCTCTGGAGCTCCAGAGCTTGGGTTAGGGAAAGAGGACAGGTGACTCTGTTGCTGAACCATGTGAGGTGATCCTAGAAATGGCTGCCATTTTACAAGCAGCCATGCATGATTCAATTCAGCTGCCTTGAAAATGGCAGCCACTTCTGAGATTGTGCCACATGGTCCATCAAAGCTTTGCTTTGCTTCCCCAATATGAGATCTGGAGGTCTGGAAATCTTCAAAAGCAAAGTGTGTGATGGGGATGCAGAATGAGCAGGAGGGTGTAGGATCTGGGGGTAGTGGGGGAGGAAGACAGCCCAAGACCTTTGGGGACTCTGAGGAGTGGGAGAATCAGGACATCTTGGGAGGTTGGGGAAGGCCCATGGTAGGCCTCCCAGGGTATCCACAGGCATCCTGTATTCTGTTTAACAATCCATGTGTTTGTTTAATGACCACATCAGGAAGAGCAAGAATGGACGGCTTATGTGAAGCAATCACACGGGCACTTCACTTAACAGCCATTGAGAGTTTCAACATAATGGATGGACTCTATTATGGACATGAGCTGAGGACTTCCTGTTGTTGTAAAAATATAGATTAGAGAGTCCCCATTAAATCTTCCTTACAAACTCCTGTGTATTGCTGGCTCATTTGTTCATGGAAACACATGAAGAGGAGCAGTGGTTCAAATTTTTTTACTACCGGTTCTGTGGGCGTGGCTTGGCAGGCGTGGCAGGGGAAAGATACTGTAAAATCTCCAGTCAGAGGTGGGATTTGCCGGTTCTCTGAACTACTCAAAATTTCCACTACTGGTTCTCCAGAACTGGTCAGAACCTGCTGAATGCCACCTCTGAAGAGGAGCATATAAAGTGACCTATATGATTTTCCCTCAGAATGTTGTATTAACTCAGTGAGTGTGACTTGTTCCGCAAGCACACTTAATATGATGTTTCAATAATATAATAACATAATATTTCAATAATCAGACCGCAATGAATTTCAACTATATGTATGATGAATTGCTTTTTAAAAAGAAAAAAGAAAACTAACAAAGTAGAATAATTTACAGGAGGAAGACATTTCCCAAGGCCATTTCTTTCTTTTTGATTGAACCTCCTGCTTGCAGGTTGATATACTGTGTAAGGTCACGTCGACCTTCCCTGCAATGACAGCATTCAGGGGAAAACCGAGTCATGGCTTCCTACCAGGCTGACATGACACCGAGCTTTTCTTTTTGAATACATTGACGTGTTTGGGAGGTGCCATCAGATGGTATTACCAAAGCTGCTGATGTGATGACAAAAAACCAGCATCCCACTTTCCTCTCCATAGAGATAATTGTGGTAAATGCATCCAGAGTCTCATGCTGTTCAAATGACCTCTCCTTCATGTGGAAGGTATCAGATACCCCATCATGGCCACTTCTCTCTTCTCAGCTGGTGTCCACTTACCTGCACACAGATACAACTCTCCCTTCAGGAAAAAAACAAACAAACTGGAAACTGAGAAGGACTGAGGGACAGAATTGACAGGAACAACCCCAGCTTCCTTCATGCCTATTCCAACTTCCAATGCAGGCCTATGTCTGAGCAAGACTGTTTGGTCAACTGCTGACTCAGTTATCGATAGAGAGATGGACCAAGGCTTTGTTATAACCCTATCCGGGATAACGCAATTGTGGGATGCCTGCCAAAAACTTTACTCTTCTCTCAGCCATGTGTATTTTCCATTCTTTTTATGAGCTGCCTCCCTAGTAGTGTAATGGAAGGATTGATCAGTATTATCTCATTATAGTCAAGGCTTTCCATATTGGGCTGCAGAATTTCCTACCTATAATATAGTGTGCTTTTTCCTTTTCCCCTGTTGCCTTTTTTTCTCTCTCCTTCCTGCCCCCCTCTTCTGTTTTATGTATTAAACAAATAAACAAATTTTTAAGGTCTCAGCAAGACCAATCAAGGAGAACTGAAACATTCCCAGAAGTTCCACTTCTACTTTTTGCATTAGGACTGGCCTCATATATGATAACCATCATCTAACAATTGGAACACATTGCAAACTCATCAACCAGACAACACTTATCATTTGCAGCCACCTCTTCTACTGAGCAGAGTCTGCACAACTCTGCAGGATGCAATTAATTTAAATTTGGGGAAACAGTTGGAACCTGGATGGAGAACTTGATGGAGTCATTCTGTCACATGGGGTGGCTTCTGTTTGCCTGCTTCCAGGCAATCCAACTGAGTTAAAAATGTTAGGGAAGTAGCTGACTCCAGAATAGCAGGTAATGGCACAGCAATATCTTCCTTCCTCCCTCCCTTCCTTCCTCCCTCTCTCCCTCCCTCTCTTCCCCTTGTGTAACCAGATTTACTGAAGACATAACTTTGCTATTTGTACATACTAGTTCAGAATTCAACTTAAAATTTACTTGGGGGCAAAGTTATTTGAAAGTACCCTTTCTCTTACATCTTCTTAACTGAATTATAAGATCATTGTCTAATCCTCCAAATCCTCTAATTAAATGGGAGATAATTATCAGTCTTTTTCTCTTCACTGGCACTGCTAAAACAATTTAGTTACTTTAAGCATCTTGTATGTATGTATGTATGTATGTATGTACGGCATTCAGCTTTGTTCGGGTATTTTTGGTGTCATTATAGTTGTACTTTAAAAGCACAACTATAATGATGTGAGAAAATACCCAAACAAAGCTGAATACCATACATGTAAGTACCCGCAAAAACTTTATATCTATATCTATATAATATAATATAATATTATATAATATTACATTAATGTCAGGCTGCGCTCCTTCTAGAAGGGGAAGGTATCTTGAGGCTGACATTTATATTATATAATATTACATTATAATATAATATAATATAATATAATATAATATAATATAATATAATATAATATAATATAATATAATATAATATAATATAATATAATATAATATAATATAATATAATATAATATAATATAATATAATATAATATAATATAATATAATATAATATAATATAATATAATATAATATAATATAATATTTCTTTTTTCCTGATTCTGTAACAGGTTTGTTCCCTTTGCCATCAGTCTGGTAAACTCACAGGATTCATTTTTCTCACCATGTATATGTATATATTCAAACTAGACGGTGTTGTTTCTCTGTGTTATGTAGGTATGTGGGTATATGCATATATCTTTGTTTATTTGTCATGTTTATGTAGTGTTTATTGGAGGTGGTGACCCTTTGAGAGCTGTATGCAACAAAATTTCATTTTAATGTATGCTGATTAGTGTACATTTAAAGCAGAGGTGGTATTCAGCAGGTTCTGACAAGTTCTGGAGAACTGGTAGCAGAAATTTTGAGTAGTTCAGAGAACCAGCAAATCCCACCTCTGACTGGAGATTTTACAGTATCCTTCCACTGCCACACCCACCAAGCCACACCCACAGAACCGGTAGTAAAAAAATTTTGAATCCCACCATTGATTTAAAGTGAAAATAAAGTTATTCTAAGTCTAAATTTTAGTACCATTAAAGTTGTATTTATTAAATTATTTTCATATCATCAAAGTTTGAGGGCTGGTGAATTACCTAAAACTTCCTGTGTTGATGAGCTGAAGAGTTGGGGAACTTCTGCTTTCAATGATGAGTTTTGCTGTCATGGAATCAAAATCAGCACTGACTTTTGTGTGACATTTCCTGACAGTATTTGAAGATTGATAACAAGTGCTTTTGCAGCCTTCTTCTCCCAAACTATACCTGCCTGGTTCCTTGTGGAATGTGTTTTCAGTTCTATTAATCACCTTTATTGCCCTCCTCTGAACTCACTCCAGATGTGTGAAAAGTCTGGGAAATAACACTGATGATGAATGCTCCCACCATGCACACACTCAGACATGTTTGCTCCTCAACTGGGAGAGTCACTAAAACCATTCAAGCAGTTTTTAAAACTCTTTGGAGAATAGTTATTGGAAATGCAAGTGCAAATGGAAGCTGCATAGCACTAACAGAAAGGGCTGCACCAAATGTTCTTGAATGTTGATCATCACTTTACTGGGCACATACTGGAAACAATAAAATAAATCCCAGGTTCAAATCTCCGTTAAGCCATTGCACTAAATGTATGACTTTGGCTCTCTTACAATTGTACCTTTTGCATTCCTGCACAAGTTCATTTGAAACTAGAACCAGAGAGAACTGAGATTCATGTGTGTGTGTGTGTGTGTGTGTGTGTGTATTGCGGGGGCGGGGTGCGGGGTTACTTGTCTAATTGTGGGATGCAGCCCTAGAACAAGGTGTGGCAAATTTTAGAAAATGTTGATCATATTCAGATTACTTAATTTTAGTAAGCAGACATCTCTGTCTCCCTTTTCTTGGATTGTATTATTTTTTCTCCTCATATTGTTTGAAAAAGTCTGCATTTGTATTTGCATACTTGTTCTGAAAAACAACTCTATCCATTAAAATTTGTTGATGCGTATAAAACATATAAAAGTTTTGTGAATGGCTTTGTTTAAAGTAGAATGCATTTGGGGGAACTGAGATTTTGAATGCCATTATAATGGATAAACCTTTTATTTCTGCAGAGTATGATAAATGACACTTACTGATCCCCAGGGCTATCCATGCACTATCAATGATACTTGGGTTTTGCTTCCTTTGGAAATATTTGTGGGTCTCCAGAATTTCTCTGCCAATGTGGTATGAAGTAGGATTAGAGTTGTGGTGATGCAGTGGTTAGAATGCAGTATTGCAGGCTATTTCTACTGATTGCCGGCTGCCAACAGTTCGGCAGTTTGAGTCTCACTGGCTCAAGGTTGACTTGGCTTCCAGTCTTCTGAGGTCGATAAAATGAGGACCCAGTTTATTGGGGGCAAGATGCTGACTCTGTAAAGCCGCTTAGAGAGGGCTGTAAAGCACTGTAAAGTGGTATATAAGACCAAATATTACTGCTAAGTGCTAGTGCTGTAGAATTAACAGGTGACCATCAAATGGAGGACTTCTTCTCATGTCCTCCATTTGGCAACTATAGCCTTAAAAAGCCTTCTGGCTTTATGATATCTTGTTTAATTTTGGACTGTGATTTTGTAAATTGTTTGTTGCTTCCCCACCCATCCCACCCATCCCCATTTTTCAACAGACTTGTCAACATAGATGTTGTGTCCGCGAAATGATGCCAGGAGTCGGTGACTTGAAATCATGCTCTTTTATTTAAAGTTGGAACCGAACTGGGGCAAAGGAAAAAGCCCACAGCTTTTATTACTTTAGCCGCGGCGGCCGCGGCCAATGGCACTGCCTTGAATCTCCCGCGATTCGAATGGACCAATCGCGGGAGATTCCTAGCGAGCCAATCGGCGCGGCTCGCCTGACCAATCAGAGTGCCCCGCGCTTTGGCCAATCAAAGCGCGGGGATCTCAAGAATGCTAATTAGGGACAGAACACCCCTCCCCTCTTGGTTCAGTCCTTACGTCGCGTAATCACGTAGGTAGGCGGGGCTCCGTCTGAGCCTACTGGACCTGTGCAGCTCAGTTGTAGGTTGGATCCCGGCCGGTTCGGTCGGGATCTCTGCTGCTCCTGATGCCGTCGTGGGAACCGGCTGGTCGGTCGGGCCGGTCCGCTCTCCGTAGCTCCCTCCTGGGCCTCCCGGGTTGGTTGAGCTGCGGGTTTTGCCACTCCCGCTCGGTCTTTCCGGGTCAGTCGAGCTGGCCTGGCTGTCTCTTCCTGGCGAGGGGTCGTGATGGCTGCTTTCCGGTAAGTATGGCTGGTTTATTCTTCTTTGGTTTTGGTCCCCTGGGTATTCCCTCCCCCCTTGGTTTGTGTTGTGGGGGTTGGTTTCGCCTGCTTGTGCGTCGGTGGTCTCTTGGTTGGCAGTCCTCGACCTTAATTGGTCGATGTGGCGTTTCCATGCTCGTCCGTCTGCTGTTTGTAGCCGGTACGAGTGTGGGCCTGTTATTTGTGTGATGACGGCCGGTATCCATAGTGGGTCTCCCATCAGGTTTCTTGCGTATACGGGGTCGCCGGGTGCAAAAGTTTGGTGTTTGCTGTTTGAGTCTGGGGGCTTCTCCGGGTTATACGTGGGGTGTAACCTGTCGAGTGGGGATCTTAATTTCCTCCCCATTAATAGTTCGGCTGGGCTCTTATTCGTTGTGGTATTTGGGGTTATGTGTTGGGTGAAGAGTAGTTTGTTTATTTTCTCCTGGATCTCCCCGTGGTCTATTTTCCGGATGGTCTTCTTAGTGAATTGCACCATCTGTTCCGCCCTACCGTTTGCCGCCGGGTGCGCCAGTGGTGTCAGCGCGTGGCGGATGCCCCTTTCTGCTAGGAATTTTTCGAATTCCAGCGAGGTGAATTGGGGCCCGTTGTCTGAAACGACGACGTCTGGGAGGCCGTGCGTTGCAAAGAGTTTGCAGAGTTCCTTGATCACGGCCTCCGTGGTTGTTGTCTTCATGTGGCTTACCTCCAGCCAGTTGGAGTAAGCGTCTACTGTTATAAGGAAGGTGTGTCCTTTTGTGGGCCCGGTGAAGTCTATGTGAATCCTAGACCAAGGTCCCCTTGGGGTTTCCCACTCTAGGACGGGTGCTGTGGGTGGGCTTGGCCTAGTTTCCTGGCATCGTTGGCACCTTGCTACCCAGGTCTCAATTTGTTTGTCCATCCCTGGCCACCAAGCGTAACTTCTGGCCAGGGCTTTAGTCCTAACGATGCCAGGGTGCCCCTCGTGCAGCAGTTCCAGAACCTTCCCTTGTAGCTTTTCTGGAATGACCACCCTATTCCCCCATAGTATGCACCCTTTTAATAACGAGAGTTCCGTTTGGCGGTTTCGGAATGTTTTGACGGACTCGTCGTTGTCCCTTTCCGGCCACCCTTTCTCTACCCAATGCAACACCCGCGCCAGACGTTTGTCTTTATTAGTCTCTCGGGCAATGTCTGACACGGTTATGGGCAGGTTGGGTAGAGTCTTTATGCTGAGGGTGGTCGTCGTGGGTGCTGGGTCGGTGTCAGGTTCCGGTAGCAGCGAGTGGCTTAAGGCGTCTGCATGGGAGATCGTCTTACCCAGTCTGTGTATGAGTCCGTAGTTGTAGGCTGCCAGGAACTCGGACCACCTTGTCATTCGGGGAGACAGAATGTTCGGGGTGGCCCGGTTTCCTGCAAGGATTCCCAGCAGCAGCTTGTGGTCGGTTATGATTGTGAATGTCCGGCCGTAGAGATACTCGTGGAATCTTTTTACGGCGGCAACGATAGCCAGAGCCTCTTTGTCCAGCTGGCTATAGTTCCGCTCCGGTTTGGTGAGGGGCCTTGAAAAGAACGCGATGGGCGCTTGTTGTCGGGGAGGGTATGGCTGAGGACAGCGCCGACGCCGAAGGTTAATGCGTCGCATGTGACGGCCAGAGGTAGGGTCTCGTTGTACTGTATAAGGACGACGTACGAAGTGAGGAGGTCCTTTGTTCTTTGGAAGGCGGCTTGCTCGTGTTTCCCCCAAGTCCAGGTTGCCGCCTTGTCCAGTAGCCTATGCAAGGGCTCCACCACCGTTGCCTTTTGGGGCAGGAAGACATTGTAAAAGTTAAGTAGCCCCAGGAATGCCTGTAGTTCCGTCTTCAACTTGGGTGTGGGGGCTTCTTTGATGGCCTTGATTTTTTGGTTTGTGGGGTGAATGCCGTGACGGTCTAGGAGGTATCCTAGGAATTCTACCCGTTCTGTGTATAGTTGGCATTTCTCCCTCTTGACTTTGAGCCCGGTCTCTTTGAATTTGGTTAGGACCTCCCTTAGGCGACCCTCTAGTTCGGCTCGGTTGGTTGCCGACACTAGGACGTCGTCGAAGTAAGGTACCACCCCCTTGATGCCTTGCAATAGTCTTTCCATTAGGCTTTGGAATATCCCCGGTGCCACGCTGACTCCGAATTGGAGTCGGTTGCATTTAAATGCCCCCCGGTGGGTGACTATGGTTTGCGCTTCTGCCGTTTGCTCGTCGACTGGCAACTGTTGGTATGCCTGGGCGAGGTCGAGCTTGGCGAAAACCTTGCCCCCTCCTAGTGAGTGCAGTAGGTGTTGCACTACTGGGACGGGGTAGGCGCTTTGTTGTAGCGCGCCATTTAGGGTGGCCTTATAGTCCCCACAGATCCTCACCGATCCATCGGGCTTGATCGGAGTGACTATGGGGGTCTCCCACCGGGCATGGTCTATGGGCTGTAGGACCCCTTGTTTGACGAGCTTGTCAATTTGCTCATCTATCTTGGGTTTAAGTGCGAATGGCACCCGCCTTGGTTTCAGGCATTTTGGGGGGACGTTTGGGTCTAGGCTGAATGATATAAGGGCCCTCGGTACTTGCCTAGGTTTCCGTCGAAGACCTCTTGGAATTCCCGGGCCAGTTGCTGCTCCCAGCTGTCGTCGGTGACGTGGTCGACTCCCGTGACTGCGATGCCGAGCGGGGCGAACCATTGCAGTCCCAGTAGGCTTGGGCGGTCGCGGTTGATGATTGTCAGGGGAAGCTTTTTGGTGTGCCCTTTATATGTGATGTTGAAGTGTTTGGTTCCGACTACCGGGATGCGGTTTCCCTGGTAGTCCCTTACGATGAGTCCCTGGCTGTCTATGTTCCTCCTTTGGATGGTAGGCACCAAGTGCTTTATTTCATGCCATGCTATCATGGAGAGGTAGGACCCGGAGTCCACCTCCATTTTGCATGGCTGGCCCTCGATGCCTACCTCCACGTGGACCTTCCGGGCGTCATTGGTGATGGCGTGGCCGATGGTGACCGTCTGATGGGTCTCCTCTCTTCGCCGGTTATTGCCGCCTCGCAGGGATCGTCCGTTCCGGTCCCATCTGTTGTCCGAGGGGCGATCTCTGGTCCGGGGTGGTGTGCTCTCTCTCCTCCGGTCGCTCTGGTCCCATCGTGCCGGGCTGCGGTTCTTTTTTAGGCGGCAGACACGGGCGATGTGTCCCTTCTTGTCGCAATGCCGGCAGATCGATTCGAAAAACCGGCATTCCGACCTGGGGTGGTCGCCTCCGCAACCGGCACAGTTGGTCCTCGACTTACGACCCCGCCGGTTCCGTGGGTCGCGGCCTGTCTGGAGGCGATGGATGTCCTCCTCGCCATCGGAAATGCCCGATGCCGAGTGGAAGTCGCCCTGGTGGGTGGTCGTCTCGGGTTGGGCCTCGGTCGACCTCGCCGGGTTGTTGTTTCCGCTGTGGTCCCCAGTGTTCGGTCTGCGCATGCGGTTGGCGGAAGTTCGGGTTGCTTCGGCGGCTGCGGCTGCGGTGAGGGTGTCTGCTAGGCTGATGTTGCCCTTGGCCATCAGCCGGCTCTGGAGGACGGGGTCCCACAAACCGAGCACGATTCTGTCTCGCAGGGCGTCGTTCAGGTTGTCGAATTCACAGAGCCCCCCTAGGCGCCGTAGCTCGGCGACGAAGTCGCTGAAGCTCTCACCCGACCGTTGGTCCCGACGGTAGAATTCGTTGCGTCGGATCAGGATGGGTACCTCTGGAGCGTAGTGCCGCCGAAGTATTGGCTCGAGGACGTCCCAGTCCATCATGGTCGCATCGGCGGGTTTGGCAAGCGCCTTGGCCATCTTGAATACCTCGGTCCCGCAGTGGGTCAGGAAGACGGAGTGCTTCATGGGGCCGGTGGCGTCCTTCAGGTCGCTGCACTCGAGGAACATGCGGAATCGGTCGGAGTACGATTCCCAGTCCTCAGTGGCGGGGTTGAAGGGTGCGGGGGGTGCGATTTTCGCCATCATGGTGGTTCGTCTGGCTTCTGTCGGACACGTGGTTCGGTTCAGGGTCTGGATCGCATCCTCGTTGCCAGAGTTGTGTCCGCGAAATGATGCCAGGAGTTGGTGACTTCAAATCATGCTCTTTTATTTAAAGTTGGAACCGAACTGGGGCAAAGGAAAAAGCTCGCGGCTTTTATTCCTTTAGCCGCGGCGGCCGCGGCCAATGGCACCACTTTGAATCTCCCGCGATTCGAATGGACCAATCGCGGGAGATTCCTAGCGAGCCAATCGGCGCGGCTCGCCTGACCAATCAGAGTGTCCCGCGCTTTGGCCAATCAAAGCACGGGGATCTCAAGAATGCTAATTAGGGACAGAACAATAGATTTACCTTGTTTTTTTTCCTGATTCTAGAAAACAGCTTCAGTCCAGCTCCTTCAATCTAGGAGCAAGTGAGTCTGTAGATTGCATGACTCATCATATATTTATTTCTATGGTGAAATTTGGAAAGTGTATCATCATAGTTTCTATATTACCACAAGCATATGTTCTTGAAAATGAAAATTTGTTGACAAAATACTGCCTTTGAAAAACCAGTCTTTCTGCTGCTGGAAAAAGTAATTTCTTATACATGTAAAAGCAATAGCACTTAGACTTATATAACACTATACAGTGCTTTAGTCCTCACCAAGCAGTTTTACTGAGTCAGCATATTGCCCCCAACAATTTGTTCTGTCCCTTTTCAGATATCCAATGTACCGTAAGTGAGATAGGCATATCCTCTGAGGTAACTGTAGACATGAATGTTTGTAGTGAAACAAGGGAACTGTTTCTGTTCTAAATTAACAATAGGTAAACTCAGTACAACTGAAGAGCAGTAATTCATTGATGAGATTTCTAATATTTCTTTGAAACTAAAATGCTTCTCCCTGAATGCTGGATCAATGAGCAAAACCAGTACAAAAAATTACCAGAAATAAAGGTGGAAGAAATTAGAGTGGCTGTCATGAAAAGACAACCTAGATTTCAAGAACTGAATTGCTTATTGTTTTGTGGTTTATTTCCTACAAATTTGCATGATAAAGGTGAATGTTTCTACCGGTTTGTGAATGTGTGTGTGTGTGTGTGTGTGTGTGTGTGTGTGTGTGTGTGTGCATATATATAATACATACTGTATATACTGTAGGTATAAACATATTTTTTTAAATTGATGTACTTATTTCTTGTTCATCACTAAATCCAATGAAATGATTTGGGCTTCTTCATGGGAGAAGGAGTACAGCATACAAGTCTGGGATACTGCAAGTTTTAAAAAGCATATGTTCCAGGAAAGGAATAAATGGGCTGTTTTATAAAATCACTAGAAATTGGAGACCATTAATTCAAGAATATGAAACAAAGTTCTTTCAGAATTTAGTTTTGAGTTATCTTAAATTGGACAATAATCAAAAATAAAATAAATATTTTTAAAAGTCTGGGCTTGTGGCAGGAATCATTATGTCCTGCATATAGGGTATTTTTGTGACTGTAACAACAAATTTGAAATAGAAGCAATTTCCAAAATATAAAATAGGGGACATCTGATTTGGCAGAATGTGAATCCCACTGTCAGTATATGGTTTAACGCTGGTAATACAAATTGTAATTGTAGACAGTTGGTAGCTACTAATCAGTACAAAGAAGACAGCCCAGAGAAATGGAAACCTGTAAAGAAAGAGAGGGTGAGTTTGTAAAGGGGGAAGTCTTCAACATCATTTAAACTGTGAAATGTCCTTAATGTTGGCTTGCCTGCCCAACCAGTGTAGCTAGGTGTGTACATCACATCAGCAACGAGTCAGAGTTTTTTCACTTTGCCTACCAATGTCAAATTTCAAAATAGAATAGAATAGAATATTCTTTATTGGCCAATTGTGATTGGACACACAAAGATTTTGTCTCTGGTGCATAAGCTCTCAGTGTACATACAAGCAACAAGTGATAAATCATGATCATAATCATAACATACAATCATCATAAATCTTAAGATACAACACTCAGTGACAGTCATAGGATACTAAATAAGCAATTAACAAAAATCTCAATAGGATACTAATGAAAGCAATCAACATAAATCCAAAAGACACAGACAACAAAGTTATAATAAGAAACTAAGGAAATAGGTAATCGGAAAGGTGAGAAGGATAATAGCAAAACAGCCTATTAGGTGGTTTGACATCCCAGGGCATAAGATAGTGTTGTGGAATTAATTGCTTAGCAGAGGGATGGCAAGGGGGAAAATACTGTCATTTCATCTAGTTGTTTTGGTATGTAATGCCCTATAGCATCATCTTGAGGGAAGAATTGAAACAGATTATGTCCAGGATGTGAAGGGTCTGTGAATATTTTCACAGCCCTCTTTCTGGCTCGTGCAGTATACAGGTCCTCAGTGGAAGAAAAGGCTGGTTGCAATTATTTTTTCTGCAGTCCTAACTGTCCATTGAAGTCTGTGCTTGTCTTGTTTGGTTGCTGTGCCAAAGCAGACAATTATGGAGGAGCAAATGACAGACTCAACAATTCCTTTGTAGAACTGTATCAGCAACTCCTTGGGCAGTCTTTAGGTTTGAACTAAAAAAAATATTTAGGTTTTAATTTTGATCCTTCCCCAGGGAAGGTCACAATGTTTTGTGCATTCATTTGGAAATGTGCCCCCCTCACCAACTAAAAACTTGCATTTGATTGTGCAGCCAATATTGTCATCTTGGCCTCGGAAAATCTTTCTGTATTTAAAATTGTGCTACTGTTTTTAAAAAATTCCTTTTTGACTTTTTCCCTTTCTTATTTGCATTGCATATTCAAATTCCTACTCAAGTTCTTGTTAATTATTAAAACTTTATCTACTCCCGGTTTACTTCTTACAAGAAACAGTACCCCTTGTTTAATGTAGCATGTGGCCAACAAAAGGTATGGAAGGTAGGAAGCCTAAATGGAGCACATTTTTTTCTGAAACCCTCATCATTAACTCTCCTCCTCCTCCTGCTGTGGCACTATGTTACAACTGAAGTGTCATGTACACAAGGACCCTCCTGCCCTTCACAACTGCTGGGCTAGAGAGACGGCTGGAGCAGTGCCAGAGGTCTCGGATATCTTCAAAGCAGCAGTTATACTCTTACAATATTTTCTTCAGCCTTGCTGTCTTTCTGTTTGGTTTGGTTTTTCTTCCAGTCCCAGCTCAGAGCTTGCAAGCCCTATGAAGCATCTCAAAGTGGGTAAGATAACATTTTGAAAAAGTTCTTGACCTGAGACTTTGAAGGAGCCATGCCAAAGGGTGCTGTGTAGCACAGACGACCTGCTTGCAAAATGAGAAGCAAATGAGGGGCTGGCCTTATTGGCTTAAGCTAATAGATGGTAGGGTTTGGGATGCTTAGAGGACAGTTAGCAAAAACAAGCATCTTATTTTCATAAAGACTGACTGAAGCACCACAGAGTTCAGTGGGATTGCTCTAAGCACAGCTAAGTCTGGATCCAATCCAATATGAGGATGCAGCTAAATGATGGGCCTTCATTATTCAGAAGTTGCAATGCTATTATAGCATATGAAGTCAGTTGGGTTGAAAGAGTAGAAACATGGAGACTTCCGGTTTGCGTGGCTTCGGGGCAGCAGGAATTCGCGACAGCTCGCGATTCCTGCTGTGCTAGCCGTCGAGGTACCCCCGATCCAGATGGGTCAGGGGGATATGGCTGCCCTGTAGGGACAGCTGAAGATAGAGGGGAGTCGGAAAGGGAGGTGGGGGCATCGCAGACCCCCCCTTTCTCCGGGAAAACCCCTTTTTCCCAAGGCGGTGGAGCGGCGGTCAGCAATGGCCGCCACGAAGAAGCCAGCAACCGGGTAAGAACTGTGCTGGAGGAAGTGTGAAGAGTGAAAGTTCTGTCTGAGCCGGGTCAAGTAACACCTTTTAAATTGCCTGGAATTGAGCTGTTTGTTGCTGGAGGATACATTGTATCCCTAAGAAGAGCGAAAAGCGGCGGAGAAGCTGTTAAAGGGAATTTTTTTTTTTTTACTCTCCCACCCCACGGAAAAAGTAGAAATATTTGGATATATTAGACATTGAAAGTGGATTGTTTTGAAAGCTAAGATAAGAGACAAAGGGATTTTTGGACATTGAAAAATGTGAGAAATTGGAAAATCTCTGCTGGAGGTATGGATTTTTGATTATTAAAATTCTCATTGCAAGTGGGAAGGGAGAAAAAAAAAATTGGAGCAGAAGCTGAAAAAGGAGGAGATTGATTAGAAGTCTTTGTGGATCCCAAAAGAAGATATATGGTAATTGGACCTCTTTGATTAAAAATTAATTCAGAAAGAGAAAGAGAAGAAGGAAGAAAAGTATTAACTTTTGGAATTTTTTTTCTTTTTTTAATTGCTTTTGATTGTCTTTGATTAAAAATTCTTGTGGTTGTTTTGGAAAAAGTTTCCCTTTTCATAATGGCATCGTCTGTGGATGAACTAGAGATTGAATATCAAAAATATAAAAAAGAAGATACTTTGGGCGCTTTGTTTCAATTTTTAGAAATGGCGTTATGTTCCTTTGAAAAGTTGATTACGCAGCAGAAGGACTGGGACAAGGAAGAAGAGGAAGAAGAAGCCATCTTTGATGAACAATGGGTCCCTTCTGGAGAGGAGGAGAAAAAGGATAAGAAAAAGGGGATTTTAAGAATTATAAAAACAACCAAAAGAGAGAAAAATGAGCGAAAAGATGGAGGCAAGGTTAGAAAGCAAAGGAAAAGGAGCAAGAAAAGCGAAGAGAAAAAACAAAGGGGTAGAAAGGGCAAGGAGAAGAATAAGCAAGAGAGAAAGGGGAAGCAAGACCTAAGGAAAAAAAGTTTATTTAGAGATAATGGGTGAATTTAATTTAGATTAAAAGAGGGATTCTGGAGGGTATATAAGAGTGTGTTTTTATATGTATATTTAGAATATAAAATTTATTATGTAATTTTAGAATTTTTTTTAAACAGAATCCCAAGAAAGATTGCTATATGTAGTATTTCTAAGTTAGGGTAATGAGTTATAGATGTTACTCCAATTGGTGTACAGGAGAAGTATAGTAAAAGAAAAAAAAGATGAATGGATAATTGGAAATAGAACAGACAAAGAATGTTATTGAAAATGGTAATAAGATATGGAAGGATATATATGCTTTTTTTTTTGGATTTTGTGTATTGATAAAAGGCAATAAAATTTTAATTAATAAATAATTTGGATGGAAAAGAGAAGTAGGGACAAGATATGAAGTTAATATTATATGAAATATTGATATTATAATCTGGAAATGTTATGCTTTATTGGTCTATTATTATTATTTTTTCTTAGAAAAGAATTTATAAGCTGCTATGCCTTGATTTTTTGTGCATTGTTTTTATAAAACTGATAAAAATGGTTTTTATATATATATATAAAAAAGAAAATGATAATAAGATTTGGAAGGAGATATGGGTTGAATATGATGTTTGAATTTGTGTCTGTGTAAAGAGTTTTAACCCGGGAACAGACAACCTTCAGAAAAGATCTTTTAGTTTTGTTTATGTTTTGTGTTTGTATGTTTGTGTATTGTGCTTATGGTAAAACTAACAAAATTTGTTTTTTATAAAAAAAAAAAAAAGGAAAGAATCAATAAAACCTTGGAGGAATGCTAGACGAGAATAATTTATACAAGCCAGAAAGAAAAGAATATGATGACTATAAAATGGATAAATATGGAAGAGAAATGAAATTGAATAGGAGTAAAGAGAAAAAATGAGAAACTTGCTGAAAGATGTTTGTGTGTCCATATGGAGATGGGATAAATTGGAATTATGCTGTATAAAAATAATGTTTTGTTTGACTTGTAAGGATTTACAATGTTAAGAGGTTTTATGTGTTTATGTATTTAATGGTTAATGATGTGTTGTTTTATCTTTAAAATTAATAAAAATTTGTTTCAAAAAAAAAAGAAAGAGTAGAAACACACTTCAAAATTTCAAATTTCAAAAGACATAAAACTCATAAGCCACAGAGTGAAAAGAATTTGCAATCTATATGATTGAATTCTCTGCCCCTTTATTTCTATCAGTAGAAATAAACATTTTTTTTAATTCTTTGATTTCTCTCTTGAAATGTCTTCTGGAAGGTGTTTGAATGTAAGGCTAACAGAAGGCTACCACAATCTATTTTGTCAGCTTTTCTTAATGGCACATATCACTGTCATTGTCAAAATAATTGTCAAATAGTTGTGAAAACTCTATTACCAATAGATTTAGGGAAATACAGCTTCCTAATTTCTTGGTAATACTTATAAATTATGTACTATTCTTCTTAATAGATAAATTGTGAGGTCTTTCATTTATTCTGATTAGTATATTCTAGAGGATTCTGGGATAGATTTATATTTTAAAATATTGTGTGTTTGATAGGAAGGTACCACTTGAAGTGAAAATATTGTGTTCCTATATGTTCTCCCATGTTTACTTTAAATATTTTTACTCAAGCCCAAATTGTCATTCATGTGGTCAACTAAACTACAAGAGGACCGTGTATTTTTAGGAGCTGATATGATGCAGTTGATTAATGTGTAGCTCATTGTATTATGCCAATCTTTTCTCCCATCTTTCTTAGCCATACAGACTTCCCATAAGACCTAGGTCTTTGCACAATATGACCAAAATATAACAATTTAAGCCTGGTCCTTTGGGCCTTGAGGGTGAATTCCAGACAGATTTGTCTAGAATCTAGTAGTCTCTTTCCTCAGCTGATTGTGGTATTCTCAGGAATTTTGTCTGACACCAAAGTTCAAATGTGTCAATACTCTTTTAATCCTGCTTCTTCAGAGTCCAATTTTCACTTCCGTAGCGTGTCACACCATTGTCTGCACAATTCTGATTTTTGTAGGTGTGGATATATCAAAGCATTTCAATCTTTTCCACGTTCTTCATTTGCTATGCCATCAAGTGCTAGACTGCATTATATTTTTTAATTGCTGGTTTCTTTACTGAGTTTATAGTTCATTCGCATTTTCAACAATCAGGGTAATTTCATCAGCATTGTACATCGCTGGATATTTTTTCCTCCATCTTTGAAACTATGCTTTTCTTTTAATCCAGCCTCCCTCAATATGTCTTCACCATTTAGCTTGAATACATAAATAAATGGAAAGTAAACGGCCTTTTTTCATTCCTTTATCAACCTGTGGAGAGTTTGTTTTGCCATGTTGTGTCCATAGTGTGATTCCTGTGCCTTCTTTCCTTGCTCTTATAAGAATTAAATTCATGGTTCACTTTCATTTTGAACTTTTGTCTTAATAATGAGAACATATTTCTTTATTCTGGTCAAAACTGAAGGTCCTCGCAAAGCTAATTTAGGGTGAAATAAAAATTCAATTTGTTCTGAATTGGCTCTGTGGCTAAGGAATGTTACCTATATGAAGATCTCATAAAGCTAATTTAATCGAAGAGCAATGTTTCCCCCCCCCCCGCTTTAGTTTTCTCATTGTTCATAATTGCTGCTATTAAAAATCATTATACCAGAGGTCCTGTCAGCTATGGAAAAAGTGATCACGAAAATTTATTTACTTTATGTAATTCTATAGCACGGGATCCCCAACCTCAGGGCCATGGACTAGTACCAGGCCGTGGCCTGTTAGGAACTGGGTCACAGTGGGTCACAGTGATGGGTGAGTGAAATTGTGCATGTATGGGATCTGGGTTGTGTAGTCCACACCCCGCCTCAATTTGTGGAAAAATTATCTTCCACGAAACCAGTCATTGATACCAAGAAGGTTGGGGACTGCTACTATAGCACATAGGACATCCTTATCTTTTCTCTTTATTATATATATCAAAATAATGACCTAGAAAATTCATTATTATAACATATACTATATGGCTTGTACTGAAGTAAATTTTAGCTAGTCATCATCGGCCTTCAGCTCTTGGCCATTTCAACATTAGTCCCTAGGACTAAGCCAATAGTTTTTAGAGGAAGAAGAAATTCTTGAAGAAACACAATTATCTTGACCATTCCGCTTACAACAAAATTGTTCCCAACGTCTCAAAATGTGTGTACCTGAGGTAGAAGAGACAGGAGGAATGGGGGTTCCATTGACAGAAAGGTTAACAAACTTGGATCAGTTTCTCGTACAAACCACAAATTCAGCTGAAAACAGAACAGTTGGGGGTTGTTACACTGAGGTGATCTTCACCCTTGCATGGCAGAATGCTGTTTAGATTAGCACATTTTTATAAGGATAGGCAAAGTTGTCCATCTGTGTAAAAAATCCAAGCCTGCTAAATGACAGATGTCTATGCTCTTGACAAAAACATTCCTTTTGAGATAAATACAGATCTCAGCTCAAAAGGGGAGCCATGGCACGTGGTGTGAAAAACAGAATTTACACATTATAAAAGGGAATGTGGAAGACCTGAGGCTAATACCCTCCGATATGACTAATCTTGCATGACTTTCTCATTTGTTTTGTTTATTTGGAATAATTATAGAATAATAGAATAGTGGCCTAATAATCTTTGAACTCAGAACCTGGATAAACTGGATGTGCCTGAAAGGGATACTGACTATATAATATATGGTCAAATACACAAGGAAGATTGTGTGTTGGGGGAAGGGGGGGGAGAAAGAAAGAAAGAAAGAAAGAAAGAAAGAAAGAAAGAAAGAAAGAAAGAAAGAAAGAAAGAAAGAAAGAGAATACAGTTAGTCCCCGACTTACAACAGTTCATTTAGTGACCATTCAAAGTTACAACGGCACTGAAAAATGTGATTTATGACCATTTTACACTGTTAAACCATTGCAGCACCCCCATAATCATGGGATGAAAATTCAGATGCAGGGCAATTGGTTCACATTTATGACGGTCGCAGTGTCCCGGGGTCATGTGATCCCCTTTTGCAACCTTCTGACAAGCGAAGTCCATGGGGAAGCCAGATTCACTTATGACCGTGTTATTAACTTATCAACTGCAGTGATTCACTTAACAACTGCAGCAAGAAAGATTGTAAAATGGGGCAAAACCCACTTAAAAATGCCTCACTCAACAACATAAAATTTGGGCTCAATTGTGGTCATAAGTTGAGGACTACCTGTACAAAACCATTAAATTTAAATCTTATTATCCATGCACTCACCCCATGGTACACCAGCTTTAATCCAACTGGCAGTATGTTTTTAACTGCAATAATTCTTAAGAAATTAATCTTGATGTCTGTTCATTCTTCTGCCTCCAGATGGATTTTTTACTTACTGTCAGGAAGGATAGCCTTGGTGCATATTTCTAGTAAGAGGCTAATGGCAGGACATGAGCATAAATATCAGCCACTCAAAAAACTCTTTGCTTCAAAGGCTCAGGCTTCTGAGAAAACTTGAGTATCCATGTTAGGATTATGGGAATTTATTGGGGGCTATGGGCCATATGCCATCGGCCAAGAGGTGAAGAAGGTTGCATTCTGACAAAGGATGGAAAAGTTCATTCAGTTGATTGTCAGAAAGAGCTTTTAGTCTGTTCTTGTATGCTGTAAGTTAACCATGTGGGACTGTCATGCCCTTGTCGGAGTCTGAATCTGAGTAGGAAGATGAACAGCTGACAGGGAGTGTGGCACCCTTGGCTGTGGAGGAAACTGGCGAAGGGCAAAGTCTGGCTGGGCAGAACAGGGGAGAGATAGAACAAGGGAGAGGGGGTTCAGAGGAAGACCCAGGCCCACCCACTCTTCATCCTAAGGCACACAGGGAGGAATGGAGAAGAGAGCAATGTGGATTGCGTGGCTTACTGGGGAGGAAAGGTCCCTGATTCCCTTCATTAGCCACACCTGGGAATAAGAGTTTAAAAGAGATGCAAGCTGAGAGCGTTGTCTGCTGGGAACAAATGTGAGTTTATCTTGTGTTGACTTTGGTTATCTGCGTTCCTGGCATCCTCTCAACCAGGTTAAATTACTGCCTTTCTTTCACGTCTGGAATTCCTTCTCTTGCCCTGTCAGACTAATTACCTCGTCTTGCCTTGATTGGACTTATAGTTACAGTTTTTGTTGACGATGTTTTGGACTTGATTCTCTGCAGCCAAAGGTTGTTCCTGGGAGAGTTTTTCTCCAGCCCAGAAGGTAACAAGGACATTGGGGGTAAAGTTGGAGCTAATAAAGGGACTCCTACTGATTATCTGACTGTTTTGCCTTTGTGCCACCCTCCGAGTCATCATACATATCAAATGTTTGGTTGAGTAGCTGTAAGTTCATTATTTTCTCTCTAGTGGAATTTTTGTTGTCCAAGGAAGACTATCTGGATAGTTTACTTCCAGTTAGTTGAATTTAAAAAAAATACATAGGAAGATTAGATTCAGTTGATGCACCATTTGCATTTGGTTACCAGTTTTCTTGCAATTGAGTTTTTAATACTTTGTTCTATAGCATATTTTTTCATTTGTTTTTATTGGGAATTATTTTAGATATGCATGTATATTTCCAAAATAAATAACCTAGGAAATAAATTACCTCATTAAAAAAATGGCTTTTTCAGATTCTTAATTTCTTTTAACACCTGGAACAGGTATTGGATCATGTAACAGTCTAAATATGTTACACCAATAAGAGGTTGCTGTCTTTATATGTCACTCAGTTTAAGAAGTTGGATAATATTTTTGTTCCATTGTTTTCGCCCTTGAGCCAACCTTTCATTCCCTACCTTCACTCAAAAGAAATAAGCAGTTATTGATTAATTATGTTTTATTCTCAGACAAGGCAATCTTTTCCATTTATGCCTGGCTAATAATAACACAAATGAAGTTTACACCTTTGTACAGCCTTAGAAGTGAATGACTGTCTGACATCTCTGATTTATTCTGCTTCAAAGAGACAAAGCCTAATGTAAATGTCCCACAAGACATGATATATTGTGCCATTCAGAGAATTGGACTAATGACTCTGTAGTCTGAGAAGATCACAAAATACAAAGCAGATCTGTTAAGAGATTAAAAATAAATAAATCAATATAGGAAATCTACAGATAGCCTAATTCTCAGCTAATCAAATCGTTTAGCTCAATTATTTTGCATGTCTGTGTACCTGATTGGGGGTGTATCAATATATGCAATTAGAATATAATCTAAAAGCTGGATGGTTTAGAGTTTGTTAGGCAATTCTGGACAGGCTTTTGAGTTGCATTTTAAAAGTTAATATTTATTTATAAGTGAAAACGGTGCCTGCTGTTTCATTCTGGGTGATAAAATGACATTTCTTATCATTATGTCTATAATACTTCATCTCATAATTTCAAGGACTTGCAGCATTTCCTGCAAGCAACTCCTGCTTATTGAAATCCGGTTTTTAATTGCCTGAGAAGCAGCTGACACACCTTGATAATCAGATCAACGGTGATGCTATTTTTATAAAGGGACACAATCCGGGAGAGTGTCGGGAGGAATATAAAAGAAAAGGGCACTTCAAGGATTGTAAGCCTCGCCGTTCTAAGAAAAGCTCTGAAGGTTCTCAAGATGTCCATTTCCTTCTTTCTATCAGAGCCCTAAGACTTAGAAGCACAACTTCTCAAGTTCCTTTTATTGTGTCTGTTATGTACTGAGCATGGGTCGAAGTAAATGGAGACAGCCTCTGAACAGTGAACTTTCAGCTCTTTATTGCATAGTGACTTCTCAAAACAACAACAGTGAATTCTGCCTTATATAGGCAACCCTTGTAAGATTTGTCCAATACCAAGCTATAAACGCTAGCTCTTTTAACCAATAAGAATTCCCCGTTAAGGGCCAATCGGATTCCTCAGAACTAACCAATCCGATCTGGCCGCCTAACAGCCAATCAGAAGTGCAGGGCCAGAACCCTGCACTTTACCTCAAGCTCATACTTTATTAACTATGGTACATACACAACACTCCTTCCCCCTGGCTTCTTAATTATGGTGTGGTTATATAGTCCTTTAGATAGGACGGTTGTCTTTTAAGTCTTTCGGATTTTTGTTGGATTGGTTGGTTGCAATCCTGTTGAGGTAGATTGTTGTTTGGCAGTGGTTCTGCTTCTTGCTCAGCTGCGATTTCTTGTGGTGCAAACGTTTCTCCTTCCTGCTCCATTTCCTGAGTATCACTTAGTTCGTCATTCCCTTCGAACAGGTTCCCTCTTGGAACTTTTTTAGAACGCATTTCAAACGGTCCTGTAAGATCTTTTGGGTAGGAGCTGCAATTAATACACCATCAAAATAAGGGACCACGCCCTTGATTCCTTGTAATAACCTTTCCATAAGGCTCTGGAAGATCCCCGGGGCTAAACTAACTCCAAATTGCAATCGGGTACATTTAAAGGCACCCCTGTGCGTTACAATAGTTTGGGCTCGAGCTGTTTTTCATCCACTGGTAATTGTTGATAAGCTTGAGCTAAATCCAATTTAGCGAAAACCTTCCCGCCCCCCAAGGAATGGAGGAGGTGCTGCACCACCGGAACTGGATACGCATTCTGCTGTAGGGCGTGGTTCAAAGTGGCCCGGTAGTCCCCACAAATTCGGATTGACCCATCAGGCTTAATGGGTGTTACAATAGGGGTTTCCCATGGAGAGTGATCTATGGGCTTCAACACCCCTTGAGCAATTAGCTTGTTGAGTTGTTCGTCAATTTTTGCTTTAAGAGCGAATGGAACTTGATGGGGCTTCAAGCGAATGGGAGCTACTTTTGGATCTAGACTGAATGAGATCGGGGTCCCCTTATACTCGCCTAAGCTGTCCGCGAAGACATCACTGAACTCAGAGATAAGGTCTTTCTCCCACTCACAACCACCGACTCGGTTTACGCCGGCCACTTCAATGCCGAGTGGCGCGAACCATTGGAGGCCTAGTAGGCTAGGCCTATCTCTATCGATGACCGTTAGAAGTAAGTACGCTGTATGCTTCTTGAAGGAGACTCGGACTCGGCAGGACCTGACAACGGGGATTCGATTCCCTTGGTAGTCCTTGAGGATGAGGCATTGAAATTGGAGGTCTTGGCGTTGAATTGTGGGGATGAGTTGCTTGAGTGTCTTCCAGGACACCATCGAGAGGGACGATCCTGAGTTGATCTCCATGTGGCAAGGCTGGTTCTCGATGGCTACTGTGACTCGGATTTTCTTAGTGTCCAAGGCTGAGGCGTGACCGATAGTGATATTATGGTGAGCCTCTTCTCTCTGCAAAGCTTGATTTCTGTAGGAGTGGTTTACTGGCTCTCGCCTTACAGGACGGTTTCCTGTTGATTGTTGATAGTTAGCCCCTTTTGAGGCCTGGCTGAGTCATGGCAAGCTGCGGCAGACCCGGCCAATGTGGCCTCGTTTTCCGCACTCATGGCAGAGTGCGTCGCGGAATTTGCATTTGGACCTGGCATGGTTGGCTCCACAGCCAGTGCAAGGGCATAAGGGCTTCGGGCGAGGGTCTCGGTCAGACCACAGTTGATGGACCCCTTCTTCGTCGCTGTCTGACGACGAAGAGAGGTCCTCGTGGTGCGTTGTTGAAAGCTGCCCTTCTGTGCTAGGTAAGATTTCGCTGGCCGGTGGTGGTACCGGAGTGCAGTTTCGCCATAGTTGTGCAGCCAACTTTTGGGTTGCCTCTGCAGCCGTGGCTTCGGCGATGGCATCAACAAGGCTGATGTCGCCTTTCGCCATCAGCTTGCTTTGCACGCCTAGCGCATCTAATCCCAGAACTATTCGATCTCTTAGTGCCTTTTCTAAATCGGCGAACCTGCAGAGGCCCCCTAAATTTCGGAGGTCTGCCACGAAATCGGCCACGCTCTCCCCTTTTCGTTGGTTCCTCTGATAAAACTCGTGGCGTCTCACGAGTGTAGGCACGGTTGGCGCGTAATGGTCTCTCAGGATGGGTTTGAGGTCGTCCCAGCTCATGGCTTTCACTTCTCGAGGTTTGGCGAGTGCTTTAGCCATCTTAAATTCGGCTGGGCCGCAATGCGTCAGGAACAATGCCCTTTTCTTTGCTGGCGTGGCGTCCTTCAAGTTATTCGTCTCGAGAAACATTTGGAAGCGATCCATGTAGGATTCTCAATCCTCTTGGTTTGGATCGAACGGAGCGGGTGGTACGATGCCGCCGGACATGGTTCCGTTGTTGGCGTCGTCTGTCACGTGCTTGGTATTGCTTCCTGGCTTCTTTGGTTCAGACGTCTCCACATCCCATCCTCGTCGCCAGTGTTATGTACTGAGCATGGGTCGAAGTAAATGGAGACAGCCTCTGAACAGTGAACTTTCAGCTCTTTATTTGCATAGTGACTTCTCAAAACAACAACAGTGAACTCTGCCTTATATAGGCAACCCTTGTAAGATTTGTCCAATACCGAGCTATAAACGCTAGCTCTTTTAACCAATAAGAATTCTCTGTTAAGGACCAATCGGATTCCTCAGAACTAACCAATCCGATCTGGCCACCTAACAGCCAATCAGAAGTGCAGGGCCAGAACCCTGCACTTTACCTCAAGCTCATACTTTATTAACTATGGTACATACACAACAGTGTCAATGCGGAAACCCACATTGTGACCTAATTCCAAAATCTGTTCTTTAATGGAAGCCAAGCAAACAGCAGTGCCACTCACTGAAGAAGGAGAAACATCCCTGCAGGGACCTAGAGCACAGCAGAGTGACTTGCAGCTCTAGATGGGGCTGGGATATCACCCAAGAAGCCCCAGGGAGGATGGGAACATCCTGGAGACCAGGGTCAGTAATCAACCCCATGCTGCAAACAGCAGGAGGACCACAAACAAAATGTATGTTAAATGAGGGACGTCCAACTGCTCAAGCAGTTGGAAGAATGAACCAGCAATCAGCACCAAGTTCTCAAGCAGTAAGGGCTTTTTGCACATTTGTTTTTCCCACAAAATATGAAACAGCTTTTCACATGCTCGCTGGCTTTTAATCTGAAATGTATCACCAGCCAAAGCTTTTCTGCCATAAGCTGGAGATTGTATATTATATGAGGCAGGAGTTTTAGGTCTGTTCACCATCTTGATTTTTATATTTAAAAGGTAGGATACAAATACAATGATAAAATAAATAGGTGGACAAAAATGTCAAATCTAGTCTAAACATCTGACCAACTGGGCAACAAACCATAATAAGGATGATGATGATGAAGATGATGATGATGATTTCCTCCCCTGACTCCATGTAGTTGGGGCAAGAGGTCCAGACAGTATTTTTGCTTTTGGAGGCAAATTTTCCATTCGATGTGTTGGAGTGCTAATGTTTGTTTACTTTCAAGATGAGTTCATTGTACATTATTAAAGCCCTCCAAAACATCCTAAGCAAACCAAAAGATCCGGCAGCCCCAGAAGATTTTTTTAAAAAGAGCCATCTGCAACATATAATGTAAGGACTGTCATAGCCACTACGTAGGACAAACAGACAGAAGATTAGCAGAGCACATCCATGAGCACCAACTGGCAGCTTGAACACATGATGAAAACTCCTTAATTTTACAGCATATGGACAGACTTAACCATAGTTTCTACTGGGAAATTGTGATGATCCTAGAGCAAGCCAAGTACAAAAGATGTTAGAAAACAACTAAGCTCAGATAGTACCAAGGACCCCTCATTAACTCTAAGCTACAAAAATTCTCCTCTATTGGTAGCATTGTACTTAGAAAGTCAGCACCCATCCACTCTCCTAGAGAATGAAATATTTTGGGGAATATTAAAAAGGCAGGATATTATATTTCCCCAAAGGAGAAATGAAGCTTCCTGTGTAGTAAAACAGCCTCCAGCAGATGCAAGAAGACTTTAGAAATGGATATTTGTGCCCATTAATAAATCTGGGCCAACCTATTCAATAAACAAAACATCTTCAGCTCCAGGGTGATGGGATTAAGAAGGACAGGACATGACATTTTAGGACTTAATAGGATTAACCCACCACCATTTAGCAAAAGACACAAGCACAACCTGCAGAACAGTTCAGATTTCAAAGTCACAGAAACCTATAAATATCCATCCAGTCATTCAACCGTTTGGTCAGCTGTCCCAGAACTCTCTCTCTCTCTCTCTCTCTCTCTCTCTCTCTCTCTCTCTGTGTATGTGTGTGTGTGTGTGTGTTGGTTCCGTTCACCAATAAACAGAATTTGTCTTTCCAATCAGCCTCCATTTTATTTCCGACTTGGAACTGGACCTGGATTTTTCTTCCAACAATACATTACTGAGATAAAAGGTGGAAGGGCAGAGATTCCTCTTTATTTAGTCTTTATTTATTCTCTTTATTTAAATAGATTCCTATTTACAATCTATTCCAGCCTTGGCAAATTTTGGGTAATGTACAGTACATCAAGGAAAAAACAACACGAAAAGCACCCACTACAAAAAATAAAACACAATATTCAATGATCAAATAAGCATCATAAGTGCCCAATAAACTGCATTAAGATAAATTAAGGCACAATCATCCCTTTGTTGTTTACTTGAACTATTTTATAGCAGTAGCAATAGCACTTAGACTTATATACTGCTTCACAGTGCTTTACAGCTATCTGTAAGCAGTTTACAGAGTCAGCATATTTCCCCCAATAATCTGGGTCCTCATTTTATTGACTTTGGAAGGGTGACTGAGTCAACCTTGGGCTGAGTCAAATTGCCAAATTGTTGGCAGCTGCGTTTTATGTGGTATTTCAAAGCAATCCTTCTGAATAATTTACAAGATCAGTAAACAAAGTAGTAATATTTAGGAACATTTAATTTAGGAGCATACCTTAAACTCTAAAAACTCAATTTGGGATTAAAAATTAGTATTGGCCTCTTTAAAAAAACAAAACAAAACAAAAAGAATCAGTAGACAATCAGGCACGGAAGCCAGCACTGAAAAGGTCCCAAGATTTGTGGCTACCAATTATCTATTTTTCCCCAATAATTTTTATTGCTCTTTTCTACCTTTTACATATATTAATCTTAATTTTAACAGTACTGTGCCATCATTATTGTACAAATTATTATACAAACCAATCTCATGTAAATATCTACATTTGTATACCTTTATATACATTCATATACCTTTATCTGTAATTTTCTTATTTCTTTTATCTTTATTTCTATTGTTCAACCAATTATGTCAATTAAACCAAATCTCATAATACTCGGACTCTTCATTACCAATAATCCATTAATGGTTCTTATTAGTAGAACTTTATGGACAGTCACATTGGACTCCAGTATCACACTCTTGAGTGGCAGCTTTGAGGCTCATTGCTGCAAGGTGAAAACCAGATTGAAAGTGTGGTCCCTTATGTGTGACAGGACCATGATAATTTGGGGCAAGCCCATAGCTGTCATGATGGCTATGAATTCCCAAGCCACCCTAGACCCAACTCATAAGGCATAGAAGTTGAAATCCATTAGCACACAGAGCTGGGAGGAGTCCACCAGCAGGCTGGGTGGTGGTATGGTAACAGCTTATTCAATTATTATTGTAGCATAACAATACAATTAAAATTACATAATTTTGCAATAAAATATACATTTCTCTGATAAATCCAGGTTGTTTTATACGAATTTACCATATAATAAATGTGGGATTATATTCTATTTTGTTTTTGTTAGCACAGCTTCTATAAGACCTCCCCCTTTTTTTCTCAAACATCTTTCCGCTAACCATGTTATCCCTTAATGACAGATCAGTATGAATATTTAATCAGACAGGTCTATATACAGTAACACTCAAGGCTTAGGATATCACTCACATGTACTTGTATTGGCCATGTATCTGAGTTCTTTCATAATTCACTTGAGTATAATCACCAGTGAGCAAAATATGAGGGATTCTTTATTTCCTGATAATACTTGTTTAATGTAAAGAAGAACAAAAGTGAAAGGTAGGTGCAGCATTTCTTAGTTTTATAAGGGATTTTGCATTTTGGTAAACAGGTTTATTACTGACTCTCTTCTGAAATGGTTGGCCTGGCCAAACTTTTTGCACCAATTGCATCTTTGACCATAAAGAAAGTGCTGACTAAGTTTGTGTGTGTGTGAACAGAGAGAGAGCAAGGAGTGGCTTTTGTACCCTTTGGCTTTCTAAGATATCTATAATGTACAATTGAATCCTCACACATCCACTAAAACTTTTCTCATCACAAAATTATGTTACCTAGCATCACACTATATTATAAAACATAAGATACCCTCAAGTTAAACTTAATTTGTGATGTCTCCAGTGTGCCTCAAAAGCATGATAGATATGTTTGATCATACTCTTCTTTCAGGGTTTAAAAAAGCTTCCTTATATCTAGTAAATAGGCCTGATATTCTTAGGTGATTCCCCATTCAACTATAGGTAATCCTCAATTTACACCCATTTGTTCAGTAACCATTCAAAGTTAAAACAGTGCTGAAAAAAGTGATTCATGACTCTTTTTCATATTCATAATTGTTGCAACATATCCATGGTCACATGATCAAAATTCAGACCAGGTACAATAACAGTAACTGTGAGAAGGATCTTGGAGTCTTAGTGGACAACCAGCTAAATATGAGCCAGCAGTGTGCAGCAGCAGCCAAAAAAGCTAATGCAATCCTAAGTTATATTAACAGAGGGATACAATCAAGATGAAGGGAAGTACTAATACCACTCTATAAAGCCTTAGTAAGACCACACCTAGAGTACTGCATCCAGTTTTGGTCACCACATTACAAAAAAGATGTTGAGACTCTAGAAAAAGTACAGAGAAGAGCAACCAGGATGATTAGGGGACTGGAGACTAAAACATATGAAGAACGGTTGCAGAAACTGGGCATGGCTAGTTTTAGTAAAGAGAAGGACCAGGGGAGACATGATAGCATTCTTCCAATATTTGAGTGGCTGCCCCAGAGAGGAGGAAGTGGTCAAGCTATTTTCTAAAGCACTTGTGGGCCAGACAAGGAATAATGGATGAAAACTGAACAAGGAGAGATTTAATCTGGAACTAAGGAGAAACTTTCTGACAGTGAGAACAATCAACCAATGGAACAGCTTGCCCTGGGAAATTGTGCGAGCGCCATCCCTTGAGACTTTCATTGGACTGCCATTTGTCAGAAATGGTATAGAGTCTCCCGCTTGGGCGGGGGGGGGGGTTGGACTAGATAAGCTACAAGATCCCTTCCAACTCTGATTATCTGTTATCAGGTAGTTTTTTCTTGAAAGAAAAAACAAGGAAGACTAGTTGCCCCTTAAAAAAAACACTTTGGGACAGCCATGACCTGGATGACTGAAAATCTCCATAAACATGTAGTACTAGGTGGTACTTTGGCTTCTAAAAGCACAACGAATGCCTTGGTCCGCAGCATCCCCAAATAATAGTTAATTCAGAACAATGGGTTTGGGTGATATATTCATGGCTCCACAGTAACATAAAAAGACCTCACATACTTTAATTTAATTTAGATTCCTGTCCAGAACAGACAGTTGGACTCAGTGGCCTCCATGGCCCTTCCAACTCCAAGACCCCAGGATTAAGGGAGCCGGAGATGGCCTGGATATTGTTTAATTATCTGCAGGTGAAATTCACTGGTTTTGAAAAAAAAAAATGAGCTGGTTAAGACCAAGGAATTGGGGTTCTCAAACTCAGTTTGTTTGTCAGTGGTCACTGAAAGCTGAGTATGATAAAAGGTAAGGAATCTGGAAAACAATGAAATTGACAAAAACATCCCATAGCAAGAAATACTTTTCTGGTCTTGATGACAAATAATTTGGAAATTCCTTTTGATCAGAGTTGAAACAATCTTTTTAATGGTCTGCATTTTGTAAGAAAAGCAAAATCTCAGATGTTTCCTCACACAAGATGACAAAATGTGGCACAGCGTGAAATCACAGAATTGGGGAAGCTGTGCTTAATTTAATTGTTGAGTACTTTTTCTCTGATAATTATATCTGCTATTTTAATCTGCTATTATATAGGGCTTTGTGAAATTCTTGACTTGGGAAGTGATATAGAACTAGCTTTATATAGAATTATATATAGATAGAGAACTATAAATGAAATAATTTAATTATTTAAAATAATTGACAAGCAATTGTGTCAAATGATTTGGAACAGATTGGAAAGTGATTATTTCAGTTGGATTCAATACTTATTGAATGAATCTGGAAGTTGCACTGTTAGTATAACCATTATAACTTGCTAAAACAAGATTTTGTGGCAAAGATTCAGCAGTTCTGTTCTTCTTTTAAATAAGAAATGATTCAGAACAATGCTTCTGTTTGTTTTTGGATTTTTTTGCCATACGTTGATCAAGGCACTGTCTTCTTAATGTAAAGTTAGATTCCTGATGACCTAAGAGGTGCAGTTTCCTGGACATAAGAGCTTCTTGTTGTCTTCTGTATGTGGCTGAAATTCCTGATCTACCATTCATTCTGAGATCACCTGGTGGTTTCCCATCCCAGCATTAGCCAGGCCTGATGCAGCCAAATTTCCCAACCCAAACAAGATTGGCTAGATATTACTGTATCTAAGACAGATACCAAGCCTAAATTCCCATCATTTTGAGACGATCACCTGCTATATATCAAAAGCAGCACAGATTTTTTTTAATGCAGGTCTTTAGTAGCTTATCACTTCTGAGAATTGGCTCACTTATCATTAGTGAATTAAATGGCTCCCTAAATATTTCAGAATATATCAAATGGCACAATGGCATAGAATATGAATAATTCATTGCTGAAAATTACCTTTCCGTTCTTTGATACAGGAGGGACAAAAGCTCCATAATAAATAGAAGAGCGAAAGTCATCATTCACAGAAATCCCATCTATGAAGATAACCTCAAAATAATCTGTTGTTTCCCTGAGTGTGTATGTTTGCTGATGTTTGTATATAACATGCAAAAATGTAATATGGAATTCTGGAATAGGTGGGGTGTCCTTTATCCTCTAGAAAGGACAAGCTCTTACTATTATCCTTGGCAGAAGGAAAGACAAACATAGGCACAGTGTTTTGTTTTCCATATATACACATTTCCATCTCTCCATCTCTATCTTTCTGCTCTAGAAGGATGGCTTTTGTTCCTAGCCTGCCACGTAGAGTTTTATGGCCTGCCCAGTGGGGTGGGGAAGAGAAGATGTAGGGAAGAGGAGCAGGGATTCTTCTAGTGAAGACTGCTGCCACATGGGGGCAATAATGGAGGGCAGGAGATGAGATGGGTGTAGCAGTGGGAGAGTTTACCCTTCTTGCTTCCACCCGCCCTCTGTCCTGTTCTTTTGCATCAGCTGATATGAACATCTGGGCTTGGGCAGTGGTTATCCAGATGACACCTGCAAAGTGATACAGAAAATGACATCTGCATTTCGGCAGCCAGATATGGTAGCCCTGCTCCATCATTCAGAGTTGCTGAAGGCACAAGAGTGACGAATGGGGTGGAAACAAGTCTTCTCATTCTTGTGGACCCCAAGGCAACTGCTTCCCCCACTTTTACTATAGGTACATATTTTAAATCCTCCTCTGGTTGCTTTTTGCTGCAGCTCTTGTAGCATTATAGTAGTAGTAGTCTTTGATTTACAATCATTTGTTTAGCCACTGTTTGAAGTTATAATGGTGCTGAAAAAAAAACCTTGACTGTCAACTCTGAAGCTGGCTTGACTGAGGCCATCTTGAAGACTTCAGTGTTGCCCCAATAGTGGAGTGGGAATAGAGATAGCTGGGGTTTTGTAGCCAAAACAAAATAGTTTCCCCTGAGAACCAAGGACATTTCCATGGTGGCTGAACATAGGAGGAGTGATGTTTCCAAGCAACCAGACAGCACCGTGATTGGACCATGTGACTGATTGTTTGGGAAAGGGGGGGAAGCTTTACTTTTAATTAGGTGAAAACCATGGGAACCTTTAGAGTCGGTTTTCACCAGTCTGTGCCAATATGATATGTCCAATAAACCTGCTATTTGAGGAACCTAGTTGCCTTTGAGTTCTGTTTGCTATGGGTGTATTACTTGGAACCCTGACACTGACCTTGCCCTCTGTGTCTTCAGCAAATCACAGCATCCTCACAATCACATGAACAAAATTCCAGTGTTTGGTAACTCGTATATATTTACAATGGTTACAGCATCCTGGGATCATGTGATGACTATTTGCAACCTTCCCAGTGAACAAAGTCAACAGGGCAAAGTCAGATTTGTTTACAGCCATAGGCTTCATAAAACAACTGCAATGATTTGCTTAATAACCGTTAAGCAAAAAGAACATAAAATTAGGGTGTGACTCACTTAACAACCACCTTGCATAGCAATGGAAATTCTGAAAATTCAGTTGTGATTGTAAATTGAGGACTACCTAAAGCTGTATTCAGAAAGACAATCATGCGAGTTTTGGAATGTGCTCAGAGCTCAGAATGTAGCCCTCTGGATTTGGGCGGAGCTGGGCAGTTTGAGGACTCTGCACTGAGATGGAAGATAAAGGTTCAGTGATGGTGAAGGGAAGCATATCACACCACTAAATGGACCTTTTTTTTTTGGGTCGGGGAGGGGAGCAAAGTTAAGTGTCAACTTTAGCAATAGCAATAGTATTTAGACTTATATATCGCTTCACAGTGTTTCACAGCCCTCTCTACGCGGTTTACAGAGTCAGTCTATTGCCCCCCAAACAATCTGGGTCCTCATTTTACCCCTTGGAAGGATGGAAGGATGAGTCAACCTTGAGCCTGGTTGGATTCGAACTGCCAAATTGCAGGCAGCCAGCAGCCAGCAGAAGTAGCCTGCAGTACTGCACTCTAACCACTTTGCCATCATGGCTCTTAACTTCCCTTTACTTTTTAGACTATGCCTTTGGGTTGCTCACCTAAAACTGGTAGGAAGCCCTGCCATTGGTTTGCACAGACCATGCCATCAGAAGTTGGCAATGTGTTTAAAGGTGGCTCAATTCCAAGAATGGAATTCAGACACTACAGGCCTAAGACCAAAGGCATCTGGAGGGAGGCATGATATGTGTGTGTGTGTGTATGTGTGTGTGTGTGTGTGTGTGTGTGTCAAAAAAGTCAATCTGGCCACAACCCTATTGCCAAAGCTTTACTCTTCAGGAGAAATACTTTTTAAAAGGGCAGAGCCTGGATCACATTTTTGTGGCTGCCAACCTGGCTTTTTTATCCTCCTTATTCCTAGATTATAATTTATCTGAAGAAACACATTCTGCATTTCCTGACTGAAAAAAAAAAAAGCCCTCTTAATGAAAGAACACTATTGTTCACTTCTACTTTTTTGCTTGTTTTGCTAAAACAGGGGTTATACTTATTTCTATGAACCCAGCTCAAATGGATGTATGCTTATTAACAAATGTGCAGGAAATTTTTTTAAAAGATAATATACTGTATTTGGAGACAGTTTGACGGGGGGCTTATTTTCACTTTCTTCAGTTAGTTTTGTTCCTCTGAGCTTCAAAGGAGATGTACTTCCCTTTGGTTTCTTTTAGTAAAAAATATTGTTTAGTATCTTCCTTTTATTTAAGAAACCTGTTAAGCCTGGGTTCCCCAACCAGGGTTAAGGAGACAAGCTAAACAGAATGTGCAGCATTAGTCAGATAGGCACACAGATAAATGAGTGAGATAAGCTTGTATGTTTGTTAACATACAGCAAAAATAACAGATACGCTTGTGCTATCAAAAATATAGTTTATTCCATTTAGAGATTATAGCATAGTCAAAATAACAGTCTATTAGTCATGTATCGTTTTAGTCAGTCCATTCAAGAATATTCAGTTAGCAAAGTCCGTGTAGAATATCCAATGTCAGTTCACTTACAAATCAGTCCTTTCTCTCTCCCGTTCAAGTAAGGAAAAAACGCAGTCTTCATCCAGTAATTAGGGATCATTAAGCCAGAGAGAGCAAGCTGCAGTGCCTTGCTTCTTTTATGGTGCTTTCACAACCACTCCCTTAATTACATTCCTACAGTTAAAGTTGTAGACACTTTAACTAACAAACTATGATAACATTTATTATTTTACCTAAACCAGTTAGGGTAAACAATGTTATCCCTAACAAAACCCATCCAGTTTTCTTATCCATGGCATTTGTGCCACAACCATCTGCCCCCACTTCATGCTGGGATTGGACCCTGGATTCTAATTATGCAAGGAATGGGCATAAACTCTCTTAGATATTTTTCTTTCTAGTGTGTTTCTATTTGTCTGTCCCGTTTGATGGAATATCTTAATCCCATTCCCTCATTAACTTCAAAGAATTTATTCTTTATTAATAAATATTCTTCATTAGAATATTTACACTCATCATCATCATCATTCCAGCTTTCCCTTGGAATGGACTCCTCCTTGTGCTTTCAACATTTAAAGATTTTTTTTTTCCTTTGCTCACCCAATCATGCCACATTTATTGTCAAATGCCTCTAATTTATTTATCTATTTAAAAAAAGATTTATATGGCTGCCCATCTTAAACAACTCTAGGTCAATTTTCTTTGTTGCTATGTTTTTACTTCTGTTCTATTCATTTAGCATGAGTTCCCCCCCCCCCACATTTTTTCCCTTCTGAATTTCTCAGACAGTTATACTAACTTAAAATTGTACTGGCAAAATATCTTGCTTTCCTTCTGGCTGCTGCATAAAAACGGCCAGCTAAACAGTCACAATTAAACTATTGCTTAATTATACAGTATAGAAGAGTTAATCTATTCAACTGTGTTTTATTCATTTCTAGTTTTTCAAAACTTCAGTTTGCTCTCTTGACCAGTGTTCATCTCATGTTGCATTTTTAGGAAAATCCAAATGAAAATTTTGAACATAATTGGATGTACATTTCCAATAATGTATATAGGTATTTCTTGACTTATAACCGTTTCCTTAGTGACTATTCGAAGTTACAATGGCACTGAAAAAAGTGACTGATGATCATTTTTCACACTTATGACTGTTACAGCATCCCAATGGTCATGTGATTTACTTTTGGATGCTTGACTACTGGTTCATATTTATTGCAGTGTCCTGGGGTTAAGTTGCAGTGTCCTGGGGTTATGTAGATCCCCTTTTGCAACCTTCTTACAAGCAAAGTCAATGGGGGAAGCCAGATTCATTTAACAATCGTGTAACTAAATTAACAAGTGCAGTGGTTCAGTTCACAAATGTGGCAAGAAAAGTCATAAAATGGGGCAAAACTCACTTAACAAATTTCTCTCTTAGCAACATACATTTTGGGCTCAATTGTTGTCGTAGGTTGAGGGCTACCTGTATAGGAATTGCCCTAGGTTTTGAAAGCAATTTTCCTCAATATAGTAACTTTTTAATGCACTTTCCCAAAATATATGAAGCCTTTGGGTTCAGGGTTGTGTTAAGTTTGGAGCATGGGCGAGAAAGAATGGAGACAAGCCTCTGGAAAGGTGAACTTCAACTCTTTATTTACATAGTGACTTCTCAACTCAATGGCAGTTATAACCCTCCTTATATAGGCAACCCCAATAACTATTAACCAATAACAATCAGGGAGCACTAGCTCCCTTAACCAATAGGAATTCTCTGTTAATGGCCAATCGGATTCCCCAGAATGGGCCAATCGGATCCTGCTGTTAACAGCCAATCAGAAGTGCAGGGTCAGAACCCTGCACTTTACTCCAAGCTCAAGTTCTCTTTATTAAACCTTATGCATTCACAACACCCCTTCCCCCTGGCTTCTGTTTGCAGGGTGTAGTTACATAGTCCTTTAGGTAGGGTGATTGCTTTATTAGTCTTTTTGATTTTCGCTGTGTCATTTGGCTGCAATCACGCTGAGGTAGATCGTTGTTTGGCAATGGGGTCGTCTCTGGTTCAGAGTTCATTTCTTCGTTGTTGCCGTTATTCTCGGTAATTCCCTGAGGTACATCTGTTTCCCTCTCTGGTTCCACTTCCTGTGTCTCTATTATGCCGTCGTTCCCTTCGAACGGGTTTTCTTCCACTTGGGATTCATCTTCTTCCGTATCTCCCCCCCCTCAGTTTGGTCATAAGGGAATTCAGGAATGCCTGACGGGAGCCACGATCGTAATTGATCGATATGGCGTTTCCATAGTCTATCGTCAAGGCATTGTACAAGGTAGGATCTCGGGCCGGTTACACGAACTACTGTCGCCTCCACCCACAGCGGATCGCCCGATAGGTTTTTAGCGTATACCAAATCGCCTACCTGGAAGGCACGACAGCGGCCGCTGGATCCTAGTGGTTTTTCCGGTTCATAAGCTGGGTGTAACCGGTCGAGGTGGGAGCGGAGTTTTCGTCCCATTAGCAGTTCGGCTGGAGTTTTGTTGGTGATGCTATGAGGTGTGATGTGTTGTAGAAAAAGGATTTGATTGATCTTGTCATCAATGTTATCGTAGTCTACCTTCTGCAAGGTTTTCTTAACGAATTGGACCATGCGCTTTGCTTTGCCATTGGTCGCAGGGTGCACAGGTGAGGTGAGCGCATGTCGGATGCCACGGTCAGCCAGGTACTGCTCGAACGACAGCACTGTAAATTGGGGCCCGTTGTTGGATACCAGGACGTCTGGTAATCCGTGGGTTGCAAATAGTTGTTCCAAGTTTTTGATAACCACTTCAGTGGTTGTGTTCTTCATGCGGTGAATCTCGAGCCAATTCGAGTAGGCGTCGACGGTTAGCAGAAAGGTGTGGCCTTTGGTCAGCCCCGCAAAGTCCAAGTGAATACGGGACCAGGGTCCCCGTGGTGTCTCCCATTTGGTAGGGATGGCTTTAGGTGGGGCGTTGCTCACTTCCTGGCATTTATGACAAGCTTTAACCCAATTTTCGATTTGCTTGTCGATGCCCGGCCACCATGCGTAGCTTCGTGCGAGGGCTTTCATTCGCACGATACCGGGGTGTCCATCGTGCAAGGTTCTCAGCAGCACTTTTTGGAGTTGTTCTGGGATAACGACTCTATCACCCTAGATGACACAGCCCCTTTGGGAGAACAACTCCATTTGTCAAGTCTTGAATGGTGTGAAGTCATCTGATAATTGGTCCAATGGCCATCCACGTTCTACCCAGCCCAGAACTCGCGCTAAGGTGGGGTCACATTTGGTTTCTCTTGCGATATCTCAGGCAGTTAATGGCGGCGAGTTGAGTGTTTCAATTTGCAACGTGGTTACCGTTGGTGCAGGATCGTCGAGAGTCTCTGGAAGCGGTGCTCGGCTTAATGCGTTGGCGTGGGAATGGCTTTCCCCGGGCGCTATTGCAGCCGATAATTATAAGCAGCCAAGAATTCTGACCAGCGAGTCATCCTGGGGGATAATATGTAGGGAGTCGGCTTATCTCCAGCTATTATCCCCAATAACGGTTTGTGGTCAGTCATGATAGTAAAAGCCCGGTCATACACGTACTCGTGGAATCTTTTAATGGCCGATACAATTGCGAGGGCTTCTTTATCGATTTGGGCATAATTTCGCTCAGTTTTTGAAAGTGTTTTTGAAAAATATGCAACAGGGGCTTCGTTACCATTAGGCAGTACATGGCTCAGAATGGCGCCCACTCTGAAAGGCGAAGCATCACGTGTGATATTTAATGGCAAAGTCTCATTGTACTGCATTAATACAGAATCAGAAGTCAGTAGTTTTTTTACATTACGGAACGCCTGTTCTTCTCTATGACTCCATACCCAGTTTGCTTTCTTGTCTAACAACCTGTGTAACGGTTCAGCGACCGTTGCTTTATGCAGTAGAAATACATTATAAAAGTTGATGAGGCCTAGGAACGCCTGGAGATCGGCCTTGTTCCGAGGCCTGGGAGCATTTTTTATTGCTCTTAGTTTACTGTCGGTAGGTTGAATACCCTGACTATCAATTAGGTACCCTAAAACTCAACACTATCTGTACACAATTTACACTTATTCTTTTTTACCTTAAGACCGGCGTCTTGAAATTTTTGTAGGACTAATTTTAAACGATCCCGTAAGATTTTTTTTGTAGATGCAGCAATTAATACATCGTCAAAATAGGGGACCACGCCTTTAATCCCTTGTAGTAGCCTCTTCATCAGACTCTGAAAAATCCCCGGGGCTACATTGACTCCGAATTGGAGCCGGGTACATTTGAAGGCACCTTGGTGCATCACAATAGTTTGTGCCTGTGCCATCTTTTCATCAACAGGTAGTTGCTGATATGCCTGAGCTAAGTCTAATTTAGTGAAGACTTTTCCGCCCCCCAGGGAGTGGAGGAGATGCTGTA
This sequence comes from Hydrophis major, assembly GCA_033807585.1. Classification (NCBI taxonomy): domain Eukaryota; kingdom Metazoa; phylum Chordata; class Lepidosauria; order Squamata; family Elapidae; genus Hydrophis; species Hydrophis major. The sequence goes on from CM066328.1 coordinate 187,736,470, forward strand.
CCACCGGCACCGGATATGCATTCTGCTGCAGGGCGTGGTTCAGGGTGACCCGGTAGTCCCCACAAATTCGGATCGACCCATCTGGCTTAATGGGTGTTACGACTGGGGTTTCCCAGGGGGAGTGATCGGTAGGTTCTAGCACCCCCTGAGAGATTAGTTTGTTGAGTTGTTCGTTGATTTTCGACTTTAAGGCAAACGGAACTTGACGGGGCTTAAGGCAGATGGGAGCTATCTTTGGATCAAGGCTGAATGAAATTGGGGTCCCCTTGTACTCGCCTAAACTTTCCGCGAAGACGTCCTTGAACTCATGGATGAAGTCCTCCTCCCAGTCACTTCTGCTGATTTGGTTTATGCCTGCCACTTCAATGCCAAGTGGTATGAACCATTGGAGACCTAGCAGACTAGGTCGATCTTTGTCGATCACAGTTAGCGGTAAGTATGCTGTGTGTTTCTTGAAGGAGACCCGGACTCGGCAGGAACCAACGACAGGGATTTGATTCCCTTGCTAGTCCTTAAGAATGAGTTTTTGGTAACGGAGGTCTTGGCGCTGAATCGTGGGGATGAGTTGCTTGAGGGTCTTCCAGGACACCATCGAGAGGGACGATCCCGAGTCGACTTCCATGTGGCAAGGCTGGTTCTCGATGGCTACTGTGATTTGGATTTTCTTGGCATTCAAGGCAGAGGCGTGACCGATAGTGATAGTATGGTAAGCCTCTTCTCGCTGTAAAGCTCGGTTTCTGTAGGAGTGGCTTGCTGGTTCTCGCCTTACAGGACAGTTTCCTGTCAATTGGCGATAGTTAGCCCCTTTTGAGGCCTGGCTGGATCCTTGTAAACTTCGGCAGACCCGTCCGATGTAGCCTCTCTTCCTGCACTCATGGCAGAGCGCGTCGCGGAATTTGCATTCGGACCTGGCATGGTTGGCTCCACAGCCAGCGCAAGGGCGTAGGGACTTCGGGTGGTGGTCCCAGTCGGACCGCAGTCGATGGACCTCTTCTTCGTCGCTGTCTGACGACGAAGAGAGGTCCTCATGGCATGTCGTTGAAAGCTGCCCTTCTGACTTGGATAAAATTTCGCTTGTCGGTTGGTGTACCGGAGTGCGGTTGCAGCGTAATTGTGCAGCCGACTTCCTGGTTGCTTCTGCTGCAATAGCATCAGCGATGGCATCGGCAAGGCTGATGTCGCCTTTTGCCATCAGCTTGATTTGCACGCCTGGTGCATCTAATCCCAGAACTATTCGATCTCTCAGTGCCTCTTCCAAATCGGTGAATCCGCAGAGGCCTCCCAGGTTTCAGAGGTCTGCTATGAAGTCGGCGACGCTTTCTCCTTTTCGCTGGTTTCTCTGATAGAACTTGTGCCGTCTCACGAGCGTAGGCACGGTCGGCGCGTAGTGATCTCTTAGTAGAAGTTCGAGGTCATCCCAATCCATCACCTTCACTTCTCTAGGTTTTGCTAGTGCTTTAGCCATCTTAAATACGGTTGGACCGCAATGCGTTAGGAACACCGCCCGTTTCTTCCCAGCTGTGGCGTCCTTTAAGTTGTTGGTTTCTAAGAACATTTGGAAACGATCCATGTAGGACTCCCAGTCTTTCTGCACTGGATCGAACGGAGCGGGTGGTACGACACCGACGGACATGGTTCTGTTGTGGAGCGTCGTCAGCCACGTGCTCAGTGTTTCTTCTTAGTTCCGTCGGTTCAGACGTCTCCACATCCCACCTTCGTCGCCAGTGTTAAGTTTGGAGCATGGGCGAGAAAGAATGGAGACAAGCCTCTGGAACGGTGAACTTCAACTCTTTATTTACATTGTGACTTCTCAACTCAATGGTAGTTATAACCCTCCTTATATAGGCAACCCCAATAACTATTAACCAATAACAATCGGGGAGCGCTAGCTCCCTTAACCAATAGGAACTCTCTGTTAATGGCCAATCGGATTCCCCGGAATGGGCCAATCCGATCCTGCCATTAACAGCCAATCAGAAGTGCAGGGTCAGAACCCTGCACTTTACTCCAAGCTCAAGTTCTCTTTATTAAACCTTATGCATTCACAACAGGTTGTTTAGCTGGAAACTTTACCACAGTACAGGTTTTGCCGTATAGTTGTGTTATATGGTTCATTCATAGATTTGGGGGTCCATAGATAGAACAAGTTCCCATTAAAATGCAAAATCAAGCAATTTCTTCCCCATCTTTCTAATGATACTATGGGTCTTAATGTGCCTGACTGTTAGACTTTTCCCATCTCATAAAACACCCACCTTCTATTCAGTCCTGACTTAATTTAATCTAATTTTCCAACTCACTGCTAATGTAAGTAAATTATTACCTACTAGGGTTCCACTGCCATCTTCTTTCAGTCTTAGGCAGGGCAGAAATCTGCAGGCATTTGTTTATGGGGCTGCCTTTTGTCTCTCTGGAATTAAATTCCAACAACAAAATGGTCTGAAGACTCTGAGAAACTACCAAATATTTTTAACTTATGAATATTAACACAGGACGTCTTTTGATAAGTAACTTCACAGAGACAGCCGCACAAGGAAACTTAAAATTTAGTGAGTCTACCTTGCACGCATATTATTAGTATTGGAAAGCACTTTAAGAGGAGAAATTATGTAAATTGATATCATGCTAGGATATAGCATCCATGCTGGGAATTCGTAAGAAGTAGCTTGACAGTGAAATATTTCATTCTGAGCAAGAACAATCTGACATTTAGGACTCCTTACATTAACAACTATTTTTCTTTCTTTCCTTCATAATGAGCATTTTAAAGGGGAAAAAAATCCCCTTGAAAGTGGAAACTAATAAATCTGCCACTTTACCATTCTGACCTTTGAAGGAAAAATGGATTGGAAAGCAATAGGCGATGGCATTAAAAAAGGAAGAAAATACCTGGTGCTCGTCTGTGGTCAGTTAATAGCTCAGTGGCTTTTATTCCCTAGTTCCATACCTGCAAAAGACTCAATAAAAGGATCCGGCTCAGGACCAATTAGTGTCACATTAATCTGTAGCGATAATGAACAGAAGCTGCTGGAGGCCCCACCAGTTTCTCGGTATTTACGATGAGGCTCTTGAGTGAGCTATGCTGTGCGATGGAGGGCAAATTGGGAAGGCGCATTGAAGGATCGCTTCTTTCCTGCCTGTCTGGCAGCCAGGAAAACCATGCCTGAGAGAGGAAAACCTGTTAAGTGCTGAGGACGTCTGCTGCTTTCTTGACAAGGAAAATGTCCGACACAATGTAAGCTGGCTTCAGAAAATTAGGTCACTTTTGCTAGATCAGCAATGATGGCCTTTCCAGAATCCTGCCTTTGAGATCCATTTTCCAATCTTCTCAAACACTTCCAGGTTGTTGGTGATGAGAGGCTGATTTTGATTAGAAAAGTCATGGTGGTGCTGTAGTCCTCTGGTTTTTCTCTTGAAATGGTAGAAATCTGTCGGTCGTCAACTATATGTGTGTTTCGTTCTAGCTGTTAAATGGCTGTCAGGGAGATGTAGAAAAGCTTCCCCCAGTTATTGATTTCAATATATGGGAAAAGAGTTCGCTGTCGTTTAACTTGCCACCTGCAAATGAACGGAAAAGACTCAGGAGATTATAAAATTTCCCTTTGACACCAAGCTGAGGAAGTTTGGGGAAGGCTAGATATTCTGTTAATAAATAACGTTAAGAACTTGAAGTCTACTAGGTGATGCACCTGGCAGCTATGCCCTCCCTTCCTCCTGTGTATCATTTTTGTTAGTTAACTTGAGAAATTTTAGCTGAGTTATTCAAATAGCAAGTTTTAGTGATATTGCCTACTTTAGCTCTAAAATGGTTGAGCTGGTTGCAGAAAAATCTAATTTACTTAATAGAATCATTAGACTAATGACTAATTCATATCCCATATAACTGGAAATGGATTGCTTCCAATATAAAATACTGAATTGAGAATAGTATTGTAACCACAAAGTAAATAATTTCATGATGTTATTTTAATACTATTTGTGTTGATTCAGTAAATGGCTAAATATGCATTTTTTTGGTTGGGGAGGGAAATTGTAGTATTGTTGTCTTGTAACTTGGTCGTTAGAAAGTCAAGGTCTCCCTGTCTGGATAAGTTTATGGAATCACAGTTACTTTTGATTATGATTGTAAATATCACTAACACATTAGGTTTTGTAACAGCATCTTCTCAGGAAAGCAGGAGAAAATCTTATAGCCATTCATGGGGTTTTTGCATCCCATGAATATATATGTATAGGAAGGTGGGAGGCAGGGGTGGAATTCTACCAGTTCAGACCAGTTCTATAGAACCGGTTGTTACAATTCTGCGCAGTTCGGAGAACCGGCAAATCGCACCATTAGCTGGCCCCTCCCCTCCTTACCCATCCCGGCCAGGAGGCTTCCCTGAGGCCCAATCAAGGGTGGTATTCAGGGAATTGGGGGAGGGAGAAATGGCCTGAGAGCAGAGCTGAACCTTCCTTAGGACTGAAGCTTCTATTTTTCAGTGCAGACTCAGGCAGCAGATTGCAGAAAGGTAGATCTGGGAGTGAAGCTGTGATTCTGCAAGCAGCTCAATCTGCCTGCCTGCTTTGCCTGATTTTGGGTAAAAGTTGCTCTTTTTTAAAAAAAATGAAAAATTCAATCTTTACATATATATTTATAATATTTACATACAAGCCATGCCCAGCCAGTCACATGACCACCAATCCACACCCAGAAATTAGGCCACGCCCACAGAACCGGTTGTTACGAAAATTGAATCCCACCCCTGGTGGGAGGCCTCAGGAAGACATAGTCGCCATGTTCTAAGTTTGACCGGAGAGGCTATAAAAGAGGAAGACATCCATAGAGTGATGAGTGTCCAATTTGCACAGGTGACCATGTCTCACAATACATTAAGGTTTTTTTGCAGGTACTGTTCAGCAAGGATGGATTTAGTCAGGCTTTGCATGGAATAATAAAGATTAGATTATTCCGTTTCTTTAACTTGTCCACTTCTCATCAGTTGAACAAAAGGGCTGAACTGGATGCCCTCTATCTTCCTCAAGGCCTGACCATGAGGCATGTTCTAAAGGTACTTGGTCCTGGTGGACTTTGCCACTCTTAGAAGACAGGTTAGCCCACCTTGGGTCATGTTAGTCTACTTAGGGGTTGCATTGCATGATTCTTTCCTTTTTTTCCATATGCAAATAGAAGGAAAGATATAATTCTGCCCATGCCATGTCATACCTGTTTCTTTTTTTAAAGGTCAACTCATCTATTTTCCTTGAAGAGAAAGCTGAGAGCAAGATGTAATCTCTTTTCTTTAAAAAAAAGAAGAGTAGAAGAAAACATTTTACTTGTAAATTGGAACTGCTGCTACAATGACTAAAAGCAGGCAGTTCTCAAATTGGAGTAATCGGTGCCAAAGCTACTGTATCCTGTTGCTCAGAATGAAGAATGCTAGAAATATTTCCTCCATAGAATATACTCCCTCCCACCCTTAGGGTAATTTAAATTAAGGAATTGATTTCTTCTGTGCCCTATTTCTGAATTAGAGTTTTCAAAGTAATTGCTTAAGAAAAGATTAAAGAACTGGAAGTCCACTCACAAGATTCCCAAACATTGATGTTTGTTTACTCCCTTTAGTGTTGGTCAGCCAAAGGTACAGTGGAAGACAACGTGATTTCCACATAGTATACAATAGACTCATGCAAGACTTGCTTCTAGTGGGTATTTTTTTTTTTATCAAAAGGAGCATAGAAGAATGCTTGAGATATTTATAATTTGTTCAGATTGTTTCTGAGTATTTTGAATTTGTGCATATGGCACCTCACACATGTTCCAACAATCTGGAATTGCTCGACTGCTTAAACAATCTGTTCACATTGCTGTAGGTTGCTTTATCTACTGATCCTGTTTGAAGATAATTGCAACAAAATTTAAAATCCTAAATGAATGAAAGAATTGACAGATGTTTCATTTTAAGTCATTTAGATATAATGCAGCCAGATTGTTTTCACACAGTCAACTCAGAAACTTTTTTTGTGACTGGTCTACTGAAATATATGGACTAAAGAAGAGTGTGTTTTTGTTCATTTTTATTTTATGGGAGAAGTTTCAAATATATGCAATGGTTTATACATGCTGTGCTTTGCCTTTTTGCTAAAATTTCAAGGTTGTTAGGAAGGGAAAAGAGTTTACAATTTAATAATTTGGGTTCCAATTTGGGAAGGAAGGAAGGAGGCAATCAAAGAAAGAAAGGAAGGAAGGAAAGAAGGAAGGAAGGAAGGAAAGAAGGAAGGAAGGACTCAATTATTGATCATACTGTTCCAAAGGTGCTTTTTCAAAAGACAACTGGACTTTCTTTGTTTTTCCTTGAAGATGTTTCACTTCTCATCCAAGAAGCATTTTCATTTCTGACTGAATGGTGGAGAATTGAAGGATTTATATTTCTTGCAGTTGCCTGGTCACTAGAAGTCTTTCTAAGAATCATTGAGGCCTCTTGGAGATTTATCTGTGCCCTCAGGTTGTCCTGAATAGTGCAAATGGGTGTGAAATCTTCTTGGAACTGCTGAGGGTTCCAACCATGACCTGGATGATTGAGAATCTCCATAAATATTGATCATGCTTTAATTCTCTAGTTAATTTAGTTGAGAAATGCTCCTCTGGAGATCATTCATCATTAACACGCAGTGTTTATTGATCTTAGATGTGGGTTTGATTTCATGTCTAGACCTATAGTAAAAATTGAACTGTTTCTCAGTTAATAAAAGATTACTCAGTCTTATATTCATGAAATATGAAAACTCCCAGATGAAGGTGCACATGGACATTGATTCAAGGGAATTCTTGTCAAGAAGGGAGACAGTATAGGGTGTTTTTCTAATTGCTCTTCTTTTTAATCTATATATTAACTCCCTTGTAACCAAATTGAAGTCCATCTCTTCATCTGCCAAAACTGGGAAACAGACACTGTTCTTCTGTATGTAGACAGTATCATACTATTTTCTCAGATGTAGATTGGCCTGAAATGCGCAGTTTATTTATTTACCGAGCATTGTTGAGAAGAATGATCATAAATTAATTACTACAAAGCTAAGGTCTTCTTGTGAAGTGCTCTAAGCAACAAGTTTGGTGCCTAAATAATCACTCAAAGAGCAAGTCAAGCCTTTACATATCTGGTCATTGTTTTCCATGGTACAGGCAACCAAAAGTCTCACATCTATTATGTTACCTTAATCACACAAAAACAGTGTTATTTTTGTTCTGTACTGTAATTAGCATTCTTGTAGATAACTGTTCTGATTGGTTAAGACGCACGGCTATGCGATTGGCTGAGCGAGCCACACTGATTATCCCACGATGAATCCCCCGCGATTGGAGGAAACTGATCGCGGGAGATTCAAAGCAGTGTCATTGGCCGCGGCTCGGCCGGGGAATTCAATATAAGCCACCGCATACCCTAGCCAAGGCAAGCCAATCTGGAAACCTAATAAAGAGCTGAAACTAGTCACTGCCTCCCGTGTCTTCTTCCAACTGGCGACATAACACTGGCGACAAAGGTGGGATCGCGGAACTGATACCCACCGAGCACGTGGCACCGAGAAGAGAGATCATCGAGATGGCCAGCATCGTACCGCCCACACCCTTTAACCAAACTACTGAGGACTGGGAATCGTACATTAACCGGTTCCTCATGTTCCTAGAGAGTAGCAAAGAAGAAAGAAGCAAAGAAGCAAACGGGCAGAAAAAAAGGGCTGTTTTCCTGACACACTGCGGGCCCGCAGTGTTTAAAATGGCGAAAGCCCTCGTGAAACTTGAGGATGTGAAGACGATGGACTGGGCCGACCTCGAACCGCTGCTACGAAGCCACTATGCCCCTGCCGTGCCCACTCTCATCAGGCAGCACGACTTCTACCAGTGAGACCAGAAACAGGGTGAGAGCGTCGGTGATTTCGTAGCAGACCTGCGGAACCTGGGAGGCATGTGCGGCTTCACGGACATGGATGAGGCATTATGAGATCGCGTCATCCTCGGGCTCAAGGACCCGGTCCTACAAAGCCAGCTGATGGCAAAGGGCAACATTGCCCTCACTGACGCCCTTGCCAAGGCCACCGCAGCCAAGGCGACCTGAAAATCAGCGGCCCGGATGCGGAGACCTGATGCCGGGAACTGAGCCATGACCTCTGAAGCAACCCCAATGGCCGAAACACACCCCGAAGCAAGCCACCAAGCGACCACCACCACCCACCATGGCGACCGCGAATCCTCCTCCAACACCATGTACGAGGAGGGGAACATCCATCGACTCCAAGCTGAGCGAGACTGGTGTGAACGGCGGAGTCGTAAGTCGGGACACCAATGCGCCAGGTGTGGGGGCGACCATCCACGATCGGAGTGCCAGTTTTTCGATGCAATCTGCTGGCACTGCGACAAGAGAGGTCACATCACCCGAGTCTGCCGCCTCAAGAAAGCGTACAGCCCCCGACGACGCGACAACAGCGGGCGGAGACGGGATGGCACCCCCGCCAGAATGAGGGACTACCAAACCGAGAGCCGTTGGAACCAGGACGGACGAGGCCGATGAAACGGCGAGAACTGACAGAGAGAGGAGACCCACCAGACAGTCGTCATCGGCCACTCATCAAGCACGGACGCCCGAAAGGTATATGTGGAAGTGGGCATCGAGGGCAGACCATGCAAGATGGAGGTGGACTCTGGATCCTACCTCTCCATGGTTGCATGGCGGGAAATCAAGCGCCTGGTGCCCGCCATCAACAAGAGATGTTTGGAAAGCCAGAAGTTAATCCTAAAGGACTACCAGGGAAACCGCATCCCCATAGTCGGAACAGGACACTTCAAGGTCACATTCAAGGGGCGCACAGCAAGGCTTCCCCTGACCGTTGTGGACAGAGACCGACCCCGCCTTCTGGGACTGCAGTGGTTCGCACCACTCAGAATTGAAGTAACGGCCATCGACCACATCGCAGAGTCAGACTGGGAAGAGCAACTCGCAAGGGACTTCCAGGAAGTGTTCAATGGCACCCTAGGCAAGTACCGAGGGCCCCCTATTTCATTCAGTCTAGACCCCGGAACTCCCCTGATACGTTTAAAATCACGGCGAGTACCTTTCGCACTCAGACCCAAGATCGATGAGCAGATAGACAAGCTCATCAAACAGGGAGTCCTAGAGCCAACTGATCACACCCAGTGAGGGACCCCCATAGTCACCCCCATCAAGCCCGATGGGTCGGTGAGAATTTGTGGGGACTATAAGGCCGCCCTAAATTGTGCCTTACAGCAAAGCATCTCCTGCACTCACTGGGGGGAGGCAAGGTTTTCGCGAAGCTCGACCTGGCACAATCTTACCAACAGCTACCGGTCGATGCGGAAACCGTGGAAGCACAGACTATAGTAACCCACCGGGGGGCTTTTCGCTGCAAGAGACTCCAGTTTGGAGTCAGCATGGCCCCAGGAATTTTCCAGAGTCTCATGGAGAGACTACTGCAAGGGATCAAGGGGTTGGTTCCCTATTTCGAAGATATACTGGTGTCAGCGGCCAATCAAAAACAACTGGAGGGTCGTCTAAGGGAGGTACTGAAAAAATTCAAAGACGCGGGACTACAAGTCAAAAAAGAAAAATGCCAACTTGTAGATTATAGGATAGGAAAATGCTTCAATGGTCGATAACCAAACTGGAATTTTCAAATAACATTGTCTTTTTATCTTCTCCCAATTTAGCCACAAAGATTCCCGTACATAATGTCTTCTAAAATAACCCTGTGTTTTAGTTCCCTTATACCATAAAAAAGCATGCCAGCCCAACAGCAAGTCATGCCCTTCTAATGTCAACAACCTATGTTTCCTTAATGTTATCCATTCTTTGACCCACATCAAACTTGCAGCTTGACAATACAATTCCCAATTAGACAGGCCAAAACCTCCTCTAATTCTAGCATCTTGCAAAAGCTTTAGCTTTATTCTCGCTTTTTTACCTTGCCATATAAACTTCAACATGATTTTATTTAAATCTTCAAAATAGTCTTTTCCAAGCCTAATTGGTATTGTTTGAAACAAAAATAAAATTCTAGGTAAAATATTCATCTTGATTGTTGAAATTCTCCCTATTAATGACAATTGCAAGTTTTCCCACTTCTTCAAATCTGTAATTATCTGTTGTTTAAGTTTAATATAATTATTCTCCTTTAATGTGCTACATCTTGTTGTCAAATATATCCTCAGATGCTTAACCTTATTTGTAACTTGAATTTTCAAAAGATCTGCCAGTTCTTCTCTCTGTCTCAATAGCATATTCTTTGTCAAAATCTTTGTTTTATCTTTATTTATTTTCAAACCAGCCACCTCTCCATATGTCTCTATCCTTTCCAATAACTTTGGAGCTGTTTCTAGCGGGTCTTCCAAAATAAAAGCTAAATCATCAGCAAAAGCTTGTAGCTTAAATTCTTCCTTCTTAATTTTCATTCCTTTTATGCTTTTATCATCCCTAATATTTCTATTCAACACTTCCAAGGTCAACACAAATAGCAAAGGAGATAGGGGGCATCCTTGTCTTGTACCTTTCCTTATATTAATAAAATCTGTAAGTTCCCCCTCCATCATTACCCTTGCTGTCTATTTATTGTATATGGCTTCTATTGCTTGAATAAATTTTCTTGCAAAACCCATCTGTTCCAATAGTAATAACATAAATCTCCAGTTCACGTTATCAAATGCCTTTTGAGCATCTAGGAATATCAAAGCCATTTGCTTTTCAGGATGAGCCTCATAGTATTCCAAAGTGTCCAAGATTACTCTCATATTGTCTCTAATTTGTCTCTTTGGCAGAAATCCATTTTGATCTGGGTGAATAAAATTATTTAAATATTTTTTAAGTCTTTTTGCTAAGATTGAAGCAAAGATTTTATAGTCTGCATTCAATAAAGAAATAGGTCTATAATTCTTAATTTGCAGTGGGTCAGTCTCTTCCTTCGGTATAAGTGTAATATAACCCTCTGACCATGTTTTAGGTATCATCTTTTTTAACATAACTTAATTCATAACTTCTAACAATTGGATGCTCAATGATTCTTGAAATGTTTTATAGAATTCTGCTGGAAGCCCATCTGGACAGTTAGATATGGGGAACTTTTGGATGAAAAGGGTGAACTAAAATCGATCCAAAACTTAGAGGAACAAGGTATAAGGATGAATTGGTTTTCATATGCACAAATACATTCAAGGTATGATGAAGATTCCAAAACGGAGGGATTTTATGATAAGCAGACTGATTTAGATAAGATCTTGATGGGTACTGATGAGAAAGTGATTAAAAAATTATATGGTTATTTACTGGGAATGAAATTAGAGGAAGAACAAGTCAAAGAAACTATGATTGTTTGGGGGAAGAATTTTGGATATGGGATTGATTTAGAGAAATGGCAGAAATTGTGGTCTCAAAATTATAAAATGACAATGTCAACAGCATATAAAGAAAACTTGTATAAGATGTTTTACAGGTGGCACTTTCCTCCGACAAGAATAGCAAGAATGTTTAAGAATAAAAAAGAAAAATGCCAATTGCACATCAAGAGGGTCGAATTCCTAGGGTACCTTTTAGACCGGCACGGAATTCACCCAACTGAAAAAAAGATCAGAGCAATCAAGGAAGCACCTAGGCCGAGGAATAAAACTGAACTGCAGGCATTTTTAGGACTACTTAATTTCTATAATGTTTTCCTGCCCCAGAAGGCAACCACGGCAGAACCATTGCATAGACTCTTGGACAAAGCGGCCACCTGGAACTGGGGGAAACATGAGGAAGCCGCATTCAACAAAACCAAGTACCTGCTCACTTCTGATGCCATCCTCATCCAGTACAATGAGACCCTAACCCTAGCATCACCGTTCGGTGTTGGAGCCGTCCTCAGCCAGAAAGAAATTACAGTCAGCTGGACAAAGAGGGTCTGGCAATCGTCGCTGCAGTGAAGAGGTTCCATGAATACCTCTACGGCAGGATTTTCACCATCATCACCAATCACAAGCCGCTGCTGGGAATCCTGGCAGGGAACAGGGCCACCCTGAACATTCTATCTCCAAGAATGACAAGGTGGTCTGAATTCCTTGCCGCCTATAGCTACTGGCTATCACACTGACCCAGTAAGATAATCACCCATGCAGACGCCCTGAGCCGCACGCCGTTGCCTGACCTGGACACCGACCCAGCACCCACAACGTCCACCCTTAGCATAGAGACTCTGCCACATCAGACATTGCCTGCAAAACCAATAAAGACAAACGTCTGGCGTGGGTTTTACATTGGGTAGAGAAAGGGTGGCCGGAAAAAGAAGACGACGAGAAATTCAGAACATTTCGGAACTGGCAAACCGAACTGTCATCAAAAAAGGTTGTTTACTATGGGGGGATAGGGTTGTCATCCCAGAAAAATTACAAGAAAAAGTTTTAAAACTATTACATGAGGGGCACCTGGGCATTGTCAGGACAAAAGCCTTGGCCAGGTGTTACGCCTGGTGGCCAGGGATGGACAGACAAATCGAGGCTTGGATGGCAGCATGCAAACCATGCTAAGAAACCAGGCCAAGCCCTCCCTCCGCACCAATCCGGGAATGGGAAACCCCCAGGGGACCCTGGTCCAGATTGCACATAGATTTTGCCAGACCTACGAAGGGACACACCTTCCTCATCACGGTAGATGCTTACTCCAACTGGCTGGAGGTAAGCAACATGAGAACTACCACGGAGGCCGTCACCAAAGAACTCAACAGACTATTCACAACCCATGGCCTCCCAGATGTCATTGTGTCAGATAACGGGCCCCAATTTACCTCGCTGGAATTTGAAAAATTCCTAGTGGAACGGGGAATACGGCATGTGCTGACAGTGCCAGCACATCCGGCAGCAAATGGGAGCGTGGAACGAATGGTCCAATTTATAAAAAAAACAATCCAAAAAATTGAAACCAGGGAGATCCAAGATAAAATTAATAAAATGCTACTTATACAATACATAACTCCAAACACGACAACCAACAAAAGCCCGGCAGAACTATTGATGGGGAGGAAATTAAGGTCCCCACTCAACAGACTACACCCCACATACAACCCAGGAAAGCCCCCCGACTCATCTAGCAAACACTGAACATTTACATCGGGCGACACAGTATATGCGAAGAACCTCACCAGGACCCACTCTGGGTACCAGCAACCATAACCTAAGTGACAGGTGCCTGCTCATACCGGCTACAGACAACCGACGGACGAGAATGGAAAAGACACATCGATCAGTTAAGATTGAGAACCCACACGGGAAAGACAACCGACACGCAAACACACATGAAGGAAGAAACCACAGGGGGAAGGGAAAACCCGGGTACCAGCCAAGAGGGGAGGGAAAAACCAGAAAACCAAAATAACCACCTCCCACAAGAAAGAAACCAACAATACTCACCAGCAGAATCACCGACGGACGACCAACTCGAAACCTCGCCCGAAAGGAACAGCCAAGCAAATTCAACCAGCCTGGAAAGACCAGGCAGGAACAGCAGAGCCAGCAGCTCAACCAACCCGAGTAGACCGGGAGGGAGCTGTGGCGGAAAGCCCGGCCTACCCTTCCAGGCGATTCCATCGATGAGGTGAGGAGCGACACAGAAACCAACCGAACTGCTCAAAGACCAGACACCAACTAATCTGCGTAGGTCCAGTAGATAAGTACAGAGCCCTGCCTACTTACAGGACTACGTCACGTAGGACCATACCAAGAGGGGAGGGGTGTTCTGTACTGTAATTAGCATTCTTATAGATAACTGTTCTGATTGGTTGAGACGCGCAGCTATGCGATTGGCTGAGCGAGCCACACTGATTGGCCCGTGATGAATCCCCCGCGATTGGAGGAAACCAATTGCGGGAGTTTCAAAGCGGTGTCATTGGCCGTGGCTCGGCTGGGGAATTCAATATAAGCCGCTGCATACCTGAGCCAAGGCAAGCCGATCTGGAAACCTAATAAAGAGCTGAAACTAGTCACTGCCTCCCGAGTCTTCTTCCAACCGGCGACATAACAATTTTACAATCTTTCTACTTTCTCAAAGGAATTCAGCATATGTGTGCAGTGATTAAGGTCTTTTCAGCTAAGATCTAAGCCCAATTTATTTTGGGGGTTCATTGGGCCTTTACAGGTCATTCTTTTCTCTTAAAAGAGTTCAATCCAAGTTCCTGAGATCAATTTTTCAAGTACCCTGCTGCATTCTGAAAATGGTGTTTCACTGTGAAGTTGACCTACTTAAAATAGAAACTTCTGCCTGGATTTTCATTTTTGAATGGGTTTACCCATGGCCAGATTCAATTCCCTTCAAACAATTTAAATAATAATAATAATAATAATAATAATAATAATAATAATAATAATAATAATAATAATAATAAATAAATAAATAAAAATTTTATTTGGGTTTTCACAAAACATAATACAAGTAAAATTTCTTTTTTTGAGAATAGCATGGTCCTGGGTTATCACTTCTCCATACAGACACAAATTCAATTTCATATTCATCTTTGTGTTCTATTCCATATCTTATTACTATTTTAACATTTTCTCAATAATTTTTCCCTTCCCTTAATTTTCTCAATCTTACTTTTAATTATCTCGTTCCTTTCTAAATTCAATTATATATATCTTTTTCTAAGTTTCAATACCTTTCTAGTCATTATATTTATACTTTTGTCTGGCCTGTTTCAATTTCATATTTTCTTTTCTCATTAAACAAAAAATTTCCCTGTAGTTACTAATTGGAGTATTGTATCTTTTAATTTTTATCCATTCAATTCTTATTTAAACTTCAATTTATGCCTTTACAATTATAACATTCAATATAACACATAACTTCCAGTCGAATTCTGCTTGGTACATTCTTGAAATACGCACTAAGTTCTTAAAGAGAAAATATATATATAGCAATAATAAATAAAATACTTATTCTATTCCAATTCAGCTTGATCATTAATGTTAGTTATAATCTTTGATATCTTTAACATTTCTTTTCAAAAGGGTATCATACCTCTAGGAACACTTATAATATTTCCATAATTTTTTCATGTTTCTTTCATGTTCCTCTTCACTTAAATTTTTATAACACATTTATAATAACTAAACTGTCCCCCTCCTTTCCTAATTTCATTATCTCATTCTCTTTATTTCATTTATTTATGAAACATTTCATTACATTATAATGAGTATTTTATCTATCATTTTAATCACACTTGTTTCATATTTTCAAAGTTCATTTCTATTTCTAATATAACAATTCTATTTTATGTACCCTTGCAGAATCCCCCTTTCAATTAAGTTTTCACCATGTGTCTTCTAAATAGGCGTAAACCCTTAATACTTGTATGTTTTCCCTGTTTCTCTATGTCCTGTTTCTGTCCTTTATAATTTCTTTTCCTTTCCCTCTTCCCTCTCTTCTTCTCTCTTCCCTTTTTGACCCCTTCTCTCTCTAATTCTGATTCTCTCTTTTGTAATCCTCTCTTCTGTTTCTTCCTAATGTTGCAATTACTTTTCACACTATTCTTTTTTTGGGTTGTTTTTTTGGATCTTAAATTTTTCACTCTCTTTCTCCCCTTTCCTTTCTTTTCCCCACATAGAAATACTTGGTCATTGAAGATGGCTGCTTCTTCTTTGTCCCGCCTTTCTTGTTCTACAGGAATTTCTTGTTGTTTCTCATAGTTCAGGATCTCCATTTCTAAAAACTGAAATAAGCCAAAAGAACCTCTTCCTTCTTACGCATCTTCTTTCTGTTTTTTAAGTTCCATTCTCAATTCTTCCAAGAGCGATACCATTTTAAAAACTTTAAACAACCACCCAATTAATTTTAGTCCTTTAGATCCAATAGCCAAAAATCCAAAAATCACCAAGTAATCCAAATAATTCGAAGCTGTTTCTTTTTGCTTCTTTTTGTCACCTTCTCTTCCTGGAGTTCTCTTATCTTGTTACAGAGTTTCAGTTAAAATGTATTTTTTTAGGAATCTTGTTAAAGTTTCACTGTTAATTCCTTTCACTTCCAAATGGTCTCCTCCATTTTTCCAGATCATCCTTCAAACAATTATTATTGAAGGGGGATACCAATAGATCCCGTTTGAACAGAGACTGTATCCAGATGTGGTGGATGAATATTTGTAACAATGGAAACCCATAGCTTTGTATTGTCCTCTCTACACAGATGCTCACCAGGAATTATTATTTCCATTCCATATTAAACATCCTGATCATCCAGATTTGTTTATTTTAAGTTGTTATTATTAGATCAATCTGCTTTTACTTGTTTGACCATAACTAAGTACTGTTCTATAATTTGTACAATAGTCCATATTATTTCTTCTAATCATTCTTAGATATTTTACTACAATAGTTTCCTTTTCCCTTTTTTATTCTGAATAATTTATTCTGAATAATGATTTTCTATTTTTCCTGTTTGTCAATGATCAAATAAAAATGGATGGATGGATGGATGGATGGATGGAAAAAAATCACATAATATTAGTGTTTGTCTGTGTTATTTGTCAAGTCAGAATTTCAGAAAAAGCATATTTGTTGATTCATTCCTTCTAACCTTTCCTTTTTTGAAAATTCAATAGATCCTCAAGGAATATCGTTTTTTTAGTTATTGACTTAGAGCCAAACATATATTTCCTTCCAAGCCCATGAAAGAGATAGCTTTACCCAGGCTGAAATAGTTTTTCTCTCTTATCTTGACACTGTACAACTTCAGTATGTATAAAATTTGTCAGGCTTTGTGCCTCCATCTCTTGGTAGTAGGAATGTATAAAGCTTACATATTTGGGAATGGACTATCCAAGAGAATTTTAGAACATTTCATTCCTCTTTTGGATAGTTTTCTACCTCCTCCATTTCCTGTCATTTTTAGAGTGGTTCTGAGATTTATAGGAGCAAATCCTCCAAAAATAAGTGATTTGAAGGGAGCTAAATATAGTCCAGCCCCCAGACTGGTTTATCTGAAATATCATGTTCAAGACACCTTCAACTTTTTCCTATGTGTAAGATTTACTTTCAGAAGCTGCTGAGTCCTCCAGTAAATTATATCATTTATACAGGAGATTCAGCTTGGTCTGGAAGGGAAACAATATTCTGGAATTCAGTGGAATTCTTTATTTCTAAATCAGTGACCTGAAACACAGGCAATATTGGCAGGATAGCACTTGGCAACAAATTTCATGTCAAATATGGCAGCACTTCAATTCGTCAATAGTGCTTACATTTCAAAACCTCATCATGGTTTCCCTTCCACTTAAACCACCTAAGCCATTGGTCCTCATCCTTTTTTTTTTTTTTTTAAACCAGGGACAATTTTTGAAACAATTTTTCCACAGACTGGGCAGGGGAGGACATGGTTACATGTGCTACCTAGATCCCATGCATATGCAGATGAAGCTTTTGTGGCCCTGTTCCTACAGGCCACAGACTGGTACCAGTCCATGCTCCTGGGGGTTGAGGACCCCTGATCTAGATTAACTTCATTTTTCAACTTCTTCATATTACATCTGCTTCCCATTTCTCAGCCTACTCTACCAGCTTAGCAGTGTAAAGTATGCTCTTGTCAGATGTATCTATCTGTTTCTTCTTTAAGCTGGATAGTGCCACACCTGTCAACTTCAAACTGAACCTGGCAGTAGCCATTGTGTTAGTTCTCAGTTGCTACACAGTATTTGGGGCAAGGGGAGAGGGGGAGAAGGAAGCTGGAATGCACTACCAGACACAACACCCGATCTATCTCGTGAGAACCAAGGTCATCTCCACAGATGTTGGGTGAAAATGGAGAGGAGAGCCTAAGGGGCCCACCAATGAATCTAATTGGACAATGTGACCTGTGACACTGGGGGACGAGATCATTTACTATTTTAACTATACTGAAACTGTGGGAAATATTCAGAGTTGGTTTTGCACACTTAATCGTGCCAATATGATGTGTCCAATAAAGAAGTTCTTTGAGAGAGATCTGAGTTGCTTGGGTTCGAATTTTGACAACACCTCCTTTCAAAAAGTTAATTTAGCTGGAATAATTTCCTCCCAACTGAAATTGAAAATATTTTCATGCGATGGCATTTGCGTTTGTGAGAAATTGAGAAAAGACTTGGAAGTAATGAAAAGTGTGCTAGACATAAATAACCAACTAATAGGGGAGGAGAGTTCAGGGCTGGATCTCACAAACACCAGAGTTCAGTGCTGGATATTTAAAAAAAAAAAACAGTGAAGAAAGGATTCAAAACATTCAAAGACATCCTGCCTTAATGGACCAAATAAAAAATCAGGTCTGAAGAATTTCCAAGGTTCTGTACTCTATCTCTAATTTTACATGAAAAAAAATTAAAATTTGGGTAATTCTTATTTTCTTGACCATGCTCTGCTATAGAAGATTTGACAGAAACCCTTCCCCCCACATTCTCTGTTTTCTTCTTGGTTATTTTCCTATCCACTCCCAACTCTAGTAACAAGTCTATGTTGTGACGTTTTGAGATATAGATCTTTTGCTTATATTGTTTTATAAATTACAACTCCGCTGATGGCATAATAACAAGAATAGCCAATAGGAGTCCGTGTAGTCCTTCTTTGAATGGATGTTTTCCAGTGAGGAAATGTCAACAATATGTGCAAGCATATTTCTTTTTGCAAAATAAAGAACGTAGCTAAATATTTCAGAACAGGGGATCCCCAACCCCCAGGCTGCAGACTAGTACCAGCCAACTATCTGTTAGAAACCAGATCTCACAGATGGAAGTGAGCTGCAGGCAAGGGAAACTGTGCAAGTGTGGGATCTACTGTAGGTTGTGCACTCCTCCCACACACCCACACACCCACCCATGGAGAAATTGTCTTTCATGAAACCAGTCCCTGCCCTGATGACAATAAGGTTTGGGACTGCTGCTTTAGAGAGAATGTCTGTTAATTGGTATCATTTCAGAAGGAAATATATTTGATATTTATTATTTCTCACATACAGCAGTCAAGATCCTAATCATAATCCTAATTATAAAATAGTCTACTCCAAACACGCCAAACACTGAATTAAATGTTTTAGCCCTCCCTCTCTCTACATAGGTGGGGGAATTGGATGATTAGATTGTTCTGTATTGCTACATTAGCATTCTTGTAACCCTCCATCCTGATTGGTCAGGACGCACGGCGCTCGGATTGGCTGAATAAGCCACAGTGACTGGCCCATTGTGAATCACCTGCGATTGGAGGAAACCAATCGTGGGAGATTCGAAATGATGTCATTGGCCATGGCTCTGAGAGAAATTCAATATAAGCCACCACCGATCCGAAGCCGATCCGAGCCGATCCAAGCATGCAATAAAAGAGCTTTAAAAGTCACTGAGTCTCACGTCTCCTTGGGACCGATCAGCGAACTTAACACTGGCGCCAAGGATGGGATCGCGGAACTGAGACCCACCAAGCACGTGGCACCAACACACAAGTGACCTACAAGATGGCCAGCAACATCGCGGCACCCACACCTTTCAACCAGGCTACCAAGGACTGGGAATCCTACATTGACCGATTCCTGATGTTCCTGGAAAGTAGCAACCTCAAAGACGTGAATGGACAGAAAAAAAGGGCCGTGTTCCTGACACACTGCGGGCTCGCAGTGTTCAAGATGGCAAAAGCCCTCGCGAAACCCGAAGATGTAAAGGCAATGGACTGGGCCGATCTCGAACTGTTGATGCGGAGCCACTATGCCCCCACCGTGCCCACCCTCATCAGAAGACATGATTTCTACCGGAGGGACCAGAAAGAGGGTGAGAGCATCAGCGACTTCATGGCTGATCTACGGGACCTGGGGGGCATGTGCAGCTTCACCGATATGGATGAGGCCCTGCTGGACCGCGTCGTCCTTGGGCTCAAGGACCCCATTCTGCAGAGCTGGTTAATGGTGAGGGGCGACATCTCCCTTACTGATGCCCTCGCCGAAGCAACTGCAGCCGAAGCAACCTGGAAGTTGGTGGTGCGGATGCAATGGGCGAGCACAGCAGATAGGCCCATGACCACTGAGACAACCCCGATGCCTGAGCCACACCCTGAAACCAGCCCCCGAGTGACCACCACCACCCATCATGGTGACCTCAACTCCCTCTCCGACACCACAGACGAAGAAGAGGACATCCACCGACTCCAAGCGGAATGAGACCAGCACGAGCGGTGGGGTCGTAAGTTGGGGTTCCTGTGCTCTGGGTGTGGGGGTGACCATCCATTGTCAGAATGCCGGTTTTTCGACGCAATCTGCTGACACTGCGACAAGCAGGGCCACATCGCCAAGGTCTGCCATTTCAAGTGAACCTATAGCTCCCGGCGACGCAATGGCAGTGACTGGAGATGAGATGGCACCCTGCCCAAGGCAAGGGACTGACAAACCGAGAGCTGGTGGAGCCAAGACGGGAGGAATCGATGCCTCGGCGAGAACCGACAAAGAGAAGAAACCCACCAGACGGTTATCATCGGCCATTCTTCAAGCCGGGACACTGAAAGGTACACATGGAGGTAGGCATCGAAGGCCGGCCATGCAAAATGGAGGTGGATTCCAGATCCTACCTCTCCATGGTTGCACTGTGGGAAATCAAGCGCCTGGTGCCTACCATCCACAGGCAAGAGCTGGAAAGCCAGAAACTAATCCTAAAGGACTACCAGGGGAACCGCATCCCCATGGTTGGAATAGGACACTTTAAAGTCACATTTAAAGGGCGCACCGAAATACTTCCCCTGACAATCATAAACAAAGACCACCCTAGCCTTCTGGGATTGCAATGGTTCGCGATGCTCAGGATTGAAGTGACGAGCATTGACCACGTTGCCGAGGCGGACTGGGAGGAGCAACTCACAAGGGACTTCCAGGAATTTTTCGACGGCAATCTAGGCAAGTACCGAGGGCCCCCTATTTCCTTCAGCCTAGACCCCAGCATTGCCCCAATCCGCCTTAAGCTGAGGCGAGTGCCTTTCGCACTCAGACCCAAGATCGATGAGCAGCTAGACAAGCTCATCGAACAGGGAGTACTAGAGCCAACTGACCATGCCAGGTGGGAAACCCCTATAGTCACCCCGGTCAAGCCAGATGGGTCAGTGAGAATCTGTGGGGACTACAAGGCCACCCTCAACCGTGTCCTACAGCAAAGCGCTTATCCCGTCCCAGTAATACAGCACCTTCTGCACTCACTGGGGGGAGGCAAGGTTTTCACGAAGCTCGACCTGGCCCAAGCCTACCAACAACTGCCAGTCGACGCAGAAACCACTGAGGCACAAACCATAGTAACCCACCGGGGGGCTTTTCACTGCAAGAGACTCCAGTTCAGAGTCAGCGTAGCACCAGGGATTTTTCCAGAGCGTGATGGAAAGGCTACTCCAAGGAATCAAGGGGGTAGGGCCCTATTTCTACGATGTGCTTGTGTCAGCGGCCAACCAAAAACAATTGGAAGGCCGCCTGAGGGAGGTACTACAAAAATTCAAAGACTTGGGTCTGAAAGTCAAAAAAGAAAAATGTCAGCTGTGCACCGAGAAGGTCGAGTTCCTAGGGTACCTCCTAGACCAGCATAGAATCCACCCAATGGAAAAAAAAAATCAGGGCCATCAAAGAAACCCCTAGACCAAGAAATAAAACAGAACTGCAGGCATTTCTTGGACTGATTAACTTTTATAATGTTTTCCTGCCCCAAAAAGCGACCGTGGTGGAGCTATTGCATAGGCTGTTGAACAAAACAGCCACCTGGAACTGGGGGAGGTGAGAGGAAACCACATTCAACCGGACAAAGGACCTACTCACATCGGACGCTGTCCTCATTCAATACAACGAGACCCTTCTGCTAACAGTAACATGCGACGCACCACCTTTCGGCGTTGGGGCTATCCTCAGCCACACACTTCCGGACAGAAAAGAAGCACCCATCGCCTTCTTTTCAAGAACCCTATCAAAGCTGGAAAGGAACTACAGCCAGCTAGACAAGGAAGCCCTTGCAATCATCACTGCTGTAAAGAGGTTCCACGAGTTTTACCATCATCACTGACCACAAACCATCATCACTGACCACAAACCATTTACCATCATCACTGACCACAAACCGCTGTTAGGAATTCTGGCAGGGAACAAGGCCACCCTGAACATACTATCCCCGAGAATGACAAGGTGGTCCGAATTCCTTGCCGCCTACAGTTACCTGCTAACCCATTGATCCGGTAATACAATCTCACATGCAGACGCCTTGAGCTGCATGCCATTGCCCGACCTGGACGCCGACCCGGCACCCACAACGTCCACCCTGAGCATAGAGACTTTACCCAATCTCCCTCTAACCGCGTCAGACATTGTCCGCGAAACTAATAAGGACAAACGTCTGGCGCGGGTCTTAAATTGGGTGGAGAAAGGGTGGCCGGAAAAAGACGATGATGAACACTTCAGGACCTTTTGGAACCGACAAACAGAACTTTTCACACAAAAAGGTTGTTTACTGTGGGGGGACAGGGTTGTTATCCTGGAAAAATTACAGAAAAGGGTTTTGGAATTGTTGCATGAGGGGCACCCGGGCATCGTTAAGACAAAAGCCCTGGCCAGGAGTTATGCCTGGTAGCCAGGGATGGACAAACAAATCGAAGTCTGGGTGGCAACCTGCAGGCAATGCCAAGAATCCAGGCCTAGCCCTCCCGCTGCCCCAATCCTGGAATGGGAAACCCCCAGAGGGCCATGGTCCAGGATTCACATAGACTTCGCTGGGCCTACGAAGGGACACATGTTCCAGATAACGGTAGACGCTTACTCCAACTGGTTGGAGGTAAGCGACATGAGAGCTAGCATCACAGAGGCTGTTATCAAAGAACTTAACAAACTATTCTCAACCCACGGTCTCCCAGATGTAATTGTATCAGATAATGGGCCCCAGTTTACCGCACTGGCATTTGAAAAATTCCTAGCAGAACGGGGAATACGGCATGCCCTGACAGCGCCAG
Organism: Hydrophis major; assembly: GCA_033807585.1. NCBI lineage: Eukaryota > Metazoa > Chordata > Lepidosauria > Squamata > Elapidae > Hydrophis > Hydrophis major. The sequence continues at coordinate 187,759,442 of CM066328.1, forward strand.
CACATCTGGCGGCGAATGGGAGGGCAGAATGAATGGTCCAGTTCACAAAAAAGACAATTCAAAAAATTGAAACTGGGGAAATGCAAGAAAAAATAAATAAAATGCTATTCATACAACATATAACACCAAACACAACAACCAACAAAAGCCCGGCAGAACTGTTAATAGGGAGAAAATTAAGATCCCCACTAGACAGCACCTCACATACAACCCAGAACCCCCCCCCCCGACTCATCAAGCAAACACCGAATGTTCACACCAGGAGATGCAGTATACGCAAAGAATTTCACAGGGGACCCACTCTGGGTACCGGCAATGAAAACCCAGGTAACAGGTCCCTGCTCGTACCGGTTACAAACAAATGACAGACGAGCATGGAAACAACACATCGATCAGCTAAGATCGAGAACTACCACAGGAAATACAACTGACATGCAAGCACACAGAAACAAAGATCCAGGAGGGGAGGGGGAGCACCCAAACACCAGCCAAGAGGAGAAGGAAAACCCAAAAAAACAAAACAGACAACCTCAACAGAAAAGAAGAATACTCACCAGCCGAAGCATCGGTAGACGACCAGCTCGAAGCCTTACCTGGAAGGAGCAGCCAAGCCAGCTCAACCATCCCAGAAAGACCAGGTGGGAGCAGTGAAGTCAGCAGCTCGACCAGCCCAGGTAGACCGGGAGGGAGCTACGGCGAAAGGCCCGACTCACCCTTCCAGGCGGTTCCATCGAAGAGGCAGAGAGCAACATGGAGTCCTACCGAACGGCGGTTCCATCGAAGAGGCAGAGAGCAACACAGAGTCCTACCAAACCGCTCGAAGACCAAACACCAACTAACCTGCGCAGGTCCAGTAGACAGATACGGAACACTGCCTACTTACGGGACTATGTTACGTAGGACCACACCAAGAAGGGAGGGGTGTTCTGTATTGCTACATTAGCATTCTAGTAACCCTCCATCCTGATTGGTCAGGATGCACCGTGCTCGGATTGGCTGAGTAAGCTGCAGTGATTGGCCCGTTGTGAATCGCCCGCGATTGGAGGAAACCGATTGCGGGAGATTTGAAACAATGTCATTGGCCATGGCTCTGAGAGAAGTTCAATATAAGCTGCCACCGATCCGAAGCCAATCCAAGCCGATCCAAGCATGCAATAAAAGAGCTTTAAAAGTCACTGAGTCTCTCATCTCCTTGGGATCGATCGGCAAACTTAACAAGATATCCTTCTATTCATAGACATTGAAAGATATCCAGTTGTGTAGTTTGTAGGTATTTAAAATGCATAACATGCATGTAAACACACAGAAATGCACACATATATACTGCATGCTACTCAAACATTATTATTCAGCTATTTTATTCTGTTGTAAGATATGTCTGCAATTAACTATTGCATCAAGGCATTGGGCAATTTCTGGTCTCATGACAGAAGACAGACCAGAGCTAATTTGCACTGCATATGTTCTCAGTATCACTGTGTATTATACATATGGACTACTTAAAAGATAATTTCTGCTTCAGCACACCAGAGTATCATGCTGGGACTATCAGCTCTAGCTATTTTAGATTCTAAAATAAAATAAAATGCTTAGCATTTTACATCAAGATTCCCCAATCATGAACTAAGCTCAATCATGAACTAAGCTCCAAACTAATTTCAGGATTGTGGCAGTCTCTGTCCAGAAGGTTTATGTTACTTGTTAATGCTTCTCTGCTAGAAGGCTGATAATAAAAATATCTACCATTTTATAAAGCTAGTGCTGAAAGATCATGGCTGATCAGAAGGCATAGTCTAGTTCCATGACCCTTAGTTAGTGGTGTAAGGCAGGGGTGTCAAACTCACATCGTCACAGTAGCGTCACGTGATGTATCACCCTTTGCTAAACTGGGTGTGGGTGTGGCCAATACGTGACACATCCGGCCCACCAACCACAAGTTTGATACCCCTGATGTAAGGCATTTATTCTCTTCTGTATCACACAAACAAGGGAAATGGGCCGTGCAGGAGACATGAAAGCTAGAGATCTTCCCTTGTAAACTCACTGCTAATGTAATTCTGCCCTGATTTACTTATTTTCTCTCTGGCATTGTGATCCTGGAAGTGATTTTTGATAAGTCATCCCAGCTTAAGGAGCTATTGTTATAATGAAAAAAGCCAAACCTGTTATCCTCTGATGCTATATTATTGCTGGTTATTATCAACACCAGTATATTTATTAATTAATTAAACCAATTAGTTAAAACATCACTACACATGAATACTGTGGTTTGTACTCTTTGGTGCCTTTTTATTTTTCTCACATCTGCTACATTCTTATCTTTGGACTTCTTCTGGCATTCTCCTTTGCGACCCCCACCCCCTGCTTTCTCCTTGTCCTCTTCAGTCTTATGGGTATGCAGCTCTTTAAGTTGTTTGGCTGTGGAAACTCAGGTGTGTCATTGGCACTTTTTAGTGGCATCTGTGGTGCTTCTCAGTGTAATCTCATTCCTCATGCCTGTCGGTTGTGTCAAACACAATGAAAGAAAATGAAGCTGCAAGGCCCGAGGAATAAAATGATTTTGAGAAGAACAGAATGTGTTAGAAAGAGTGTCAAAAATTGCAAAAATTGTGTGCCACTGGTACAGATTTGTAAGTAGAAATGAGCTCTCAGCTTGAACTCATCCATCCTTGGTATCCAGATGATCCAAGTTTAAGATTGAGAAGACCTAGGTTTGGCCTATGTATGTTGTCAATTTTTATGGCTCATTTCCACTTACTATCTTTCTGCTTAAGTGAATTTTCAGGATTATTGTGAGGATCAAATGGGAACAGAAGAGAGCTATTAACATCATTTTGAACTCCTGGGAGGAAAATACACTTTAAATGAAGCAACTACTACGATCAGTCCATTTCAGATACTGAGAGGCTCAGGGGCACAATGCTCATTATGGCCTCCTGTTTTTCTCCTCAATGCTTCTTATGTTGATGTAATTTTTTCTTTATTTTCTTTTATCTGTTGTCCAATAAAATGCCGGTGCTTTGGGGAAAAAACTCAAAATACGGAAAAAAAAATCTGAATTATTAAGTGATTGATTTTACAACCATGAATGAAAAATATTAAGCAACCTGATCATTTCAAATTCTGAACCACACCTTGGATTCTGAACCACACCTTTTGGTCTTTCTTCCTATGTGGGTCTTGAAGGAATAATCCCCATGGACATTCCTGATCTCCATCCTTTGAAATTCTTATGGATATTACATTATTATTTTGGTTCATTGAACAGTCAGCCAGATGTTTACATTGGATTTGGCATTTTATCCACAGGATCTAGAGTAGGTAGATATTGATGTAAGAGTCCTTGATGCTCTCTGAGCTTGATTGTTTTCTTATAGATGTTTCATTACCCAAACTAGGTAACATAATCAGTGCATCAGATATTGAAGTTTGTTGGAGTTTTTATTTGTTGCTATTATTAACATTTATTCATTTTTTACACCACTAAGTTACTCTGGTTAGTTTATATTTTTTATTTTGAGTCTTGTTTTTCTTAGCCCTTATCACTAATGACAAAGTTATAAAAATTCATAGTATATCTTTGACATAAGAAGATTAGGAAAATTCATAGTATATCTTTGACATAAGAAGATTACCGTAGATGATCATAATGTCATTTCAACTGAAATGTCTCGTGCCATAAGCCATAAATGTTACCAATATACATTTTTCTAAAATGGACGAGTGTTACTTTAGGAAGCAGTCCTTGTGATGAATGTTTTCAAATGCATCTCTGTTTTCTCTTTGCTTTAATCTGGAATAGATAAACGAGATTGGTAGGATGCCATCTAGCAAATAAATTTGTTTTCAAAAATTGGGACTGAATATTGTCAGATGCAACCTTCATCAGAGCGATAATGTAAAAATTTTCCATCCTCTTTTTGTTTTATGGATGGGTTGTTCATTTGACAGATGTACCTCTACTGACAGGTTAATCCTTAGGAATATTAAGAATGTGAGATTGACTAGCTCTCTTTCTGCATAGCATGCTTGGAGCAAAGAGAGGGCATCTGTGCAATAACAAATGATATCTACAGCCTCATCTTTCTTAGGAAAGGGATTAAATTTCTCTGTAACTGAAGATAAAATGGGTTTTGGCATTCTTTTCAACCTTTAAATCATGGTTGATTTAGGTCAACTTCTATGGGCAGCTGGACATTTTTAGAGAATAAAGAAAGAGTTTGTCTTTTTCTCAGCATCATTTTTTCAGGGAAAAATCAGAAATCTTCCATAGAAATTATCTGTTCTATCCTGTGTATCTGGAAGCTGTAGATCTGGGCAAGCTATTTTAAGGGGTGGGTGGGAGGGGAGGTGTCAAACTGTTGAACATATTGAAGTTGTCCTGTATACTGCATATAATATCTCATTGATGGGATGCTATCAGTATATATTGGTTTGCAGGCTAGGCTCTAGTTTGAAGATCCACATTTGTAGAAAACTGCATGAATATACTCGGGAAAAATCTGAGCTTTGGCTACAGATATGTCATATTGAGCAAAATGTTCCAAAACTCAGTTAGCTTGGTATGTAGTCTGCTTCTCCTCCATTTTCTGAAGAAGTATTATATGAAAACCCACCTTGACCAAGCCACCATGAGCAAAAACTTAATGTGTTTTCCAAATCTTATTGAGCCACAGTGACACAGTAGTTAGAATGCAGTACTGCAGGCTACTTCTGCTGATTGCCAGCTGCCTGCAATTTGACAGTTCGAATCTCACCAGGCTCAAGGTTGACTCAGCCTTCCGTCCTTCTGAGGTGGGTAAAATGAGGACCCAAATTGTTGGGGGAAATATGCTGACTCTGTAAACTGCTTAGAGAGGGCTGTGAAGCCTTGTGAAGCAGTATATAATATAAGTGCTATTGCTATTACTAGAGGGATATGAATGACCTATCTATATGAATGTGGGGAACCAACTACTACCTAAGGAGAATGATTCTTTGTGAATATAGTATGTGTGCAAATTCTTATTTTCTGGCTTAGAGAGGGCTATAAATCAGTATATAAATCTAAGTGCTATTGCTATTAATGGTTGCAGGAAATTGCATGACTGTTCCTGTGTATGTCATTACAATTTGCCCTCATATTTGGCAAAACAGTCACATAATATTTGTTAGATCGGGTAGATCGGTTCCCACAGAGACGCGAGACCACAGTGAACAGTCATCTCTTTATTTTGTATATAGTTCTGTACAGGACCTAGGAATCGCGGCAGCTCTTCATATAGAGCTGGCTCGCGGCTCGGCGGCCAATGACAGCGCTTTGAATCTCCCGCGATCGGTTCGGCCAATCACAGTAGATTCTTAGCGCACCAATCACGGCTGCTTAGTAGGCCAATCAGGTTGCGGTCCGTGTGGACCAATCAGAATTCAGAATTTGGAGAATGCTAATATAGAACAATATTCTTTTATGAAAGCCTCCATCATAGCCACCAAAATTTTGCTTTCTAACGTTGGCCATGTGAGTCTCTAAATCATCTGATTCTCTAAAACTATGATACCTATTCAACAGTTTTCTTATCCTGTTTCTCCCAGGAAGCCTCTCTATGGCGTGCTTCAGTATAATCAGAATATGATTGGACTGGAATCGTTACCTGATCCGACAGATACCTGGGAAATTATTGAGACTATTGGAAAAGGAACATATGGTAAAGTCTATAAGGTTACTAATAAGAAGGATGGCAGTTTGGCAGCAGTGAAGATTCTAGATCCTATTAATGTGAGTAAAGAGCACAATTTAAAACAGTTAACAAGGTTTTTATTCTATGAATACACAAGAGGCTGTGAAGCTTCTATTTTGATTAGATAAAATGAAAATGTTTTGAAAGTGAACTTTAGTTATGTGATGCACATGATGATGGAAAACAAGGCAGTTGTTTCAAAATTGCATTGAGTCTCAAATTAATTCAAATTTTTTTTTTTTCATTTACCTATTCAATCCTGTTCAATGGGAAAAGTACAAGGCTGGAGTCCCATTGAGCTAATCTCATATTCTGGGCAAACCGTGGAGCTTGCATTTTGGAATTTGATAATGTTTCGGGTTCTGAAAACTAAATCATATTGCTTTTTTTTTTTTTTGCTTTTGTAAACTCAAATACATTTCTCAAATGCAAAGAGAAGGAAGGTTATCTGAGGACACTTAAGACACTCAGCTTTCCAGGTGCATTGCAAAGAGCCAGCTTTATTCAAAGATAAGGAAACACCCTAGCCTGTTATGTCTCCCCTTTAAGCAGCTGTTTCAGAATTAATTCAAAGCAAAAACAAACTCCCACAAAAGAATGGCTGAAGTAAAGTCCAATACACAGCAATAAATCCTCACTCTGTCCTGCAACTTTGGCGTGGCAGTAAATCCCAGGCTTCAGATAGTTTGCTGCATATCTTCACTCCCAATTAGTCACTTTGCTTCTGGCGAATTCCACCAGCCCAGCTGTGTTCTTTTATTCACTAATGCAGCGTGCTAATTTCCCTAATTATAGACTAACTCTGCTCTTCCTTTCTAGCTGGATTTGCCTTCTTAACCTCCTTCTGTTTCTTACGTCTAACCATAAGTTTTCCAGATTCTCATCTCCGCTGGAAAACTCTCTCCTGCCTTCCCTGTCAGCCATTCCTGGCTGCTGATCAGATAAAGAACCAGAGGAGGTCGAAGGTCCTGACAATTCTATTATTTCAGGTCTATCTTCCCTTGTTACATCCATCTCCTCATCCTGGTTACTATTCCAATCACTAAGCAATGCCGGCTCATATTTTGCTGCCATGTCCTCATCACTTGAACTCATGTCTGCCACAGGAGCAGAATCCAAACCCGGAGCCACAACACTAGCCTATCCCAACTTATTGAGTTATAATGTATTATAGAAAGAAATTTGGCCTGATATATAATAAAAATAACATTCTGTTTTAATTGGTGTGATTATTTTGATGGTCAAAGTTTTGAAAATATTTTTAATATTTTATTTAGCTTTGTAAGATATTGGAAGTAAGGTCTTTGCTTAAAATAAAGGCGGGTTTGTAACCACACTTTCAAAAAATGACACTATATGAGTAAAACTGATAGTCAAACTGAGGGTTTTGTAAGAGGAACATAAAATGGTTCCATGGAAGTAAAAAGTTTATTTCATTTATTTATTAAAATTATATGTCGCCCATCTCACAGTTCAAGGCAAGTAAGAGTTACCAGAATGTGATTGCAATCAAAGTAACAGAATGTAAAACATTCTTGTCCTCTATTACTTGTCTGTAACAATACAGCCTAAATACTTTAATACTCTAAACTGCTCACAAATTAACATGGTTTATTATAAATTGAATAGCTCTCAACATTTTAATATTTTGCAATATACTCCTAAAACCATAGGAGTTTTTTTTATAACTTTCCTTGAGTCTTTTGCTGGAAGATTGCAAAGGGCATCTTCAGAAGAGCTGATAGTATCGCTGGAGGGACCAAATTTGGGGGCTTTTTCTTCCTAGTTGATACTTATGAAGTGGGTCGTCTGTGTGTCTCCAATTTAGGACATGGATGAGGAGATTGAAGCAGAGTATAACATCTTACAGTTTCTTCCTAATCATCCCAACGTGGTTAAATTTTATGGAATGTTTTACAAGGCAGATCGGTATGTGGGTGGACAGCTCTGGCTTGTTCTTGAGGTAAGACATTTTGCATTGCTAAATCGTAAGGAGAAGTGTGCTGTGGAAAAAAGACTGATGCATGTTTGTTGTGATAGGGAAAGTTATGGTCCTTCACTGCATCACAAAGGGGCTTTGTTTAGAAGGAAAGAACCACAATGCAGCACCGTTCTCTCCAAGGCCTTGGACGTGACCTCCCAACTTGTCCCAGCATTGGCTGTTAGACTAACTCTTTTAACATGAATGAATGGCAGATTCATTAAATGCAGGTAGTCCTTGATTTACGACCACAACTGAGCCCATGTATTTCTTTTCAACACTATTGTAATTCAAATGGTTACTAAATGAACTAAGTTGAGGACTACCTGTACAAGAAGGGCAGTAATTATATTGGCTGCAAATCATTTGTAAAATAAGTTAAATCAAACTTTGTTTCTATCATGGCCCTATCCATCTGCGCTAAATTAGACCTGCTGAGTTCTTGCTGCAGAAATGGTTCTTTTGTAGTATAATTGAATCTTTCAATAAACACATAAAGCAATTAATCTCAAATGGCATTGCGTTGGGGACACATTCATGCAGAAAATTCAGAATGAAGCTGGATTATTTCTCCTCAGAGTTTGGAAATGATATTTGTGGCTCACATGTAGGCAACACTGTAAGAGTGTTATTGGGTTAAAAAAAATCAAAGTAGGGTACAGTTTGAAGGATAAAGCTGAGTAACTAGGATTTCTTCTTTGTCAAGTTCTAGACTTTTTCCTCATCACTAGCCCACAACCTCTTTTTGCCATGTCTTGTTAACATTGCTTCTCTCTCATCCCTAGCCCTCAACTGAGGCAGCTTACATTTAGTTGTTCTGGTTTTAAAGAAATGCTTTTCCTCTTCTCCTAATACCGTTTTCATCATGAATACAATCTGGCATGCTTCACTGACCATGTGATGGCTGAGATAATTAGCAGTTGGGGTACGCCTAACAACTTAGGTTGTTGCAGATATATTCCCTCCCATGTGATTGCTTTGCGTTGCTTTCCATGTTCAATTTGACCCGGGTTGTAGGAAAGATTGGCTACCTGGCAGCTGCAGAAGGATCTACCTGTGGAAGAGCTGACAGAGTATTGCCAAGTTTTTTTTCATTCTCCAACAAATATGGTACGCTGCTTGATTTGTTCCATCTTTGTTGTCTTTCCCTGAGACAATTCAGAGTGCTCAAGATGGAGCAAATCTCTATAGTTTGCATTTTAGCAGCTGAATGTAATCCTGAAAACTAAAATCTGGACTTGCAGAAGAAGAAATGGCAGGCTGAAGATGGCTCCAAAAATGTGGAATCAATTACCATGGTGGAATGAAGACTCAGTGAGCAGACCAGCTTTCAAAACCTCTCTGGACAAGGAGAGGATTTGAGACCCACGTGTTGCAGACAGCCGCTCCTTGCTTGGAGACCTCAAGATAGTCTCAGGTTTAGAGCTCTGGGACATGAGGGAATAGCCACCTTGCTCAAATCATGATTGGCATCTTTGAAAGGACAATGGGTTTACTTACTTCCCAACTAATCACTTTTGGGGAAATTGCTTGTTAACAGCTTTTTACCTATCAGAAACATAGGTAAACAATCTTGGAATAAACAGCAAAAAAGTGATCAAATCTTTCATTTTTAGTAGTTACAAATGGACTAAGCGCCCATATAAATTAATTATAAAGTATCCTTCCCATGGGAAAATGCTTTTTTTATTTTTTGAAAAAAACCCTACACTCATAAGATGACATTTTAAAAATTGTACATTAGCAAGAACAATTAAAGGAGAAGAACACTAACTTGATTTATAATTATAGAATAAAACAAAATATTCTAACATAGGACATATTAAAGATATTTTTTAAAAAATGGAGTGAGAAATTAATATTAATATTGTCAGTAGAGACACCTCCCCAATGGACAGATTGTGTTTAAAATATGTTATGAAAGAAAAACAAATTAACCTAACAAGATTGAGACTGAACAGAAAGTAAGTTTACAAGTGACAGATATAAGAATGATATGGAAAAAGATATACTAGATACATAAATCCAAATGATTTTAATAATTGAAAAGGATATACAGAGAAGACAGTGATCTGAATAATTTTCTTATGTTGGATTTATAAAAGAGGCTTGCTAAAATTTTGAAGAATCTCATGAGAATGGACAAAGAAAAAATGAAAAAAATCAAGTTATATGACATTATATGACTTCAGTAGAGTAGACTAAAGATTAAGATTGTTAGAAGTAAAAGCAGGAATACAATATTGGTTTATTTGATCAAGGTTTAAAATGTTGTTATCTCTGGTAACCCTTAATGGACTTTTGGTGACAAAAGGATTGATATGATCATGCTTTATGGATTTGCCTATAGATAAGAGATGGGTATGGGTAGAAGAGATCATTTCCTGTAATTTAAGGGGGAGATGATAAGTTACTAAAGGTGGGAAATCACTTTTTAATGTAGTTCTTTTCTTTTTCTTTACTACCTTTTTACTTTTTTTTATTGTAATTTATCTTTATATCTTTTCTGAACCTTCTTTTTTTTCTTTTTTTTTCTGTCTTTTTTTTAGTTTATATTAGTTTTTGGTGTTATAATCTTTAATAATAATTTTATTAAAAATGCTAAAATCTCCTCATTTCTAATTTAGACTGTAAAGGGGAAAGTGAATCTTCTAACTGCATTTTTAAAAATCTCAGTTGGCTTTGAAAATGAAACAAACAGGATATTGTGTGTTGCATTGTCTTCTGAACATTTCAGAAGGCAAAAGTAATTGGGCCCTGTTGGAGAATCAGATGTAAAAAGTTAGCATAACTATCCTTGTTGAATAGTCTGTATATCAGGATTTGCATAGTATCATCTGTGGGCAGCAAGTATTGTTTTTCTCCCTTGTATTCCTTGTAGATGAAGTTTTCATTGCTTTCTGTCATGAAACCATATATTCTTTCCAATGTGAATTTAATAAGATGAACCTATATGGGCACAGATAAAATTGCACTGTAAATGTCCTTAATTGTCCCCAGGGAATCATAATTCTGCCAGGATTATAAATCACCAGCAATATTTTCCACACTCCTGGCTTTTTTAAACACCTGGATCCATCATAACTGAAGGCCTATTACCTAAACCAGACTGCTGCAACATTATGCCCTTGAGAAAAGTTGGACTGAAATTGCCATCTCTTTTTGGCCAGCAGTGCCAGTCATAATCTAACTGGGGTTGGCAGAGAATGCATTTCAACACATCTGAAAGAAACCAGGATGGTGAAAGCTCATATAATCATAAAGTACTCCTCAACTAAATTCCTAGAATTCTATGTATTTTAGTTAGGAGAACAAACCCAAACTAGGCAGAAGTCAGAAGAAAACGTCCCTCAAACTGGATCAGTTAAGAAGTGCACCTCTATTTGCTACTCCCTTCTCCTGAGTAGCTCTTTTCACTTTGTACGCCTGGAATTGCCTGCTTGTCTTCCTTCCAATAATAACCATTTACTGTTTTTTGGGGTGACCCAAAGCTGACTGTTATCAACTGTTAAGTTTGGAGCATGAGTGCGAATGATGGAGACGAGCCGGTAGAAACAGTGAACTTCAAACTCTTTATTTACATATTGTGACAGCTCAGTCAAGGGCTGCTATATCCTTACTTATATAGGCAACTCATTAACTATTCAACCAATAGCAAACCTGGAGCGCTAGCTCCGTTAACCAATGGGAATGGCCTGTTAATGGCCAATCGGATGCTCCTGAACGGGCCAATCCGATCCTGCCATTAACAGCCAATCAGAAGTGCAGGGCCAGAACCCTGCACTTAACTTCAAGCTCAATGATAACTTTATTGGTATTATTCATTCACAACACCCCTTTCCCCCGGCTTCTGCCCACGGGGCGCGGTTACATAGTCCTTAAGGTAGGACGGCTGTTTTACTAGTCTTTTCGATTTTTGCAAAGTGCCTGGCGGTTGGCTGCACTTCTGCTGAGGTAGATTGTTGTTTAGCGTTAGGGGTGCCTCTGGTTCTGAGTTCGCGTTCCCGTTGTCACCAATATCACTGGCCATTCCCTAAGGTGCACTCACTCCGGTCCCTGGTTCCTGTTCCTGCGTTTCAGTTCCATTATCAGTCTCTTTGAAAAGGTTTCCCTCTAATAGTAATTCGCTTTCCTCTGTATCTCCCCCCCCCCCAGTTTGGTCAAAAAGGAGTTCGGAAGTGTGAGATGGTAGCCGCGATCGTAGCTGATCTATGTGGCGCTTCCAAAGTCTATCGTCAGGGCACTGAACGAGGTATGATCTTGGGCCGGTTACGCGGATTACGGTCGCCTCTACCCACAGTGGTTTGCCCGATAAGTTTTTAGCAAATACTAAATCGCCTACCTGGAAGGTACGGCATCGGCTGCTGGATCTGAGTGGCTTTTCTGGTTCGTAGGCTGGGTGTAACCGATCGAGGTGGGAGCGGAGCTTCCGTCCCATCAGCAGTTCGGCGGGAGTTTTGTTGGTGACGCTATGAGGTGTGATGTGCTGCAGAAAAAGGATCCGGTTGATTTTCTCATCGATGTTGTTGTAGTCGATCTTTTGAAGAGTCTTTTTGACGAATTGAACCATGCGCTCAGCCCTACTATTGGCAGCAGGGTGCACAGGCGAAGTGAGCGCATGTCGAATACCACGGTCAGCCAAGTACTGCTCAAAATGTAGCGCGGTAAATTGGGGCCCGTTGTCGGATACCAGAACGTCTGGTAATCCGTGGGTTGCAAAAAGTCTTTCCAGCCTTTTGATGACCGTGTCAGTGGTCGTGCTGCTCATTCGGTGAATCTCGAGCCAATTCAAGGAGGCGTCGACGGTTAGCAGAAACGTGTGGCCTTTGGTCGGCCCAGCAAAGTCCAGATGGACCAGGGTCCCCGTGGCATTTCCCATTCAGTTGGGGTTGCCTTTGGTGGAGCGTTGCTTACTTCTTGGCATCTCTTGCAAGTTGCATCTCTTGCAACCCATGATTCGATTTGTCTATCGATGCCTGGCTACCATGCATAGCTTCGTGCGAGGCCCTTCATGCGTACGATGCCAGGGTGGCCATCGTGCAAGGTTCTTAGCAGTGTCTGTTGGAGTCATTCTGGGATAACGACTCTATCGCCCCAGATGACACAGCCCTTCTGCGAGAACAACTCTGTTTGACGACTTTTGAATGGTGTGAAGTTGTCTGGTACTTGGTCCAATGGCCATCCGCGTTCCACCCACGTGAGGACTTGCGCCAAGATGGGGTCGCGTTTTGTTTCTCTCGTGATGTCACGGGCAGTTAATGGCGGCGTATGGAGTGTCTCGATCTGCAACGCTGTCATCGTTGGTGCAGGATCGTTGATAGTTTCAGGGAGCAGTGTACAGCTCAGCGCGTCGGCGTGGGGAATGGCTTTACCGGGACGATATTGTAGCCGATAATTGTAGGCAGCCAAGAATTCTGATTGGCGGGTCATTCTGGGAGAAAGTATGTAGGGAGTTGGCTTGTCCCCAGCGATGATCCCCAGCAATGGTTTGTGGTCAGTTACAATGGTGAAAACCCGGCCGTACACATACTCATGAAATCTTTTAACTGCTGATACAATCGCCAGGGCTCCTTATTGATTTGACTGTAGTTTCGCTCGGTTTTCGAGAGCGTCTTTGAGAAGTAAGCAACAGGGGCTTCATTACTGTAAGGTAACAAATGGCTCCAAAAGGCGATGCATCACAGGTTATGTTTATTGGCAAAGTCTCATTGTACTGCATTAGTACGGCGTCCGAAGTCAGTAGTTTTTTCTACATTATGGAACGCTTGCTCTTCTTTATGACCCCATACCCAGTTTGCTTTTTTGTCTAAAAGACGATGTAGCGGTTCAGCAACAGTAGCTTTGTGTGGCAAGAAAACATTATAGAAGTTGATGAGGCCTAGGAACGCCTGGAGGTCGGTCTTGTTCTGGGGTCTGGGAGCATTCTTTATTGCTCTCAATTTACTATCAGTAGGGTGAATACCCTGACTGTCAATTAGGTACCCTAAGAATTCAACACGATCGGTACACATTTTGCATTTATTTTTTTTAACTTTCAGGCCTGCTTCCTGAAATTTTTGTAACACTAATCTTAAACGCTCCCGCAAGATTTTTTGAATGGGGGCAGCAATAAGCACATCGTCGAAATAGGGGACAACGCCCTTGATCCCCTGCAATAGTCTCTCCATTAGGCTCTGAAAGATCCCTGGGGTTACACTGACTCTGAATTGAAGCCGCGTACACTTAAAGGCACCCCAGTGTGTTACGATAGTCTGTGCCTGTGCCGTTTTTTCATCAACCGGCAATTGCTGATAAGCCTGAGCTAAGTCTAATTTAGCGAAGACTTTTCCGCCCCCAGGGAATGGAGGCGGTGCTGTACCACCGGCACCGGATATGGGTTCTGTTGCAGGGCATGGTTTAGGGTGGCTCGGTAGTCCCCAAAAATTCTAATCGAGCCGTCCGGCTTAATTGGTGTCACAATCGGCGTTTCCCAAGGGGAGTGATCCGTTGGCTTTAAAACTCCCTGGGCAATCAACTTATCAAGCTGCTCACCAATTTTCGGTTTTAGAGAGAATGGAACTCGACAAGGCTTAAGGCGGATGGGAGCTACTTTTGGATTAAGGCTAAAGGATATCGGGGTCCCCTTGTACTCGCCTAGCTTTTCCTTGAAGATTTCCCTGAATTCGTGGGCAAGGTCTTCCTCCCAGTCACTGTCGCTGATTCAGTTAATGCCTGCCACTTCGATGCCGAGTGGTGTGAACCATTGTAGGCCTAACAGGCTAGGCCGGTCCTTATCGATCACCGTCAGGGGTAAGTACGCCGTGCGGTTCTTGAATGCAACCCGGACTCGACTGGATCCTGCAACTGGAATTCGGTTCCCCTGGTAGTCTTTTAGGATGAGCCGTTGGAATTGAAGGTCTTGGTGCCAGATAGTGGGGATGAGTTGCTTGAGGGTCTTCCATGAGACCATTGAAAGAGACAATCCTGAGTCTACTTCCATCTGGCAGGGCCGATTTTCAATGCTCACGTTGACCCGAATTTTCTGAGCGTCTAATGAAGAGGCATGGCCAATAGTGAGTGTTTGGTGAGCCTCTTCTCGTCTCGCTAGACAATTCACGGGTCGGTTTCCGTAGGAGTGGTTTACTGGTTCTCGCCTTACAGGGTGATTCCCTGTCGATTGGCGGAGATTGATTCCTTTCGAGGTCTGGCTGGGTCCGAGGAGGCTTCTGCAGACCCGTCCGATGTGGCCTCGTTTCCTGCACTCGTGGCAGAGTGTGTCGCGGAATTTGCAATCGGAGCGAAAGTGGTTGGCCCTTCTGCGTTAGGTGAAATTTCGCCAGCTGGTTGGTGTGTTGGAGTGCGATTTTGGCGTAGTTGGGCAGCTGACTTCTTGGTTGCCTCCGCTGCTGTAGCTTCAGCTATGGCATCTTTAAGGGTGATGTCGCCCTTTGCCATCATTTTGTTCTGTACGTTTAGAGTGTCTAGCCCGAGGACTACTCTGTCCCTCAAGGCCTCTTCCAGGTCGGTGAAATCGCAAAGGCCTCCCAAGTTCCGGAGGTCTGCAACGAAATCGGCGACGCTTTCTCCTTTCCGTTGGTTCCGTTAATAGAACTCATGTCGTCTTACGAGCGTTGGAACGGTGGGTGCATAGTGGGCCCTTAGTAGCGGTTCGAGGACGTCCCAGTCCATGGCCTTCACTTCAGCCGGTTTCGCTAATGCCTTAGCCATCTTGAATACCGTTGGCCCGCAGTGCGTCAGGAATACCGGCCGTTTCTTCCCGGCCGTGGCATCCTTCAGATTATTTGTTTCCAAAAACATTTGGAAACGATCCATGTAAGACTCCCAGTCTTCTTGAGTTGGATCAAATGGAGCGGGTGGTATTACGCTGCCGGACATGGTTTCGCCGTTGT
This sequence comes from Hydrophis major, assembly GCA_033807585.1. Classification (NCBI taxonomy): domain Eukaryota; kingdom Metazoa; phylum Chordata; class Lepidosauria; order Squamata; family Elapidae; genus Hydrophis; species Hydrophis major. Next base: position 187,775,029 of record CM066328.1, read on the forward strand.
GTGCTTCAGTCACATGCTTAGTTGGCTCTGATGTCATCCAATCCCATCCTCGTCGCCAGTGTTAAGTTTGGAGCATGGGTGCAAATGATGGAGACAAGCCAGTAGAAACAGTGAACTTCAAACTCTTTATTTACATATTGTGACAGCTCAGTCAAGGGCTGCTATATCCTTACTTATATAGGCAACTCATTAACTATTCAACCAATAGCAAACCTGGAGCGCTAGCTCCGTTAACCAATGGGAATGGCCTGTTAATGGCCAATCGGATGCTCCTGAATGGGCCAATCCGATCCTGCCATTAACAGCCAATCAGAAGTGCAGGGCCAGAACCCTGCACTTAACTTCAAGTTCAATGATAACTTTATTGGTATTATTCATTCACAACATCAACTGCTATAGAAAAAAAGCAAACACCAGAGGTAGTAAGTGAAAATAATTTATCTTCTAGTTACAAATAAAACGAGCCACAGTAGCATTATACTAATTTTAAAAAGCAGCAGCCATAATAAAAATGAAGTTCATAACTGTGATAATATTAAATAACACAGACCTGACATACTCATCCAAAGGTCACAATTACATATTTGTGTCAATATGTCTGAGGCAGGTATGTAAATCATGGTCTTTGCCTGATTATGTCATCATGCACATATCAACCCTTGTCCAAACTTGATTCTATATTGAACCCTATTTCAGTGACATAATTCCACCTTTTGTAGGTCATTTTGACCCCTCCCCTTCTCTGACTTCTACTGTATTTATTATGCTATGCTTGCCCTTCCCCAAATTTGTATATATGAGTCAATCTCTGAAGTATAGCTAAATATCTTTTGTCCTGCTGTGGAGAAATGTTTTGTCATACCCCTGGTGGAGACTGACTCTGAGGGAGAGGAGGAACAGCCAACAGGGAGTGGAAGGGTGGCTCCAGAGGTTGTGGAGGAGGCGGGAGAAAGGCAGAGGCTATTTGAGCAGGCAGAGGAGGACCCAGGCCCATCCCCTATCCATCCTAGAGCACGGAGGGAGGAGAAGATAAAGGAAAGACATAATCTACTCGAGAGGAAAGGGCCTTGATCCTCTTCATGGGATACAGGTATTGGAACCGCATAAGAGTTTGGACCTGCGTGCTAGCAAACACTGGAAACAAAGAGTGTTTTATTTCTGGATGAGGTTTATCTTGGTTGGTGTTCTTCCAATGGACTATACCTGGTTATCTTCTTGAAGTTTGTAATTAATTATCCTGGTCTGTCGTGGAACTTTCTTCAGTGTGGTTTGTTTTTGCTTTTTTATTGCTTCGTTATCTGCTCTTTGAGTTTGGGCTGTATTTCTTTCGTTTGGAATGTTATTTTGGAAAGAGTTTAATCTCCAACTGTGAACAATTGAACAGTGAAGCCAAGTTGAAGGCATTAAAGGACTTTTAGTTACGTTTTGGTTTTTGTTACATTTGTGGTACACTCCGGGTATTCCTTCTTTTAGAACAGGCAACTGTCATGGTCTAAAATCAAGATAGCTACAGTCCTTGACTTACAACAGTTCATTTAGTGACCATTCAAAGTTACAGCGGCACTGAAAAATGTGACTTATGACTGTTTTTCACCTTATGACCATTGCATTATCCCCATGGTCACATGATCAAAATTCAGATGCTTGGCAACTGACTCATATTTGTGATGGTTGCAGAGTCCCAAGGTCTTGGGATCATCTTCTGTAACCTTCTAAAAACCAAGGTCAATGGGGAAGCCAGATTCACTTAACAACCGGGTTACTAACTTGTCAACTGTAGTGATTCTCTTAACAACTGGCAAGAAAGGTTGTAAAATGGGGCAAAATTCACTGAACTCAGCAACAGAAATTGTGGTCTCAGTTGTGGTCTTAATTCAAGGACTACCTGTATTGTTCTGGTGCCTAGGGTATGCATGTAGCATTTCAGAGGGAAAAGGACTTTTAATAATACAAAGGGTTGGGTCGTGATCAGGCGTGGGATTCTACTAGTTTGCACCTATTCGCTAGAACCGGTTGTTAACATTCTAAGCAGTTCCAAGAACTGGTTGTTAGAAGAAATTACTGGCCTAATCCTGTAAGGAAGGAAGGAAGGAAATGTTCTGGTGTTGCTTACAGAAACTGCCTCTGCATTTACCCTTATTACATTCTTGGCAGAACTAGACTTCCTGTCCCAAGAACGTCTCTGGAGTTTTTTTCCCCTTCTTTACTGGTACTTTGAGTAACCATTCAAAGTTACAATGGCACTGAAAAAAGTGACTTTTGACCATTTTTCACACTTACGACTGTTGCAACATCCCCACAGTCACGAGAGGCCAGGCGAGGAGATGCGTGGCTTGATGCGAGTGATATTGAATTGGCCACGCCCAGCCAGTCACATGACCACCAAGCCATGCCCACCAACTAAGCCACGCCCACAGAACCGGTTGCTAAATATATTGAATCCTGGTCGTGATCATTTTTGCTTTTTCTTGAGAATGGGCTTGAAATGGACATATGATATATCACTTTTTCTGTAAAAAAAGGACATAGGATATCTTGTGGAGTTCACCTGCTCTAGTCTCTAAGCCTAGGCTCTTCAAACTTGAGAGCTTTGTGGACTTCAACTCCCAGAATTCCTCCTCCAGTCACGTTAGCTGAGGAATCCTGGGAGTTGAAGTCTATAAGTCTTAAACTTGCCAAGTTTGAAGACCCTTGTTCTAAGCCAGTGCTAGCAAACCTGTTCAGCTCCCGTGCCAATCATTGTGCTCGCGCTCGCATGCCAGCACCCCGAAGGCAATGAGTGCAGGGTCCGCCCACCCCCATGCACAGGCACGTGCGATCACCCCTGCAGCGCACTGCGCGTCTGCTCATGCGCGTGTGATGCCCTTGCTGCACACCACGCATCGGCACCTGCATGCGCAATTCCCCTGCCACCGCCATGCATCTCTGCACCTGCTGTGCAATTCCACCACTGTGTGTCATGCACCTGCGCATTTGTGCGCATTCACCCCTCCATGCACCATGCATCTGTGCATGCGTGCGCTATCCCTTTGCAGCATGCCATGTGTCTGTGCGTGCACAGGTGATCCTTCTGTGCCATCCATCTGTGCACACTGCGCGTCTCTGCACACCCCTGCCCCCCCCGTACATGCACACCAGATACCCGACAATCAGCTGTTGGACGGTGGTGGCATGCGCACATGCGCAGTGGGGCTTTTCCGGGTGAGCTCTCACATGCCAGGAGAAATGTGTGGCTCTGTGTGCCACTTCCGGGACACATGTCATAAGTTGGCCATCATGGCTCTAAGCAACTGAACAATTAATCAGTGGAACAACTTGCCTCCAGATGTTGTAAATGATCCAACACTGGAAGTTTTTAAAAAAGATGTTGGATAACCATTTGTCTGAAGTGGTGTAGGGTTTCCTGCCTAGGCAGGGGTTTGGACTAGAAGACCTCCAAGGTCCCTTCCAACTCTGTTATTCTATTCAATACAAAAGTCCAAAAATCTTGGTAAGTGATTCTATTGTATACAGAAACGAACATCACAAGCAATACTTGTCCATTTCAGCAGATGCCCTTGTATGGTGCCTGGCAAGATGATATGCCAAGAAATAAGCTTTGCTGCCACATGCCAGGTCACTGGTGTTCCCTCAAGCACAAGCTTTTATGAACTGCCTTGTTCACAGCCAAATGTGTGATTAAGTTAAGGTAGTTAAAAGGATTTAAACCAATTTGTTCTCCAGAATGAATATTACAATCTACATCAAAAGGTTACACGGTATCCTCCATCAAACATAAATGTTGTAATGAAGCCAGTAGTAAATAGACCCTCGGAGGTATTTTGAGGTAATGTATGGGATGTTTTAAGTCAGCACCTACATTGAATATCCTAAAGGTGTGCTTCTTCAAGAGGCAACTGGACTTTCTGGTTTTCTTTGAAGACATTTCACTTCTCATCCAAGAAGCTTCTTCAGCTCTTCAGCTTCTTGGATGAGAAGCAAAACATCTTCAAAGAAAAACAAGGAAGTCCAGTTGTCTCTTCAAAAAACCTCTTTGGGATAACCATGATCGGGATGACTGAGAATCTCCCTAGAAATTTACCTACATTGAATCTGGTCACTGGCCCCTTTTACAGGCTCAAGAAACCCACCAAGTGGAGAGAAATTGTGTACTCCTGGCTTTGGACATTAGCACTTTCTAGTATGCTTCCAGTGAATAAAATGCAGAAAAAGAAATAGATTGTGGATAAACATATCACTGTGGGAGTAACATGGGAATTAATGATACAGAAAAGTACATTTAGAAAGATTTTACTCTCTCTTTTCCCCCTTTCTGTTCCATTAAATACATGGCATGCAACTAAGGTGAACCTGTTTACAAAGCTTGCACTTTTCTGGATCTGAAAGTTTCTTTCTTAGCTGTTGGCAGAACAGACATCAAGGCTGAGCTTAGAGAGATATGCATGTTGTCTATTTTATGCTGCCTGCTAACAGCAGTGTTGATAGAGGGAACATTTGAAATGACTGTAATTTGCTGCTTCCCAGTTATCAAACACATCACCTATAGAACAGAAAAAAAACAGAGAACTCCTTTGTGCTTTTTTTCACATCAAAAGAGTTTGAAAAACATAGGTTCATAAAGACAATGCTGATTATTGGGACTGTACAGATCACTGGACAGACTGTACAGATTAAAAACAACAGGTTTTTGAACCATTGAAAATAAAGAGCAACTATTAAAAAAAACATCCTGAATTAATTTTGGAAAGTTCAGCTAAGGGAAAGTAGCATTAGTTTTACCAATAGCACTTACATACTATTTCATAGTACACTCTCTGAGCAGTTTGCAGAATCATCCTATTGCCCCCGACAATCTGAATCCTCATTTTACTGACCTCGGAAGGATGGAAGGCTGAGTCAACCTTGAGCTTCTCAGAATCGAACTCCTGGTGCGTGGGCAGAGTCAGCCTGCCTTCTAACCACTGTGCCACCACATATTTGCCACTAGTAAATAGAAGAAAACTAAGAAAAATCTTTGCTTATGTCCTTACAGCCATATGAGTTAGGGTAGACAATACTGAACTAGATGGGCTTAGTCTACTATAGTCCTATTTTTCCCATAGGATTATGGGAATTGCCTATGTTTTTATTTCTTTTGCTTTAGATTCAGGCCTCTCAGCAGATCACAACAAAATCCACTAATCCAAGGGTGTTTCAAACTTGACAGCTTTAAGACTTGTGGACTTCAACTCCCAGAATTCCTCCTCCAGACATGTTAGCTCAGGAATTCTGGGAGCTGAAGTCCACAAGTCTTAAACTTGCCAAATTTGAAGACCCTTGCACTAATCCAAGATAACTGCAAAGGAATGGAAAATTTTTGAAATATAAGTAGGAATATATTTAGCTAGAAAACCTTATGAGAGAATTCTAAGAAATTGCCTTATATCCTTATAGCTTATTGGAGCTTCTGCATTAAGAGTCAGTTTTGAATTGTGATGACTGGGCAAGGCCTAGAACTGCCTTCTTTGGTCACTAGCACAGCCTCCCTAGCTTTCAGTAGAATAATGGAAATTGTAGTCTAATATATCTAATATACCCTTGAAGCCACCAGTTTGGAGAAAACTTACCTAAAAGTAAACACAGGTTTAATTGTTCTTCTTGTCCATGCAAGAAAATGTAATTAGCACATTTGTATGCCTTCACAATTAAGATGTCATGCTGGAAATCCAAAGTGTTTAGATCATTCAATGTTACTATTTGAAAATGTTATTATTTGGCTATTATTTGGAAATAGCTGCTGTGAACATTTGTAATGACTGATTTCCTTTACTGTGTTTTCTGTGCATGTAGTTGCCCATCTATAGGGATTATGATCTAAGCATGCTTGTTGAGTAACGGATGCCTTGTTTCATTTCCCTTGTTCCTCTCCTGTCCCCTTAACAGCTGTGTAATGGAGGCTCGGTCACTGAACTTGTCAAAGGCCTACTGAAGAGTGGCCAAAAGTTGGATGAAGCAATAATTTCATACATTTTAAGAGGTGCCCTTCTGGTAAGGATATACCCATTTTGCTTCTAATGACAAAATAGGATGCAATTTAGCCATTCTGATACACTGTCCAGGTAAAAGGGAGAAAATTGTTGTCTGTTTACTGCGGCTGGTGATTGTATTGAGATTGTGATATAGTAGACAGAAGTTCCTACAGTGCAGGTACAGATTTTTTTTCCTGTTAAAGGACTTTATATAAGTATATGAGTAAAAACCATTTTTTCCTCTCCTTTTTTTTCTTATTATGGACACTCAGGGTCTTCAACATTTGCACAACAATCGCATCATTCATCGTGATGTCAAGGGGAACAACATTCTGCTAACAACGGAAGGAGGAGTCAAGCTTGTTGACTTTGGTAATCCATCCTTCCTCCCTCCCTCCCTCCATCCCTTCCTCCCTCCCTTCCTTCCTTCCTTCCCTCTAGTTCAGAGAATAAACATTCTTTCGTGCATATGAAAAAAAAAAAAAAAGGATATTGCTCTCAAGTAGCCTTCATCACATTTATTCTCTCTTAGCTGAAAACTAAAGTGGTACTCTGGGCCTAAAAACTAACCTTTCATTTAAATTTGCAAGTACAACAGTTATATTTGAATGTGATTAAAATTGAAAAGCCATTATATAAAGCTGGTGACTTTATTTCCAAGAAAGATAAGCAAGTTGATTCTTTTTTATAAAGTTAAATAATAATAATTGAAAAAGGAATCACAGGTTAATGCCAATATCACTGTAACAAAAAAATAAGGCTATCATCCTCTTTCAGTGTCACTTGGGAAGAAGCTGGACTAAACTTGCATGGAAAGGGCCAAGTTGCAAAAGTTATCCTGCAATTTGAATAAGTCCATCACAGTCCATCATGGCTTACTAATTCCCTGGTACCACAAAACCAAATAAACTCAAGAACAGATATCTGTAGAGATTCTCAGTCATCCAGGTCATGGTTATCCCAAAGGTGCTTTTTCAGGAAGCAACTGGACTTTCTTGTTTTACTTTTTGAAGATATTTCGCTTCTCATCCAAGAAGCTTCTTCAACTCTGACAGGATAGATAATCCTTCCATTCCCCACTATCCTGTCAGAGCTGAAGAAGCTTCTTGGATGAGAAGTGAAACATCTTCAAAAAGAAAAACAAGAAAGCCCAGTTGCCTCCTGAAAAAGCATCTTTGGGTCAAGAACAGATGCCACTTGTGACCCAGAGGCCAGAAATTCAATATCAACATGTGCTCAAAATATCCATTTTAAATAGAGCTTGGACAAGCACTTGGACTAAAGTGCTTGTCAACAGCTTCATTATTAACCTCTTTAACAGCAAATGGTAAAGGGTAGAAATCACTATTCATCAGATGCCACCTTCCTAGGGTAATAATTAGCACTAGCTGCTAGAGTGAGCTGCAGGAAATTGGCATCAATGGCAAAAGAAACAATGCTGGTTAGAAAAAAAAAGAAGCTAGAAAGAGAACAACATTAGTAGAGTTAGTTTCTTTCTGTATTTTGCACATAATTGCCTTATTGCATTCCCATAGAGGAACACAAGATCAAAATGAAGCAAGAGTGGGAAGGTATTTGTGAAATTAGCTGTACTTTATTTAGAGAGAGGAGGTGTATAAAAGAAGCCATAGGGTTGGAAGGAGTTACTGCCTGGTGTGTGTGGGAATATGGTATATATTTATAGCACTTCAACTGTACAAATAGTCATTTATTTCCTAAAATGAAATTTGTGTGCTTTGGAAAACCAATGCTTAAATTGGAATTAAACGCAACAGTCATTGTACAACTATCAGTTAAGTCCACATCTAAAACAAGCAGTCTTTTAGATTTCAGCATGTATGTGTGGAGCATATGGACAGAGGAAAACTGATACGATCTGTCGGTTACTGAAATGATCTATTACGATTTTCCTCTTCTCAGTTTTTGTCAGAGGATCTGGGATTTTGCAGTTTGCTAAATGTTCTGAAAGCTTCTAGTGCCCTCTTTCAAAACTGGTGAAAAGTACTTTAACTCTGTTTTTTTTTTAAACCTCATATACAGTAACCTATATAGTCTTAGAGAAATGTTTGGAACATGTAATATGAACTTTATTAGTACACAGTAAAGCACATAGCCATTTAGAAAACCAACTAGCCAAGGGTAAATGAGAGAAAATCACTTTCAAATTCCTTCAGCAGAGGTTGAAATTGATCTGCCAATCATCTTCACTCCTACTGACCTTGGAATGGTGATGAACCAGCAAGTCAATCATTCCTCTCTTTCAACTGATCAATAGGAATCTGTCAAAAAACAATCTCCTATCAACAGTATCGACTAATAAGGCAACTGCAGTACCCACACTGGAGATTTTTTTTCTTTAAAAAAATCTCCTTTTTACACAAAAAGAATAACAGAATTCAGAGAAACCTTGGAGATCTTCTATTCCAATCCCTTACTCAAACAGGAGACATAATACCATTTTAGCAATGGCTGTCCAGTCCCTTCTTAAAAACCTCCAGTGTTGGACCACCCACAACTTCTAAAGGCAAATTGTTCAACTGGTTGATTGTTCTTGTTCTGAACCTTCATTTGAATTCTTGAGATCCCCGCGTTTTGATTGGCCAAAGCGCAGAGCGATCGGATTGGCTAGGCGAGTCGCGCCGATTGGCTCGCTGAGAATCTCCCGCGATTGGTAGATTCGAATCACAGGAGATTCAAAGCGGTGCCATTGGCCGCGGCTGCCGCGGCTTGGGAATAAAAAGCCGCAAAGTTTTTCTAAGAGCCAGTTCGGTTCCTGACTGCAATAAAGAGCTTGATACAAAGTCACCGACTCCTGGCTTCCTTCCACGCGGACATAACACTGGCGACGAGGATGGGATCCTTATCCTGAACTGAAGCACGTGTCCGACGGAAGCCAGCCAACCGACGAGATGGCCAGCATCGCGCCACCAACCCCCTTCAACCCCGCCAGCGAGGACTGGGAATCTTACACAGACAGATTCCACATGTTCCTCGAATGCAACGACCTGAAGGATGCCATGGGACCGAAGAAACGAGCCATCTTCCTAACGCACTGCGGGCCCGCAGTGTTTAAGATGGCAAAAGCGCTAGCCAAGCCCGCCGATGTTACCGCGATGGATTGGGCGGACCTCGAGCCATTACTCCAGAAACACTACGCTCCAGCCGTACCCATCCTCATCCAACGACACAAATTTTATTGGCGGGACCAGCGGTCGGGCGAGAGTTTCAGTGATTTTGTTGCAGAGCTGCGGCGCGTTGGAGGACTATGCGAGTTCTCCAATATGAACGAGGCCCTGTGGGACCGAATCATGCTCGGCCTTTGGGACCCCATTCTCCAAAGTCGGTTGATGGCTAAGGGCAACATCGCTCTTGCCGATGCCATCTCCGAAGCCGCGGCAGCCAAAGCAACCTGACAATCAGCAGACCGCATGCGGAGACCGAACGCCGGGGACCGCACCGCAAACAACAACCCTGCAAAGTCGACTGAGGCCCAACCTGAAACTACCACCCACCAGGGCGAACTCCACTCCACCTCGGGCACGTCAGACGAGGAGGAAGACATCCACCGTCTCCAGGCAGGCCGCGACCAGCGCAGCCGGTGGAGTCGTAAGTTGAGGACCGCGTGTGCCGGTTGTGGAGGTGACCACCCCAGATCCAAATGCCGGTTCTTCGACTCCGTTTGCCGGCACTGCGACAAAAAAGACCACATAGCCCACGTCTGCCGCCTCAAGAAAACCCACAGCCCCAGACGATGGGACCCGAGAGAGCGGAAACGAGAGAGCCCACCCCCCAGGACCAGAGACCGCCCAGCAGACAACCATTGGGAACGGAACGGATGAGCCCAACGAGGGGGCGAGACCCGGCGGAGAGAAGAGACACATCAGACGGTCACCATCGGCCACGCAACAACCACAGATGCCAGAAAGGTCTATGTGGAGGTAGGCATCGAAGGCGAACCCTGTAAAATGGAGGTGGACTCTGGGTCCTACCTCTCAATGATAGCATGGCAAGAAATTAAACGCTTGGTGCCTACCATCCAGAGGAGGGAACTAGAAAACCAGAGATTAATCCTCAAAGACTACCAGGGAAACCGCATCCCTGTAGTCGGAACAGGAAAATTCACAGTGACATACAAGGGCCACACCGAAAGACTGCCCCTGACCATCGTTGATCGAGACCGACCTAGCCTGCTGGGACTTCAATGGTTCGCATCGCTAGGCATCGCAGTCACGGGCATCGACCACATCGCCGAAGCCAACTGGGAGCAACAACTGGCCCGGGACTTCCAAGAAGTGTTCGATGGCACCCTAGGCAAGTACCGAGGGCCCCCTATATCCTTCAGCCTAGACCCAAACATTTCCCCAAAACGCCTAAAACCAAGGCGGGTACCTTTCGCACTCAAACCGAAAATCGACGAGCAAATTGACAAGCTCGTCAAGCAAAGGGTCTTACAACCCATAGACCACGCCTGGTGGGAGACCCCCATAGTCACCCCAATCAAGCCTGATGGGTCAGTGAGAATCTGCAGGGACTATAAGGCCACCCTAAATGGCGCCTTGCAGCAAAGCGCTTACCCCGTCCCCATAGTGCAGCATCTCCTACACTCACTGGGTGGGGGCAAAGTTTTCGCAAAACTCGACCTGGCCCAAGCATACCAGCAACTGCCGGTCGACAAGGAAACTGCAGAGGCGCAAACCATAGTCACCCACTGGGGAGCCTTTAGATGCAACCGCCTCCAATTTGGAGTCAGCGTGGTGCCTGGAATTTTCCAGAGCCTCATGGAAAGACTCTTACAAGGCATCAAGGGGGTGGTACCATACTTCGACGATGTACTAGTATCGGCAACCAACCAGGCCGAACTAGAGAGTTGCCTAAGGGAGGTGCTAATGATATTCAGAGAAACCGGGCTTAAAGTGAAGAAGGAAAAATGCCAGCTGTACACAGAGCGGGTTGAATTCCTAGGATACCTCCTAGACCAACACGGCATTCACCCCACCGACAAAAAAATTAAAGCCATCAAGGAAGCCCCCACACCCAGGTCAAAAACAGAACTGCAGGTGTTTCTGGGGCTACTTAACTTTTATAATGTCTTCCTGCCCCAAAAGGCGAACGCGGCAGAGCCTTTGCATAGGCTTTTGGACAAGGCGGATACCTGGACTTGGGGGAAACGCAAGGAAGCAGCCTTCAGGAAAACTAAGAACCTGCTCACTTTGGATGCCGTCCTCATCCAGTACAACGAGACCCTACCACTAGCAATCACATGCGACGCATCACCCTTCGGCCTCGGCGCTGTCCTCAGCCACACTCTCCCCGACGGAAAGGAAGCACCCATCATGTTCTTTTCAAGGACCCTCACCAAACTGGAGCGGAACTACAGCCAGCTGGACAAAGAGGCTTTGGCTATCGTCGCTGCAGTAAAAAGGTTTCACAAGTACCTCTACGGCCGGACGTTTACCATCATCACCGACCACAAACCGCTGCTGGGAATACTCGCAGGGAACAGGGCCACCCTGAACATTCTGTCTCCCTGAATGACAAGGTGGTCTGAATTCCTGGCAGCCTACAACTACGGGCTCACACACCGACCCGGTAAGACTATCTCCCATGCGGATGCCTTAAGCTGCTCACCGTTACCCGAACCAGACACTGACCCAGCACCCACGACGACCACCCTCAGCATAGAGACTCTACCCAACCTACCCATAACCGCGTCAGACATTGCCCGAGAAACAAATAAAGACAAACGTCTGGCGCGGGTTTTGCATTGGGTAGAGAAAGGGTGGCTGGAAAAGGACAACGACGAGAACTTCAGGACATTCCGGAACCGGCAAATGGAACTCTCATTACTAAAAGGATGTATACTATGGGGGGATAGGGTGGTCATCCTGGAAAAACTACAAGGGAAGGTTTTGGAACTGTTACACGAGGGGCACCTGGGCATCGTTAGAACGAAAGCCCTGGCCAGAAGTTACGCTTGGTGGCCAGGGATGGACAAACAGATCAAGGCCTGGGTAGCAAGGTGTCAACGATGCCAGGAAACTAGACCAAGCCCACTCACAGCACCCATCCTAGAGTGGGAAAACCCCAGGGGACCTTGGTCTAGAATCCACATAGATTTCGCCGGGCCCACAAAAGGACACACTTTCTTAATAACCGTAGACGCTTACTCCAACTGGCTGGAGGTAAGCAACAACCACCACGGAAGCTGTGACCAAAGAACTCTGCAAACTCTTCGCAACACATGGCCTCCCGAACGTCCTCGTGTCCGACAACGGGCCCCAATTTACCTCGCTAGAATTTGAAAAATTCCTTGCAGAAAGGGGCATACGACAGCCCCGGCGCATCTGGCGGCGAATGGTAGGGTGGAACGGATGGTTCAATTCACAAAAAAAAACCATCCAGAAAATAGACCACAGGGAGATCCAGGACAAAATAAATAAATTACTTTTCATACAGCACATAACCCCGAACACCACAACAAATAAAAGCCCGGCAGAACTGCTAATGGGGAGGAAAATAAGGTCCCCACTCGATAGACTACACCCCACTTACAACCCAGAGAAACCCCCAGACTCCACCAGCAACCACCGAACCTTCGCACCAGGCGATGCCGTCTACGCGAAGAACCTAAACGGAGACCCATTATGGGTACCAGCAATCATAACACAGCTAACAGGCCCACGCTCGTACCGGCTACAAACAACCGACGGACAAGCATGGAAACGCCACATCGATCAGTTAAGATCGAGGACGACCACCGACACGCAACCAAACAAAATCAACCCCCTCAACACAAACCAAGAGGAGAGGGGATATCCCGGGAACCAAAACCCAGAAAAAAGAAACCAGCCATACTCACCTGCAAGCAGCCAGCACGAAACCTTGCCAGGAAGAGACAACCAGGCCAGCTCAACCAACCCGGGAAGACCGAGCGGGAGCGGCGAAACCCGCAGCTCAACCAACCTGGGTAGCCCAGGAGGGAGCTGCGGAGAGCGGCCCGGCCAGACAGACCAGGCGGTTCCCACGATGGAGTCCGGAGAAACAGGGACCCCGACCGAACCGGCTGGGATCCAACCTACTACTGACCTGCGCAGGTCCAGTAGGCAAAGACGGAGCCCCGCCTACCTATAGGATTACGCTATGTAGGACTGAACCAAGAGGGGAGGGGTGTTCTGTACCTTCATTTGAATTCTTGAGATCCCCGCGCTTTGATTGGCCAAAGTGCGGAGCGATCGGATTGGCTAGGCGAGCCACGCCAATTGGCTCACTGAGAATCTCCCGCAATTGGTAGATTCGAATCGCAGGAGATTCAAAGTGGTGCCATTGGCCGCGGCCGCCGCAGCTTGGGAATAAAAAGCTGCAAAGTTTTTCTAAGAGCCAGTTCGGTTCCTGACTTCAATAAAGAGCTTGATACAAAGTCACCGACTCCTGGCTTCCTTCCACGCGGACATAACAGTTCTTACTGTCAGGAAATTTCTCCTGAGTTCTAGGTTGCTTCTCTCTTTGTTCAGTTTCCATCCATTGCTTCTTATCTTGCCTTCTGGTGCTTTGGGAAATATTGGAACACTGCTACCTTCTTCTCACTAAACTAGACATACCAAATTCCTACAACTGTTCTTCATATGTTTTAGCCTTCAGACCCGCCCCCAATCATCTTTGATGTTCTTCTATGCACTCTTTCCAGAGTCTCAACATCCTTTTTATATTGTGGTGACCAAAGTACTGAAAGAAAATGAAAGACACACTTCTTCAGTAAAGCTAAGATGAAGCTGCCTGATATCAAGGCATCATTCGTCTTGTAATGAAGATCCCTTTGAAAGTTGTTAAGGAGACATGATATTTTTTTTATTTGTCAATTGCTTGCAAGGTAATAGGTATAAGTAAAAACATAGTGATGAATACATGGATACATATAAGAAAAATAAAAAATATATTAAAGAAACAATAGGACAGGGACAGTAGGCACGTTGGTGTGCTTATGCACGTCCCCTACAGACCTCTTAGGAAAGGGGTGAGGTCAATAGTAGACACTCTAAGGTTAAAGTTTTTGGGGTTTGGGGAAGAAACCACAGAGTCAGATAGAGTATTCCAGACATTGACCACTCTGTTGCTGAAGTCGTATTTCCTGGAATCAAGTTTGGTGCGATTAACCTTGAGTTTGTTGTTGCTCTTGTGTTGTTATGGTTGAAGCTGAAGTATTCATTGACAGGTAGGACATTGCAATGTATGATTTTATATACTATACTTAGATCGGACTGAAGGCAGCATAGTTCTCGGTTATCTAGGTCAAGAATTTTGAGTCTGGTGGCATAAGGTATTCTGCAACGAGTAGAGGAGTGGAGAACTCTTCTTGTGAAATATTTCTGGACTTTCTCAACTGTGTTAATATCAGATATGTAATGTGGGTTCCAGACTGATGAGTTGTATTTGAGTATTGGTCTAGCAAATGTTTTGTATGCTCTAGTTATTAGTGTAATATTACCAGAGAAAAAGCTACGTAAGATTAGCTTAACAACTCTTAACACCTTTTTGGCTATGTAGTTACAGTGGGCTCTAGCACTTAGGTCATTTGGGATGAATATTCCAAGATCCTTGACAGAGTTTGGATCATCAACAAGGTGGGAGTTGTTAATGGTACATATAGTTTGATGACTCTTTTGACTTCAAGTAAAAATATGTTGTAATGGTCTTCTACAGTATTGCATCCAGAGAATAGAAATTGCCTATCAAGGAATGAGAGATCGTTGTTTATAAGATCATAGTTGCTTTTTTGAAGTTATAATTGGAGATTCCGTCATTGTGATGATTTTTGTGTGGATGTATGTTGAGACAAAAGTCAATAATGTTGTGGTCACTGTTGGAAAAGGGTTCTTTAATTTGTATTCCGTAAATTGAATTCAAACTATCGCAGAAGATGTGATCGAGGCAGTTGTTAAGTCTAGTGTTGTTGGTTACTAGTTGTTCTAGTCCCAGATTTGTAACTGCATTGTAGAAGGTGCATGTATGGCTTCAGTTGTACATTCGTTAAGGGTCCAATTAATATGAGGTAAATTGAAGTCACCAAGAAAGATAAAAGCATGTGGGCAGGATGCTGCACATGTTAGTAGTGTATTTAGCTTGTTTGCATGTTCAATGTCATAATCAGGGGCTCTGTAACAGAGTAAGAACAGAAATGTGATATTTAAGGACAGTTCACAGACAATGGTCTCAGGAATAGCAAGCTCCTGGGTAACTTGGATGTTTTTTAGATGTAGGGACTTTTTATAGAAGATAGCAACACCACCTCCTCTACGGATTTCAGGATCTGATTGGTAAACATGATAGTCTCTTACTGTGGTAATGGAGTCAGGGAGAGATCCGTTGAGCCATGTTTCACAGACAAATATAATGTTGAATTTAGCCTTATTTAGTAAGAGGAGAAATTCAGGTATTTTATTTACATGGCTTCTTACATTGAGTACTTGCATTTAAGGCCAGTTGTGGTTGGAATAGAGGTAGCTAGGGACGGGTGTGTCTAGTTTTGAGTGATGTTGGATTGGATGGGCTGGGGTTGGATGCGGAGTTGTGGGTTGTGTGACTTTCTTTTGATACAATCAGCTTGGTAGTCAATGTATAAGTCTTTTTCTCCATTGTCTAGACGGTTTTTGAGTTCTGCATGGAGTTCATGGGAGCAGATTCTTTGCAGTATGGATAAGTCTGGTCTTGAGCGAAGTTTTTTGTGGTTGGGACTGGTTTTTGCAATGACATTTATTGTATGAATGAATATGCATTTGCTGGACTCATTTTTGCATACAACTCTACAAAATCTTGGGGCCATAGAGCCGTCATAGTATTTGTACCCATGGCCACCTCTGGTTATTTCAATGATATCTTCAGGAGAGATGTTTGTTGTATTTGATTTGCTTATGATATCGCGAACTTTGGTGATATCATCTGATTCGTTGGTGTCTTCGAGACCAAATAAGATGACATTTGGACGTTTCTGTTCACGTTCCATGGTGTCTCTGATGAGTAAGGAAATATTATTTGTGGAATTATTTAAAGGGATAGTAATTATTTGTGGCTGTGGTTTGGTGGTTATTTTTGGTTGTAGTTGTGTTTGTAGATGAGGTAGTGGTTGTGGTTGTTGTGGGATTTGATTTTGAGCTGATAGGTACTCACTTATCTGTGCTGTATTTTTTTTTCCAAGAGAAATTAGGCTTGCTCGTACAGTTGTTTCCAAACATGTTGCTAAGCATTCTTCTACTGAGTGAATGAGTGATTCTATACTTTCAACTCTGTCAGGTAGGGTACTCAGTTTGTCATCAGTTTTGTAACCAGCTACTAGGTTGTTCTTGCATTAGGACCTTAAATGGAAGAGAGAAATCTAACTTCTTTTAGGCTACTTTTTAGGCTAGAAGGACTTGAATGTATTGCAAGGACATTTGCACAATCCTGCTGTTATCTAACTCACTGCAGTAACCTCATCCCCAACTTCAAACAAAAGAAAAGAGATTTTAAACATCCAAACAGCCTGAAGCAATTCCTTATCTAAGAGAAGGAGGCGGGGTGGGGGAGGCTAGTGAATACTCTTGGCTAGATCAAGGCAGCATCCCATGGGAAAAACCTGGTAAAAAGGCTGAAACTTAAGAGCCTAGAGAAAAAGTGAGCAAGAACTTCAATAGGGCTGCTG
This sequence comes from Hydrophis major, assembly GCA_033807585.1. Lineage (NCBI taxonomy): Eukaryota > Metazoa > Chordata > Lepidosauria > Squamata > Elapidae > Hydrophis > Hydrophis major. The sequence goes on from CM066328.1 coordinate 187,791,709, forward strand.
TGTTGTCCAGCCAGTATATGGGAATTTGATAGTTAGGTAGCAATTGTGAGCTGTCCCCTTAAGGGAATGCATCATGGTAAATATAGTTAAGATATCCTGGGAAATGTAGTCCCTGTCATGTGACCACATCTGTAATCCAAATTGGTCACTAAATTGACCCTCGATGGGTTGGAGGAGTTATCCTCACCCTTGGCTGAACTCATGCACTCGTGGTAACTGTTCTACTTCTTTCGTTACAAGATGGGAGAAAAAGGATAGGAGACAAACCATCTTTTTACCTACAAGACAGATATACAAAGGATTGGTCATTAAAGAAGAACTTTGTCACAAATGTGAGTTATGAGGATACCCGATGAACCAATAAAAGTACTTTGTTATGGATGTTTTGTGGAGTTTATCTATCTGCATCTGTACAGGATACAGAACAGCTGCTAACCAAGCACAAGGTCTGCCAGGATTTATTTCACAAAGAAAAGAATATGCTGCTGTGTATCCTCCTCCTCCCCCAATTTGGGATTCACTGAAGCTAAGCAGAAATAAATTTGGTTCAGCTACTGAACCAAGTCAATGTCACAGGATCATAGAAGCCTGAGGTTGCTTTGAACTATTGCAGAATCTTCACATGGAAGATTGTGTGAGAATTACAGAAAATATAACCATTCAGTCAAATAACCCTTCTATAAGCGGTTGCTTTTTAATGGATGAATCTTGACCTCCTCCAATTTTCCGGGGAAGACTGTGACCTCCACAACTGCAGTACAGGTAGTCCTTGACTTACGACCACAATTGATCCCAAAAGTTATGTTGCCAAGTGAGGCATTTGCTAAATGAGTTTTGTTCCATTTTTCTTTCTACAGTTGTTAAAGGAATCGTTGCAGTTGTTAAGTTAGTAACACGGTTGTTAAGTGAATTTGGCTTCTCCATTGACTTTAGTTATCAGAAGGATACAAAAGGTGATCCCCAGACCCTGGGACACTGAAACCATCATAAATGTGAGTCAGTTGCTAAGCATCTGAATTTTAATCACGTGACCATGGGGATGCTGCAATGGTCATAAGTGTGAAAAAACACTCAGAGGTCACTTTTTCCAGTGCCATTGTAACTTTGGACATACTAAATGAACGGTTGTAAGTCGAGGATTACCTCTGCTGATACCAAGTGTCCGAAGTACAGGATGTGAACAGAATAAAAAGGCTGCAACGAGAACTTTGATTGGGTTCCTTAAGTAAAGGATTTTCTTGAGCTACATGGGATTCTTTTAAACTTTTCAGGCTGCAGAATCTGTTAGAAAAGTTTTGTGCAGTTTTAGTGATAATAATAAAAAAAATTGGCTGTGTTCCACAGAATTTTTTCTTTCTTTTTCTTTTTGCCCTTATTTCCTCCCAGAATTATAGCAACTTCTTGTGCCTTAATTGATTCTTCAACTATGGAGCAGCAGGCCAGCTCAAAAAACATTTAAGTTAAATTTGCCTAGCTTGCAAATTCTCCCCCAGTTAGTGGGAAAACGTGCAAATCTATTGACATTGTTTTTTCTCTCTCAGGCATTGTATGGAAAAGTAAACAAGTTACGCAGCAAATGTTCAGAATGCCTTTTCTTATTACAGGTGTTTCTGCACAGCTCACCAGTACCAGGCTGAGGAGAAACACTTCAGTTGGGACACCATTCTGGATGGCTCCAGAGGTAGGTTATAACTATAATGTGCTGTGTGTGTTGCTTATCTTGTTTTTTGTAGTCCTGCTAGATATACTGCCCTAATTCTCTAAATCAGTGGGGGGGGGGGAGAGGTTAGGGTTTTTTTTTGACAACTTTAAGATCTGTGAATTTCAACTCCCAGAATTCTTCAGCCAGGGAAATCTTAAACTTACCTGTTCTAAATCCTTTGATGACTAGCATTATAGCTGACAGAAATAAAAGTTTAGGACTTCCCTCGATTTATATACTAAAAATGGATAATGAAATAATCTAGCTTTTTATCTAGAATTGTGATTTTGAAGTGAGTCTTATTCATTTATTCATTCGTTCATTCATTTGTTCATTCTTTTAATTTATAGCTTTCTATACTCCATAGTGATTTCATTCAGTCTTTAAATATTTGCTGTTCAGACTGAGGAACATGTTCTATGTTTTCTTCACTTCATTTAATAATGCAATTGGACTTTCAAAGATGGTGATAGCCATAACAGGGCTGCTGATAAAGAAAAGTGAGGGCAGACATTCACATTTAAAAAGAGATAGGCCTAAGAGGACAGAAGCTTAGAGAGGTACACCAAATGCATTCGGTAGAAGTAGAGTAAATATCAGATGAAAGAAAGAAAACAAAAGTAGAAGTTGGAAAAGTAGAGTGGACAAAATAGTTGAAAGGACTAAAGAGCACTTGGAAAATGAACAGACTTGCTATGACATGAGGAAACCCTGCAACACTTTTGAGGATCTCTTGTGTTATTAATCCTGCTTGTTAATGATTCAGTTTGTGCAATTCCTTTCCCAATGCTTGATTTACTGCATTTTTCAGCTCAAACTTGTAAAACACAACAAACAAGATATGTGGTATTTCTCCCACCCCTTGACTGATGCTTGTTTTATCCTAGGGAGAAAAATTGCTGAGTGGAGATTTATATTCACTTATCTCCTCAGTTACTAAACATGCTTTATTATTTGAGCCTGCTTTTTGTCTAGAAATAGAAGGTTGAGGAATGCCCTAAAAACTACAGAAAGTCTTTTGTTTGGTCATTAAAAATAATATTTTAAAGAGTGATGTGTACATTTGTGGGCCTGTAAAAGCCCTAAATAATTTAGTGAAAGTTAGACAGTCTATGATCTGAATCCTTGTTTGGCACAGCCTGCAGAACTGCTCGTGATCACAATTATTGAAAAACAATGATGCTCTTTGGATGCCAGGACAGCGTAGATCCTCAAATAGGATCATCACTGGGGGAAAAACAGAAGAGAAAACATACTTCATACAAAAGCCCAAGAAGATCATCAACAAAATCATTTTGTTTTGAGGCTCCAACCACCATAAAGTTGCCCTTCTCAGCATTAACCCATGCCTTGTCCCTTTAAAACAGAAATGTCTCTAACGGAAGAAAAACAAAATTATGAGGAGATGATGTGATGAATTAGATGTGGGGAGACCTAGCTTCTAGTCTTTCTTTAGGCACTGAAGCCATCTGGGTGACCTTGGGCCAGTCACTTTCTTTCAGCCCTAATCATCATTAGGCTCTGGGACAGAAAGCGAGGAGTCTTTCCCCTGCCCTTGCTGCCTCATGCATGGATAAGCTTTAGTGTAAGAATTCGGCAAATGGAATGCAAAACAAACAGGCCCTGCAAACTATCAAGACAAATGCTAAGACAAACAACTAAAAAGCCTCTCGCGGTATGATTTTTTTTAGGGAGCTGGGAGTCCTGCTTTAAAAGACGACGTACTGTAATTATAACAGAGTTCCATACATGCTCTCTAAACAATAACTTGAAATATCAAATGTGTATTTCACATGCTTCTATCCATTCAGCATCTTTAATTAAGGTATTTCAAAATATATATTTGAGCAAGGAAAGCTAGCTCCTGACAGAAATTACAGAACTATGAAACTGCAAATAGAAAGGTCAGTCTTAATATTTAAAATGATTTGGCAATAAACATTGTATTGGATTTATTTGGAGTGTGCCTGAATGCCTGCTCCACACAGTGCTGCCTTTCCCCTCAGCATCTCTTATCCACTGCTCAGTGACCCTGAACATGGGGCTGAAGGTCAGCCCTAAGTTAATAGCTTTAGGTTTCTTTACTCTCTATTTAGGTAATATTTGTTCTCTTACTGGAATGGTTATTTTATTCTATGCTGCAATGCCATTTAAATAAGAGGTAGAGTCTGTTCAGTTTTAGAAAAATAATATCAGTGTTTCTCAACCTTGGGAGACTTTAAAATGCATTGTTGGCTGGGGAATTCTGGAAGTTAAAGTCTACATGTTTTAAAAGTTGCTGAAATTAAGAAACACTGATATTATTTAGACAAAAATCAGGATATATAATAAAGTTTACTTTTCAGATGTCTCAAAGGCATTTGAGAGTTTGGTATAACTATATTTTTTATAGTTGTGGATAAATTTTATTGGGTCAAGACTAGAGGGTACAGCAATGAAAAAACAAACAAGATGGATGTGTGATTTTATGTGTGTGTCCTGTATCAATAAGCACATGCTTATTGATACAGGATACATTTTTGCTTTTTTCATAAGTGGTTTTTTTCCAAGTGCAATATTAAATTGTAGCACTAGGAACTGTGTTCTTTTGCGGGGTTTTCTACAGTTAAGAATCATTGAAATATTCTGAAACGTGAATATTTCTGTTGCATATTATTTAGGTGCTTTAAGTTTCTAGGTAGGTTTAGGAAGGATGCAAAATGTGGGAATAAATATAGCGAAATTACTTTTAACTTTTATATACTGTATGGTCTTTCCATGCAAAATGGCATTCGAATAAATTAGTATACAGTATAAAAAGATGTAGTTAAAACACAGAACCATATTAAATCATAAAACTAGCACACTTAATTAAAAAGAAAAAAAGAAACAGCGTATGCAGGTTAAATCAGCTCGAAATGAAAAAAAAAACCCTCTACCTGAAAAAAAAACCCTCTATCTTCCCCAAACCCCAAAAACTTTAACCTTAGACTGACTACTATTGACCTCACTCCTTTCCTAGGAGGTCAGTAGGGGGCGTGCATAAGCGCACCAACGTGCCTACCATCCCTGTCCTATTTCTTTTATTTTTCTTATATGTACCCATTTCATATATTCATAACTTTGTGTATACTTATACCTATTATCTTGTAAGCAATTGATAAATCAAATAAATAAATGAATGAATGAATGAATAAAATGGTCTTTGCCAACTTCCAAAGGGCATCTTAGATAGCTTCAGTTGGCTTCAGTTATCAGCAAACTTCAGAGATCAATAATGAAAATTGAGAAAGTTAATCTTTCATCGTGCCAATAAGTATCTGTCCTATAGTAACAAGTTATAAAGAAGAATCTTAAGTATCTGGAGACTCGTATGATTTATTATGATGTACACAACAATGTGAAACCATACCTGTCAATTCTTTAGCTGGGGTTGGCACTGAGTTCTTCTCAAGAACCTAGGATGTCATTATATATCGGCGTAGTATATATGTGCAGTCCAAGCAGTGTGGCCTTTTGTAATTAACAGATGGAAATTTTGTCAATTGCAGATTTTCTAAGTGCTGTCCAAGATTTTTGGGGGTATGGCATCCTGTGTGATGATAATGACTGAGACCATTATAGCCCATTTATGACATAACTTTTCAACTTCACTTTTCAGATACTGACTCTTCATAGTCTTCTCCAATTTTTCTATTTTACTGTCCCCTGGTATCCCCACATTACTATCACTTTATTTTTTTCAACCACAGTTAAATCTGGTGTGTTATGAGCCAAGATGTATCAATTTGAATTCAAAAATCATTCAATATTTTAACCTGCTCATTTTTTACTACTTTTTCCAATTCTATTAGTTTATTGCACAAGCTAAATATATGTTTTACTATTTCCTCTGCTTCTTTGTACAATCTGCCCAGTGATGGGATTCAAATTTTTTTTACTACTGGTTCTGTGGGCATGGTTTGATGGTGTGGCAGGGGAAGGATACTGTAAAATCTCTATTCCCACCCCACTCCAGGGGAAGGATACTGTAAAATCTCCATTCCCTCCGCATTCCTGGGGGAAGGTTACTGCAAAATCCCATTCCCTCCTCACCCCACTAACCTGATTTTTAGCTCTGTTCTCCTGTGCAGGGCAACTAAAGAAGACCCAGTCGAACAGCTGGGACTTGGGAGGCAGAGGTAGTATTTTCCAGTTCTCCGAACTATTCAAAATTTTCACTACTGGTCCTCCAGAACTGGTCAGAATCTGCTTAATATCACCTCTGAATCTGCCCTTTGAATCATTTGATAATTTTTCAGTTCTGGCCTTGATTGCTTCAAATGAAATAGCTTGTTCTTATGCAGCCAAAATCAAGCCTTCAGTTTCTTCTTTTAATGTTCCAATTATAATTGGAATATAAGCCATTGATCGGTTTTTACCTTTATCCATTTTCCCCTTGATCTTTTGTAGAAATTGATGATGTAATTCTTTTTCTTGCCAGCATTCTATTTGTGGTTTTATTTTATTACATTATTTTGAAAGTCATGATCTGCTTTACATTCAGTAGCTTTCTATTTTTAACTTGCATCAATGCTTGTTCTTGGCTGTCTTTTACTCAGCCAATGCATGCTTCTTTTCCTCAACAGTAAACCTCTGACTCCTTTCTGTAGGGATTTCTATAATCTATCAATATCACTATGGGGATACCATGTATAGTGAATAGTCATGAGTTTTTCTCCTCTCTTTTTGGTCCAACTGTCCAGTTCAGTTTTGTCCAGTTAATACTATAGTTCCAGCCATGTATTGTATCACAGGTACAGCCCAAGTATTGGTAACTTTAACCGATAGTTTCCAATGTTCAATTTTGTCTTGAGCATTTTTCTCTCTCTTTAGATGTATTCATACTCTTATTCTTGTAGGTTGCTCAGTCAGACGGATGGATTTGACATTTTTTGCTCATCTGTTGAGTCCTTCCCAAAGACTTGAGATAGGCAAATGTTGGTATTCAATCATATTAAATGTATTGTTGTGGGATGTAAGGTGTTCCAAGTAAAGCTGTCTTTTACAATTGATTGATGATGTTCAAGTATGCTCCAGATATTTTGGAATTTCACCCAAGGCTCACTAACACTATGAGGAGGAACCTTTGGTCTCCAACTCTTGCTCAATCTTCTACCTTACAGGGCTGACAGAGTCACTTGCTCAAATTTTCCAAGCTTGAGTATGGACTTGATCCTGGTTCTTTTCAGTTCTGTTTAACATCTTAACCATTACACTGGGTCAAACTCAATAAATTCATTCAAACTCAAGGATCATTCATTACCAGCAGTCTCAACATAATTTTTTTTAAATGTCACCTCTATCCTAGGGGTGGGATTCAAATTTTTAACAATGTGGGAGTGGTTTAGGTGGTGTGCGTGGCTTGGTGGTCATGTTATTGGCTTGGTATGGCCAACTCAATATCACTCACATAGAGCCACACATCTCCTCGCCTGGCCTCTCATGACTGTGGGGATGCTGCAACAGTCATAAGTGTGAAAAATGGTTCATAAGTCACTTTTTTCAGTGCCATTGTAACTTTGATTTTGTATTTTGTAACTTTGAATGGTCACTCCACACAAGCAAAGGACCAGCAAAGGAGGAAAAAAAACCTCCAGAGACGTTCCTGAGGCAGGAAGTCCAGTCCTGCCAAGAATGTAATAAGGCTTAACAGAGAGGCAGTGTCTGTAAGCAACACCACAATGTTTCCTTCCTGCCTTTCTTACAGGATTAGGCCAGTAATTTCTTCTAACAACCAGTTCTCCAAACTGCTTAGAATGTTAACAAATGGTTCTAGCGAATAGGTGCCAACTGGTAGAATCCCACCCCTGCTCTATCCATGAAAAATTGCCAGCCATCTCCACTGTACTGTAACCTGAATTTTCTTGAACTTCCATCCAGCATTCCACATACCACTGACCCACACTTTCAAATATCATAGTTGTAAGAAGTGTCTAGGTAGGCTGTAGCTCCATTCAGCAAAGGTTATTCTGAATGCACATTCTGTGATGAAAGAAATTGGGATCAGTCATGCATTGGCATTGTAGAGCAAATGGCCTCATCCAGCTAAATATTTTCTTTGGCTTCTTTTGGGTTTTTTTCAATTTCCCATTCCAGCCTACAGGTATCCTGGTGATCTCTAATCGAAGTACCAAATGGAATTGATCCTGCACATCATTTTCAGATCAGCCAGGATGGCACTAAGGAGAGGCCTCTCCCCATCCCCTATTTACTTCCCAGATTAAACACCATATGTTTCTAATTAGAGTTTGAAAACAGAAAGCACATTGTAGTTTCTCTCCAACTTTTAATATTAAATTTGATGTCAAGCACCCTGGAAATTTTTTATGGGAAAGCAAAAGACAGTCACTCAGATAAGTTCTACAGCATCCTGGAATTGATAGAATAGAATAGAATAGAATTCTTTATTGGCCAAGTGTGATTGGACACACAAGGAAATTGTCTTGGTGCATATGCTATCAGTGTACATAAGTTCTCAGTGTACATAAAAGAAAAGATACAAACTAGAAATATGAAGATAGTTTTACTACTATAGTCTTTTAGAACATTTATTAACAACTTCCATTTTTCCTACTATAGTTGAGAAAATATATAGACTATTCCCTTGGTGCTATGAGTAAATGAAATTAAATTGATGAAAATCAAATGCTTTTGACAAAGCTTTGTATCTGGTTACTTTGGCTAGCTGTGCTGCTTTTTTAAATATAAGGATAATAATTTAATATTGATTCCCCCCCCATAATATGCACTGCACATTATAATGTATGTCAATTCATTTTTCCTTTAAGCTGCCGAATCTCATCAGCTACTTGACTATTAACCTCATGAATGCAGAACTCTTTCCCTCAGAAGGCATTGCTCTTTGCACTCCCAGCTTCCTTCCAGTGGACTGGCTCACATAGAACAAACCTCCTGTTCCCTAGTCATAGCATTTCAACCTTCCCTTTCTTTAGGCCTACAGAAAGTGGGATTTATATTCTTTGCCTTCTAGAGCCCAAGCCACATCTTTATGATTTGATACACTGCAAAATATTTGAAGGATCATTTGTGCCATCGTGTGTCTGTCTGCACTTTGGAACTATCCTCCTTGAGATTTGAACCATGCAAAGTACTTATACCTTCTCCATTATTTGGCTGCCTGCACCAATCTCTTTGTTTTTGTATCAATCTACATGCTAATTTCCAATTCTCCCTCATCATTAACCATCAGTCCATGTAAGCCTTATTTCCATTGTCATGATAATATTATAAGATGTGTATATTACACACATCAATATTATATGACTTTTTGGTCTTACATTACATTACTGAAAGTGGTGTCAAAAAGTAAAATGTTGATTCCTGTAACCAAACTGGAAGAGTTTTAATAGATTAGGGTTATTACATTTGTTGTACAGATAAACCAGCTTTTCCTAAGCAGAATTGTGAGGCCTTTTACCCGTTTACATCTAGCCATCTAACCACTTCTGTGGGACATGGGTGGATAAGAAGCATAGAAAATAAATAAAAACCATGACCCCGAGAACGTCTTTTCAGTGCCAGATCCCCATCATTGCCTTTATCTCATCCCAGTTCAGAGTAAGACAGGTTGTCCTAGAATGTATCAGTGCTAAAATTAGCACTTCCACCCTTATTCAAAAACCATCCAAGGGCAATCTATTTGTCAGGCATTCATTTTTTCCCCAAAATAAGACCCAACTGGAAAATAAGCCCTACCATGATTTTTCAGGATACTCATAATATAAGCTCTACCCCAAAAATAAACTCCAAAAATAAGCTCCAAAAATTAATATAAGACCAGGTCTTATTTTCGGGGTATCTTTCATGGCTGACCATGAAAGGACCTGACCCTAACCCTAACCTGAACCAAAAGCAGTAGAGATAAAATAGGCATTGGCTATGGGGCAGCAAATGTCATATTGATGTAGATTTCTGTTCAGGTCAAGGTTGGGTGGAAAGTCACGACAATCCTGGTATTCACTGAAGGCATAACTGAATTATGACTTGTGATTTTGTTAAAAAAACAACAACTCTATTGATCCCTCTGAACCTTAAATAGCCCCAACTCAGCAGACCTATCTCAATCACTCCTGAGTCTTGGGAAGTATTTTTTTTCTCTATGTATCTCTCCATTTCTTTCAAAGCATCTCCTCCTGAGACATGATAACTGCTACATTAACTATTGCCTTTTCTAAATTGGTGGAGTTTGTTGAGACAGCTCTTCAATGCAAAGTGCTGACTTAGCCATTTCCCCCCCTTTTTTCTCCCAAAACTGGAAGTCTTTTAAGCTGTGCATATACTCATTTGTTTATGGCTCAATTAATTAATTAGATTTGCTGTCCACTGTCTCTTTCTTATAGATTGTTCTCATTGTGTTTATCAGTCATACATGCTACTAGTGAACTGAAGTTTCTGTCTATAAATTAGATTTATGTTTTCCCCAAGTCATAAAAAGGAAACATCAAGAACAATCTTGAAATTTATAGAAGTACACTTAACTTAATATATTTATGGATGGGGAAATCCCTGAAATAGCTTTCCCTGTAGGCAGAAAATGAGGTGTGACTATTGGGAGAAAATTTGGATAGCCACAAGAGGGTTATATAATGACATAGTCTGAAGAAGAGGAAGTCTCAATGGTTGGAATAGAATTTGATTTTGTTGTGAATTCCATTTGCTAATGTTGAATTGGAAGCCATAATTGTATGCTGCACCATGTGCCCTTTTCTATTTCTTTTTGATTGATAACACTATGTGAGCTGAATATGTTTCTCAAGTTTATTGCCTATCTACATCCATAGTTACAAAGGTCATTTCTTCTAGGACATTCCACTTTAACACTCTCTTAGTGGTACATTAAGTTCCATCTGTATTGTGACTTCTTGAAATAATCTCAGTGATGTTAGAAAGAAGAGCCAAAATATAGAAACAAGGGCTATACCCTATTTTGCCTTCTCAATTATGAGCATGGATATACTTTTCTCAGCTTAATTGTCCATACCACTGCTGAAATGAAGTATGATTCACAAAAGTTTAATATCATAATAAGTATGTTCATCTTCAAGATGCCATGCTTTTTGGCCTTTTGTTGGTAATCAATTATTTTAAGAGTTTACTGAAGCTAGGATGATGATGATGATGATGATGATGATGATGATGATGATGATGATAATAATAATAATAATAATAATAATAATAATAATAATAATAATAACAATACTCCAATTAAACTGCTAAAGAACTAGCACCTGTGATCTCACAATTTTGTGTACATAACAGTAATAAATACTTATAGAAAAGCTGCACTTTCCTTATCCTTTACATACATATAAGTTATAGGAATAGAAGATAATGCTGCTTAAAATTGGAAATGTAATGAATAACTACAGAACTTATTTCAATTGCTATAATCTCTTGTAATGTTCAGCATCATGAATTTAATTTCCTGAACTGCCTTCTGTGGGTAATATTAAATAGTCGGACTTCTAGTTGAGCATTTAAGTTGTAACTATAATAAGAAATATATGAATGGACACTGGTTATAAGGCATAAGTGGGTATGTGTATAATTTTATTTAATGGGGACATTACTGTCTCAGAGGTTAATGTGGTGTGTTCATTGTCTTTTATCTAACAGGTTATTGCTTGTGAACAACAGTATGACTATTCTTATGATGCCCGTTGTGATGTGTGGTCTCTTGGGATCACGGCTATTGAGCTTGGTGATGGAGATCCACCTTTGTTTGACATGCATCCTGTGAAGACCCTTTTTAAAATCCCAAGGTAGGGCACTAGGTGTCTCTCTTGGCTTACTGGATCTTTCTTGCACTGACAACAGCAATTCAACAGTGAAAATACCTATTTGGTGCATCATTACATCTTATATTACGTTAATTGGAAGATATGTAGCAATAAACGTTACTGTTGAGAAGGTCTGAATATAAGCAGCAAGATATTTTAGAAAAAGAATATTCGGATTTTTATTATAGAAGGTTTTTTTTTTTAAAAAAATATATGATTTACTTATTTAGCTTTTGTAAACCACTTTCCATTTCAAAAATAATTTGTCTCCCAACAAGGGCAGATTATACTCTAAAAATACAATGTTTTAATGGGCTATTTCTGAAAGAAGAATGTTTGAATGGTTCAAATAGAAGCTTTTTAAGTATGCCGGATCTGCAGCATCTATTTTCTTTCTTTTATTTTCACACAAAAAATAAGATATTATTTATAAGCATACTTGAAAGTACAAGGAACCTACACTTCCTTCCACAAGATTTGTTTGGTCTGTTTCTCCTAGCAGGAAGCAAAAGACAGGGGATTTCAACTATGAAGTATAAATTAATTGCCGGACATTTATAATAAATAGGCTTTCCGAAACATTTGCTTTAAACTGATTGTCAGTTTGGAATAGCCTGCCACTTCTGTGTTCCACTTTCAGAAGAAAAGATACCCACCGGCAATTAGAAAATTAAAACCTTAGACAATTGGAATATTTGACCCTTTCTTATCTATACAATCACACAATTATCATGGGGCTTTTTACCGGGTTCTCCCAATTGCTATTTGCATTTCTGATTAAGTCTATTTATATGTAGATGAAGCTTTCCAACATTCTGCACAGTATTATCTCTGTCCCACAACTGGGTCCAAGAGCTGCTTTCAGAGATTATTCAAACTTAAACAGCAATTCATTTTTTTTAAAAAATTGCCCTATAGAACGCACAGCAGCAATTAAAGTGAGGGAGAGTTCAAATATATAAACTAATGCCCATACATTTTTATCAGATAGAAGTTGAAAATGGCTTGAAAGAACAATAGTCTTGATGGAGTATGCCAAATATCAGCAGGTCAAAGAAAGGTGTATGGAAAGGGCATGTGAATTTTTTTCCTTCCAGGCCATGATGTATCTCATTCTTTTCATGAGTGCTTTAGTTCGCATGCCAAATTAATACTTTCTATACTTCTTACATGAGACAAAATACTGCACTTAGCAAGAAAGCTCCTTAAATGGCTGTCTTTAAAAAAAAAAAAAAAACAATAAAATCCAAATTCTTTTACATGAGAAAAATGTATAGCTCAATCAGGAATATTCATAGAAGTCACAAAAGAAACTGGAAAAGATCCTTGTATATGAGTATATCAAAGAAAAAATTACCAAATTACCAAAACATTGTGCTAATTTCTTACAAATGTTTTTCTTGAGGCTTACCAGGAAGTTTTGAGCCATACACTGATAGACAAATGCAAAATGAATGGACAGCTTTGAGAAAAGTCAGGAGAACATGAGATTACATAGCTGATATAAAATGGATTTATTTATCAGGTTTCTAAGATTATCTTTAGCAATTCAGGTGGATTTCAGTATGAAAAACAGTTCAAAACAGTATGGCATATAGAATAAAAATAAGTAAACATCCAGAAAAAAAACTATAAAAACAGAACACACACAAAATTCCCCAAGAAGTTCACAATAACCTGAGTCCAAGGCTTGGGAGAAGAGCCAGGTTTTTGAAGCCCATTTCCATGAGATTATTTTTATTGTATTTATTTTATCTTATTTGTTGGTCAAACATGTACAAGATAACAAGTATAAGTATGAACATAAACAAGAACAAAGGGAGTAAATATAGATAAATGGGTACAGTAAGACAAGGATGGTAGACACGCTGGTGTGCTTATGCACGCCCTCTTTAAGGACCTCTTAGGAATGGGGTGAGATCCACGGTAGACGGTTTGAGGTTGAAGCTGTGAGGGGTTGAGATTAGGGAAACACTCATACAGATCTTTCCAGAGAACAGTCATTGTGCAGGCAAAAGAAGATCTTCTTCCTGGCTCTTTTCAGATGGTATTGTTTAATTAGTGGATTTCAAAGAATTCCAAGTCTGTCAAAAATTACAGGACAAACAGAAACGATTCCTCAGATAGCTAGGTCCCATTCTAAGAAAAGCTTTATAGGTGATTATTAACACTTTCAATAGTACCCCAAAACTCTACTCAGGAGCTGCACAGTTACTGCCCATGCTGCCACACTTTGGTTAGCTGCACCTTCTAAATGATCTTAAAAGGCAGCCCCATATAGAAGACAATGAGGTAACTAGAATAGAATAGAATTCTTTATTGGCCAAGTGTGACTGGACACACAAGGATTTGTCTTGGTGCAAATGGTCTCAGTGTACATAAAAGAAAAGATACATTGGTCAAGAGTCAAGAATCATCAGGTACCACACTTAATAATAGTCAGAGGGTACAATAAGCAATCAAATCATACTAGGAAGTTGTCAATATAAATCGTAAGGATACAACCAATGAAGTTACAGTCATATAGTCACAAGTGGGAGGGGATGGGCAATAAGGAGTGATGAGAAGTTTAATAGTAATAGTGGTGCACACTTTGTAAATAGTTGGACAGTGTTGAGGGAATTATTTATTTAGCAGAGAGATGGCATTCGGGAAAAAACTCTCCTTGTGTCCAGTTGTTCTGGTGTGCAGTGCTCTATAGCGTCGTTTTGAGGGAAGAAGTTGAAACAGTTTATGTCTGGGTTGTGAGAGGTCTGTAAATATTTTGACAGCCCTCTTTTTGACTTGTGCAGTACACAGGTCCTCGATTGAAGGCAGGTTGGTAACTATTGTTTTTTTTTTCAGTTCTAATTATCTGTTGAAGTCTGTGTCTGTCTTGTTTTGGGTTGCAGAACCAAACCAGACAGTTGTAGAGGTGCAGATGACAGACTCAATAATTTAAAAAAAAAAACCTAAGGTGTAAGTAATTGCTCAAAGGTCTTCTCAGTCCGGGAATGGGTTCAAGCAGCATAAAATGAATGTGTGCAAAGGTTTTCCTGACCATAGGAATACTGCAATCCCATTCAAAACTAAAGAAAGAAAACTTTTTGGATTGAATAATCCCATAGCTACCTGGGTTTGTTAAGGCTGAGCCTAAGTCTTTCTTCTGCATCCAGATTCCTACAGGCTTCAGACTCTGGGACAAGGCTTTGATTTGATTCGCTTGGTCAGACAAGGTGTAATCAGGGTGTAATCAGCTACTGGGTGTAATCAGCATAGTAGTAATACTGGGTGTAATCAGCATAGTAGTACTGGGTGTAATCTGGGTGTAATCAGTATAGTAGTAATAACATATGACTACAAACTGGGTGTAATCAGCATAGTGGGGTGTAATTTACTGGGTGTAATCAGCATAGCAGTAATAACACACGACCACAAAATCATTATGACCTTGCCTAGCACCATCAGCCTTGTGTAGATGTTGTGTAGAAGAAGCAAAAGCTCTTTGGTGCTCCACAAATCAAAAGCTTTGGGTTCATTCTTTCCCACTTATTAGCAATGACTCAAACAAACAACAGAAAAAGGAGAAGAATAACCCCAATGCCATGCCCTCCTCTCTTAATTCCTGTAAGCAATCCAGAAAGATACCATGATTGTTGCTAATGAAAGCTGCTAATGGATCAAGAAGAGCCAAGATGGCTGCTGCACTCCTATCTTGATTTTACAAGAGCTTATCAACCAGCACAATCTGCTCTATCTCGGAGGGCAGGCGCAAGAATGGAGACGAGACATCGGATAGTGACTCCAAACTCTTTATTAGTGACTTCAGGAACAGAGCTAAAAGGTACGGCAGCAGCAGCCCTTTTTATAGAGCTGGCTGCTGTCAAAGCGTCCAATGGTTTAAGTTTGCCGCGCTTGGGCCGTCCAATCGCGGCAGCCCATTAACTAGCCAATCGGATCAGCCTTGCACAACCAATTGCGACCCGCTGTTAACGGACCAATCAAACTTGCAGGATTGTGAGCCTGCTGTGGAAAAGGCCAGTCAGGTTTGCAGGCTTACGAGCCTGCTAGTTCGGAACACAATCAGTTCTATCTCAGTTCTCTGCCCTGATCTGAAACCAGACTGAACAGGGTCTACTCTTATTACTATTATTTATTTAAGTTTGTAGTAGCCACCCAACTCTAAGAGACTCTGGGTTATAAAACTAAACAAACGAGCAAAACCAATTGTAACACAGACAGTGCAGACTAAATGAAACATAATACAACAAGAAATCACAGTGGCCTCAAAAATGCATTAACCTGAAGTTTAAGAGCTTTCTGGAACCCCAGAGGAGAAGGTGCTGTCCCTATATTGGGCAAGGATTCTGTTCTAGAGGTGGAGGCTATGACAGAGAAGGCATGCTTCCTTGATGCCGTAAACTTGGAGTGTATCCACTCTAATGTACAGACTACTCAGACATCCAGGCTCTATGCCATGCCTAGATTAATTGTCTATTAAGCTGTTTCCTTCAAGGCCCGCTGAAATCACCACAAGACCGTCTTCTCAATACCTTTTCCTAGAAAGCCCTTCTTGGAATGTCAGGACAGTAGGACTAAAACATCTTAGTTACTTGCTAGAACTTGGTTTTTTTAAAAAGTTAAAAGTTGCCTAGGAACAGCCTGACCTTCCCTGCTGTAACAATTGGTATTTCTCAGTTAAGCTGCACACGCCTTCTACTTTAGCAATTGTTTGTTAGCCCAAATATCTGAATAGATGGAAAAGGGCTCAAAAGGAGCTTTTTGACTCTGGGCCAAACCGTATGTGACATTAATTCCATGGTTTTGCCCTTGAGCATGAATAGCCAGTGCTGAGATCCAATCTTAACTCTTTTGCCACTATGACAGGACATTTGTATATTGCTGTAATTATTGTTATGGAGTGCCAAAAACTAAGCAGCATTTTATCTGGAAACAGATGAAGTCAGTTGAGTTCAGTAACAGGACAGGCAACATTATGAAGTATTGATTTGCTGTACTTGACTCATTTTTGCAGAACTTTTTTTTTTCTTTTCTTTTCCTATTATTTTGACTTCATTAATTCTGCCTCGTTGTTTTAGCTGACTGGGCTGAACTGCCTCCTATTTAAGGGACTCTAAATGATGCTCCTAAGAGAAGGAGGTTTTCAGGATCCTCTCTACCATTTTCTGCCAACGATAGTTGGAAGTCATGTTTACTTCTGTACCTCTTACAACTTGCAGAAAGGTTTTCATTTGCTTTCCCAGATGAAACAAGGTTCAGTTCTTTATAAAAAATAATTTGATAAAGCCCCTTTAGAGGGAACTGTGTGAGGCCCAGGACATGGCAATAAGAGTGATGAGCAGATGCATCCCAAAGAGACCTTGAGGGCAGATTTAGGGGTGCGTTAGAAAAAAAAAAAAACATCACTTTTACTGATTGACACCGTATGAAAATCCCTGCATTTGCAAAAGCTATTCTGAAGTTAAGCTGACCTTGTCGAAATATTCTCATACTTCTTCACCTACCACTTCTTATTACCATTAATCGGCAATTAGGACCATTCTGCGGTGGTGCGGTGGTTAGAGTGCAGTACTGCAGGCTACTTCTGCTGACTGCTGGTTGACTGCAATTTGGCAGATTGAATCTCACCAGGCTCAAGGTTGGCTCTGCCTTCTGTCCTTCCGAGGTTGGTAAAATGAGGACCCAGTTTGTTGGGGGCAATAGGATGACTCTGTAAACCACTTAGAGAGGGCTGTAAAAAGCACTGTGAAGGGGTATATAAATCTAAGTGCTATTTCTATTCCATTCTGTATACTACTAAAATTAGTCGATCAATGTACTGTAAACTAGAATTTATCTTAACTGATTTATTCAAGCAAGCAAGCAAGCAAGCAAACACCATAGTCCATGTTTAAAAATTGCTTGATTTAAGCTGTAGTAATATAATCCCCACTTTTCTGGTTTAGAGAAAACAGCAAGCTGCTATTAATAATGTTTCTAAGCTTTTCCTTGGGGCTGCTTCAGAGAACAGAATGAGGAAGTGGGACTGGAGCCACTTAAAGACATGTTTTTGTTATGGTACAGTAAACTATCAATATGTAATCATCAAATCCAGTGGTGGGATTCCAATCTTTTTGCTACTGGTTCTGTGGGCATGGCTTGGTGGGTGTGGCATGACTTGGTGGGCATGGCTTGGTGGCCACGACAGGGGAAAGATAGTGTAAAATCTCCATTCCCATCCCACTCCAGGGGAAGGTTACTGCAAAATCCCATTCCCTCCCCACCCCACTAGCCTGCTTTCCAACTCCCTTCTCCTGTGCAGGGCAACAAAAGAAGACCCAGCCGATCAGCTGGGACTGGGGAGGCAGAGAATAGATGGGGGTGGAGCCAACCAGAGGTGGTATTTACTGGTTCTCCAAACTACTCAAAATTTCTGTTACCGGTTCTCCAGAACTTGTCAGAACCTGCTGAATACCACCTCTTATCAGATCATGTCTGAATACAGTTATTGGATCAGAGCTAATGAGCATAGTGCTTTGTATATTTCATTTATTTATTCCTGCAATGGAGATTCTCATTCACTCTTCGGTGTAATTGAGGTTTGGATCCACTGATGCACTTATAACGCTGATTTCATGGTTATCATATTGAGATTATAATAAAATAAGTTGTTTTAAAAGTATCACTGTGTTGAGCTTTACATTACAATTGTTTCAGATCACTAAATCTGGAAAAATTTACATAATTTCACACAAATTTAAATTCTCTGTTACTGTATATTTTGGATGTAGAAATGTACAGGACAGATGCATGTTGTTCTCCAGATCCAGTTAGATTAAATTCCAGATAATCACATTGAAATTCCATAACTGTAGCATTCTTTAATTATTATATTATTATAATATAATAAATATAATGTACATTCCTTAATATATCATTTGTATAAAAAGACAAATGATGATATATTAAGGATAATATATATAACAATTATTAAGCCTAACAAAGCATGATGCAATACTTGTAATGTATATAATTTAAATTGTGGTTGTTTAAAGGAATATTCTTTAGATGACTTGCAATTCCATGTTAGAATGCCACTTATCCCATGGGATATACAGTTAAGAATAATTAATGCTATTTAATACCCTAAAATCATCTTGCATTAGGCACAATTGGGGTGGGAAGAAGTTTGTTCTATAAATAGATTTATTTATTACAGTGATTTATATGCTACCTTCTTGTCAGACTCTAAGTAGCTCACAATATTAAAATAATAAAATTCCATTCAACAAAATATAAAATTGTGGTTGTGGTTGCTGCTGCTGTTGTTGTTCCTCAGCCATCATTCTTTTTCAGTAATGTAATTAAAAAGAATATTATTATGAAGTAATCCTTTGCACCAGATAAGCATAAATTGAATTATATGTAGACTTATTCCATTTTTAAAATTAGTTATGGTGTAATAACTATTACTTCTCCAACATTAGGGAAGATTTGGCTTAATGATTATGATTTACAGTACTTTACAATTTGTACACATGCAGGTGAAAGAGATTGAAAAAGTCAGATCCCACACCATGAACATCATTAAGTGGACAATTTTCCTTTTGTAAATTAGATCCTTCTGTTGAAGATTTGAAAATACATTCTAGAGACAGATGACATGTTAACAAAATCATTTCATGGTTGAATGTCTTCTTGGTATGATTTATGTTTATTTGAAGGCACTGGAGGTCATTATTTGGGAGATTTATGAGCTAGTCAAAAATATATTTTGATGAAAGAGAATGTGAGTATTTATTAAAAAATTCTTAGTCTTGATCAGAAAAAAAAGCTGCCCAATTAATAAAACTGTGATTTGAGGGGTGGGAGGAATATAATTAAGAGGAAAATAACTATAACCTGTAACTATAACAACCAAACCAACCATAAGCAAACAAAACAAAATGAAATGAAGCTAGTGCATAAATGAAGAATGCTATTTTTTTTCTTAGTGCAGCCTAAGAACATTGGATACTTTATAGGTTTATTGTTGTGTAAGCTATGGTACTATGGTTTCTCTCAAAGTAACTTCCCAGAACAATATGTCATCCAGAGTACAAGAACGCAAAGGATCAGTAATGATGAAATTTGTTCTACAGGATCACCTGAATCTCAGCAAGATATTAATTCAACTCCTTTAGCAAGAATGATAGCGCTGTAGTATAAATGCATATTCCAAACTTGTTTGGATCTTTTTTTTTTTTTTTGAAACAAATTTTTATTAATTTTAAAGATAAAACAACACATCATTAACCATTAAATACATAAACACATAAAACCTCTTAACATTGTAAATCCTTACAAGTCAAACAAAACATTATTTTTATACAGCATAATTCCAATTTATCCCATCTCCATATGGACACACAAATATCTTTCAGCAAATTTCTCATTATTTCTCTTTACTCCTATTCAGTTTCATTTCTCTTCCATATTTATCCATTTTATAGTCATCATATTCTTTTCTTTCTGGCTTGTTTAAATTATTCTCGTCTAACATTCCTCCAAGGTTTTATTGATTCCTTTTTTTTTTTTTATAAAAAACAAATTTTGTTAGTTTTACCATAAACACAATACACAAACATACAAACACAAAACATAAACAAAACTAAAAGATCTTTTCTGAAGGTTGTCTGTTCCCGGGTTAAAACTCTTTACACAGACACAAATTCAAACATCATATTCAACCCATATCTCCTTCCATATCTTATTATCATTTTCTTTTTTATATATATATATAAAAACCATTTTTATCAGTTTTATAAAAACAATGCACAAAGAATCAAGGCATAGCAGCTTATAAATTCTTTTCTAAGAGAAAATAATAATAAAAGACCAATAAGGCATAACATTTCCAGATTATAATATCAATATTTCATATAATATTAACTTCATATCTTGTCCCTACTTCTCTTTTCCATCCAAATTATTTATTAATTAAAATTTTATTGCCTTTTATCAATATACAAAATCCAAAAAAAAAAAAACATATATATCCTTCCATATCTTATTACCATTTTCAACAACATTCTTTGTCTGTTCTATTTCCAATTATCCATTCATCTTTTTTTTCTTTTACTATACTTCTCCTGTACACCAATTGGAGTAATATCTATAACTCATTACCCTAACTTAGAAATACTACATATAGCAATCTTTCTTGGGATTCTGTTTAAAAGATTCTAAAATTACATAATAAATTTTATATTCTAAATATACATATAAAAACACACTCTTATATACCCTCCAGAATCCCTCTTTTAATCCAAATTAAATTCACCCATTGTCTCTAAATAAACTTTTTTTCTTTAGGTCTTGCTTCCCCCCATTAAGGCTTCTCCTCCCCCCCTTTCTCTCTTGCTTATTCTTCTCCTTGCCCTTTCTACCGCTTTGCTTTTCCCCTTCGCTTTTCTTACTCCTTTTCCTTTGCTTTCTAACCTTGCCTCCATCTTTTCGCTCATTTTTCTCTCTTTTGGTTGTTTTTATAATTCTTAAAATCCCCTTTTTCTTATCCTTTTTCTCCTCCTCTCCGGGATGGACCCATTGTTCATCAAAAATGGCTTCTTCTTCCTCTTCTTCCTTGTCCCAGTCCTTCTGCTGCGTAATCAACTTTTCAACAGAACATAACGCCATTTCTAAGAATTGAAACAAAGCGCCCAAAGTATCTTCTTTTTTATATTTTTGATATTCAATCTCTAGTTCATCCACAAACAATGCCATTATAAAAAGGGAAACTTTTTCCAAAACAACCACAAGTATTTTTAATCAAAGACAATCAAAAGCAATTAAAAAAAAAAAAAAAGTCCAAAAGTTAATACTTTTCTTCCTTCTTCTCTTTCTTTTTCTGGATTAATTTTTAATCAAAGAGGTCCAATTACCATATATCTTCTTTTGGGATCCACAAAGACGTTCTAGACAATCTCCTCCTTTTTCAGCTTCTGCTCCAATTTTTTTTCTCCCTTCCCACTTGCAATGACAATTTTAAATAATCAAAAATCCATACCTCCAGCAGAGATTTTCCAATTTCTTAAATTTTTCAATGTCCAAAAATCCCTTTGTCTCTTAGCTTCAGCTTTCAAAGCAATCCACTTTCAATGTCTAATATATCGAAATATTTCTGCTTTTTCCGTGGGGTGGGAGAGTAAAAAAAAAAAGTTCCCTTTAACAGCTTCTCCGCCGCTTTTCGCTCTTCTTAGGGATACAATGTATCCTCCAGCAATTCAAGCAGCTCAATTCCAGGCAATTTAAAAGGTGTTACTTGACCCGGCTCAGACAGAACTTTCACTCTTCACACTTCCTCCAGCACAGTTCTTACCCGGTTGCTGGCTTCTTCGTGGCGGCCATTGCTGACCGCCGCTCCACCGCCTTGGGAAAAAGGGGTTTTCCCGGAGAAGGGGGGGTCTGCGACACCCCCACCTCCCTATCCGACTCCCCTCTCTCTTCAGCTGTCCCTACAGGGCAGCCATATCCCCCTGACCCATCTGGATCGGGGGTACCTCGACGGCTAGCACAGCAGGAATCGCGAGCTGTCGCGAATTCCTGCTGCCCCGAAGCCACGCAAACCGGAAGTCACCCAAACTTGTTTGGATCTTAATGAGAAAGTTTAATCCTTGATGATAATGTCACAGGGTGATAAATTATGAGAAAGGTAGATATTAATACTAATACTTCTGTGTCAGAAGCACTGACATCTAGTTAAAAGGATTTGCCAATGACATCAACATAGCCCAAGGGACGCCCAGTTGGGAGCTTCTTTTATGTGACACCCATTTTTTATACTTGTGGTAGTCCACATTTGAACCTCTGGGTTGGCAGGAGCTGGAGCATGTGACGGGAGTTCACTCCACATTACAGCAACAGCAACAGCTCAGCGTTTTAACCTCATAGGCACTGAGAGAGGGCGAGGATGGGGGGGGTGGATGGGGCGAGGATGGGGGGTGGAGAGAGAGAGAGAACTTCTAAGATCAACCCCCACCAACATTGACAGAGCAAGTCACTAGAATATAAACTGACAACAAACCACACTCCTTACTAGCACTAATGATGTTAACTAGTTTGGACAATGAAATCTCTGCAAGAAAATAAACAAGCTCAAAGCGCATCAAAGACTCCCTCACTGAAAACCTTGCATTATCTAACAGTTAAGATGTGGATTAATCACCATGTTAGAAAAGGTTACAGATACTAAAATAATGAAACATCAGAGGAGGAAACAGGTTCTTATGTTATTTTATTACTCTGTTCAACAGGAAATAAATACACACACATACCACAAGATCTAAATGTAAAGACTATAGAGTCTTATCTGATCACATTATTTTTTTCCTCTCATAATCGACTCCCTGGAGACATATGAAATAGACTGCAGTTTTCCAGTCTGTGTCAATCATCGCAGGGTCAAAAATGTTTTTGAACACTCACTATTTCTTTCACGGTAGCATGAAATGTATGACAGATGCAGCTGACACTTAGAATCCCACCCTCTTTGCTTTCCTAATGTTGCCTGCTTCACCAGTTATGGTTGACATAGTGCTCATCTACATAACCATTCAGCTAAGGATACCTTTCTTTGTGCCCTTGTATAGGACTAGTCCCTGATCATATTCTGGTGTTCTTTTAATCTGAAATACAGGTAATGACCTACTCTTCTGTCCAGTTCTGAATAGTCAATTCTTTATAAGTGCTCCTCCACTTTTGCACTATTCTGATAGTAAATGCTATGGATACTACAATTTGTAAAGCATCTTGAACATAAAGCATGAGGCTGAAGAAGGATGCTAATGACAAGGAGCCTTGAATGATTCATTGACTGATTATGTGTCATTAAGTTGTTTTAAGGCTTCTATTGATCAGTCACAACAGATAGATATTCTCAGGGACAATTTGTTCCTCGTCTGTTCTTTTAGATCTTCCAACAGTGCGTCATCCATCATCACTGGAACTGAGTCCATCCACTTCACTGCTGGCTTTTCTTCTCTTTCTTTCCACCTTCCCAAGCATCAAGGCCTCCTCTTCCAGACAATCGGGTCTTTGCATAATGTGTCCAAAGTAAGATAATTTGAGTTTGGCCATTTGGGCATCAAGCAAGAAATCTGGATTGATTGTGGAATGATCTTTAGATCTCTGTGCTGATCCAGCTTCAGTCCCTGTCATCTCCTGATTCAGGAGGTTTTTTTTACACTACTATTACTACTACTACTACTACTACTACTACTAATAATAATAATAATAATAATAATAATAATAATAATAATAATAATAATAATAAGTATTGAAGGCAAAGCTGACCAAAAGCTTACTTGGAATTGGCTAAAATCAGGAATACTGAAAAAAAGAAACTGAAGGCTTTATTTTGGCTGCTCAAGAACAAGCCCTAGCCACAAATTGCATGAAGGCAAAGATTCAGCATGTCACCACCAACAGCAAATGCTGCCTCTGTAATGAGAAAGATGAAACAGTTGACTATTTAATCAGTGGGTGCAGCAAAATTTCACAAACTGACTACCTAGAATGCCATAACCGAATTGCTAAAATCATTCACTGGAAACTGTGCCAAAAGTTTGGATTTGAGTATAGTAACAACTACTGGGAACATCAGATTGAGAAGGTTCTGGAGAATGAAAAAGTCAAGATCTTGTGGGACTTCAGAATTCAGACTGACAGGCACTTGGCCCACAACACACCTAACATAACAATAATTGAAAAGAAAAAGGTTTGGTTCACTGACATTGCAATACCTGGTGATGCACAAATGGAAGACACACAGCAAGAAAAAAATCACAAAGTACCGGGACTTACAAATTGAAGTTGAGCGACTTTGGAAAAAGAAATCATGTGTTATCTCAATTGTAATTGGAATCCTTGGAGTAATACCTAAAGGGCTACCTTGCTATTTGGAAATTCTGAATTTATCAGACTTGAAAACCCTGATTCTATAAAAAAAAAACCCACCCTACTTGGAACAGTTTTTATGCTCCAATGCTACCTTAATAGTTCCTAGGTCCTTGGTTAGGACTCAAGCTGTTGAGCTACCAACCAGCCCCAAAGGCTGTGAATCTCACTAAAGATTAGATGATGATGATGATGATGATGCCACCATGCCCCAGGAGAGTTGCTAGTTGGAGTAAATTGTAATAGGCTTGGAGTAGATTTTGCTAAACCAGATTGACGCGGGATTTTGAAATTATCAGTAGTACAGTAGCTTCACTGTAAGATGCTTAGAAGAAGCCATTATTTAATTGGTGCTTCCCCTGTCTACTCAAAAGACATTTTCTCTATTCCAACCATTTGCAAGCATTTCATGCATTGCATTATGTGTAGCCAGATTTTAAAATAACAAGCTCAGTAAAACTGTCTCTCTCCTTCTTCTTTTTTTTAATGTGGCGCTTTTCCAAAGCAGATAAGGTAAATGCTGTCTTGTTTCTTTCTGTTGTTGCCATTACTGCTGCTTCCTAAAATGTTTAAGAGAAAGCTGAGTGTGCCTATCTTTCTTATGGCTTCCCTGAATCAAAGGCAGTGAGGCCTAGATTCTCAGGGAAGCACCATATGTAAAATGGCTCCTGCCATTCACAGATTCACAGTGCTCATAGTTTTAAACAGGAGCTGAGTTATCTGCTGGGATTGATCTGTGAATCCATATGTGGTCCTTTTCCTACCTTGTGCATCCTCATGCTACTTCAGCCAGCCAATTCCTACATAAATTCCTACTGTTCAGAAGCCATTCTATAAATAAGTACAAGCTGCTACGATACAGTAACCACAAATTTGTTTTGCTCTAGTGAAACATAGTGTGCAGACAAGGTCAGGCCCTTGCAGCATGCGTGCAGCCAAGTGGTGAAGGACACATCTAACACCCTGAGAGGTGACGTACAGGCAGCTGCTATTGCCAGCCTTAAGATAGATTGGCTCTGCATTGGTTGCTTTGTGAGATTAAGGGCCCTTGCCACTAGGGGGCAGAAGGAAACTGTTCTGGGGGGGCCTTTCTCAAGGGACCTCATGGCATCATTGGGGATAGGAGGAAAGGTAGAAACCGGTTTAAAAAGTAGAGTTAAAATTAGGTCTGATCTTTGCTGGAATGCAGTATCCGTACATGGGAATCCAGGAAGCCAACATTGCTGGCCTGGACCTAAAGCTTTCCTGAGTCCCATCAACTTGTAGCAGCATAAGGGGAAAACATATTCGTGGTTCCCCAAATCCCAATTGTTCTGATCTCATCAAAAATCCTAAACTAGATTCATTAATTATGGTAATTTTGCTTGGTGCCCTCCTTCCACAGAATTGATCTGAACAGAGCCAGGATGGATTTTTCTGGAGCCAGTTGCTTATGTCTTTCTTTAAATATGGTGGTAAGCATCCATTAATAACATATGCTGCAGGGACTGTATTTTTTTACAGTTATGTCCCATTACTCTCCTATTCCGCCCCTTGCTCCAACATTTTCTTTGATATCAATGGATGCAGCTATTGCAGCTTTATCATTTTTTTTTCATTCTACTCTTTCAGTTTCTTGAAATAAATGGCTAGGATTATAAAATTGTGAGAGGGGGCGGGGGGGGGGGGCGGGAACCTGGAGGATCAGGGAAACAAATAGTTCTGTACATTTGGGAAGCCCAGCTTATATCTCATCCTTACTATCTCTTTTGTATCTCATCTTTACTAATGATGATCAAAAGGTTATGAATGGCTTATTAGCTAAGCTCAACCTAGTTAGATTTCTGCTCTCCTAAACCGTTTCTGGAAAAGCCTTCCAACAGAGAGGAAAAATAAAACACCACCATTAAAGGAAATGCTTTGTTGCCTTGGAAACATTATGAGAACAGTGACATCAGCAACAATTATGTGTAATTTTTAGCTTTAGTTTATCACCATGGTAACCAAAGCATGTTCTTCTACTTGAAAATATTCCAGAATGCCTTGGATAGAAGGGAAGAAAGCAGGAAGCATAGAGCTAAAGATGATGCTTTTATGACATTCTTTGAAGTTGATTCATTGCTTAATTACTCAGAGCAGAAACTTAGCAGCTGGCTTGTGTGAACTGGCTCTCCCCAAAACAGGGTGAATGCGATCTGGCAGTTTTTATAGGTGACATTTGATCTCTGACAGTTCATTCAAGCAGGCATGCTTTCATCAATGGACTTTGCAATAGCAAACATGCGTGCAGGCACTGTTTCCACTTCTGAAAGGAAGTCTTGAACATTTGAGTTATGCCCAGTAATTGAAAGACTGGTGGTCATCCAGCAATTCTGAATAAAGGAGAGTTTTGTCCATAGGCGCCATTGTCCAGGTGAAGAAGAAGCTAAATGCAGGATGGTCACATGAGGATTTGACTGTTTTAGCTAACTTTCTTACATGTACTCCAAAATGTGGAAGGCACTATGGCATGTTTCCTCTTGATGCTCTGTCGATGACATTAGCAACTGCAGATCAGATGAGATAACACCACGCCTGCATGTTACACCTATTCAGTTTATTTTGCTTAGCTTTTTTCTCTCAAAAATATCCCCTCTAACACAATAGAGTTAATCTACCCTAAATTCCATATAAGAGAATGGAATTCTACCTACTTTTCTATCGAATACACATTGCAGAATGTATGTCCTGTATATACAGATAGTCCTCGACTTATGACTATAATGGAACCCAAACTTTCTGTTACTAAGTGAGACAGTTAAGTGACTTTTGCCTTATTTCTTGCCACAGTTGGTAAGTGACTCACTGCAGTTGTTATTAACTTAACAGTTAAGTGAATCTGGTTTCCTCGTTGACTTTGCTTGTCAAAAACTTGATCACATGACCCCCCCAGACACCATAGCAGTCATAAATAGAAGCCAATTGTCAAGCATCTGAATTTTGATCATGTATCCATGGGGATGCTGCAACTGTCATACCGCTAGATGTGAAAAATGGACATAAGTCAATTTTTCAATGCCATTGTAACTTTGAATAATCGCTATACAAACTGTTGTAACTCTAGGACTACTTGTATTTATTCTAATTTATAACACACACACACACTGGGTTTTTCTTAATATATATATCTGAATGTTTTACACATGTACACACACACACACATTTTAAGAAAAGTGTGAATATTGGCATTTAACATTTTCCACAGTTCCTGATTTGAGGAACTTTAAATCAAGTGAATTTGCATGAAAAAGTCCAAGGAATTTATCCCTTGTTGTTAGGGGGTGTACATCTTACAAACATTGTCTCTTATGTAACTATTTTTTATGTGAGAGTGGAATAGAATGTTGTTCCTAGTTGGTAATTTATCAAACTTGAAGGTGCCATCTTACCTAATTATACAGCAGAATATTCTAAATGCTAAATTTCATTGCCAGATAACATGCACACCAATAATAATAATAATGAGATATAAAAGCAATATATTAATTTATAATGAATACATGGATAAATGAGAAATTCTTCACACTGATTTCTGGCTGCCCCAGAGAGTTTTAATTTCAGTTGCTTCAGTAGCTCCATGAAAAAGCAGAATGCTACCCTACACAGGAAAGCATAAAGTTAAAATATATTAAATGTTATTATGAAGCTTGTCTATGGAGAACCAAATTGTGTTTATTCATCTGGTTCTTGAAATATTTGTACAGTGCACTTTTCCTCCTACCTTGATTGAAAATAGCTAATAACAAAAATTAATCATGGAAAGAAAATAACTTGTAAGATTCAGCATAAGGCTAATAAAACCTTGTAAGCTGCCAAATTCCTTAATTCTGTAGCTCATGAATTCATTAAAAAGTTTGACATTGATCTCAATTCAAGTATTTGAATGGTTTTTCAATCCCCTACTGAGCTGTTTTTATTGTATTTTAGGGGACTCGTGTTTCACTTGGAACGAATGTATTCTTGTTTACCTGCACTTATGTTTTACTTGGAAGTAAACACCCAATGTATTTTGCTCTTGATACAAGTATTTACGATTGCCCCATCGTCAGCCAACTGTAAATGCTTTAACTACATTGCTTGAAGTTTAACATATTGCTGTGTGGACTATCATAATGCACTATCCTAATAACCTTTTCTAATGAAAAGGAGAACTTGTTTTCTAAACATTAAAAAATGAACTTGTGCTACTTTGCTACTGCTTAATGGTTTTTTCTTTTTAAAAAATGAATCCATAAAGTGATTTATCAATTGCTTTGTCTTCAAAAGCAGAATGTGTCCCGCAAAATTGTGCAACTGATATATGATTTGGAATAATTTCCTGCTTATTTGTATGGAACCTGCCAAAGCCTGTCAGTTTAGGAAACTTGTGTAAACATTCGTAATTTTTTTTTTAAACTGTCCTGTATCTTTATTCTGTCTTTCTCCTATTTTGCTCCGACTTTCCTAGTTCCAATTTTTGCTGCTGGAAATATTCTCAATTGTCTATTAGTATTTTTTTTTTTAAAAAAGACAGACAAGCATTTGAACTCTGGCTAAGGTGTGTGTGCGTGTATAAATAATTTATGTTACAGAGGGGATACTACAAATTTATAATTTGGGTAGTTTGTTTATTCAAAAATAATACTTACTTTTCATTTTAAAGAAATACGCTATTTTCCCCTTGAATCAGGAGTATTAATAGTTACCCAGAGAAATCTCTTAGGTAGTGGTTCTGTCTTTTAAGTATAAGTATGGAACCTGAATACTTATTCTGGATGTAAACTTGTTCAAATATGTATTTGTAAAATAAATAGGATTTATGTATTTTCTCAGGTATACTGATTTCACTCTATAGTGAAAGCATCTTTGAATGTCAGGCTTACTTTTTTTTTAAAGGTAAAATATAAGTTTTTAAATAGCTATACATATTGATGGATCAGCTATTTTTATTTTAAAACTTTCACTTGGAGACAATTGATTTTCCTTGAGATTAGGTGAATCATGGTAAATCATTTTTCCAAAATACCTCTATAAAACATCCAGTATGACTGAAAAGTATCCAGCTGTTATGCTGTGGAAAATGATGGCTATTTACTATCGGACAACAAAGAGAAGGAGATGGTAATGCATTTATACTAGCTTTTACTTGTTTTTTTCAACTTTGAAACCAAAGGACCCTCGGGGTGCATATAACCAAGAATTATAGAATGAAATGAAGCAAGTATCAATTTTCCAGTGGTGTAACCTGTAAAGTTGTGACCTGAAAAGGGGGTACAAGACCAGGTCAGAATACTAACAAAGATCATAAAGCTGGTAATCTAAATTGTGCACTATGGTTTACAAATGAAACCTGGCACACTTATACTAAACATTTTAATATGGATTTTACTAACCCTGGAGGATTACACTAATGTATCATTCTGTCATTTAAATTGTGAACCAGAGCAGAATATCCTAACCACAAGTGACAAATATTTCTGAATGTGATTTTTATTAAGACTTTGTCTTAAGAAAAGAAAAAAATATGGTAGTCTTCAGGCAGTCACGTGATTTTATGTAAAAGTACAGTTTATACCTAGCAAGGGCATTTAACAGTAGAGAAATAGGATCCAGAATGCTTTGTACAGTCACTAAAGTGTTTCTTCAATTTCTATCCCTTCCCACTTTAAAAAATTATGAAGAATCCCAAAAGAGCTTTTGTTTATATGGGTTATGCGGTATCTGCTATCCCGCATCAGATGGGCGGCTCATGATAGGGAGCGAAGGAGAGAGAAACGACAGGAGGCGAAGTTCCTCGGGATGAGCGCGCCCCGAATGTCTTGGCACACGCTCCTTTATTGTGCTTTTTTACAAGAAAATGATTTAATCAAAGCTCAAGTCAAACAGGATAATTCCATCAGGATGTGCATGTTTACAAAGCTGCATACCAGACAGATCATTTACAATGTGGATAAGCTTATTAACAATCATCTAGCTCCTTGTCCCTTGTACGTGCCTTGCAAAGTTCACTGAAGAGACAGAAGTTAATGATTACACATGAATGATACATAGTTGCAAACACATGAATGATACATAGTTGCAATGATACATAGTTACAACATCTCCTCTGTTTTTATTATTTATGATGAGTCTTCTTCCTCGTCCGAGAAGACAGGAACCATTTTTATGGAATGTTCGCCGTCCCCGTCATCTGGGCAAGAGTGCGACCCGTCAGTGTCAGGGTTGTTCAAGGAGCGGTAACTCAGCAATGACATTTTTTCGTCTGGTGTTGAGGATATAACATGAGCTTGCAATAGCACATTAACATCAGCAGTTATGGAGGATAATTGATTTTTTAAAAAAATTGCAATACTCTATTAAAACAACAAGGTCCTATAATACATATCAATATAATGATTATTAATGATCCTGCCAATGCAGTTAAAAAGGTTGTAAACCATGGCGAAATAGAAAACAAGTCCCCCTGCTATCGGCATAAAAACAACATTCTTCTTTAAGCGTAACACACAATCCTCCTTGTTTTAAAAAATAACAGATCTAAATCTTTACGATTTTGCAAAAGGGGGTATTCCATGGGTACCTGTAGGGATATAAAATCATCAGAGTTATACACACAAGCCATACTTGAATGCAAAATGATTTGGATTTCACAATTTCATCCCCGTGGACACATGCCGTGAGACCGGTGGAACAAGTCCAAACAAAATTATTGCCAGGGATAAAATACATTCCTTTCAGGCGTGATGTTAAAGTTCCTCCTGAAGTGGTGTAGATTGCAGAATATCCCCTAGTTGTGTGGGTGCGTCTGCCAAATCGAATTGAAGTGGTGGATAGAAGTCTTCTATGCGAGAAAAATTGGTTGTAGAACTTAAACGAACTCCTTGAAAGTCAGTTATAGTCCAAGCAATATTATATCTTCTATGAGGCTTCTGCGGATCGTCATGGACAGTTCTTTTGAAGCGTCGTTTGTTGACAGGATCAGAGTTCTGGTATATAAAAACATCACAAGCAGGAGAGAGGGCTATGGACAAGTTAGCTGTAGAACATTTGCGAAATGAGGAGGGAATGCAATTAGTAGAAAAAGGATAATAATTACAATAATGACAATAAAGATTAATTTGGTAATTCATCAAGGATGTTAGTTGGGGTGGGGGAACCCATAATACAATAGAAGGACATCTAGGTCTCCCTATATTTAGATTGAATAGAGGAAAAGATTTTAAGGTTCCTTTCCATAGGAAGAGTAAAGAAGGAACAAAAGAGCGAGTGGTAGAGTGTTCTTTAAACAAAACAGAAGTGACAGAGTGAAAACTACAGGTAGCATTTTCATGACGTACCCACATGGAACAAGTATAATAGCCTTCTGTTAATGAAATGGTTTTAACACGAATAGTCTTTTGACAGGAAGCATAGGTTTTGGTGAAGTAAGGTAGAAATTGCAAAGAAGATATAGGCAAGAATATCAGGAAGAGTTTTAAGATACAGATGTAGCAGAGGAATTCCCATGATAGGGTCTAACCGCCCTACCAGGGATCCAGCAAGTGGTTTTGTCTGGTAGTAAAATCGCAGCGTAGCCTCGTCCCCAAGTGAGAAGCTCAGCGGGACCCTGCCAGGCGGGATCTGGCAATCTGCGATAATATACCAGAGGTCTGTTAGGCGGGGGTGAGGGGGAGGAAAAATGACGTGAAGCAGCAGAAGTGGGAGGAATGCCAGTCAGATTAAGAAAGTTTAAAGTGTAAAGACAAATATTAAGAGAATTTTGCAATGCTGGGAGGTTCGGGGTTTTTTTCCCGCAACGAATATCGATCAAGAGCACGTTTCAGAGATAAGTTCGCTTGTTCCACAATAGCCTGCCCCTGGCTGTTGTAGGGAATCCCAAACTTGTGGGTTACATCCCATCTGTTACAGAAGTCCTGGAATGCAGAACTTGTATAGGCAGGTCCATTGTCAGTTTTGATTTCTTTTGGACGTCTCAGCGAGGCAAAGGTACGAATTGAATGATTGATGACATGTTTTACAGTTTCTCCCCTTTGAGGGGTGGCCAGAATAAACCCTGAATATGTATCGATGGAAACGTGCAAATATTTCCAAGGGCAAAAGGTGGATACTGAGTTACATCCATTTGCCAAATCTCACAAGCTTTTAATCCTTAATTATTTTGTATGGTATTGGGGTATACTGAGGAGCTGGGGGATTGCCGGCTTGTATGACCGGATAGAGGGAAGCAGCTGCAAGGGTGTCCTCATCCATTTCCCCTTCATAAAAGGCTTGTTGAATGGCTTTTACAACACCCCCCCCCACCTCGGGAGGGTGGTGGAGGACACGGGGGCTCTACATTTGTGGAAGTGGATTGAATGGAGGGAGGCTCCCGTAATTACTTATGACCATCGGGAGCGGAGGGTTGAAGGACAGAAAAGTTATCATAACTTGGCGGGGGAGATTCAAACACACTCCCTGCTTCTATTTTATAATGGACCATTAAAGCCTCCATAATTTTCCTCCAAGTGACCAAAATGCCAATAAGTGCACGAGGAGGACTATGGAGATGTTCACCAATTTTTTGCCAAGTGGAAATTTTTAAGGACCCTTCCTCTGAATAATTGGGACAATGTTGCCACACGTAAGCCAATAATGTAGCAATAGGTTTCATTTTTACAGGCGAGCCCTTTAAATTAGCAGAATATTTAGAAGAAGAAGCGACTAACTCCCTCAATTCCTTCAGATGCTGCGTCTGTTGTTGAGAAAAGTTTCCACCCATACTTACGAAAGTCGAGACCGTGTTTCAGATCCGATGATGTGCAATTCGCTTCAGGCCTGGCGATGCACAGCTCCCATCGAGCTGATAAGATATGGGCGCGTCGCAACGTATCCCCCTTAGGGAATCACGTCGGGGTCACCAGAATGCGATATCTGCTATCCCGCATCAGATGGGCGGCTCATGATAGGGAGCAAAGGAGAGAGAAACGACAGGAGGCAAAGTTCCTCGGGATGAGCGCGCCCCGAATGTCTTGGCACACGCTCTTTTATTGTGCTTTTTTACAAGAAAATGATTTAATCAAAGCTCAAGTCAAACAGGATAATTCCATCAGGATGTGCATGTTTACAAAGCTGCATACCAGACAGATCATTTACAATGTGGATAAGCTTATTAACAATCGTCTAGCTCCTTGTCCCTTGTACGTGCCTTGCAAAGTTCACTGAAGAGACAGAAGTTAATGATTACACATGAATGATACATAGTTGCAAACACATGAATGATACATAGTTGCAATGATACATAGTTACAACAGGGTTATATTTATCAATATTCCCCATATTAAAAATGAAAACTTACAGATTCCTAGACTATTTATTGCATCATGTAAAAAGATATTAATATAAATATTTTTGTGATTCTATCATTCTTAACAAATAAAAATAATATTGAGAAGAGGAACATTGTTTTAAATTTTTGCAAATGTCTTCAGTAACTAGTAAATAATTTTGATTTTGTGGACCCCTGCAAAGCTCTTGGATGGCACTTTAAGAAACACTGCACAATAGCATCACTTCTAGTTCAGTGCTGATCAACGTATTATCATCATTCTAGCAATAGCCAAAATAATAAAGAGCTGTGGTGTACACTCTCAGTTGTGGGTCATGCAACCACAAAATGATGTGCAAGTTGGAGAAGGGATTGACTATAAACCACCTTGAGCTGCTGGGGGAAATAGTAATTCAAGGAGAGTAGGTAGTGTTAGCTCATGTTTGATCAAATAATTCTAAGAGAGTACAAGAGAGCCCCCTGGAGTAAAGCTTCATGGGTATTGTAAGAGGAGAGCCTTTTTAGGCTATGTGACAAAAAGTAAGGAGGAGGTTGGTGGCACATTTTAATAAAAGGCATAAGCTTTCATGAGAGGCAGTTCACTTCAGCTGATACACAGAGTACAGGTAGTCCTTGACTTACAATAGTTTGTTTAGAGACTATTCGAAGTTACAAAAACACTGAAAAAAAGTGACTTATAACCATTTTCAACACTTGGCATCTGATTCATATTTAGGATGGTTATGGTATCCCAGGGTCATGTGAACATGTTTTGCGACTTTTTGACAATCAAAATCAATGGGGAAGCCAGACAACCGTATTACTAACTGAACAACTGCAGTGATTCACTTAACAACTGTGGCAAGAAAGGTCGTAAAATGAGGCAAAACTCACTTAGCAATTGATTCACATAGCAACAGAAATGTTAGGCTCAATTGCAGCCGTAAGTCAAGAACCACCTGTATCTAGAATGATGTACTATTTAAATTAGGGGGAGGCAACATAGGGAAGGGAGAGGAAAACAGATTGGTTGTGCTTATGCAGGCAAACACATGAGAGGTATTACCAGTTCTTATCAATTAAGAACTATAATGCAGAGGTGTTAAACTCGATTTCATTGAGGGCTACCTCAGGGTTGTGTTGACCTCAGGGAGCTGAAGTCAGGGCATGGCCAGGGTGGGTGGAGGCAGCTCAACATCACTTGTGTCCAAGGCATCTGTGGTGGCCCAAGTGCTCTGACAGTGAAAATAGGCTCCCAAGCTCTGTTTTTGGCTGTGACAGCCTCCTGCAACCCTCTACCAGTGAAAACAGAGCTCAAGAGGGCCAGCTGCTGCCTTCCCGACCTCCATTTTCGCTGGCAGAGGCACCATGGGCCAGTCCTTTGCTATTTCCAGGGCAGCCCTGCGGGCCAGATCTAAACACCTTGTGGGTTGCATCCAGCCTCCAGGTCTTGAGTTTGACTGCTGCAATGTATTACAATCTCATAGGGTTTGTTGAAAGCTTCTGAGATTGCCTGAAATCTTTTGATGTATGTATGTTGAGGAACCTCTTGCTGAATGATGGAGTTAAACTCCCATTTTTCCAAAACAGTCATTCTAAGTTCTGCCATAGTTTGTTCTGGGAGGTTGAAATGCTCCAATACAGCAGCCCAGTGCCAGTCCATGGTCGGAGGTTGTGGACTGCCCATTTCTGGCCTTCCCAAACTTCCAGGAGGCCTGTTTTTCACTCTCTCCAAGCCTCTGTACACAGCCTGCACTTACCAGCATCCCAAACAGGCCATGTGGAGACTCCTGGGAGGGGAGGGTTAGGATGGGCAGGGCCAGCCAGGAGTGGGATATGGGGGTTTCCGAACTGTACAGAATCGTAGCTAGGGGCTCTCCCGAACCCCTGCAAACCCTCAGCAACCCACCCCTGAATAGCATAGACCAGTAACCCAACAGTTATTTGTAATTCACTAGCCATCAGGAGTTAAAGGAACACTTGTGTGTAAGCACTGAGGTGAGCATTCTGGGCCTGAAAGTCATTGTGTCATTATATACGAGTAGTCTTCCTTTTTCCTTTATGTTTAAAGGTGCATGAGTGAATATTAAAAATAAAATATAAATCCTTACATTCTAGCAAAATATATTTTAAAATCCTGTAATTGTTGATATTTGAAACATCTCTAATGATTTTATTCCAACATCATGCATCCAAATTCACTGCAAACCTCTCCCTGGCTCTTCTGCTTATTTAAATCAGTTGCTGGTTGGATCAGTTTCTAGTAGCAGGTGTGGATACTCAGTGCAGTTAATTTTCTCCCTTTGGAAACATCATGGTTTTCTCCAATAATGGATCTCTGCATTTAGAAGCCTGGCTTCTTTGTTGGCCTTTTATCTCAACAATTGATGTTCTGTATTAGTGAAATCATGTTTTTATCTATCCAATCTTTTAAGACATTTGGAAATCTGCTCAGTGCAGTGATAACCACCATTGCTGCATTTGCCAACTGAAAATCTATTAACTGTGACCTGTAATTAGGTGCACAACTTAATGTAAAGGATAAATGGTGACCAGTGAACTGTAGAACTAGCCTTGATGGTGAAAAGAATGATCCATTTTGCCTTCCCAGCTGTGTCTTTGGAAACCAGCTCAAAGACAGAAAATAGGTAAAATTGAATAGATTAAAATATTTCTGGTTCATTATACCCAAAGATCCTTTTCTTTTCTTCCTGTTGAGAAAGATAGAAGTTTGAGTATCCATGGATAACTTTATTTTTAAAATATATTTGCAATCTTCCATTCATAGTCACATATAATATATATTAAACCTAGCTTGTGATGGGGTACTATGTGGATGGTGGCCCTGATTTCATACTTAAAACAACAAGCAAATAGCAATAGCCCTTAGATTTATATTCCACTTTACAATACTTTACAGCACTCTCTAAGCAGTTTAGAGTCCGCATATTGCCACCAACAATCTGGGTCCTCATTTTACCCACCTTGGAAGGATGGAAGGCTGAGTCAACCTTAAGCCTGGAAAGATTTTAACTGCCAAATTGCAGGCAGCCGACAGTCAGTAGATGTAGCCTGCAGTACTGCACTCTAACCACTGTGCCACCATGGTGTCTCTGTGCAGAATTTTTGGTGTCCCTAAACAGTGTTAGCTTATTGCTTTTCTGCTTTTACTGCTCAGCCCACGTTGGTTCCACAATGCTGCATAATTCTCATGTGCTTGTTATATGGGAAGTCACAATTCTCCACTGATTGAAAGATCAAAATAAAATAAAAAAATAATTTCTGGATAGCCCAAGGCACTGGTTTCTTCTTGAATCTGTGGAGGTCTATCAAGAAATGGAAGGTTATAAAGAAGAAGGGCTTGAAAATAAACCTCTAGAGAAAGAGAAGTTCTGCAACCAACCACAACACAGAGGGCAGGGATTTGACCTATTATATCCTGTGCTCCTTTCCAGTGGTGGGATTCAAAAATTTTTACTACTGGTTCTGTGGGTGTGGCTTAGTGGGCATGGCTTGGTGGGCGTGGCAGGGGGAGGATACTGCAAAATCTCCATTCCCTCCCCACCCTATTAACCTGCTTTCCAGCTCCGTTCTCCAGTGAAGGGCAACAAAAGAAGACCCAGCTGATCAGCTAGGACTTGGGAGACAGAGAATAGATGGGGGTGGAGCCAGTCAGAGGTGGTATTGGCCGGTTCTTCGAACTACTCAAAATTTCCGCTACCGGTTCTCGAGAACTGCTGAATGCCACCTCTGCTTCTTTCCCTTAAGTGCATACAACCTTGTCCAGAGCCCGGCATCTATTGAATGTATCCAAGTTAGGAGAGATTTTACCACATTTTACCACATATTTGCTCTTGACTGGAAATATTATGAAGAAAAGCTTTGCTAGAATTTTCAAAACATGATTTTGGGCTGCGAGGAAGTTTAGATTGTTCTTAGTAGCTATGTGCCACAGTGAACACTAGCAAAAGAGTAGGAGAAATAAGGTTGAGACAATAATTTTAATGTTATTTAGGGCCTAAAACATTAGTGCAAATCTTTAAAAAGCACAATTAATGTATCAAATCAGAAGAGGATAGTTTGGTGAAATGTAATCATACAAAACTACAAGCAATGAGAAGTGACATACTAGATCAACAGCAGTTATATATATTTCCTATATTTATTCAATACTCACAATACAATTAATTGCCATTGCTGTTAGTTCTGTAGGATTTAATTTATTTTACACACAGGAAAAAAAAAGCTGCATGACAGGTGAGGAACTTTCTTAAGAAAAATATTTAGCATTGCCATTGGGCAGAAGGAAAAGGGATTGGAAGAGACAAAGAAAAAAAGCAAATTCAAGCCTTAATTGTTCAGTTTCAAAGATCAAGATTGGTATTGCCATATGCATTTCAGTTAGAGAAAGGTATGGGTTTTCGTGGGTACCAAAGCCTGGACCTATCTCCTTAATTTCTGGTTGAAATTGATTTTTCCCCCTCCTGTGGGTCTGGCTCCACTGGTTCTCAGGGGCCATTATAAATCAGTCTGGTTAACAAAAGGTAATGGAAACCTCCAATCCTCAGGACTTTCTTTGGGAAAAGCCTCTCTCCATTAGGGTTTTAAAATGGCAGGAATCAATTTAAACATCACATCCAGTTTATTGATTTTTTAGATTAGTTTAAGCTTGGTATCCAATCCTATAGTTTGTGGATTCTTCCTAATGTGCATGGGCCATCGTTTTACCTCTCTTCAATTGTAACTCTGAAATTTCACTGGGCTTTTGCCCTAAACAGATTGGATGTACTACCCCCTGCAGTTCTGCAGAGGATGTAAAAAAACTTTTTTCAATAGTATTTTGCCCATGTGCAAAACATTTGTGGACTCTTTAAGCTAGATTATCTTTTGTTGCTCTCTCTGTAGGGCAGGGGCATCAAACTTGATTTCATTGAGAGCCACATCAGGGTTGTGTTTGACCTTGGGGGACGGGATGGATGTGGCCAGGATAGGTGTGCTGGGGCGCTTGTGGTGGCCTGAGCACTCTGCTCAGTGAAAACGAGCTCCCGAGATCCGTTTTTATCTGCAACAGCCTCCTGTTAACCCTTCACCATAGGAAATAGAGCTCGGGAAGCCTACCCATGGCTGTCATATGCTCCATTTTAGGCTGTGATGGCCTCCTGCAACTCTCTGCCTGAGAAAATGGAGTTCTGGAGAGCTGCCCGTGGCTCTCCGGAGCTCCATTTTTGCTGTCAGAGTCACCACAGGCCGGTCTGTTGCTGTTTCCAGGGCAGTCCCATGGGCTGGATCTAAACGGGCCAGCTCCAGCTCCTGGGCCTTGAGTTTGACACCCCTGCTGTAGGGAATCAATACAAAAATATCAATATAGTCACATGATACCCTCCCCCCAAAGCAATATTTATGAAAGTTTAAGAAACTTTGTTCATAATAAATACATGGAGATTTAGGACTGAAAAAGAAATACATCCAATGTCAGATGCAAAATTTTAAATGGCCACCAGATGGCAGCAAAGCATTTGTCTGTTTCCTTTGCTGCCATCTTCATGGTAATGGCTCCCCCAGCATCTGCACAGGCCCTGCACTTACTTGCCATCCAAAACAGGTTGCGAGGAGATTCTTGGGAGGGGTGGGCAGGACCAGCCAGTCATCGCAACTACTGCTTCACTGAACCAGATTGCGGTATCTGCTATCCCGCATCAGATGGGCGCCTCATGAGAGGGAGCGAAGGAGGAAGAAACGACATGAGATGAGGTTTCTCGGGATGAGCGCGCCCCGAATGTCTTGGCACACGCTCTTTTATTATGCTTTTTCACAGGGGGGTGAAATTTTTCAGAGCCCAAGGTAAACAGGATAAACATGAGTTACAATAGTTTAGGTCAACAGGATATGCATGATTTACAATAGTTCAGGTCAGTTAAGATACCAGGTTAAACAGGATGTATGTGATTTACAACTGTTCAGGTCAGTTAGGATACCAGGTTAACAGGATGTGTGTGATTTACGATTGTTCAAGTCAGCTAGGATATCATTCTGTATTGACAGATGCTTAACTCCCCGTCTCTTATGCATGCCTGGCAAAGATCACTGAAGAGACAGAAGTCTAATGTTTACACGAGAATGATACATTATTGCAATGCTTGAATGATACATAGTTGCACTGATACATAGTTGCAATCACATGAATGATACATAGTTACAACATCTCCTCTGTTTTTATTATTTTATGACGAGTCTTCTTCCTTGTCCAAGAAGACAGGAACTATTTTTCTGAAATGTTCTCCTTCCCCGTCATCTAGGCAGGCGTGCGACCCGTCAGCGTCAGGGTTGTCCAAGGAGCGGTAACTCAGCAATGACATTTCTTCATCCGGTGTTAAAGACATAACATGAGCTTGCAATAACACATTAACATCAGCACTTATGGAAGATAATTGATTTTTCAAAAATTGCAATATTCTATTAAAACAACAAGGTCCTATAATACATATCAATTTAATGATTATTAATGGTCCTGCCAATGCAGTTAAAAAGGTTGTAAGCCATGGTGAAATGGAAAACGAACCTTGATACCAATTATACATGTTTAACCTTTCTTTTTCTCTATCTTTTAAGCGTTTTTCTAATTCATTCATAGAATCCAACACGACCCCCCTGCTATCAGCATAAAAACAACATTTTTCTTTAAGTGCAGCACACAATCCCCCTTGTTTTAAAAATAACAGATCTAAACCTCTACGATTTTGCAAGACTACTTCCGAGAGGGACGTCAAGGAGTTTTGTAAAGCTACAATTGATTTTTCAATTCGTAATAAATCATCATCAATGGCTGAACCCAGAGCTGTAATTCTTTTGTCAGAAACAGCTTGTCCTGCAATGCCCGTGGCTGCGCCCGTGGCGCCCAGAGCAAGTAGTAGACCTAAAGTGAGAGTACTAATAATTTCCCGTTTTACTCTGAGGGGGTATTCCATGGGTGCCTGTAGGGATATAAAATCATCAGAGTTATACACATTAATTTTTGGTACAAGCCATACTTGAATACAAAATGATTTGGATTTAACAAGTTCATCCCCATGGACACATGCCGTGAGACCGGTGTTACAAGCCCAGACAGAATTTTTTCCAGGGATAAAATACATTCCTTTTAGGCGTGATGTTAAATTTCCTCCTGAAGAGGTGTAGACTGGAGAATATCCCCCAACTGTGTGGTAATGGCCAAGGCGATGCTTAGGAAGATATAAATCACAATGATAGCCATTAGAAACATTATGACAATATTGTGAGTAATTGGATGGAATATTTCCCAAACAACAACCAACCCCAGTGATGGAAGAAACAGTAATAGTGGAGTTCCTCCAACGGCAACGTTCATCTGATGTGGAAT
Source organism: Hydrophis major (assembly GCA_033807585.1). Lineage (NCBI taxonomy): Eukaryota > Metazoa > Chordata > Lepidosauria > Squamata > Elapidae > Hydrophis > Hydrophis major. The sequence goes on from CM066328.1 coordinate 187,832,823, forward strand.
TAACAATGGGTTCTTGGGAAGCGATGGCTTCGTAAAAAGGTGGAGAGGCAGAAACACAAAGCCAACATGTGGAGGCAATTGATGAGTTTGAGGAGTTCAACAAGGCATAGGAAGCTTTGATCAATGGAATCAATGGGTTAACTTCCTGTGTTATGGGTTGCAAGAAAGGGGATTTAATAACCTTTTCATGTGGTCCCACCGGGTCAGAGCGAGGGAGTTCAATGTGACGTTGAATGTAAAAAATATTTCCATAATGCTCTCCTGGCCAAGCTATTTTTAAGTGAGCACCCCATTTCAAGCCAGTGTCCCATAGAGTACTTTTCTTGCCTTTGTCTGTGAACCTTATGGTTACCGGGTTGCATTTGGGCAATTTTTTACCACCACATGGAATATCCCATGTGGTGCGAGTGGCAGTAATGAGATCACCCTTAGTGCCCGGATCCCAATAAATATGTCCAGTTGAAACACACGACCAGTCTTTGCAAAAGTAATCTGACAACCTTCCGCAGTCAAGAAGTCGTTGGGCAGGGGACTGAGTGTCGGAAACGGGCTGTCTGGGGCATACATAAAACCTATGTTCATTCACAAATCTATGATTAGGCTCCGTTGGATGAGAAGGTGAGTTGTAGGCGGTGGAGCCTACAAGCATCTCTGCCAAATCGAATTGAAGCGGTGGGTAAAAGTCTTCTATGCGAGAAAAAATGGTTGTAAAGTTTAAACGAACGCCTTGAAAGTCAGTTATAGTCCAAGTAATATTATATCTTCTATGAGGCTTCTGCGGATCATCATGGGCAGTTCTTTTGAAGCGTCGTTTGTTGACAGGATCAGAGTTTGGGTATATGACAAGTAGGAGAAAGGGCTATGGATAAGTTAGTTGTGGAACATTTGCGATATGAGGAGGGAATACAATTAATAGAAAAAGGATAATAATTACAATAATGACAATGAAGATTAATTTGGTCATTCATCAAGGACATTAATTGGGGTGGGGAAACCCATGATACAATATAAGGACATTTAGGTCCCCCTATGTTTAGATTGAAAAGAGGAAAAGATTTTAAGGTTCCTTTCCATAGGAAGAGTAAAGAAGGAACAAAAGAGCGAGTGGTAGAGTGTTCTGTAAACAAAACAGAAGTGACAGAGTGAAAGCTACGGGTAGCATTTTCATGACGTACCCTCATGGAACAAGTATAATAGCCTTCTGTTAAAGAAGTGGCTTTAACACGGATAATCTTTTGACAGGAAGCGTATGTTTTGTTGAAATATGTGTGAATATAAGGAGATAGATTTATGGGAAGATTATCATGCCAACAAACAATAGGACAGTCACTGTCATAATTAATAAAGCGAAATTCTAATGTGGTCCAATGACCATGTTGAACAAAGGTATAAGTAGGATATGAATAAGGTAGAAATTGCAAGGAGGATATAGGCAAGAATATTAGGAAGAGTTAAAGATGCAGATGTATCGGAGGAATTCCCATGATAGGGTCTTACCGCCCGACCAGGGATCCAGCAAGTGGTTTTGTCTGGCAGTAAGATCGCAGCATATCCTCTCCCCCAAGTGAGAAGCTCAGCGGGACCCTGCCAGGCAGGATCTGGCAATCTGCGATAATATACCAGAGGTCTGTTAGGAGGGGGTGAGGGGGAGGAAAAGTGACGAGAAGCAGCAGAAGTGGGAGGAATGCCAGTCAGATTAAGAAAGTTTAAAGTGTAAAGACAAATGTTAAGAGAATTTTGCAATGCTGGGAGGTTCGGGGGTTTTTCCCGCAATGAATATCTATCAAGAGCACTTTTCAGAGATAAATGAGCCCGTTCTACAATAGCTTGTTGTAAGGGATCCCAAACTTGTGGATTACATCCCATCTGTTACAGAAGTCCTGAAAAGCAGAACTTGTATAGGCAGGTCCATTGTCTGTTTTTATTTCTTTTGGACGTCCCAGCGAAGCAAAGGTACGAATTGAATGATTGATGACATATTTTACAGCTTCTCCCCTTTGAGGAGTAGCCAGAATAAATCCTGAATATGTATCTATTGAAACGTGTAAATATTTCCATGGGGCAAAAGGTGGATACTGAGTTACATCCATTTGCCAAATTTCACAAGCTTTTAATCCTCTAGGGTTAACCCCTATGGGAATGGAATGTGCTTGCTTGCTACATGTGGGGCATTGTTGAATGATTGCGGTAGCTTCTGCCTGAGTTAAGGAAAATTGTTTTTGTAATGCTTTTCTATTTTGATGGAAATAGTCATGACTTTGTGATGCTGTCAGATTACAAATTGATTTACCTGATGCAGCTGTTGCAGCTGCGTCGGCCACCTTGTTTCCCTCCTGTAATATACCAGGAAGAGGTTGATGGCTCCTGATATGTGCTACAAAAAATGGATGTGTGCGATTGTTGATACATTGCTGTAGAGAAAGCAATAACTTTAACAAAGAAACAGATATGCTAGGAGATAAATAGGCTTGATATATATTTTTCAAAATCTGAGAAACATATAAGGAATCTACTATTAAATTAAAAGGAGCCTTTTGAAACTGTTGAAACGCAATAAGAGATGCAGCAAGTTCTGCCTGTTGAGCAGAAGATTGCGGAGGGGTAATTTTAGTTTTCCACTCTCCCTCCTGGTACCATGCACAAGCACCATACATTTCCCCCCCATCGGCATAAAGCGTAGGTGCATCTATTAATGGAGATATTGAGAGGGGGGAAGGCCATTCAAAAGGGAGAGTTTTAAGAAAAGTGAACCGTGGGTCAGCTGGTAAATGGCAAGAGATTTGCCCTGGCCACTCTTCTAAAGCATATTGCAGTTCTTCTGAATTACACCATAGCATTTCCCAAGTAGTCAATGAACAAGGAGGCTCAAATCCCATAAGTTGTTTACATCTTTGTCGACCTTTAAAGATCAACTGAGAATATGCAGAGGCTTTATTAGTAATTGTGGTCCGTGGGGTGTGAGACAAATGCAGCCATTCTAAAATCAGAACCTGTGTCTGATGAATTTGCATGACAGCTGTTGGTCTCTGAACAGTATTTAGTAAAGCAATTGATAAAGGACAATTTTCTACAGCCCGATCCACCCATCTAGTAGCCATTAAATGGGAAATGTCTTTCAATGCCTGCAACTGCTCTTTATTTAGAATGATAACATCGGACGGGGCTTTACCTTGCGTGAGAGCATTAAAGAGAGGAGCTAATGTAGCTGTAGTCAAACCCAAATAAGGACGTGCCCAATTTAAGGTTCCCAGGAACTGCTGTAAAATCACAAGTGTTGGTTTCGGGGGAAGTGTTGGGAGGGGAAGGGAAGGAACAGCAGCCGAAGCAAGTAACTTGTGACCTAAATAGAAAAAGGGTGGTTTGGATTGAACTTTTTCTGGGGCTATAGTGAGACCTGCTTTACCTAAAATGGAGTTCAGGCACGGCAGAGTTTTTAATACCGTGCCCTTTGGGCCAGGTGCAGATACCAATATATCATCCATGTAATGATAGACTAAAAAATGAGGATATTTGTCCCTGTATGGTTGCAAGGCTAAATCCACAAAAAATTGACACATAGTTGGACTGTTTAACATGCCTTGCGGTAAGACTTTCCATTGATATCGTTTGGTAGTCTCTGATTATTTAAGGTTGGTACTGTAAAAGCAAATAATTTTCTATCTAACTGGTGTAATGGAATGGAGAAAAAACAGTCTTTTAAATCGATAATGATAAGGTCATACTCTTGAGGAATTATGTTAGGATTTGGAAGACCACATTGCAGGGGTCCCATTGGAAGGAGGACCGAATTCACAGCCCTTAAATCCTGAAGGAGGCGCCAAGCGCCGTTTTTCTTTTTGATAACAAAAACTGGGGTATTATATGGACTCAATGAGGGTTCTAGATGACCTTTATCTAATTGTTCTTGAACAAGAGAATGTAAGGCTTCAAGTTTTATAGAAGGGAGAGGCCACTGATCAATCCACACAGGTTTAATGTTAGTCAAATATAGGCGAAGCATGGTTAATGGAGAGTAAGTTGCGCATTAAACGGTGACATAAGGTCTCTTCCCCACAAATTAGTATACAGAGGAATTACAGCTGGTTTAATATAAGCAACACATTGAGACTCAGGGGAATGGGCTTTTACCCAGTTTCTGCTAATGCGAGTCTCCTGGAGTCCCCCCACTCCTCTCACCGCTGGTGCCACATCTGCAGGCCAGGTGTCCGGCCACTCAGCGGTTCGGATGACGGAAATATCCGCTCCAGTATCTAAAAGACCAAGAAAGGATCGACCATTCAATAAGAATGTCACCGTAGGTTTCGGTTGACTAATTGGTCTTTCAATTGCATAGAGTTGCTCTTGTTGTTGGTCTAAGAGCACAATCATTTTTGCCACAACATCCCCCTCATTTATAGTAACTTCTGTTTTAGCTAGTATAGACAGACAGACATCAGACAATACAGTGGGGTCATGTAGAAAAGGAGAGGCAAGAATACCTTGTTCAGCTAAATCCCTTACAGGAAAGACTAGCACTGGAATATCGGGGGGCATATGAAAAGGCTGAACAGGATGTACAAAGAGAAAGTCAGCGACACCAGGAAAATAAGTAACAGTTTCATTAGCAACAAGATCGTAAGCGAAAGAAGAAAAGTTGCAAGTTTCAGCAGCCTTTGTTGTGGGGCTGGCTGCCTGCCCCATTTCTAGTTTCCCTGATTCAAAAAAGGTTTTTGAGTGATTGCAGGGCTATTCTGCTGTCCATTCTTTTGGACTCTGCACTGACTAGCCCAGTGATAGCCCTTTTGGCATCGAGGGCATGGTGTCATTGGGCGAGCTACCTGGTTTCTTGACATATTTGCTCCCCTGCCCAGGACCCTGCATTGGCTCTTAAAGTGACCTGGCTTGCCGCAATTAAAACAATTGCCCATTTTGCGAGTATTTTGTTGGGAAATGGGAAGAAGAGAGCCCATATTCTGCTGCATGACTTCAGTAATGGCTGTAGCCAGCGTAGACATGGAATGGGATGTGGTTCCTATGATTCGGCAGGCTGTAAGATAATCTGCCATGGTAACATTTTTCTTATTTATTAATGGTTGCAAAACTTTCTGACAACCAGCGTTTGCGTTTTCATAAGCAAGTTTCATTTGTAATTCATTACAAGCCTCCCTATTATCAATTTGTCTTTCTAAGGCTTCTGTGAGATGGTTTATAAAGGAGGAAAAAGGCTCAGAAGGTCCTTGAATAACTTTAGAGAAAGAGCTGGGCACGCATCCCGCATTATCAACCTTTCGAGCAGCGGCCAAAGCACACTCCTGTATTATAGGGAAAGCAGCTGGGTCTGTGGCAATCTGCTGGGCAATGCTAAACATGGTGCCAGTACCATTAAGCATATCTAAAGTGACAGCTGCCGGCAAGCCTCTAGCGGCTGCGGCTGCGGTACGTTTAAGAAATTCTGACTCCCAGACCAAAAATTGTGAAGGCGTGAGGATCATGTTAAATAATGTACACCAATCAGCATTTATCAAGTCAGCACCTGGTTGGGCTATTGATCCTAAAAGACCCTGTACATAGTGTGATTGGATACCATTTTCCTTACAAGCTGCTTTTAAATCCTTAATTATTTTGTACGGCATTGGGGTATACTGAGGAGCTGGAGGATTGCCGGCTTGTATGATAGGATAAAGGGAGGCAGCTGCAAGGGTGTCTTCATCTATTTCTCCTTCATCAAAGGCTTGTTGAATGGCTTTTACAACACCCCCCCCCCACCTTGGGGTGGAGGTGGAGGACACGGGGGCTCTACATTTAAGGAGGTGGATTGAATGGAAGGAGGCTCCCGTACTGATTTATGATCATCGGGAGCGGAAGGTTGAAGGATAGAAAAGTTATCATAACTTGGCGGGGGAGATTCAAACACACTCCCTGCTTCTATTTTATAATGGACTTTTAAAGCCTCCAAAATTTTCCTCCAAGTGACCAAAATGCCAATAGGTGCACGAGGAGGATTATGGAGATATTCACCAATTTTTTGCCAATTGGAAATTTTTAAGGACCCTCTCTCTGGATAATTGGGGCAATGTTGCCACACATAAGCCAATAATGTAGCAATAGATTTCTTTTTTATGGGAGAGCCCTTTAAATTAGCAGAGTATTTAGAAGAAGAAGCGACTAGCTCTCTCAATTCCTTCAGATGCTGCGTCTGCTGTTGAGAAAAGCCTCCACCCATACTTACTAAAGTCGAGACCGTCTTTCAGATCCGATGATGTGCAATTCGCTCAGGCGCCTGGCAATGCACAGCTCCCACCGAGCTGATAAGATATGGGCGTGCCGCTGAGTATCCCCCTTAGGGAATCACGTCAGGGTCACCAGAATGCGGTATCTGCTATCCCGCATCAGATGGGCGCCTCATGAGAGGGAGCGAAGGAGGAAGAAACGACACGAGATGAGGTTTCTCGGGATGAGCGCGCCCCGAATGTCTTGGCACACGCTCTTTTATTATGCTTTTTCACAGGGGGGTGAAATTTTTCAGAGCCCAAGGTAAACAGGATAAACATGAGTTACAATAGTTTAGGTCAACAGGATATGCATGATTTACAATAGTTCAGGTCAGTTAAGATACCAGGTTAACAGGATGTGTGTGATTTACGATTGTTCAAGTCAGCTAGGATATCATTCTGTATTGACAGATGCTTAACTCCCCGTCTCTTATGCATGCCTGGCAAAGATCACTGAAGAGACAGAAGTCTAATGTTTACACGAGAATGATACATTATTGCAATGCTTGAATGATACATAGTTGCACTGATACATAGTTGCAATCACATGAATGATACATAGTTACAACACCAGATGTAAAATTAACATCTGGTTCAGGTGAACCAGTGCAAACTGGCTGAAACCCTCCCCTGGGTTTGTGTCATAGGTTGTGAAAACCATCAAGAGGTGATAGGTGTGCCTAAAACATGCTGCAACTTTAAGAAATTAAATTATTAAAGGCTAAGTGACTCTTAAAGAAGTGGCTCCATTTTTGTAAGTGCACATGAAAGCCTGAATAAATCACCCTATATTAATTAACAACAGCATGCTATGTTCATGTGTTGGAAGAAATGTCCATCCTGGTTTAATTCCAAGTGGGGAGAAAGATGCTGGAAACATGGAGACTTCTTGGAAAGATGGTTTAATGGTGGACAGGACCACATGGTTTGAGCAAAAGAGCACAAAGGGGGGGAGAGATACCCTCTCTTGGACTTTGACCCTGCTTCTTGTTCCTGTGACAAGAAATGTATCCTGATTGGTTGTCAGACTCCCATGGGGCCATGCAGGGGTAACTTTGTAGGTTGTCTTGAGTCCTAGGCTTGGTTGAATCTTGCTGGGTGATGTAATGAAGGGGCTTTGGGAAATTCCTATTTTGGCTTAATGGCTTTGTCCTGGTTTGGATCTGAGTGAGAGCTAATCACCCTGGAGCTGAAGATCTTTTGTGTTGTCGATAAGCTGGCACCAAAATATCTGCTGGGGCTGAGTTTCTGTGTCCCTTCAGAATTTCTATTCCTCTTTTAGGGGAAATATTCTGCCTTTTTAATATTTCCTAGAATATTTCATTCTTCTAGGAGAGGGGTGGGTGCTAACTTTCTAAACATGCAAAATCTGGTACATGAAATAAGATTGGGGGGGGAACCCTCCTGGGAGTCCTTGCAATCCCTCGGTCATGCCGATGACCCTTTAGTTAGCTGTTTCTGTACACAAGTCTATTACTGTCCTGCTGGATCTTCTTCCTACTTCTGGGTGCCCTTCTATTGTACATGGAACCTATCAGCTATAATTGGGGCACAGACTTGGAGCTCTTCGAGAACACCAATAGACTATGAGCATATAAATCTAGCACTGTTTCTGAAGATTGCTAGAGTTGTGCCCCTGCTGACAGGCTCTCTGTGTATAGATGCTCTGTTATGGTGGCCCATCACTCAGGTAAGTTGAAAAATGTCTAACACACCTATTTAAAATAATCATATTGCTGATCCACTATACATTAACAAGAACAATTGATGGTTTTCCCAGTTGTAGGTGATATTTGGGAGACAAATCCAAAGTTGTTTTTTTAAAAATTTAACATCATAACTCTTAAGGACAGCACCATTCATTGGCATTGTTCCTAAAGCAGATTAGAACTTGGCTGGTTGGTGCAGGGCAATTTGTATTGGCATACTTTTCTGTGGGCTTAGGAGCGAAGGATGGCACATTAGCATAACCACAAGAGTGAATCCAACATGGCCTCTGCAGGTTAAGCTACTCTGATTGCTAACTAAGATAGAAAGCCATTTGTCTACAGAGGATTTCTACTGGGGCAAGGCGTCATTGTAATTTTATTCTCACCAAGGATCATATGGCCAAAAGAACCAATGGACTTTTGCTCTATAAAGTCTCTGATTATCTCCTGAAGACTTTGTTAGTATGCTTGGTTAGTTGCTTTCCTAACCAATTATTGGACTTGTACAGACTTTTTAAAAGCAGATGCAAATAGCTATTGCCTCAATTTATCTTCGCAGATGGGATTTGTATATGTTGCATCTGAGGCTCTGATGCAGGTGGTGATAGAACCTATTTAATGGAACATGAGCCTAAGCATTAATGTCATCGAATATAACCCATCACATTGCTTCCTAATAGTAAATGTGATAAATGATGCATATCCAGAAAGTATTTTGGATTTTCCCTGCTCATTTTGAACCTGTACTGTATGAAAAGAGAAAAGTAATAATACATTTGGCTCAGATAATATGACAATCTGCAGAAAATGAGATAGCAGAAATGGTTTTCAGATAGATGCAGATGAAAGTGAGCCATTCATTATAGAGCTATTATTTCCTAGCTATGTTTTGCTCAGTTTTCAACACATGCCCACAACCCAGACACAGGCATAAGGAGAAATTAAGCAATCAACTGTTCTTTTTTCATTTCCATTGCTCTAATCTATTAGGCACATATAACATTATTGTTGTTGTTGTTATTTACATTATTTTTAACAAATACATACACTCAGAATTCATTGTGAGATGTACAGATTTTTCTGTGAGAGGAGTAGCTCTGAAAGTGTCATGTTTGTGGCTAGTTACATCTTTTCGGTTTGCCATGAATGATCATCTGGAAGAAATCTCTGCCTATAGAAATGGTATAGGAAGACTTCTTTCATCAGAATATGTAATTATTTGGGGCCCAGTTGTTCTGCTACAATCCTGAATCCTTGTCTAAATTTCCTGAAACTGAAAGAAAATGAATGGCCAAGACAAGCAATTTCATTTATCAGATAACAGCAGGAACGATCCATGGATATCTTCCACATTGAAAGTATCCGGAAACAATTCCTTCTGGATAACGTCAACAACAGATTTTAGTGTTGAACAATTGGTTTGACTTTTTCAGCTGAAAGTGCCTGCATATTTTTCAGGAATCCCCCTCCAACACTGTTCCAACCAGAAACTTGGTCCAGAGGATTCAACCACTTCATTTCTCAGTAAGTAATACCATTTTTGGGGTTGAAACACTTATTTTTAAAGGCACTGTGAACTGATCTGTGGTAAACTTTGGAAATGAACATACATGTAAGGAGACAAACGCCATTTTTTTCATTTTATGTTACATTTGAAAAAAGTACTGTGACTCTTGATAGGTACAGACCTTAACTATAAATGTATTATTATTCATATTTATTTGATAGCATATTTACTTTATTGTAAAATTTTATTTATATCTGACCTTTGATTCGGGAATTCAAGGTGATATACGGAATTTCTTCTTTCCTTTTTTCCCCTTATAGCAACAACCTTAATAAGTGGGTTGAGCTGAGAGAGATTAACTAGGTCAACATCTCATTTGGGGAATTTCTGTGGATGAAGGTTTGATTTTCTTGGCATTTTCTGCATCTAATTCATGATCTTAATTATTATATCACATTACCTCTTATCTTCCTGCCAAATGGAATCACTCATAGTTTTTCTGCTGTGCTAAATTACAACCAAGGTGTATAGATCTCTTGAGAGGAATGGTTCAACTAATGATTGGAATTGGCATCAGGGATTTCACTCCAGCTCATATTTTTTCACTAGAATGTGCGGAATGAACTAGATTGGGAAGAGGCATTATCTTATAATTTTTCAGTGATGTGAATAAATATTAACTTATATTGCTAGATGTCTGTGGAGATTCTCAGTCATCCAGTCATGGTTGTCCTGCTTTTTCAAGAGGCAAATGGACTTTCTGGTTTCTTTTCGAAGATATTTCACTTCTCATTCAAGAAGCTTCTTCAGCTCTTCTTCAGCTCTAAACATCTAAACAAGTAACAAACAGACTGGGTTCATAATACAAATTATTAGTTGATTGATTGAATGCCCAGTTTACATACAACCATATGAGATAAATCATAGATTGAAAACCACAGTGACTGAGTTCATACTCAACCTAAATTAGAACCAAGTGACTAAGTTGAACAAAACCTATAAGCTTCACGAATGTTAAAAATGTCTGCTGAACAATATAATAAATGTTCATGTTCTTAATTGTTGAAACTGGTCAATTTTTTTTATTTACAATCTGAGGAAACATATACGATACAATCAAGTTGTACAGCTTAAAAATCCTTAAAGCTCTTACTGAGTACCATGTATATAATGTATGTATATGTGTATGTGCATGCATATATGTATATGACACTTTTACTGTTCGGTGATCTAAATATGATACATATGGGATTGATCTGTGGGGGCATCCAGAATGTTACCCTGAAGCTCAAGCTCTCCTCTGGGATCTGGGGAAAAAAAATTTTTTGTAAGACTTCTGCTGGCAGTGCTGTGATGATCAATCATGGCAGAGCTATATTTCAGAATTATTCAGACTATTCTAGCATTTAGGTTCTCTGAAGAAAATGTTTATGATAAAACACAACTGTTTAGGTTGTCAATCATTGTTTATAGATGGTTTGGTTTCCACTTAAAATTTCATTTCTTAAAAAAAAAAGTAATAAAAACGAAGTCTATACAGCTTTGAACTGTCCAACCATTAGTGGTAATTGGCTCATTTATATGCATTAGATACACATTTGTCAGTGTCTGACTTGTGACAGCTTTGCTTTGATAAATTAAAAGCAGTGATTGTAACAAGTCCATTTGCTTCTTACCCATATATTAGGACCTTACCTGATTTTTCTGTCATCTTCTGATGAGTAGCTGACTTTTCAATAATTCCATTATCTACCTTCTTCTTGAGGTTGAATATCATTTGCATAAGAAACTTATCTTGAACCAGTTGTGGTCCAGATGCATGTAGGTTACATAGTTACAATTTTTTGGAGAAATGTATTTCTGCCTCTGATTCAAATCAAATGATTTTTCTGCAGAAAGTGTCCCCAAATTATTTTAGGAACACTCATTTAGATAAGTGCGGTGATCCAAATGCCAGGTTTCTTTTCTTTGTACCTAAGCCCTTTATTATACAGTGAAACTGATTGATGTACTTGAATAGATCTAAGTATAATTATAGAATATTAGTCTGATCAGCAGCTTTTTTAAAATAGTGGCCGTGTGTTCCGATTGGAAGATAGCAGAAGCTTCAAAAATGCTCTTCTCCCTTGTGGATGGTGAAGCTTCACCCCAGAAACCAAACAGGAAGTATCTAAAGGACAGGTTGAGGTATCCAGATTCTCTGCTATTTACCTAGAATTTTGCATGTCTGATGTCCTATTGAGTCCTTTCCAAGGCAAGTGTTATTTTATTGTATGATGGTGTTAAAGGCATTGTCATAGCATGCAAGCTGTTCCGAATAATGCTGCCCTTTGCAATTGACTGATAATTTTGCCAATGCCAGTCGTGTTCAAGTGATGCTCCAGATGTTTTGAGATTGTACCCAAGGCATACAATATTATTATTGGTACTATCTTTATTTTCTTTTGCCACCATTTTTCTGTTTCTATATGAAGGTCTTTGCATTTTGTGATCTTCTCCAGTTCTTTGTCTTTATTCTGCTGTCACCAGGTAATGCTACATCTGCTACCCAGCCTTTTTTGGCTTTCTTATCAACAATTGTTAAGTCTGGGGTGTCAGATGCTTTTTTGTTTGAATTTTAAGGTCCCAGAACACTTCAGTTTCTTCATTTTCTATTTGTCAATTTTGTGGTCCCACCAATTCTTGCTTGCAGGCAAATGATGTGTCTTGGAGATATTCCAATGCACCATTTTTGCTACTTTATCATGCTGGTGTTTGTAGTTAGTCAGTCTTATTAATATTATAATTATTGTCACCAGAGGTGGTATTCAGCAGGTTCTGACCACCTCTGACTGGCCCCACCCCAATCTCTTCTCTGCCTCTGGAGTCCCAGGTGATCAGCTGGGTCTTCTTTTGTTGCCCTGCACAGAAGAACGGAGCTGGAAAGCAGGTTAGTGGGGTGGGGAGGGAGGATTTTGCAGTAATCTTCCCCCTGGAATGAGGAGAGAATGGGTTTTTTTCAGTATTCTTCCTCTGCCATGCCCACCAAGCCACACTCACCAAGCCACACCCACAGAACCGGTAGTAAAAATATTTGAATCCCACCACTGATTGTCACAATCATCTTTTCATTTAATATTCTGATTTCCTGTCATCCTGTTTTATCACAATGTATCCCTCAATCAGTAAGATTTCCCTTTCAGTGTCTGTATTCATTTCCCACCACCCTAAAATTTCATGGGCATATTTTTATTAAATTTTATTTATTATTTCATTTATGTTTGGCTTTCTCTGAAAGGTCAAGTCTGTACAGATCCCCCATTTTATCCCTACAACTATAGACATAATAGCTAGGTTGGACTTAGAGATAGTTATTGATCCAAAGTTGCATAGTGAGCTCCATGACTGAACACAACATGACATAACACAACATGAGAGCATGAGTGAGGGCACAAAACGTATTCAGGGTGACGGGAGATGGCACCCATGTGGCTTAGATTGGCAATCAAGGCCCAATAGGCATTTATGCTAGGATCTGGGCTTAAAAAAATCTGGACCTCTGTTTATTTTTCAGCTATAGCTGACATCTAAAAGCAGCAGAATTTTTGTATTCAGAAAAATTGCAAAATAACTGACTGTAAAACCTTGCTGATTTTTTCCCAGGTTCCTTGCTTCTGTTTATTTTCTGGAGATGTCAAGGAGTTAATTAATATACGGTTAATGTTGTGTCCGCGAAATGATGCCAGGAGTCGGTGACTTCAATTCAAGCTCTTTTATTGAAAGTTGGAACCGAACTGGGGTAAAGGAAAAAGCCCGCGGCTTTTATTCCTTTAGCCGCGGCGGCCGCGGCCAATGGCACCGCTTTGAATCTCCCGTGATCCGAATGAACCAATCGCGGGAGATTCTCAGCGAGCCAATTGGCGCGGCTCGCCTGACCAATCGGAGAGCCCCGCGCTTTGGCCAATCAAAGCGCGGGGATCTCAAGAATGCTAATTAAGGACAGAACACCCCTCCCCTCTTGGTTCAGTCCTTACGTCGCGTAGTCACGTAGGTAGGCGGGGCTCCGTCTGAGCCTACTGGACCTGCGCAGCTCAGTCGTAGGTTGGATCCCGGCCGGTTCGGTCAGGATCTCTGCTGCTCCTGCTGCCGTCGTGGGAACCGGCTGGTTGGTCGGGCCGGGCCGCTTTCCGTAGCTCCCTCCTGGGCCTCCCGGGTTGGTTGAGCTGCGGCTTTCGCCGCTCCCGCTCGGTCTTTCCGGGTCGGTCGAGCTGGCCTGGCTGTCTCTTCCTGGCGAGGGGTCGTGATGGCTGCTTTCCGGTAAGTATGGCTGGTTTATTCTTCTTTGGTTTTGGTCCCCTGGGTATTCCCTCCCCCCTTGGTTTGTGTTGTGGGGGTCGGTTTCGCCTGTTTGTGCGTCGGTGGTCTCTTGGTTGGTAGTCCTTGACCTTAGTTGGTCGATGTGGCGTTTCCACGCTCGTCCGTCTGCTGTTTGTAGCCGGTACGAGTGTGGGCCTGTTATTTGTGTGATGACGGATGGTATCCATAGTGGGTCTCCCGTCAGGTTTCTCGCATATACGGGGTCGCCGGGTGCGAAGGTTCGGTGTTTGCTTCTCCGGGTTATACATGGAGTGTAACCTGTCGAGTGGGGACTTTAGTTTCCTGCCCATTAATAGTTCGGCTGGGCTCTTATTCGTTGTGGTAATTGGGGTTATGTGTTGGGTGAAGAGTAGTTTGTTTATTTTCTCCTGGATCTCCCCGTGGTCTATTTTCCGGATGGTCTTCTTAGTGAATTGGACCATCCGTTCCGCCCTACCGTTTGCCGCCGGGTGAGCCGGTGCTGTCAGCGCGTGGCGGATGCCCCTTTCCGCTAGGAATTTTTCGAATTCCAGCGAGGTGAACTGTTATGAGGAAGGTGTGTCCTTTTGTGGGCCCAGCGAAGTCTATGTGAATCCTAGACCAAGGTCCCCTTGGGGTTTCCCACTCTAGGACGGGTGCTGTGGGTGGGCTTGGCCTAGTTTCCTGGCATCGTTGGCACCTTGCTACCCAGGCCTCTATTTGTTTGTCCATCCCTGGCCACCAAGCGTAACTTCTGGCCAGGGCTTTAGTCCTAACGATGCCAGGGTGCCCCTCGTGTAGCAGTTCCAGAACCTTCCCTTGTAGCTTTTCTGGAATGACCACCCTATCCCCCCATAGTATGCACCCTTTTAATAGCGAGAGTTCCGTTTGGCGGTTTCGGAACGTTTTGACGGACTCGTCGTTGTCCCTTTCTGGCCACCCTTTCTCTACCCAATGCAACACCCGCGCCAGACGTTTGTCTTTATTAGTTTCTCGGGCAATGTCTGACGCGGTTATGGGCAGGTTGGGTAGAGTCTCTATGCTGAGGGTGGTCGTCGTGGGTGCTGGGTTGGTGTCAGGTTCCGGTAGCGGTGAGCGGCTTAAGGCGTCGGCATGGGAGATCGTCTTACCCGGTCTGTGTATGAGTCCGTAGTTGTAGACTGCCAGGAACTCGGACCACCTTGTCATTCGGGGAGACAGAATGTTCGGGGTAGCCCGGTTTTCTGCAAGGATTCCCAGCAGCGGCTTGTGGTCGGTTATGATGGTGAAGGTCCGGCCGTAGAGATACTCGTGGAATCGTTTTACGGCGGCAACGATAGCCAGAGCCTCTTTGTCCAGCTGGCTATAGTTCTGCTCTGGTTTGGTGAGGGTCCTTGAAAAGAACGTGATGGGCGCTTCTTTTCTGTTGGGGAGGGTATGGCTGAGGACAGCGCTGACGCCGAAGGGTGATGCGTCGCATGTGACGGCCAGAGGTAGGGTCTCGTTGTATTGTATAAGGACGGCGTCTGAAGTGAAGAGGTCCTTTGTTCTTTGGAAGGCGGCTTGCTTGCGTTTCCCCCAAGTCCAGGTCGCCGCCTTGTCCAGGAGCCTATGCAAAGGCTCCGCCGCCGTCGCCTTTTGGGGCAGGAAAACATTGTAAAAGTTAAGTAGCCCCAGGAATGCCTGTAGTTCCGTCTTGGACTTGGGTGTGGGGGCTTCTTTGATGGCCTTGATTTTTTGGTTTGTGGGGTGAATGCCGTGATGGTCTAGGAGGTATCCCAGGAATTCTACCCGTTCCGTGCATAGCTGGCATTTCTCCCTCTTGACTTTTAGTCCGGTCTCTTTAAATTTGGTTAGGACCTCCCTTAGGCGACCCTCTAGTTTGGCTTGGTTGGCTGCCGACACTAGGGCGTCGTCGAAGTAAGGTACCACCCCCTTGATGCCTTGCAGTAGTCTTTCCATTAGGCTTTGGAATATTCCCAGTGCCATGCTGACTCCGAATTGGAGTCGGTTGCATTTAAATGCCCCCCGGTGGGTGACTATGGTTTGCGCTTCTGCCGTTTGCTCGTCGACTGGCAACTGTTGGTATGCCTGGGCGAGGTCGAGCTTGGCGAAAACCTTGCCCCCTCCCAGTGAGTGCAGTAGGTGTTGCACTACTGGGACGGGGTAGGCGCTTTGTTGTAGCGCGCCATTTAGGGTGGCCTTATAGTCCCCACAGATCCTCACCGACCCATCGGGCTTGATCGGGGTGACTATGGGGGTCTCCCACCGGGCGTGGTCTATGGGCTGTAGGACCCCTTGTTTGACGAGCTTGTCAATTTGCTCGTCTATCTTGGGTTTAAGTGCGAATGGCACCCGCCTTGGTTTCAGGCGTTTTGGGGGGACGTTTGGGTCTAGGTTGAAAGATATAAGGGGCCCTCGGTACTTGCCTAGGTTTCCGTCGAAGACCTCTTGGAATTCCTGGGCCAGTTGCTGCTCCCAGCTGTCGTCGGTGACATGGTCGACTCCCGTGAGTGCGATGTCGAGCGGGGCGAACCATTGCAGTCCCAGTAGGCTTGGGCGGTCGCGGTCGACGATTGTCAGGGGAAGTCTTTCGGTGTGCCCTTTATAGGTGATGTTGAAGTGTTTGGTTCCGACTATTGGGATGCGGTTTCCCTGGTAGTCCTTTACAATGAGTCTCTGGCTGTCTATGTTCCTCCTTTGGAGGGTAGGCACCAAGTGCTTTATTTCATGCCATGCAATCATGGAGAGGTAGGACCCGGAGTCCACCTCCATTTTGCATGGCTGGCCCTCGATGCCTACCTCCACGTGGACCTTCCGGGCATCATTGGTGACCGTCTGATGGGTGTCCTCTCTTCGCCGGTTATCGCCGCCTCGCAGGGATCGTCCGTTCCGGTCCCATCTGTTGTCCGAGGGGTGATCTCTGGTGCGGGGTGGTGTGCTCTCTCTCCTCCGGTCGCTCTGGTCCCATCGTGCCGGGCTGCGATTCTTCTTTAGGCGGCAGACACGGGCGATGTGTCCCTTCTTGTCGCAATGCCGGCAGATCGATTCGAAAAACCGGCATTCCGACCTGGGGTGGTCGCCGCCGCAACCGGCACAGTTGGTCCTCGACTTACGACCCCGCCGGTTCCGTGGGTCGCGGCCTGTCTGGAGGCGATGGACGTCCTCCTCGTCGTCTGAAGTGCCCGATGCCGAGTGGAAGTCACCCTGGTGGGTGGTCGTCTCGGGTTGGGCCTCGGTCGACCTCGCCGGGTTGTTGTTTCTGCTGCGGTCCCCAGTGTTCGGTCTGCGCATGCAGTTGGCGGAAGTTCGGGTTGCTTCGGCGGCGGTGGCTGCGGTGAGGGTGTCTGCTAGGCTGATGTTGCCCTTGGCCATCAGCCGGCTCTGGAGGACGGGGTCCCACAAACCGAGCACGATTCAGTCTCGCAGGGCGTCGTTCAGGTTGTCGAATTCGCAGAGCCCCCCTAGGCGCTGCAGCTCGGCGACGAAGTCGCTGAAACTCTCACCCGACCTCTGGTCCCGACGGTAGAATTCGTTGCGTCGGATCAGGATGGGTACCTCTGGAGAGTAGTGCCGCCGAAGTATTGGCTCGAGGACGTCCCAGTCCATCGCGGTCGCATCGGCGGGTTTGGCAAGCGCCTTGGCCATCTTGAAGACCTCGGTCCCGCAGTGGGTCAGGAAGACGGCACGCTTCATGGGGCCGGTGGCGTCCTTCAGGTCGCTGCACTCGAGGAACATGCGGAATCGGTCGGAGTACGATTCCCAGTCCTCGGTGGCGGGGTTGAAGGGTGCGGAGGGTGCGATTTTCGCCATCGCGGTGGTTCGTCTGGCTTCCGTTGGACACGTGGTTCGGTTCAGGGTCTGGATCCCATCCTCGTCGCCAGTGTTGTGTCCGCGAAATGATGCCAGGAGTCGGTGACTTCAATTCAAGCTCTTTTATTGAAAGTTGGAACCGAACTGGGGTAAAGGAAAAAGCCCGCGGCTTTTATTCCTTTAGCCGCGGTGGCCGCGGCCAATGGCACCGCTTTGAATCTCCCGCGATCCGAATGGACCAATCGCGGGAGATTCTCAGCGAGCCAATCGGCGCGGCTCGCCTGACCAATCGGAGAGCCCCGCACTTTGGCCAATCAAAGCACGGGAATCTCAAGAATGCTAATTAAGGACAGAACAGTTAAAATGTAGGGTTTCTTTTCAAGTTAATATGATATGCAGTTTGTCCCCCCCACACACTTTTTTTTGGGGGGGGGCTGGTGAGGATGCATCCATTGTGGAAAAAGCCTCTTTAATTCAATTCAAATGCTTGTATTTTATTCTTCATTCTGCTAGTTTTTTAAAAAAAACATTGACTCTAATCTTAGTATTATTTATTGCAGGGTAGCATTCAGGCCAAGTTACTCATCCGAAGTAGCACTAGAGCTAATGAGACAGTTAGGATCACTTACTCAAATCCCATTAATTTCAGTAGAAGTTGGGCTAAATGCTACCTCCAACAGTTTGCTTAGAAAGGAGGGTAATAATTTTAATGCATCACAATATGCATTGAAGTATTCCAATAAAGTATTGCTCATATAATTCTGATAATATAACATGGCATTTTATTGAAAAATCTCTTGCCTTATAGGCAGAATGTGTTAGAATAAATTCAGAATATAAAATTGTGAGTCAGACATTTATCACAGTACCACTGCATGTGTTTTAAGAATTATTATTTGTCCATGTAGTAACATCCACTTAATCACTTTAGATGTTTTGTTCTGTTGATTCTCTTGTTGCTAGTAATGCCTCTATATATTCCTGAATATTATTTGTGATTTACTTTAAATTGAATGTATGAATTGTGTGCTTGTAGGTGTAAGCTTTAAATTTAATACAATTACTGTAAAATGGGCACCTACAGCTGAAGACAATGGAGAGAAAGTTAATAGTTCCTTGTCTTGGAATAAGAATAGTAAACTTTTATACAAAGTGAAGAATTATGCTTACTGGCAGCTATGTGACACATTTAACTCCAAGATGTTCCTATGGCATGCAGTATGTGGCTGCAGTTGGGGAAGGTGCTCCAGATTTGCTATAAGTTTATTTACTGTACCTATTATTGGCTCTGTGAAAAAGCTGCACTTTTCCCAGGTCTCACATAGTAAATGTGCACCCCAAGAAAATACACCTTGAATCCTAGAGATAATAGGTTGGTGCAAGTATCTTTTACTACCTTGTTGTTGTCTTTTTAATGCCTCCTGAAATCAAGTGCTTCTTTTAAGATGTCACTGATAGACAAAGTATAGTGTGAATGCCCATGCTACAACTGAAGCCCTTTCCCTCATATCCTTAATGTTATTTGAAACACTGCAGGAGCAAATTGCAGCTTCTTTGCCCAATCCTTACAGGTTGACTGAGCATGTCTAGAACTATGCATTCCTGGGAAGTCATTAAGCTAGATGCCACCTCAAGCAATAGTAAGGTGAAGCCCACTCCTAGGCTTTGGCACAATGTATTTGAAAGAATAGGGTTACTTGCGACAAATGCTTGCTATATTTAAGCAATGGCTTTGCAAACCACATCTGAGGAGGATCCCAACTTCAGTCCCATGTTTGCTTTTAAATAAAGTACAGTTGCTTCACTCAAGGTGAAATTTAGATTTGCCAGTCAGACAGCCATGTAACAACTATGAGATTTGGCCTTTCTCCACAGATGGGTTGAAGCGATCTTCACCTATCCTTTAGCCAGCAAAAGAACTAGAGCTGGGGGAAATTTGATAGGGACAAGATAAAGGAACTGAAAACAACATCTCTGGAACAGAGCACAAGAAAAGATGACCCAGGGCATGTTGGTGCTGTGGTGAGGTGCAAATAGAGAAACATCCCTTGAATTAAAAAAAAAAATTAGATGTGGGAAAAGGTTCAGCTCAGAGGTGTCAGTGAACATTTTCTTCTTTCTAGGTACTGAACAAGGAAGTCAAATCAAAGTAGTAGAAATTATTCTCCAAAGGTTGCATGATTGACTAAAGTTTTATTCGTATAGATGTAAAAAAAAAACCCTCAATTTATTTTACAGTTTTAAAAACTATCAATAAAACTTTCATAACCAAGCATTTATTTTATGGAATTAATTAATGTGATTTGGTTCAAGTAAATAAATTAATGTAGACATAAATGGGTCTTGTCTACTAGACTGTGCGTGTGTGCGTGTGTGCTGAATTCTCTGTGAATGTAACAGACAAAAAACTAAAAATGTGCTGTTTATCATGGCATACTAATATTGGACACATGACCTGCAGGATTTAGAGAACGATGCTGTCCCAGGTAATATGGACCCAGATGATGGTGCATGGATATTCCAGGTGTCAGGTGCCGTATATAATTATAATTAAAAATCAAAGGAAAAGATGGCTACAGGCAAAGCTGGCACTATTTTTCCTCAGTTTGTTAATTTGCTTTTTTTGTAAAAAGTGCCATACAGCAATTTGGCTATATTCATTTAGAGCAGGTCAACAGATCTGAAGGAACCAGCGCCTTATTGGACCTCTATTGTAGGCTACGTAGCTTCAGGGTATGACTAGCTTGTGTGAATCATGCAAGGCAGAGATGGCAGGAAGCAGCCATTTTACGTAGGAGGCAAAATGGAAAAGAGAAGCTGTTAACCCTGTAGAGGAGTTTTTCAAAACATGACTTTTTAGTTCTTAGATTAGCCATTGTTTTGCTTTTTCCTTCTAAACCTTCCAGCAATGAAGACAGCCAAGAAATGTCTTCAATGGCAGATGTGAAAATGACTCAGTGTTAGATCTCCTCTGTTAGATAAATGGATTGAATAGAATGTCTGAGGCAACAGCATGAAAATACACAGCTGCTATGCACAAGTCTCTCAGCAACTATTCAGATTTCATGCCAATTTCCAGTTGTTACTCCAGCTTTTAAATAGTAGCTGAGGAAGATACAGGAAGGACTTGGAAAGGACTTAGTGATGTTGGAGAGGGTGCTAGGATATTATTTTGCTTGTATAGGGAGGAGAAAACAATTCAATATTTGGATGCCTCAAGGAAGCAGCTCAGAGTGGCTCAGCTCCCTTGTCTGGAGAATCTTTGGTGGTCTACAAAGTGCTTAATGGAGGGGAAAATTAACATCTGTGTTGTAGCTGATTTGCCCAAATGCATCTGCCTGCTACTGATTAGACTGCTATTGTTCTTACTGTTAAGTCCTGAGCATGGGCGCAAGGAACGGAGACGAGACATCGAACAGTGACTTCAACTCTTTATTGTAAAATAAGAACAGAGCAAATACTTGGGCAGCAGCAGCTCTTTTATAGAGCTGGCTGCTGTCAAAACAACCAATGATTTGAGTTTACCTCTTTCACAAGCGTCCAATCAGACTGGCCAGAAACGACCAATCACGACTCGCTATTCGCGGGCCAATGAGAAGTGCAGGATTACAAGCCCGCTGTAAAGTAAAGCTGTTTAGGATTGTACCGCTGCGTTGGCTTAGTCCATAACACCCCCCCCAGGTTCCGTCTGAGGGGTGGGGTGATATATTCTCGTAAATAGGCAGGTCGCTTCACCTGTCTGCTTGACCTGCGCTGTTCCACCGGTTTCTGTCCTGGCTCTGGTTCCAGTGGGTTACTAGCTGGGTTGGATGGTGAAAACTGTGGCCCTGGGCTGTTTTCCCTGCTTACACCAATGCTGTCTTCCGGGTTCCCTGGATCTGTTTCCATCGCAGTGCTGTTACACGGCAAGGCCACTCCCTGGCTCGGTTCTCCTTCTGACGGTGAGTATCCCCTGGTTGGTTGTGTAGACTGTTGGGTTTCGATTGTTATTTCTTCTTCGGCCTCCTCAATGTTCCTTCCCCCCCCCCAGCTAGAGATTCTGGGGCTGAGATAGGACTAGGTGCTAATCTGGAATGGAGTTGGTCTATGTGGCACTTCCACATCTTACCATCTGCAGTTTGTAGGTGATTGGATCGGGGTCCCGTAAGTTGTGTTATGGTAGCGGGGACCCACAATGGGTTGCCCGAGAAGTTTTTCGCAAACACGAGGTCACCTTCCTGGAATGCCTGACACTTGCTGCTGGATCCTGGCGGTTGTTCAGTCGTGTACTTTGGGTGGAGGCGATCGAGATGCGAGCAAAGTTTCCGCCCCATCAGGAGCTCAGCTGGGGTTCTGTTCGTGGTACTGTTTGGGGTTATGTGCTGGAGGAGAAGCATCCGGTTTATTTTGTCGTCAATGTCGCCCTGGTCCATTTTGTGCAAAGTCTTTTTTACAAATTGAATCATTCGCTCAGCCCTACCTTTGGCTGCAGGGTGAGCTGGTGATGTTAAGGCCTGGCAGATCTGCCAGGTATTGTTCGAATGGCAGGGCAGTTAATTGGGGGCCATTATCAGAGACCAGGACATCCGGCAATCCGTGGGTAGTGAATAGTTTATTCAGCTTTTTAGTGACCGCCTCTGTGGTGGTGCTTTTCATCTTGTGGACTTCGAGCCAGTTTGAATAGGCATCCACTGTTAGGAGGAAAGTGTGTCCTCTTGTGGGTCCTGCAAGATCGATGTGGATACGGGACCAAGGACCTCGAGGTGTTTCCCACTGAGTTGGGGGAGTTTTTGGAGGAATAGAGCGAGTCTCCTGGCATTTGCTGCACTTTGCTACCCAGGTCTCTATCTGTTTGTCTAACCCAGGCCACCATGCGTAACTCCTGGCCAATGCCTTCATCCGCACTATGCCTGGATGTCCATTGTGCAACATTTTTAATATCCTATGTTGCAATTTCTCCAGGATTACAACTCTGTCTCCCCACACGATGCAGCCCTTTTGAGAGAATAGCTCTGTTTGTCGATTCCTTAAATGGCTTGAACGTGTCATTGGTTGCGCTGACCGACCAACCGCATTCTACCCAGCTGAGGACTCGTGCCAAAACAGGGTCCTTTTTTGTCTCTAAAGCGATGTCTCGAGGGTCAGTGGCGGCGATTTGAGTGTTTCGATTTGCAATACGGCTAAGGTTGGAGCTGGGTCCTCTATGATGTCTGGTAGTGGAGAGCGGCTCAAAGCGTCAGCGTGGGGAATGGTTTTCCCGGGCGGTGTTGCAATCGGTAATCATAGGCGGCTAAAAATTCTGACCAATGTGTCCTTCTTGGGGATAAGATATGGGGAATTGGTTTGTTTCCCGCCAAAATACCAAGTAGCGGCTTGTGGTCTGTAATTATGGCAAAGGGTCTCCCATAGACATATTCATGGAAACGTTTAATTGCGGATACAATAGCAAGAGCCTCTTTATCAAGTTGACTATAGTTCCTTTCGGTCTTAGACAAAGTTCTCGAAAAGAACGCAATAGGTGCCTCATTCCCATTTGGTAGGACATGGCTTAAAATGGCTCCCACTCCAAATGGTGAGGCGTCACAGGTAATCGTCAAGGGTAGAGTCTCGTATTGCATTAATACAGCATCGGAGGTTAAGAGGTCTTTTACTTGTTGGAATGCCCTTTCTTCACGCCGTCCCCAGATCCAGGGAGCCTTTTTGTTGAGAAGTCTATGTAGGGGCTCGGCTACGGTCACCTTCTGGGGCAAGAAGATGTTATAAAAGTTAATTAGTCCCAGGAAGGCTTGGAGGTCTGTCTTATTCCTAGGTCTCGGGGCATTTTTGATTGCGGTTAGTTTTTTTTCGGTGGGGTGGATTCTCTGTCTGTCGAGAAGGTATCCCAGGAACTCCACTCTCTCCATACAAAGTTGACACTTGTCCCTTTTTACCTTCAGACCAGCATCTTTAAATTTCTGAAGAACTTTTCTGAGTCGTTGTACTAATAACTCTTTAGTGGGGGCAGCTATTAGGACGTCGTCAAAATAAGGCACAACGCCTTTTATGCCTTGTAATAGTCTCTCCATTAAACTTTGGAAAATGCCAGGTACCACGCTTACTCCGAATTGGAGTCTATTGCACTTGAAAGCGCCTCTATGTGTAACTATTGTCTGGGCTTCTGCAGTTGTCGCATCTACAGGTAGTTGCTGGTACGCCTGAGCTAAGTCCAATTTCGCAAATATTTTTCCGCCACCCAGGGAATGAAGAAGGTGTTGAACTACCGGTACTGGGTAAGTGCTCTGTTGAAGAGCATAATTTAGGGTGGCCCGGTAATCCCCACAAATTCTTAACGAACCATCTGGCTTCATGGGCGTTACTATTGGAGTTTCCCAGCAGGCATGGTCAATCGGTTCCAATACGCCCTGGGCTATCAGTTTATCTAGCTGCTCGTTGATCTTCGGCTTTAGGGCAAAAGGCACCCAACGAGGCTTAAGCCAAATGGGAGCTACATCGGGGCTGAGATTAAATGATATAGGGGTCCCCTTGTACTTGCCTAATGTTCCTGTGAACACGTCCTGGAATTCCTGGATGAGAGCCTCTTCCCAGTCGTCGCTTCTGGTTTGGTGTATGCTGGCTGGTTCAATCCCAAGCAGGGCAAATCACTGTAACCCTAACGAACTAGATCGGTCATGATCAACGACAGTCAGGGGAAGCGTCGCGGTGCGGTCCTAGAAGGATACTTGGACATGGCTGGAACCGACAACTTGAATTCTGTTTCCCTGGTAGTCTTTCAGGATGATTCGTTGAGTGCTGAGGTCCTGGCGGCAGATGGCAGGGATCAGCTGTTTGAAGGTTTTCCAGGATACCATTGATAGGGATGATCCCGAATTGACTTCCATCACGCACGGTCGATTCTCAATAGTAACCCTTACGCGGATCTTTTTTGCATCGAACGATGAAGCATGGCCGATAATAATGGTTTGGTGGGCCTCTTCTCGTCTCGTTGAAGAGGCAGGTGCTCTATTTCTGTAGTAATAGTGGTTGTTCCATTGGTGGTTCAGATGGTCCCGATTCTCAGGAGGTTTGCCTGTCTCCCGACGGAGGTTGTTCTCCCTTCAGCTGGGACTGGACTCTCATTTGCTTCTGCAGACTTTCGCAATGTGGCCTCTTTTCCTGCAGGTACGGCAGAGTGCGTCGAGGAATTTGCAGTCTGATCGCAGGTGGTTTGCCCCGCAACCAGCACATTGGTGCAGACGTCTCTGGTTCCTTTGCTCTCGTTCTGAGCGGAGCCAGTTGACCTCCTCTTCCTCACTGTCTGAGGATGACTCGAGGTCTTCATGGTGGGTGGTGATAGCGTGCTTCTCAGCGGCGAGTGGGCTATCATTGGCGAGTTGGCGAAGCGGTGCATTCGCTCGGTGCATTCGAGCGGCTGACTTCCTGGTTGCTTCTGCGGCAGTAGCGTAGGCGATGATATCTGCAAGGCTGATGTCTCCTTTCACCATAAGTTTACTCTGCACTTGTGGTGCATTTAATCCCAGAACTATGCGGTCTCTTAGGGCTTCCTTGAGGTTTGCAAAACCACAAAGGTCTCATAGGTTCCAGAGGTTGGCTACGAAATCCCTGACGCTCTCGTCCGTCCGTTGGTCCCCCTGGTAAAACTCGTGTCTTCGTATCAGCGTAGGTACTGTGGGTGCGTAATGGGCCCGGAGGATTGGGGCAAGGTTATCCCAATCCATGGTCTTTACTTCCACCGGTTTTGCCAGTGCTTTAGCCATTTTGAAAACGGCGGGGCCGCAATGAGTCAGGAACACCTCTCGTTTCTTGCCAGGCATAGCATCTTTTAAATTGTTGGTCTCTAGGAACATCTGGAAGCAATCTATATACGAGTCCCAGTCTTTGGTTGCTGGGTCGAATGGAGTGGGTGGTATGGCGCCTCTGGTCATCTTGCCGTTTGTTGCGTGTGCTCTTCAGCTCTGTCTTGTTCGATGAGTACTTAGTCAGCTCTATCATCTCCGCATCCCACCTTCGTCGACAGTGTTAAGTCCTGAGCATGGGCGCAAGGAACGGAGATGAAACATCGAACAGTGACTTCAACTCTTTATTGTAAAATAAGAACAGAGCAAATACTTGGGCAGCAGCAGCTCTTTTATAGAGCTGGCTGCTGTCAAAACAACCAATGATTTGAGTTTACCGCTTTCACAAGCGTCCAATCAGAGGGGCCCATTAACAGCCAATCAGACTGGCCAGAAATGACCAATCACGACTCGCTATTCGTGGGCCAATGAGAAGTGCAGGATTACAAGCCTGCTGTAAAGTAAAGCTGTTTAGGGTTGTACCGCTGCGTTGGCTTAGTCCATAACACTTACAGCTTGTGTAGACTATAGGAATGGGTTCTCCATGGGACTGGTTCTGAAGGCTTTGGGGGAAAATATTAGAGGAAAATGGTTAGAGGTTAAAAAAAAGCAACCAAAGTTAGGTTACTAATTAGAAATGTACTTCTCCAATGTTGAGCCAGCTATATAGGTCTAAAGAGAATTGAAAAGGCTAATTCTTACCTTAAAAGCCCTGAAATATTAGGTGTTGCACTTTGTCTTCTTATATTTGAATCTATATTAAGATAATCCAAACCCCACCTGCGCGCTCGCTCTCTTTCTTCCTTTTTCTCTTTCTTTCTTTCCTC
Organism: Hydrophis major; assembly: GCA_033807585.1. NCBI lineage: Eukaryota > Metazoa > Chordata > Lepidosauria > Squamata > Elapidae > Hydrophis > Hydrophis major. The sequence goes on from CM066328.1 coordinate 187,859,034, forward strand.
GCTCCCTTCCTCCCTTCCTTCCTGTCCCTTGATATAAACGTTCATTGCCACAAAGAGGAGTTTTTCCAATATATCACTCACCAGGATTCTTACCAAGGCAGAATAGGATTCAACTGGTGGGGCAACAGAATTTATGCTGGCATACTTTTCTAGCATTTGAAGACTGTTGGACTTCACTTGTGGATTGGGCAATCCCCTATGTGTGCCTCCCTCCCCCTTTCGCGTTCAATCAGGTTCAATTCTTGGAGATTGCCTGGACAAGTCCCTGCAGTTTTCTTGGCAATGGTTTCCAGAAGTGGTTTGCCCTAGCTTGCTTCCTTTCTAGGGCTGAGAGAAAGTGACTAGACCAAGGTCAATTAGCTGGCTTTGTGTCTAAGGCAGGCCTAGAATTCCTGGTCTCCCAGTTTATAGCCTGATGTCTTAATCATTATACCAAATTGGCTCTCAAGCAGTGCCTTGATAATAAGATTTTCCCTTCTCAGTATTAAGAAATAAATGCAAACACTGAGCTTATGACTACAATGCTTTCTGGTTTGTTTACATAGATGGGCTGTTTCTGACAAGATAAGCCACCATTTTTGCTATGGTTGTAATATCTATTTCTGTCCATTTATTCATTTGTAAATATTTGTTCACATCTGACCATTGATGAATAGCTTCCCCTTTCAAGCCTGCTGATTTGTTAGCTGCAAAATGACACTTTACCTTAGGGGAGGCAGAACACTACACACAATGTTATCATCCTGATGCAAGCTGCCCATGAAATTGCTCAGAAGTGGCTCTGAATCAGAGCTTGTTCTTGCCTTGTAAACGTTCCGTCTTTGCCTGTAATTTTGTGGCAGGAACCAAGCACATTAGGTTTTTGGTAATCTAACAAATGACAGCAACCTGTTTAATGTAGTGATACTAATGAATTCTGAGGATTAATTTTCAGTTATAAAAGCATAATGGAAGGTGCTTTTTAAAAATTAGGTAATGGGTTGATTTTCCTCAAGATTGTATTTGTTGTTGTTGTTGTTCAGTACATTTTATTATTATGCATAGCAGTGTCTCTCAGTCCAGTGACATCCAGATCTGAAGATAGGGAGAAGGTGCTATTAGCCTGTCGTATCATTTCATAATTATTTCTAGAATAAGTAAGAGTCTTCATGATCAGAGCAGCCTGATAAATGCATTCCCCTCAATATGTTTTTATTTATTTCTGTTTTTATTGATTGTTGCGATCATTATAGGAGAGAAGTGGCCACAAAAGCTCAATAAATCAGTCAATGGAATATTAATATGAAAATGTGAAAATGGTAGATACTTATTATTGTGGCATTTTAATTGGTCCTAGTAAAGAGATTGGTCAATGGTGAAGTCTTCTGTAAAAAAAAAATCAATATTTGCTGAAAATGTAGCTTAAAATATAGCTTGGATGTTCCATACACTATAGTGTTTCATTCCATGATCGCTTCCATTGAGTTTAGGGGTATGTTTACCTTCAGCGTTGATATTTTTACATGGAAGCAAATCCAATATATTCAATAGGAAGGCTTTATTTCATAAACAAACAAACGAGCAAAAAACCAAAATGAAAGATATGCAAAAATATATGTTAAATATTTCCCAATATAGGAGAGTGTCCAATTGTTTTGACAGTCCAACTATTGTTTGCAAGAGGATATTTCTGGATCAATATCTCCTAGTGCTATTATCCCATCTTTTGAAAGATAATTTCTAGTTGAAAAGAATTTTAAGCTTATCCTTTCATTCTCTCCTTAACAGGTTTTCTGTAAGTGTACAATAAGAAAGCAGTATGGAAAAATATAGAATTAGAAATATGTAATGTCATTGAGATCCTCTGTAAAATTCTGTGGTTGAACCAAGAGGTTCTAATATAAAGTTATTGAACCCTACCAGAAAGATATTTTTCCCACCACAGCAGTGGAACATATTAATGATTATCATATGTTGTATCTAAGTGGTTACTGCCCTGAAATATATACGGCTCAGCTCTGTTTTTTTTTTTCACCCTTCGGAAAAAGAATGCTTTGGGAACATCAACCATGTTTTTGTGTCTGCATCCCACATTTGTAGGCAGTGGGAAAAAAGGCAATAAAAATGTTTGTAGGCAGAAATGTTTAGCTGGGAAGTTCCAATCCCATCCATCTGCAATGCCCACCCACTTTCCTTTTAGAAAGTCCCAGGCTACAATGCACCATATAGGGTACAATTTGAAAGACGATTAGAATCACAGAAGAATGTGGGTCAGCAAAGGGAGTGGACTACAAGAAGAAAGCCATTGGCTCAGGGATGGAAATTGCAAACATCTGGCAAACCTGAACCCTTAGAAGCATTCCAAATGTATTTTACCTGAAGATCTGTATCTTTTTTTTTTTTTTTTTTTGCCAAATGGTGGGTGAATGCTATACAGGTAGTTCTCATCTTACAACCACAAATGAGTCCAAATTTTCTGTTGTTAAGTGAGACATTTGTTAAGTGAGTTTTTCCCCATTTTACAAACTTTTTTGCCACAGTTAAGTGACTCACTGCAGTTGATAAGTTAGTGGCCTGGTTGTTAAGTGAATCTAGCTTCCCCACTGACTTCGCTTGTCAGAAGATTACAAAAGGTGACAAAACATGATCTTGGAACAAAAATATTTTGATCACGTGATCATGGGAATGCTGCAAAGGTTGTAACTGTGAAAAATGCCCATGAGTCACTTTTTTCAGTGCTGTTGTAACTTTGAACAGTCACTAAAGGAACTGTTGTAAGTCAAGGACTACCTATATTTTATACATCAGAATAAAAAGTTGTAGTCTTCTGCTGATGAAGGCAACTCCCAATCAGGATAGCAATGGCACTTAGACTTATATACCGCTTCACAGTGCTTTTACAGCCCTCTCTAAGTGGTTTACCGAGTCAATTTTTGCGCCCCAGCTATTTGGGTCCTAATTTTACCCACCTCGGAAGGATGGAAGGCTGAGCCAACCTTGAGCCTGGTGACATTCGAACTGCCAAATTGCAGGCAGCCACCAGTCAGTGTTATGGTTCACCGGCAGCAGGTGTGGATGGCTGAGATCTTGGAGAGTGAGAGACTCAGATGAGGGGCCTGCATGTGATGAAGGGATGGGGCCAGGACCATCAGGGAGTGGAATGCTGCCATCAGAGATTATGGAGCAGTGATGAAGAGGTTCCCGAGGAGCCTGTGCTCAGTACACATGTGCGCAGGGCTGCTTGAAGGAAAGGACAGCTGCAGCAGCACAGGTGACTCGGGAGTAAGGCTGCAAGGTAATGTCCCCTCCCTTAAGAGATAAAAGCCAGCTGAGAAATCAGAGTTCTTTGCAGGAAGCAAAGAAGTTTTTGCACTCAAGCCTTGTGGACGTTCAGAGTATCTTGGTTGATGTTTGGAGACTCTTTGTGTTTGAAATATTTCTTAGTTACTTTATCCAGTATTTTTGGCAGCTTTGCACAACCTTGGCAAGGCTTGTTCTTGTCAGAGACAATTAGTTTGAAACAGCCTTTTAACCATGCAGGAACAGAATTCGTAAAGAATTATTAAAAGGTTTTGCTGTTACCTCTGTTTCGTGTTTGTTTCCTTGGAACAAGGTTTGGGTCAGAACAGTCAGCAGAAGTAGCCTGAACTATTACACTCTAACCACTGTACCACCGTGGCTCCATAAGATGGGAACTATGGCATAGTTGTTTTTCTTCCTTCCATTCATTATGTTTTTATATTTCCTGATTTGGTATATTTGGTATATTTCCTCAGTGGTTGGATTCAAATTTTGTTACTCCCGGTTCTGTGGGTGTGGCTTGGTGGGTGTGGCAGGGGAAGGATACTGTAAAAGCTCCACTCAGAGGTGGGATTTTCTGGTTCTTTGAACTCAAAATTTCTGCTACCAGTTCTCCAGAACTGGTCAGAACCTGCTGAATACCACCTCTGATATCCCTCTCTTGCTTCTTCCGTATAGGATTGCAATTTTAAGTGTGTGTCATAGCAACTTAGACACTTGAATTGGTTTGTGTGATAGCAACTCAGGCACATTCTCTCAAATATACAAGGGCTCTTCTACATAGTCCTCATATTGAAAAGGAACTTGGCTTGATCAATTGATGAATGAACTTTTTCAGATCTATTACCACCCAGAGAAAATGAACCTCGATTTCTGTTATTTGTAGTCACAATGATCAAACTGGAGGATTCCTAACTGCAGAAAGCTGAAACAAATGATCAAATGAAAAAAAAAGTTTTTTTTCCATTCAAGAATGAAGTGTCCCTTTAATAAAATGAAACAATTAGAAACAATTGGTAGTGGTAACAAGCAATTTTTCCACAGTGTAAATGTTGCTATTCTCTAGGCTGGCAAGGCTCAGGTAATTTGTTCCTGATAAGATTAAAGGAGATTAGAGTATCTGAGAAACAAAAGGTGAGGAAGAAACTTGAGGGACATAAAATAAACATTAAAGCAAGTACATATACCAGTGATGGCTAACCTATGACACGCGTGTCATTCGTGACACACCGAGGCACTTTGACTGACACGCCTGTTGGTGTGGGGAAAACCTGCACATTTAGAGGCTGCCTGTGCTCTGCTCCAATCCCTGCTTGTTGCGTGGAGGCGTGGTGTCACTGCTGCCGCAAGATCTTTGCATCAGAGAACCAGTTTTAACCGCCATAAACTGAGGTTTGTCAGTTTCATTACCTCAGGAACGCTACAGGAGGAAAGGAGATCCATGAGGTTCACAGCCCTGTAAGGTGGCCTTCCGATCCCCACATCCTGCACCTGCAGCCCTGAGACCAGGGAGACGAGTTTCACAGCCCTGTGTGATCACCCCAGCCCAGTCCGTCATAAACCAAATTATTGATATTTCTTGAAGTTTACACAAGACCTGAGGAAGGCTACACTTTTTCCCGATTTTCGACACACTAAGCTGAAAAGGTTAGCCATCACTGACATATACCAAAGTTAATCAGGGGTGGGATTCTACTAGTTCAGAGAACTGGCAAATTGTGCCCCTGGCTTGGCCCGCTCCTCTCCACCCACCCCTCCCCTCCACTCACAGTCAGTGCTTAACGTGCATGCTTGACATCACTGAGTGTGTTTTCCCTCACCCAGTCACTCCTTAAGATATTTCTTTTTTTCCTCTCCTGACAAGCAGCTGTTCCGATGATCAGCTGTTCCGGGATTCCTTTCTCTGTCTTACTGCTTCAGCCAGGAGGCCTCCCCGAGGCCCAGGAGGCAAAAAAAGGGGTGTGCAGGGGTGAGTGGGTGGTGCTGTCCCTCCCCGTGCTCCATTTTTTGCTTTCCTGGGTGAAACCATTTTTTGCTTTCCTGGCAAAAACGCTCCCCCAGGAGGCTTGCCTGAGGCCCAGGAGCCCCAAAAACGGAGCGTAGGGGGTGCTGCAAAAAAGAAGAAGAAGCCATGCCCACCCAGTCACGCCCACAGAACCGATTGTTAAAAAATTTGAATCCCACCCCTAAAGTTAGTGTCCCCCAAAGCCCAACAGGGACATAACCTGGTCAGTTATCTTCAGCATATAAAATCCTTGATGTCTGTTGAAAAAGAAAATAGGCACCATAAAACAGGAGAGTGCTGAAATGAGTGATTTTTATTTTATTTTTTTACAATGAATAGTATAGTTCAGGAGTCCCCAACCCCTGGTCTATAGATGGGGACTGGGCCACAGCATGCCAGAAACCAGTCCGTGCAAACCAGTGAAGCCCCATCCACAAGATGCAGGCAGCACCTGAAACCACGTCCCCCTCTGGTCCATGGAAAAATTTCTCTCCACTGGTCCTTAGTGCCCCAAAAGTTGGGAAGCACTGATATAGATTATATAGCTAGAACTCGGAGAGGAAGGATATCATTTAGGGAATGAGGATATATTTCTAAATATATCCTGTAGTTCAGCAGTTCGATTGTCATCAGGCTCAAGATTGACTCAGCCTTCCATCCTTCTGAGGTTGGTAAAAAAATGAGGATCCAGATTGTTGAGGAGGCAATAGACTGAATCTGTAAACTGCTTAGAGAGGACTATAAAGCACTATGAAGTGGTATGTATATACTCATATACTTGTTTGATCTGCTGTACAGTATATGAATAGCAATATGAGAACTGCTTATTAACAATGTTGACTGGATTACATTAGGCTTTATTAGACAGGCTAGGGAATGGAATGCCTTTGACTATCAATTGAGTTAGAGGAGAAAATATTGCCTTAGACTGCAGTTTTTAAATCAGAGGTGGGATTCAGAGGTAGGATTCTGACCAGTTTTGGAGAACCGGTAGTGGAAATTTTGAGTAGCTTGGAGAACCGGCAAATACCACCTCTGACTGGAAATTTTACAGTATCCTTCCCCTGCCACACCCACCAAGCCACACCCACAGAACTGGTAGTAAAAAAAATTGAATCCCACCACTGGTCTAAATGGGTTTTTGACTTCAACCAGCAGGACTGTTCTCCTAATTTTTTGCCCTTAAGTGATTATTCTCTGATGAAATGCCACAAACAAAGAAAAAGTTTAGAATCGTATGTCTTGATCTTCTGCATTTTTTCCTCAGAAATTTCATTAAACCCTCCCACATAAATTGTCTTTATGGGGCAAGGGGTTAGACTAAAAGACTATCAAGGTCCCTTCCAACTGTGTCATTCTGTTATTATGTTATATTGAGGATAGTACTTTTGGCAAAGATGCAACTGTTTTCCTGCAACATAAACTACTCTAAAGTAGGTTTATGGTGGAAAAAAAGTCCATTGGTGGGTGAGATTGGTGACCTTGTGTTTAGTAGGAAACATGCTGCTATGAGTGTCAAATACTGCTTCCAAGCCAAGTTATTTCATGCCACTGAAATGTGCTGCAGAATTCAAGGGGAAAGAAACAGTTTCCTTTGTTTCAGAGTTTCTTAGAAAGACTTCAACAGCCTGTGACAGCAAGATGGGCTCCACAGAAAGTTTCCAACAATTTCACTGCAATGGGAATGAATTAAAGAAAACCAGGAAACCGAGGTTTCCTCCCACTGTAATGATCTCCCCTAAATTCTGTAGAAGGGGACTACATAGGCGGGAAAATCAATGATGAGAAACTATGCATTTGTCTCTTGTCAAAGAACTAGGAGACTACAACTCAGAACTGCTGTTCCTTGCACTTTTCCCTTGCTTTACAAAACATTTATGAAAAATAAAAATGAACCACAATTTCCCATGTTTTTTTAATTTATATAAGCCTTGATTCATGGACATATAAGTCATGGGCCTTCCACAATCTTTCTGCAGATTGGCATGCATACACACCAAGAAACAAAATATTTTATATATTATTATAAAAAATTATATAGCTGCCCATCTTGCATATTAGAACTCCAAGAAGCTTCCAGTAAGCTCAAAATAAACAGAAAGATCCCTGAAATGACTCTTAATTCCTGGCCCATCCAAAAGAATCTTAGAACTAAGCCAATATGTGCACATTTTATCTTGAAATGTTAGCCAACAATTATGAACTCTAAAATGTGGCTCTTAAATGGTTAACTCTAGTAGGAGGACTATGTTCCAGTCAATGGGAAAGGGGATAGTTTTTTTTTTTTTAATGGTGTATGTATTCAACCCAGAACTGGCTTAATATTAATCAGGAAACAGTTGAAAGGGACCTGGAGTGTGCCTACACTAAAGGAGAGGCAGTTTTGCAAATAACCTGCACTTAATAGAATCAAGATCACATGAAGTCATAATACCAGTTTATAATGCCTTGGTAAGGCCACACTTGGAATACTGCATCCAGTTTTGGTCGCCATGATGTAAAGAAGATGTTGAGACTCTAGAAAAAGTGCAGAGAAGAGCAACAAAGATGATTAGGGGACTGGAGGCTAAAATATATGAAGAATGGTTGCTGGAACTATGTATGTCTAGTTTAATGAAAAGAAGGACAAGGGGAAACATGATAGCCATGTTCCAGTATCTCAGGGGCTGCCACAAAGAAGAGGGAGTCAAGCTATTCTCCAAAGCCCCTGAGGGAAGGACAAGAAGCAATGAGTGGAAACTGATAAAGGAGAGAAGCAACTTAGAACTAAGAAGAAATTTCCTGACAATTGGAACAATTAATCAGTGGAACGACTTGTCTCCAGAAGTTGTGGAAGCTCCAACGCTGGAGGGTTTTAGGAAGACATTGGACAACCATTTGTCTGAAATGGTGTCGGGTTTCCTGAGCAGTGGGACAGCAGGTTTTCTGAGCAGGGGATTTCCAGAGCGGGGTGTTGGACTAAAGACCTCTAAGGTCTCTTTCAACTCTGTTTTTCAGTTATTCAGTTAATGAAGGCATTTGGGGCTAGTGGGCACATCTGAACTTTCAAGAATATGTCATGGAAATTCTCAGACTGATGGCACACATACAGGAATTCTTCATATGTGTGCTTACTTGGGTAAGTCTGACTAAGCTCAGCGGTTCTGAGTAAAGGTACTTTGGCTCCAGAGTATGTTGCTACTTTGCTAAATCTCATTCTAACCACAGTTTTATATTCTTGATGCCCTTGATAGCTTAAATTGAAATAATCCAATACTTCCATTTTTTAAAAACTACATAGTTTAAGACAAAGGGGGATGGATGGGGCAGAGCCTTTTATGTAGATCGGGGTCACCAACTTTTTGGATCTCAGGGACCACCAAACTCATAATTTTAAATCCCGCGGACCAGAGACCTTGGAAAAATCCCAAAAAAAGTCTGCAGGAAAGTTCCCCACCCCATTTTCCTACCAATTGATCATTCTTTATTTGGGATCACAGGATACCAGCTCCAGCTCCGTTCTCAGGGAGGGGGAGAAAGAGGGAGACTTTTGGCTTCATGAAAGGAGAGCAGCAGAAGCAGCAGAAGCCTTTCTTTCTCTCCCCCAAATTCCGCCAGAATTGAGTCTTTGCCAGCGCAGCCTCTTGGAGCAGGATGCCTTGCAGGGTCCCAAAGACTCATTTCTGGCAGAGCAAACTGTTACGAACTAATCAAATGCGTTAGTTTAAAATCCTAATAGTTTTGCTTCCACAGCAGGCTTGTAATCCTGCACTTCTGATTAGCCTGCGAACAGCGGATCGTGATTGGTCGTTTCTGGCTGATCTGATTGGCTGACAGTAGGTCGCCGCTGATTGGATGCTCCCAGCGTGGCAAATTCAAATCATTGGTTATTGTGACAGCAGCCAGCTCTATAAAAGGAGCTGCTGCTGCCCCAGTATTTTGCTCTGTTCTGAAGTCACTAATAAAGAGTTGAAGTCACAGTTCGATACCTCGTCTCCGTTCTTTGCACCCACGCTCCAGATCTAACACCGGCGACGAGGGTGGGATGTGGAGATGATAGAGCTGACTTAACACTCACTGAACACTAACAGAGCACGTGGCTGAGAGCGCACCAATAAGCGGCAGAATGACCAGCAGCACTATACCACCCACTCCATTTGACCCGGCTAACGAAGACTGGGACTCGTATATGGACAGGTTCCAGATGTTCCTGGAGACCAACAATTTGAAAGATGCTACACCTGGCAAGAAACGAGCTGTATTTCTGACCCATTGCGGGCCTGCCGTTTTTAAAATGGCAAAGGCACTTGCGAAACCAGCAGAAGTCAAGACAATGGACTGGGACAACCTCGCCCCAATCCTACGGGCTCATTATGCACCAGAGGTGCCAACACTCATCAGGAGACACGAGTTTTACCAGAGGGACCCACAGGAAAGCGAAAGTGTTGGAGACTTCATCGCTGACCTCAGAAACCTAGGGGGGAGGGGTGTTATGAACTAAGCAAACGCTTTAGTTTAAAATCCTAATAGTTTTGCTTCCACAGCAGGCTCGTAATCCTGCACTTCTGATTAGCCCGCGAACAGCAGATTGTGATTAGTCGCTTCTGGCTGATCTGATTGGCTGACAGCGGGTCGCCGCTGATTGGACGCTCCCAGCGCGGCAAACTCAAATCATTGGTTATTGTGTGACAGCAGCCAACTCTATAAAAGGAGCTGCTGCTGCCCCAGTATTTTGCTCTGTTCTGAAGTCACTAATAAAGAGTTGGAGTCACTATTCGATGCCTCGTCTCCGTTCTTTGTGCCCACGCTCCAGATCTAACACAAACTTTTGCTGCTTTCCTTGTGTGCAGCCAAAAGCAGAAGAAGAAAGAAGCGGTAAGAAGAAACCCAGGGCCAGGCAAGACGCGTGAGGCAAGTGGGGCAAGTTCCCCCCATCCACCCTTTCCCCCCCTCCCCTCACTACCTTGTGTTGTTCACAATGCAAGCGACACAAGCCTTGTGTTCCCGCAGGCCATGTGGGTGGAGCAGTCTTGTGTTCCCATGCAGCCTGGAATAATTGCTTTGAGGGGTGTTATGGGGGGGGGGTGGCATTTCTCTGCGGACCACCAAAATTTTCTTGTGGACCACCAGTGGTCCCCACCCCACTGGTTGGCAACCACTGATCTAGATAACTAATAACCAGTGTATACAAGCACTAGAGCATATAATGAAAATTTCCTGCACTATGCCACATCATAGTGTATTATATAGGGTGTTGGTGACCTATCAGTAAGAAAATGTCCTGCAACTATGTCCCTTGAAATCAAACGTTCTCTGTTCAGGGACTTGGTTTGCTTATTTTTACTTTTTAAATTGGGGTCATTCAATTATGCAGCTGCTAGTTTAATAAACCATTTCACCAAGTTGTGACAGCTAGTTATAATATTCATTTGCTCACATGACTAATAAGCATGAGGAAGCTTCTTGTAGCTTTTTAGAAGCAAAGATTCCATCATTTTAAAATGGGCAATTTCTGATATATGTAAAAACTGATTATTTAATGGAAGTTGGAAATGCAGGAAATTCAGGTAAAAAAGATGAAGGAGTCCCTACGGATTTTACTCCATTAGTAGTTGCCAACTATATTCAGGAGGCAACTGTAGGAGATGACCAGGCTGAGCCCTAGCAAGAGGTCAAATGCATCATAAGTCACAAGTCCTTTCGCATCAGCAAGAAATCTAAATCCAGCCCACCTTGAATGCCTCTCTTATCTTTCTTGTACTTCTCTTAACAGTCAATTGGGCGGATTCTTATAGAAAGCTTAAACTTGCACTAAATCTGTATATTCATTTGAACTGCTTGAATCTCCTGATTTCCTGGGTGATTTTGACAGCAAGACAATTATAGAATTGGGACAACTAATGGTAATCATAATGGCAGTAACCACTCCTAGTTGGTTATCTTTGATGTCTGGTCACCTACGATGTGTATTTGTGTACATCATAAAGAAATCAGACCTATAAGACTAAATTTATTGTGCCAACCAGCCCCTTTCCTTTTTTCAGGATTCTCCCTTTCATTCTCGCTCCGTCTGGACCTTCTAAGAGTTCTGTTTAGGGGGGATAAGAGTTTTCCTGTAAGCTTTTCCTATTTCTCGAAGCCATAATGTTTTTCTGGATTCACTAATATTGATATTTATCTCTTGTCTGCAACTAGCGTTGTCTGGTGGATTACTGCCAGAAAATTGAAAGCCCCATGAAATGATTTCTCATATAGGGTTTTTGGATTGTTCTACAGGTGGACTGAGGCATGTGCTATTCATTTTTCAAGTTTACACAGCCACCAATCTCTCTGACGGTGACTCTGCGTGGCATACAATAAAGCATATAGTTAAAACAAATCTTAAATGACCATGACAAACAATTAAAATATAAAACATAAAGATCACGAGAGAATGCTCCAAGATCTCATATATAACAGAACCATCTTGCAGGCTGCTTAAAACTCAAGGATTCCCTAGCCTGCTTTTAAAAAAAGATACGTTTCAAGGTATTTCTGGAAAGCCACAAAGCCACAAGGGCTAATCTCAGTTCAGGAGGAATGATGTTCCAAATGGGGGCTGGCAGAAAAGGCTTCGCTTGAGGGTCCCGTTAGAGGGAGCTGTTTGGATGGTGAAGGAAAGGCAGCAGGGTGACTGGTATATGGAGGAGATTCTTTCCTTTCCATCACAGAATCACAGGCTGGAAGCATTTCCAAAGCAGTCAGTGAGCTTGGAATTCCAGCCAGTTTACAGAGGTGAGTCATGGTAAATGTATATGCAACATTGTTCTAATCAGTTCAGTTTACTTTTAAAGATCTGCCATGAATCATCAATAATTTCACTGTAAATGAAGCATTTTAAAACAGTTTATACTTTTATACTTTTTTAAAAAAACTTTAGGCATATACTAATTTTACCAGGTTTTCTACGAGAGGGGTTATATATTTCTAGAGATTGATGAGCACTTAAAAAAAAAAAGAAGTCCTGGAGACACTGAGATACAAATTAAAAAAAAAAAAACATGATTAGAGAAACAAAAGGAACCAGAACCATAAAAACCAAATGATGGATTTATTTTTATTGGAGGCTGTGAGTGGTATTTAAATCTCTGCGGAGGTGGCTAGATTTTAGATAGTAGGTTTTATTGTTTTAGTTTTTATATCAGGAGGCTCCAGGTCCAAGAGGAGCAGTATCTCATGAGCATTTGTAAAAGACAACATTTCCCAGGCGGTTTGTTCTTGAAATATTCAGAAGAGCCCAGAAATTGATTTTTTTTAAACGAAATAAAAAATATGGAGGTTCCTCAGACTGACAAATATTACTGACGGGATTATTGTAAGAGTTTTGTGTTTACATTCTTTAATAATGATGGAAGCTGAATTTGGTGACGTGAGTATCTTTTGCCTTTTGTCATTAATAAAATACATTATTTAGATGACTGGTAAAGGGAGAACATTGTACGTTTACACTTAATACTGATCATTTATTGAATTTTTGATATGGATTATTTTTGTTGCCTAACTATCTAGGTAAGTTATTTTTTTTCATAGCCAATATTGATAAATTCAGTTTAATTACATTTCTGTGTGAAGAAGTTACAGAGTTCGGTACGAGATGAGTGGCTATATAATTCTTTTTTAAATAAATAAATAAACAAACATGAGGATTTGCAAATTTAGAATAAACTATTATTGTAGAGAAAATGAATGTGCCGTGCATTAAAGTCAATTAATTAGCAGATTTGCACTTTTACCTTTAGGGCTGAAATATGCTAACTGTAATGATATTATCAGGATTAAATAATACATTGGATTTATTCTTGCATACAAGGCAGTTCAATATACAGCTGAAGCCAAATCCAAAAATTGCCTAAGACCCAGAACTGTGGTAAAGGCAAGTGGTAAAAATTTGTACCAGAGCTATGTGTATCTATTTGAATACTCTGATTATTGTATTTTTCAGGTGTCTAATTAAGGATTTTGAAAAACGTCCATCAGTCACTCATCTTTTAGAACATCCCTTCATACGACAGGCCCATGGTAAAGATATGGCACTCCAAAAGCAGTTGAGCAACCTGATTCAGGCACAACAACAATTAGGCTCTGTGACCAAGACAAGGTACTATCTAATTCTTCAGTTTGTCTCCTGTCGAATTCAAGGGCTTCTTACTATAATGCCTGCATATATTATAAATAAATGTATAAAGTGATGGAGGTTTTGTCCCACTTGAGTTCTCTGAATGATCTGTATGCAAAATCGATATGAATGAAGTTGCATTGTCATCTTATCCTGATTCAAGTGACATGGTGAGAAGCATCTCAGTACATTTGGGGGTGGCCCTCCCCTTCTGAAGTCCATTGCAGAGTTATTAAGACTCAGTTATTATCTTAGGCATCCCTAGGAATTGAGGGTGGGGAAGGCAAGGAATGCAATGTGTGTTATGACCTGCCCTTATATCACACTTTGAGTACTGCATCCAGTGTTGTTCACCACATTATAAAAAAGATGTTGAGACTCTAGAAAAAGTACAGAGAAAAGCAACCAGGATGATTAGGGGACTGGAGACTAAAACATATGAAGAACAGAAACTGCAGGAACTAGGCTTGGTTAGTCTAGTAAAGAGAAGGACCAGGGAAGACATGATAGTGGTCTTCCAATTTTTGAGGGGCTGCCACAGGGAGGAAGGGGTCAAGCTATTTTCTAAAGCACCTGTAGGCCAGACAAGGAATAATGGATGGAAACTGAACAAGGAGAGATTTAACCTGGAAATAAGGAGAAACTTTCTGACAGTGAGAACAATCAACCAATGGAACAGCTTGCCCTGGGAAGTTGTGGGAGCGCCATCACTTGAGACTTCAAGAAGAAATGGTCTTCAAACTTGACAGCTTTAAGATTTGGACTTCAACTCCCAGAAGTCATCCTCCAGTCATATTAGCTCAGGAATTCTGGGAGTTGAAGTCCACAAGTCTAAAACTTGCCAAGTTTGAAGACATTTGCCTTATATACTTGCCTGCAATATCAAGTTGCAAAGTTAAAAGAGCCTAGCTTTGTATTATAATGTCATTGGGAGTATTTTGTTATTTTGGTGCCTTCGTGATTAAGAACAGACACCTATGCCTATATATAGAATAGGATTTTTCTTATGATTGAATAAGCTCTTCATGATAGTCTGTACAGCTCATACAAACCAAACATTTATACTTTTCTTATTTGTCATCTTTAAATGCATTCAACAATAATGGGAACTTCACATGTTGTTCTTACACCTGCACTGAAGTGTTCATTAATCAGTAAATGAAATGTAAGCAGGATACATGTTCTTGCTTTATGACCTTTATCGTGTGAATAATAAAAAGTATTGGTGATGGCATATTAGAAATGTAAAAACAGGATGGTTTGTTAAGTCATTGTTTGGAAAGCTGAAATTAACTTTTCAAAAATCTCTCTCAGTATCACCAACTACATTTCTATAAAGCCTTATATTTTATATCCACTAAGAATAACTTCTTTTCCAATATAATTTGAAAACCAGCGTAGGAGGCATGCCTTGATTTTGTGGCCGTCCATAAGGGGGCAGGATTTCACTGTTTTCAAAGTAAATTGAAATGCAAATGAGCATACACTGTTTCTGCTCAGCAGAGATTTTGCAATATGAAATTTATCTAGTGCTAGATAAGCTGTAAAGCATTATTGTAAATAAATATCTACTAATGCTGATGGAGAATATTAAATGCCATGACTCATAAGTTATAAAAATGCTTGTTCATATTCAAGCATTATCGCTTTGCTTTTTCAAAACCAAAAGCCTTAATGTAGAAATGTAAATAAGCAGTAATAAATATAATTTACAAGGTGAGGCTGATCATGAGAAATTGTCCTGTAGATTTTTCTAAAATAAGAGCCTAAATTAATCTTTTCATGTTGTTTTGTTTTGCTATGTACACATTTTATTCCTTCTAGTAGTTACTATTTCTATGGGGGTTAGGGTTTTTTGTTTTGTTTTGTTACAATTCTCACAGTACGAGAATTTGGTAGCTGTAAGAAATATCTTCAGATATTGGATATACAGTGGAATAAATCCAGTTTATATAAATTGGTCTATTTATGACGTAGAATAAATTTCTATCATTTTAGGTTACAGTGCAAGGGTATCACTCTTAATCTGGATGTGGTTTTTGACAAACATAGTTCAACACAATTGTGTATGGGGGTGGGGAAGGTACCAGATTGAGACTAGCGTAGGCTGTTTCCTATTAGACAGCTCTTTAGAAAACCAACCTGCCACTAACAGGGAGTTTTTAGAGGCAGCACTTTATGACGGTTTCAATTTGAATTTGAAAGCAAAGCACCTGTTTGGAATGTCTCCTATACTGATGTAATTTGCAGGTATCCTCTATACAGGTAGTCCTCGACTTACAACAGTTTATTTAGTGACCGTTCCAAGTTACAACGGCACTAAAAAAAGTGACTTATGACCACTTTTCACAGTTACAACCTTTGCCGCATCCTCATGATCATGTGATCAAAATTCAGATGGTTGGGACTTCCGGTTTGAGCTTCTTCAGTGACAGACCAAAACCTTGTCTCTGTGAGGCTTTGATCTGTGCTTGCCGCTAGAGCGCCCTGATCCAGCTGGTTTCGGGGCTAAGCTACCCCTTAGAGGTGGTGAAGAAGGGGGAGACTGCCAGCAGGGTTGAGGAGAGCCGCATCTCTCCTCCCCAGCTGGCCATTACTCCCTTTCCTGAAGGCAGTTGCAGCGGTGGTCAGAAATGGCCACCACAAAGAAGAACTCGACTGGAAAAGAATGTGCAGGAGGAAGATAAGAAGAGAAAGTTTTGGTTGACCAGGTCAAACAGCAAAAGCAACAAATAAGGTACCCTGGAATTGAAACTGTTAAAAAACAATAACATTGTTCCCTAAGAAGATTTTTAAGCTGCGAAGGAGAGAGAAAAGGGAAAAGATTTGGTTTTCTCCTTTTCCTATACTGACAGCTAAGAGACTTAAGCAAGAAATTGGAAAAAAATCCAGTTTGACATCAATAGGCATTTAATGCTGAAAATAAAAAGTCAAAGGGATAATAAAGATTAAAAGCTTTTGAAAACAAGAAAGGAGAGAAAAAGAATAAAAGGGTAGGATCTGGAAGGGAGAAGACTGCCTGGAATTAAAAAAGAACTTACAACAAAATCTCAACAAGACTTCCAAAAGATACATTCTGTTAAGTACTGGGCATGGGCGCAAGGAACGGAGACAAGACATCGAACGGTGACTTCAACTCTTTATTAACAAGAAAGGACAGAGCAAAATACTTGGGCAGCAGCAGCTCTTTTATAGAACTGGCTGCTGTCAAAACAACCAATGAATTGAGTTTACTGCTTTCACAAGCGTCCAATCAGGGGGCCCCGTTAACAGCCAATCAGACTGGCCAAAAACAACCAATCACGACTCGCTATCTACGCGCCAATGAGAAGTGCAGGATTACAAGCCTGCTGTAAAGTAAAGTTGTTGAGGGTTGTATCGCTGCGTTGGCTTAGTCCATAACACCCCTCCCCCCTAGGTTCCATCTGAGGGGTGGGGTGACGTATTCTCGTAAGTAGGCAGGTTGCTTCACCAGTCTGCTTGACCTGCGCTGTTCCACTGGTTTCTGTCCTGGTTCTGGTTCCGGTGGGCTGCTAGCTGGGTTGGATGGCGAAGATTGTGGCCCTGGGCTGCTTTCCCTGCTTACATCAGTGCTGTCTTCCGGGTTCCCTGGATCCGCTTCCATCGCAGTGCTGTCACGCAGCGAGGCCACTCCCTGGCTCGGTTCTCCTTCGGATGGTGAGTATCCCCTGGTTGATTGTGTAGGCTGTTGGGTTTCGATTATCATTTCTTCTTCAGCCTCCTCAATGTTCTTTCCCCCCCCCCCCAGCAAGAGGTTCTGGTGCTAATCTGGAACGGAGTTGGTCTATGTGGTGTTTCCACATCTTACCGTCTGCAGTTTGTAGGTGATAGGATCGGGGTCCCGTAAGTTGCGTTATTGTCGTGGGGACCCACAATGGGTCACCCGAGAAGTTTTTTGCAAACACGAAGTCACCTTCCTGGAATGCCCGACACTTGCTGCTGGATCCTGGGGTTTGTTCCAGCGTGTAGTTTGGGTGGAGGCAATCGAGATGCGAGTGAAGTTTCCGGCCCATCAGGAGTTTCAGCTGGGGTTTTGTTCATAGTGCTGTTTGGGGTTATGTGCTGGAGAAGAAGCATCCGGTTTATTTTGTCGTCAATGTCGCTGTGGCCCATTTTGTGCAAGGTCTGTTTTACAAATTGAACCATTCGCTCAGCCCTACCATTGGCCGCAGGGTGAGCTGGCGATGTTAAAGCATGGCGGATGCCCCGATCTGCCAGGTATTGTTCGAATGGCAGGGCAGTGAATTGGGGGCCATTATTGGAGACCAGGACATCTGGAAGTCTGTGGGTAGCGAATAGTTTATTCAGTTTTTTAGTGACTGCGTCTGTGGTGGTGCTTTTCATCTTGTGGACTTCGAGCCAGTTTGAATAGGCATCCACTGTTAGGAGGAAAGTGTGTCCTCTTGTGGGTCCTGCAAAATCGATGTGGATACGGGACCAAGGACCTCGAGGCGTTTCCCACTGAGTTGGGGGAGTCTTTGGAGGAGGGGAGGAAGTCTTCTGGCATTTGCTGCATTTTGCTACCCAGGTCTCTATCTGTTTATCTAAGCCAGGCCACCATGCATAACTCCTGGCTAATGCCTTCATCCGCACGATGCCTGGATGTCCATCATGCAGCATTTTCAATACCCTATATTGCAATTTCTCTGGGATTACAACTCTGTCTCCCCACACGATGCAGCCTTTCTGGGAGAATAATTCTGTTTGACGATTCCTACATGGCTTGAACGTGTCATTGGTTGCGCTGACCGGCCAACCGCGTTCTACCCAGCTGAGGACTCGTGCCAAAACAGGGTCCTTTTTTGTCTCTAAAGTGATGTCTCGAGGGTCAGTGGCGGCGATTTGAGTGTTTCGATTTGCAATACGGCTAAGGTTGGAGCAGGGTCCTCTATAATGTCTGGTAGTGGAGAACGGCTCAAAGCGTCAGCGTGGGGAATGGTTTTCCCCGGGCAGTGTTGCAATCGGTAATCGTAGGCGGCTAAAAATTCTGACCAACGTGTCATTCTTGGGGATAAGATATGGGGAGTTGGTTTGTTTCCCACCAAAATACCAAGTAGCGGCTTGTGGTCTATAATTATGGCAAAGGGTCTCCCATATACATATTCATGGAAACATTTAATTGCGGATACAATAGCAAGAGCCTCTTTATCAAGTTGACTAAAGTTCCTTTCGGTTTTAGACAAAGTTCTCGAAAAGAACGCAATAGGTGCCTCATTTCCATTTGGTAGGACATGGCTTAAGATGGCTCCCACTCCAAATGGTGAGGCATCACAGGTAACCGTCAAAGATAGAGTCTCGTTGTATTGCATTAATACAGCATCGGAGGTTAAGAGGTCTTTTATCCCTTGGAATGCTTTCTCTTCACGCCATCCCCAGACCCAGGGAGCCTTTTTATCGAGAAGTCTATGTAGGGGCTCGGCTACGGTTGCCTTCTGGGGCAAGAAGAGGTTATAAAAGTTAATGAGTCCCAGGAAGGCTTGGAGGTCTGTCTTATTCCTAGGTCTCGGGGCTTTTTTGATTGCGGTTAGTTTTTTTCCGGTGGGGTGGATTCCCTGTCTGTCGAGAAGGTATCCCAGGAACTCCACTCTCTCCATACAAAGTTGACACTTGTCCCTTTTTACCTTCAGACCAGCGTCTTTGAATTTCTGAAGAACTTTTCTGAGTCGTTGTACTAATAACTCTTTAGTGGGGGCAGCTATTAGGACGTCGTCAAAATAAGGCACAACGCCTTTTATGCCTTGTAATAGTCTCTCCATTAAACTTTGGAAAATGCCCGGTGCCACGCTTACTCCGAATTGGAGTCTATTGCACTTGAAAGCACCCCTATGTGTAACTATTGTCTGGGCTTCTGCAGTTGCTGCGTCTACAGGTAGTTGCTGGTACGCCTGAGCTAAGTCCAATTTCGCAAATATTTTTCCGCCACCCAGGGAATGAAGAAGGTGTTGAACCAATGGTACTGGGTAAGTGCTCTGTTGAAGAGCATAATTTAGGGTGGCCCAGTAATCCCCACAAATTCTTTGAACCATCTGGCTTCATGGGCATTACTATCGGGGTTTCCCAGCGGGCGTGGTCAATCGGTTCCAATACGCCCTGGGCTATCAGTTTATCTAGCTGCTCATCGATCTTCGGTTTTAAGGCAAAAGTTACCCGACGAGGCTTAAGCCGAATGGGAGCTATCTCGGGGCTGAGATTAAATGATATAGGGGTCCCCTTGTACTTGCCTAATGTTCCTGTGAACACGTCCTGGAATTCCTGGATGAGAGCCTCTTCCCAGTCGTCGCTTCTGGTTTGATGTATGCCGGCTAGTTCAATCCCGAGTGGGGCGAACCACTGTAACCCTAACAAGCTGGGTCAGTCACGATCGATGACAGTCAGGGGAAGCGTTGCTGTGCGGTCCTTAAAAGATACTTGGACGTTGCTGGAACCGACAACTGGAATTCTGTTTCCCTGGTAGTCTTTCAGGATGATTCGTTGCGTGCTGAGGTCCTGGCGGCAGATGGCAGGGATCAGCTGTTTGAGGGTTTTCCAGGATACCATCAATAGGGATGATCCCGAATCGACTTCCATCACGCACGGTCGATTCTCAATAGTCACCCTTATGCAGATCTTTCTTGCATCGAATGATGAAGCGTGGCCGATAATAATGGTTTGGTGGGCCTCTTCTCGTCTCGTTGAAGAGGCAGGTGCTTGGTTTCTGTAGTAGTTGGTGGTTCAGACGGTCCTGATTCTCAGGAGGTTTGCCTATCTCCCGACGGAGGTTGTTCTCCCTTTGGTTGGGACTGGACTCTCGTCTGCTTTTGCAGACCTTCGCGATGTGGCCTCTTTTTCCACAGGTACGGCAGAGTGTGTCGAGGAATTTGCAGTCCGATCGCAGGTTGTTTGCCCTGCAACCAGCATATAGGCGCGGACGTCTCTGGTTCCTTTGCTCTCGTTTTTATCCTGCCTTTTTATATACAAGTCAAGTGGGCAAAAATATCTAATAACTCCCTCGCCCTTCTATTTTCCCCACAACAACAACCCTGTGAGGTAGGCTGGACTCAGAGAGAGAGAGAGAGAGAAACAGTGATTGGCCCAAGGTCATCCAGCCAGCTTTCATGCCTAAAGTGTCAGGTTTCCAAAGAAAAATACAAAGTCCATCTTCAAAAAAGATTTCTTTTTTTAAGGAAAGCATCAAATTGGCAAAGTCCATGGTAATTCCAGATCTGACACAATCCGGAATTACCCCACAATATTACAAGTTAGAAACAACCCCAAAAAGTCACATTCTCCAATAGAAATAATTCAGTGATGCTTGATGTCATAAATCTCCACCTCAAGGGGTTCAAGCAAGGACAGCTTATTTCCCACGGGAAGGAAGATCACCTAGCCAAATCACTCTCTTTATTTCCACTCCTCCCCCCTTAGGAATGTGGCAAGCCCGAAACCCTTCTTCCATGACTGCCACAGAGAAAGTAAGGAAAAGAATATATATTAAGCCTAACTAAAAATGCTACACATATGTCAATTTCGGGCTTGGCATAAAGTGGGACTAGAACTCATGGTGTTTTAGTTTCTAGGCCAGCACCTTCACAACACTGCTCTCTAGAAAAAGGGTAGAAAGGGGATCATATAATCATGACATGTGAGATATAGCAATTAAAGTTGTTGCCATCGTTGTAATTCTGATCTTTGCAGAAAGTATTCCAAGCTGTAGGATTTTTGCCATTGTGGTTGATCAGGCTAGATGATCATACTGAAAGTACAGCACTTTTGCTGTAATAAAGGTCACAAGCCCAATTCTTCCCACTGTTTCACGAATTTTCATTATTTCTTTTTATGTTCTCCCCGTGACAAAAAGAAGAATGTGGATCAGTTATTTCTATGCGTGTTTGAAAGCTGTTGTGTTAATCTTCAGAGAGAAAAGGAAATGAACAACATTGGGAGCTAGATGGGAAAACAGTGACAAGATAATACCTTTAATGTAATTAGGAACTAATAAAATATAGCCACTTGAAAGGAACAATTGATTGGGAAAACAAGCCAGTACAAGAACAATTGTGTCCTAAATAATGAGCGTCTTTGTTTTGCCTTCCAATTTTGATCTTATTTTAGTTTTATCACATTTGTGGTCCATTTCACTACAACACAGAATTTATCTCTCTCTTAAAGCTCTGTATCAACCACACATGTACATTAGTGGGTTCCACTGTATTTAGTACAAGTAGTAAATGGTTCTGTTGTTTGCTGAACTAATATATGCCAACCCAGAAGTCCCCTTGTAACATGAATAAACTAGGTGTAGATTTCCAGGTACTGGAACAGCAAATAATGGCCATGCAACAACAATTGAAAAACCAACCTATAAACATCCTTGTTCTATATGTAGAAGCATAAGAAGAAGAACAGAATGGAAGAAGAACCAATACTTAAGGAAAAAAATATTGGAAACATGTATCTTTATTGTCCATCTGAATAGATCTAAATGTGGGATTGGCACTGGCACTGATTAGAAGTGAATCAAGTTCTTTTCTTTCTTTATTTTTGCAACACAGATTTGCTAGGTATTGATTTGAACAAATATTTTTTAGTTTTTCCAACTCAACAGAATGTTAGAAATAAATTATGTAAAGCAGGGGTCTTCAAACTTGACAGCTTTAAGACTTGTGGAGTTCAACTCCCAGAATTCCTTGTCCAATCATGTTAGCTCAGGAATTCTGGGGGTTGAAGTCCACAAGACTTAAACTTGCCAAGTTTGAAGACTTTTGATGTAAGGGAACCTCTGATTCTATTGTCAGTAGATAATTGTCTAAAAGTACAACAGAACTGTGCAATGTTAATGGGTGGGAGAAGCTGGGAAAAGAAAGATCCAAGTTAAATAAAGGGGCTGGATAAAGCTGGGGGCTGGGGGGAAATTAAATCCAGGAAACAATCTTTTAATGGGATTGGTTGATTCTATGGAAGAATGTTGCCAACAATTCTATTCCAAGTTCCATTCTTCCCATATCCTGGTCACATGACTCATGACAGAGCATGCAGAGGTCATCCTTTGCTTCTCAGTGGACATGTACAGTACATACTAATATCTATAGACACAAGACAAGTGGAGGGTAGAATCACATAGCCATGATACATATACACCCATCCAGATAAGATTCTAACACACATACACAACTTACACACACCAAGACTATATATGCTGTCATTCTCACTAGACTATCACATAATGTATGCATATGCAAGAGCAACATGTATGACCCTATCTTGATTATACTGTCACACATACATACAGTATATACATGGACAAGGCATCATATATACTTCATCCTTATACTCTCTTTTATTATGCATGCTCTAATTTGTCACACAGAGGGAACAGGTTACTTCATTCGGCTACACAGAAGAAAATACGGACAGCTCCTATGGGCACTGCTGGTGTGGGGCTTGGAAAGGTCCTAGAGGCTCTGTCTACCTTGTTTCTTATTATCATTTGGATGGCCAATTCAAGTTGCCTCAGGACCACATGCCCACCCCCAGACAGGGGTCCAATATTGATAAATTATTGCAGCATTCAGTTGCTTAGAACAGCCCAGTGTTTTGTTCTTTGATCCATATCAACAAAAGGGTAAGGCACAGTGCCAAAAGGTGACTAATGAAAGCAATAGGGAGACGAGAGTTAAAAAAATAATCATGCTGTATTCCTTCTCAGTATTGCTATTCTGAGCAAAGCCCTGTTATCCTTCTGATTTATTTTTATTTTTTTAAATTCAATATTAAAATAATTTCTTACTTGAAAATGATTTGATAGGGTTTAGTCGGTAGTCCTACCTGAATTCTTTGACAAAATTCATTTGTTTAAAACAAAGATAGTGATTATTATTTTATTAGAATTTCCAGGATTATATTTGTTTTATGAAAGGTATGCAATCCTCCAGAATGTATGAAAATTTAAAGGAGTTATTAAAGGACGGATTAATATAGAAACCTGCTCTATAATGCAGTTTAAAAATAAATAAATATCAGATCTTTCTGTTTTACTGATGTCTGACTCACAGGTTTTGTTTCTCAAAATCTTTAGAAATAAAGTAGATGTTTTCCACTGCCCAAGGGGGAAAACGCATTGGGAGATTTTGTTTGTTTATTCAGAAAAGGAGTTCAATTGAAAGCCAAGTCAGCAATTAGCTGTGAATATAAGGTGCCCTCAATCCGAACACAATGATTGTAAACCATCCATGCATTAAGTTAAAAATTTCAAGGGCACCTGCCAAATCAGTCTGATTGGGTGTCCTGCTGCTGCAGACTATTTTCCAATGCTTCTAGAAGAGAAAAATGTTTCTGTTTTCAGCTAGTAAGTGACAGCATACTAAGGATATTGTTTTAATATCCTGACCCGCTCAAGATTGACTCATCCTTCCATCCTTCCGAGGTTGGTTAAATGAGGACCCAGATTGTTGGGGGCAATATGCTGATGCTGTAAACCACTTAGTGAGGGCTGTAAAGCACTGTGAAGTGGTATATAAGTCTAAGTGCTATTGCTATTGCTATTAATGTTGGTACTATTTTCTATTTCCTCTTCAATTGTCTTGGTGTTTTCACTATCTTCTAACATATCTGAGCCAGTTCTGAGATACAAACCTGAAATCCAATTTAAAAAATGTCTGTTTGTATAATAAATTATGCATGCAAGTGTACACAAACAGTTTAGATAACATATAGATACACATGTTTTTTTTTTTTTTTGAAACAAATTTTTATTAATTTTAAAGATAAAACAACACATCATTAACCATTAAATACATAAACACATAAAACCTCTTAATATTGTAAATCCTTACAAGTCAAACAAAACAATATTTTTATACAACATAATTCCAATTTATCCCATCCCCATATGGACACGCAAATATCTTTCATCAAGTTTCTCATTATTTCTCTTTACTCCAATTCAATTTCATTTCTCTTCCATATTTATCCATTTTATAATCATCATATTCTTTTCTTTCTGACTTGTTTAAATTATTCTCATCTAACATTCCTCCAAGGTTTTATTGATTCTTTTTTCCTTTTTTTTTAATAAAAAACAAATTTTGTTAGTTTTATCATAAGCATAATACACAAACATACAAACACAAAACATAGACAAAACTACAAGATCTTTTCTGAAGGTTGTCTGTTCCCGGGTTAAAAACTCTTTACACAGACACAAATTCAAACATCATATTCAACCTAAGTCTCCTTCTATATCTTATTATCATTTTCTTTTTTATATATATATATAAAAACCATTTTTATCAGTTTTCTAAAATCAATACACACAAAATCAAGGCATAACAGCTTATAAATTCTTTTCTAAAAAAAAATAATAATGATAGACCAATAAAACATAACATTTCCAGATTATAATATCAATATTTCATATAATATTAACTTCATATCTTATCCCTACTTCTCTTTTCCATCCAAATTATTTATCAATTAAAATTTTATTGCCTTTTATCAATATACAAAATCAAAAAAAAAAAAGCATATATATCCTTCCATTATTACCATTTTCAACAACATTCTTTGTCTGTTCTATTTCCAAACATCCATTCATCTTTTTTCTTTTACTATACTTCTCCTGTAAACCAATTGGAGTTGCATCTATAACACATTACCTAACTTAAAAATACTACATATACATCTTTCTTGGGATTCTGTTTAAAAAATTCTTAAAATTACATAATAAATTTTTTATTCTAAATATACATACATATAAAAACACACTCTTAAATACCCTCCAGAATCCCTCTTTTAGTCTAAATTAAATTCACCCATTGTCTCTAAATAAACTTTTTTTCTTTAAATCTTGCTTCCCCCCATTAAGGCTTCTCCTCCCCCCTTTTCTCTCTTGCTTATTCTTCTCCTTGCCCTTTCTACCCCTTTGCTTTTTCCCTTCGCTTTTCTTGCTCCTTTTCTTTTGTTTTCTAACCTTGCCTCCATCTCTTCGCTCATTTTTCTCTCTTTTGGTTGTTTTTATAATTCTTAAAAACCCCTTTTTCTTATCCTTTTTCTCCTCCTCTCCGGAAGGAACCCATTGTTCATCAAAGATGGCTTCTTTTTCCTCTTCTTCCTTGTCCCAGTCCTTCTGCTGCGTCAACTTTTCTAAGGAACATAACGCCATTTCTAAGAATTGGAACAAAGCGCCCAAAGTATCTTCTTTTTTATATTTTTGATATTCAATCTCTAGTTCATCCACAGAGAATGCCATTATGAAAAGGGAAACTTTTTCCAAAACAACCACAAGTATTTTTAATCCAAGACAATCAAAAGCAATTAAAAAAAGGAAAAAAAGAAAAAAGTTCCAAAAGTTAATACTTTTCTTCCTTCTTCTCTTTCTCTTTCCAAATTAATTTTTGATCAAAGAGGTCCAATTACCATATATCTTCTTTTGGGATCCACCAAGACGTTCTAGACAGTCTCCTCCTTTTTCAGTTTCTGCTCCAATTTTTCTTTCTCCCTTCCCACTTGCAATAACAATTTTAAATAATCAAAAATCCATACCTCCAGCAGAGATTTTCCAATTTCTTAAATTTTTCAATGTCCAAAAATCCCTTTGTCTCTTAGCTTAGCTTTCAAAGCAATCCACTTTCAGTGTCTAATACATCCAAATATTTCTGCTTTTTCCGTGGGATGAGAGAGTAAAAAAAAAAAATAAAAAAAAAGTTCCCTTTAACAGCTTCTCCGCCGCTTTCGATCTTCTTAGGGATACAATGTATCCTCCAGCAACAAGCAGCTCAATTCCAGGCAATTTAAAAGTTGTTACTTGACCCGGCTCAGACAGAACTTTCACTTTTCACACTTCCTCCAGCACAGTTCTTACCCGGTTGCTGGCTTCTTCGTGGCGGCCATTGCTGACCGCCGCTCCACCGCCTTGGGAAAAAGGGGTTTTCCCGGAGAAGGGGGGGGTCTGCGATGCCCCCACCTCCCTAACCGGCTCCCCTCTATCTTCAGCTGTCCCTACAGGGCAGCCATAACCCCCTGACCCATCTGGATCGGGGGTACCTCGGCAGCTAGCCAGCAGGAATCGCGAGCTGTCGCGAATTCCTGCTGCTCCGAAGCCACGCAAACCGGAAGTTTCGATACACATGTTTTTAATATACAAAGATTCCTAAGTGACTGATATTGATGAAATTGGGTGAAAATACCCATGGCTGAAGGGGTGAAAGAAAATAGTGTACATCTTTTTATTTCTGTGGATTGCTAAAAATGTTAATTCTTCATCAAAAATTTTTTGGTTATTTCAAATGTCGTCAGAACATAAATGTACTGAGGACGGATTCTAAAGCAGTAATTTTTCTCCTCTTCTTGCCTGTGGCTTTTATGCCTTCCCAAAGTCAAATGAGCTCTTCTAATTCTGTTCTATGTAATTAAGTCATACCACCAAATAGATCCTTTTCAGTTTTGTGGGCTCCAAAAATACTTTGGCAAATGTACAGTTTATGTATTTGTTGCAGATCAGTCCAGCTTCACAAGTATGATTTTTTTTAAATAAAATTTTTATTGGTTTTTAAAACAAACATAAACAACAGTGCTGCCAACTCTCAGGCAATCAGAGTGAGACTCACGCAATTCAACCAATTTTGACTGTCTCACTCTGATAAACGAAATCTCACGCTAAAGGCCCGAGAGATCTTCCTTGCAATGGGAATTCCGGCCTCGAATAAAGGCGCGCTTGTGGAATAAGACCCCCTCCACCCCAAATTTTATTTCTAATTCATCTTAGATTTGCAATTTAAAGCAGGCTAATCCGCTTGCAAATTTGCCGAAGAACGGCGGGTTTAACAGAAAGAAACTCCCCTCCCCGTCTCTTTCCCCCGCGGCCACACCTCTCTAGAAAACTAATCTGAATTTTAACCCTTCAAAAACCATAGCTCCTTGCCTCTAATTTTGCTTTAGATGTGATTTTTCAGGGGATCGGTGGCTCTGAGCAGCCGCTCGCCTCGCCGATAAAAATATATTTGTTTTTCGATTGTACTAAGGGCATTGGTGAAGTGTTCCCTGGTTTATTTTTCCTTTTGCCCTTTTTATGCAAGCTGCATCAGCTATTCAAAAGTTAGAATGGAATAGAATTGGAATGAAACTGGAATGGAATGGAATAAATTGGAATGGAACTGGAATAGAACAGAACAGAAAACTATTGTCACTTTAAATGTACACTAATCAGCATACATTAAAACAAAATTTCATTGCATTCAGTTCTCAAAATATAACCATTACGCATATACCCGCATATACCCGCATATACCCGCATATACCCACATACACATACATATATGACAAAGAAACATCACAGTCCATTTCAAATAATTACCCAATTATTTTTTCAAACCTTTTATGAAACTAAAAGGCCTATGCTATGTCTCATTGGTTTTCATAGTCAAGTTATCTCACTGAAGAAAAATGTGTTTTTGTAATATGTGTCCTCATTTCTTTTCTTATGCCTATGGGTTAAAATGTATGTATGTATGTATATGTCCAAATCATGACTAAAGTATGCATCAGATTGCACCATTTAAAATGTAAAATTGTCAAAGCTCCCTACCGTGGAAGGGGGGACACCCCCCTTCCACACCATCCCCCCCTCGGTCGCTTCGCTCCCTCGGGCTTGGTCGCTCCGCTCCCTCGCAGTGTCTCACTCCGAACTATCACTCAAGGTTGGCAGCCCTGAAACAAACAAAACATAAAAACATCAGGCCGTCTTCCATGTATGTACATGCAGTGTGTCGGTTGGTTTACAAATTGTTTTGTGCTTCCATTTCGTAGTTTTCAATTACAATTAGATTGTATATGATCTCATATTTTCAATCCAATATTAAATACATTGGTATTATTATTAATCAATCATTTTACTATACTTTTATTCATTCATGCTTTGGAAAATAATCATGTTTTACTTAATTTGTTTTGTGACAATTCATATTATCATCCCAAATCTATCCTAAAAACATTTTGTAGATATAATAAGAAAAGAATACATCTTTATATATTTAGTATTTTCTAAAAGTCTACATATTTCGTTACTATACTTTATTGTCTAACCATTGATAGAATAGATTCCAAACTTTATAAAATTGTTTATCATCTTGTTCTCTAATTTCAAATGTCAATCTGCTCATTTCAGCACATTCCAATATTTTCTTAATGATTTCCTCCTGTGATGGTATTTTCTCATTTTTCCAGTTTTTAGCAAATACAATCCTAGCCGCTGTTAATACATTTACAATCAGGTATTTCAAATCTTTACTATATATTTCAGGTAAAATTGCCAATAAAAATATCTCTGGTTTCAAGTCTATATGCTTTTTTGTCATTTTTTCCAACCACGTGTGGATTTTAGTCCAGTATTCTTCAGCATCCGCACAAGTCCACCACATATGGTAATATGAGCCAGGTGTCTGATGACATTTCCAACATTTTTCGGATTTATTCTTGAACATTCTTGCTATTTTTTCCAGGGGAAAGTGCCACCCGTAAAACATCTTATACAAATTTTCTTTATATGCTGTTGACATTGTCATTTTATAATTTTGAGACCACAATTTTTGCCATTTCTCTAAATCAATCCCATATCCAAAATTCTTCCCCCAAACAATCATAGTTTCTTTAACTTGTTCTTCTAGTTTAATTTCTAGTAAATATCCATACAATTTTTTAATCACCTTTTCATCAGTACCTGTCAAAATCTTATCTAAGTCAGTTTATCATAAAAACCTTCTGTTTTAAAATCTTTTTTTTTAAAAAAACAAACTTTATTAATTTTTTTTAACACACACAGTCAGACTTAAACAAACATTACACAAAACATGAATACATAAAACTTCTTTTTGGAAGGCGGCTTACCCCAAGTTAATTCTTTTTATACAGACATCAAACAAAATTTATACTCACTTAATATACTATCTCATATCTTATTTAACATTCTCTATTTTCCATATATTTTCTCTCTCCTACTCATTCTTTTAATTCTATTTTATTTATTCCATCTCAATTAAATAATTATATTTGCATCTGTTTTCTTTCAATCACCTACTTATCCTTTCTATCTAATACAATATTTCTCCTGTAAACCCAGATTAAAGTATGACAACTTTTTATCTTCCCCCTAAATAACACTTAAAATAATACATATTTTCCGTGCTGATTCTGCTCCGTACATTCAAAGTATTACATTTCAAAATAGTAAAACAAACAAATAATATTGAGTTTAATAAGTAATAATAAAACTAAAAACAAATAAAAAAAGAAATATTAAATTTATAATATAGTAAAAACAATGTTTCATAAGAAATTAAATTCTATTATTAATTCTTAAACAATAAAAATACTATTTCATACTATTATGAATTTAAGAAATTAAACTCTATAATTAAATCATGATTTTGCTTTAATACATTTTTAAATCATATAATATTCTAATTTTCTAGCTCAACTTCAAATACTAATGTCCACAATACATTTCTATGTACTTTTGCAGAATCATTTTTAAAAAAAGATTATCTCACCCCTTATCTCTGAAAAAAAAACACATTTTTTTGCATCTTGTTTAAAGCCTTTATGACTTCTCTTTCCTTTCCCCCTTTCTTTCTTCTCCATTCTAACTTTTTGACCCCCCCATCTCTCCAATTTCACTCTCTTAATCTTCCCTCTCTGTTGTATTTCTCTTTTCTGTTGCTTTCTGACATCATATCGCTTTTTCATCTCCTTTTTCTTTTTCTTGGTTGCTTTTTTAAGTTCTAAGTTCATCTTTTCCCTTCCGCTTTTCTTCCTCCACTAAGTGTGTCTGTCCACTAAAGATGGCTTCTTCTCCTTCATCCTGTAGTATTTCTTGGTAAATAGAAATCGCCATTTCCAAAAAGCGAAAGATAGATCCAAATGAGCCCTTATCTTCGTTTTTCAGTTTTTGAAATTCCATTTGTAGTCCTTCAAAAGACAATGCCATTCTTTCTTCCTTTCTCCTTCAACACAACCCCAATGTCTTTAGTCCCTTTTTTAAAAAAACAAAATTTCACAAAGATCTCAAAGCAAACCAAATCAATTTTAAGTTGTTGTTTTTTTAAAAATCCAATGTCCAGAAATTCTTCATCCCTTGGCTTTAAATTTCAAATTGAGTTACCTTCCGTGCCCAAGTGGATTTTCCAGATCTCCGTCTGCTATTTCTGTGGGGAGGGAGAGTTAAGAAAAAAAAATTTCCCCCTTAACAGCTTTAACCGCAGCTTTCCAGTCTTCTTTGGGAAACAATGTATCCTCAGGCAATTCAAACAGTTCAGTTTCCAGGGTAATTAAGAGATGTTATTGTCTTGGCTCAGCCAAATTTTCCTCCTGCAACCTCCAGCACAAATCTTACCCGGCTGCAGGCTTCTTTGTGACGGCCATCACTGACCGCCGCTCCACCACCTTGGGAAAAAGGGGTTTTTCTGGCTGGGGAGGGGGTCTGCGACACCCCCAAACCCCTGTCCGGATCCCCTTTCTCTTCAGCTGCCTCTACAGGGCAGCCATATCCCCCAGACCCATTTGGATCGGAGGCACCTTGGCAGCAAGCACAGCAGGAATTGCAGACAAGCAAATTCCTGCTGCTGCTGAAGCCACGCAAAACCAGAAGTTCCCTGTTTTAAAATCTTTATCATACCTTGAATGTATTTGCACATATGAAAACCAATTCATCTTTATTCCTTGTTCCTCTAGTTTTTGTATAGATTTAAATTCACCCTTTTCATTCAATATTTCACCATATCTAACTCTTTGTTCCTTTTTGTATATTATAGGATAAGAAAATGCTTCAATAGTCGATAGCCAGACTGGAATTTTCAAATAACGTTGTCTTTTAATCTTCTCCCAGTTTAACCACAGAGACTCCTGTATATAATGTCTTCTAAAGTACCCCTGTGTTTTAGTTCCTTTATACCATATAAAAG
This sequence comes from Hydrophis major, assembly GCA_033807585.1. Lineage (NCBI taxonomy): Eukaryota > Metazoa > Chordata > Lepidosauria > Squamata > Elapidae > Hydrophis > Hydrophis major. The sequence continues at coordinate 187,890,403 of CM066328.1, forward strand.
CATGCCACTCCAACAACAAATCATGCCCTTCTAATGTCAACAATCTAGTATTTCTTATCTAGTATTCTTATCTAGTATTCTTATCTCATATTTCTTATCTAGTATTTCTATCCATTCCTTAACCCACATCAAATTTGTAGCTTGGTAATACAACTCCCAATTAGGCAAACCAAATCCTCCTCTTATTCTACCATCTTGCAAAAGTTTTAACTTTATTCTCGCTTTCTTACCTTGCTGTATATATTTCAACACAATTTTATTTAAATCTTCAAAATAGTCTTTTCCAAGCCTAATTGGAATTATTTGAAACAAATATAAAATTCTGGGTAATATATTCATCTTGATTGTTGATATTCTCCCTATTAATGACAGTTGTAAATTTTCCCATTTCGCCAAATCTAGTGCTATCTGCTGTTTAAGTTTGATATAATTATTTTCTTTTAGTGTACTGCATCTTGCTGTCAAATATATCCCCAAGTACTTGATCTTATTCGTGACCTGAATTTTCAGTAGGTCTGCCAGTTCTTCCTTTTGTCTTGATAGCATATTCTTTGTCAAGATCTTTATCTTATTTTTATTTATTTTCAAACCAGCCATCTTTCCATATGTCTCTATCTTTTCTATCAATTTTGATGCTGTTTCTAATTTTATTTAAATCTGGGTCTTCTAAAATGAAAAACAGATCATCTGCGAATGCTTGAAACGTAAATTCTTTCTTTTTAATTTTCATCTCTTTTATATCCTTTTCTTCTCTAATATTTCTGTTTAGCACTTCAAAGGTTAACACAAACAACAGAAGTGACAGTGGGCACCCTTGTCTTGTTCCTTTTCTTATATGAATAGAGCCTGTCAGTTCTCCCTCTATCATTACCTTTGCTGTTTGCTTATGAGATATACCTTCTATTGCTTGAATAAATTTTCTAGCAAAGCCCATCTGTTCCAGCAGTAACAACATGAATCGCCAATTTACATTATCAAATGCCTTCTGTGCATCTAGAAATATCAAAGCCATTTGTTTTTCAGGAGGTGCCTCGTAATAGTCCAGTGTCCAAAATTACTCTCATATTGTCTTTAATTTGTTTCTTTGGCAGAAATCCATTTTGATCAGGATGAATAAAATTATTTAAGTATTTTTTAAGTCTTTCTGCCAATATTGAAGCAAAATTTTTATAATCTGTGTTTAGTAGGGAGATAGGTCTATAGTTCTTGATTTGTAATGGATCGGCCTCCTCTTTTGGAACAAGTGAAATATAAGGTTCTGACCATGATTTAGATATCCTCTTCTTTAACATAACTTCATTCATAACTTCTAGCAATGGAAGATTCAATGATTCTTGTAATGTTTTGTAAAATTCTACTGGAAGTCCATCTGGGCCTGGTGCCTTTCCATTATTTTGCTTCTTGAGTGCTTCAGTTAACTCCATCATCGTTATATTGCTTTCTAACATTGTTTCAATCTCTTTAGGTATCTGGGGTAACTTAGCATTCTGTAGGTACTGTTTGACTCTTTCCTCATCAATATTCTCTTGTGTGTATAGTTTCCCATAATAGTCTCAAATGATTTCCTTCTTCTTTTTACTACCATAGCAAACTTGGCCTTGATCATCTATTAGTTGCAATATTTTCCTTGATTCTTTCTCCTTTCTCAATTTATATGCTAACCATCTACCTGTTTTATTTGTATCTTCAAAGTAGTTCTGTTTAGCACCTCTAAGTATGATATTGTAAGGAGCACATATCACCCTGTTCACAAGTTTTGGAAACAGGACATATGGTAGAAAGGAAAGGAGATTTGTATGAGAAGGTAGAACTAATGCAGTTGCTGAAGTAGCTTCTCTTTCATCTAAGTTAGCCTAGCTTCTATCTCCTATCAATGGTTCCTATCAATGCAGAAAAATGGAGTACTAGGGTAAAAGGATAGGACAAAAAAACAATTTGATTCAAATAAACACCCATCTGCAGCTCAGTTTATTTCTGAAATTTATATGCCCCCCTGTTTCAAAATAGGCTGTAAGCAGCTTACAAAGAATATAACGAATAATGAAAACCAATGACATAAGACATTGTAAGACAAACCCAACAATCAATAACTATAAAATCTTCCCCTGTGTCTTCATGCTGAGGGAGAACTACCACAATAAGACCAATAGCCAAATGCAAGGAGAATCCATCTGTCAGTAATACTCTTGGTCCTAAGTCTCTCCAGAACAGCCAAGGCCAGTAGAATTGGTCAGATGTGATCATGAGTGAAGTGTTTTTTTGAAGACAAAGAGTGGTCACTGAAAAGCACACTCTTATACTCCTGTTGATCCTCCAGCTAAGATTCTGCACAGTTTGGAGAACCCCCAAATCCCATTCCTGGCTGGCCCCGCCCAAAGAGTCCCCTGCAGACTGTTTTGGATGTAGGTAAGTGCAGGACATGGGGAGGCTCAGGGAAGATGAAAAACAGACCTCTTGGAAGTTCAAGAAGGCCAGATATGGGCCTGTTTCTGCCTTCCAGAGAGCCCCCAGAGCCCGGGGAGTCCATTTTTGCCCTCCCAGAGTCTTGAGGAAAGCCTCCAGAGCCCGGGGAGGGCAAAAATGCCCCCCCCAATGTTAAGTTTGAGCATGGGCGAGAAAGAATGGAGACAAGTTTCTGAATGGTGAACTTCAGCTCTTTATTTACATCGTGACTTGCTCATTTAACATCAGTAAAACCCGCCTTATATCGGCAAACCTTGTAATGTTTAACCAATAACAAGCTAGGAACGCCAGCTTTTATAACCAATAAGAACTCTCTGTTAAGGGCCAATCGGATTCCCCGGAATGGGCCAATCCGGTCTGGCCGCTTAACAGCCAATCAGAAGTGCAGGGCCAGAACCCTGCACTTACTCCAAGCTCACACTTTATTAATTATATTGCATACACAACACCCAACATCATGATTCAGGAGGCTGACTAGACCATACACACCATGACCCCACCCACGCAGCAACTGGGCAGAGAACCAGTTGCTAAAATTTTTGAAGCCCACCCCTGGATAAGACTATATAGGCATAGAATGTAGAGATATTCTTTAGTCACAGGAAGATCCTAGATTAAGATAGGTAGTAAGACAATAAGGAGGAAATAGATAAGCATAGAATTAACATTAAAATTAGAAGTAAGGAAAAGGTCTTACATTTTGTATAACAAAACAACCCATATTGGGACAAAAACAAATGTAAGCCTTTGTGCCTGTGCCAGAATTAAAAAAAAATTCTGAACAAAAACATAAATCACACATTGCTTGTTTGCAGGGCTTGATATTTTATAGCTTCTTTTCAGCAAACAATCCATTGTATTATTTAAATGAATTTCATATGGCTTTTTATCAAATTCCTTTCTTATTACAGGTTTTTTTCCATAAAATCTATGTGGGGAACGAAAGAAAATTCTTAAATACTTTCTATGATTCTATTGTTTTTACTAAGAATATTATAGAGGCCCTCAAATGTACTGAAATAATAAATTATAAAATATCTTTCACTAGCCAAGTTCAGTCCTGAATATTAATATAGGAAACAAAATGTTTGGAACAAGGTTTGTGAACAAGGCACAATTCTCACTACCCTGAAAATTACTAGTACAGTTTTACTGAATTTGGTTTTTGTTTAATTGGCTCCAGTGTTATTAGATTAGTATTTATTTTGAAACAGGGAAAATCTGTAGATACTTGTTGAGGATCAAGGAGAAATGTAAGCCAACATTGTGCTTGTTGTGTTATATCTGAGTAGATCCTCTTTGATAATATTGGTTGCAAGACAAGAAAGCATTTGAGCATTTGTGATGGATATGCTGCGCCACCTAGTATGTTAACATATTTCTAGCATAAATATTTCACCACTTTGGATACTGGGAGAACAAAAGATGCCAATCTCTATTTTCAAATACAGTGTATTGTCCATGTAATCATATAGAAAGTATCCATTTCAACTGTCATGCAAAGTGATGCGTTTACAAATTTTGATATAGCAAGTTAAATACATTTATATTTTTATTGTAGTTCTAGCAAATAAGCTAACAATTTAGTTGAGGTGCGGAAAATGAGGAAAAAAAGAATATAGCAAACTAATAATGGCTTCAAGTGAATAATAAATTAACTCACACTGAGATAAAGTGAAAGCGATGGAGATTGATAATTTTTTTAGATTAGAGGTGAATTGCTTTGAATTTGTTAACTAAAAAAGTGTTACATATGATGGTGAATAGCCTGAGTTCTGGTTGTAGCCTGAGATAGAATAGAATAGAATAGAATAGAATAGAATAGAATAGAATAGAATAGAATAGAATAGAATAGAATATTTTATAGGCCAAGTGTGATTGGATACACAAGGAATTTGTCTTGGTGCAAATGCTCTCAGTGTACATAAAAGAAAAGATACATTCATCAAGAGTCAAGAATCATAAGGTACAACACTTAATGATAGTCATAGGGTACAATAAGCAATCAAATTGTTAGGGATAACATTGTTTGCCCTAACTGGTTTAGGTAAAATAATAACTAAGTAATCATAGTTTGTTAGTTAAAGTGTCTGCAACTTTAACTGTGGGACAGTAATTAAGGGAGTGGTTGTGAAAGCACTTTAAAAGAAGCAAGACTGCAGCTTGCTCTCTCTCTGGCTTTGATGATCCCTGATTACTGCAAGGACTCAAGACTGCATTGCTCGAACGGGAGAGAAAACAAAGGACTGACTTGTAAGTGAACTGACATAGGATATTCTAAACGGACTTTGCTAACTGAATATCCCTGAATGGACTGACTAAATGATACATGACTATTGGACTGTTATTTTGACTATGCTATGAACTCATAATGGAATAAACTATATTTTTGATAGCACAAGCGTATCTGTTATTTTTACTGTATGTTAATAAACATACAAGCTTAGCTCACTCATTTATCTGTGTGCCTATCTGACTAACGCTGCACATTCTGTTTAGCTTGTCTCCCTAACCCTGGTTAGGGAAACCAGGCTTAACACTGGTTATGGGCCCAGAGGCTGCAAAGTCAGTTTAACTAGGATAAAACAGATTTATGTAAAAGTGAGAGTTTGTGTTGTTATACATTACAGTAAACAGACAGCTGTGTTTTATTAATTATAGTTTTATATCCATATAAAGAAAACATGGCACAAGTCAATTTACAAAGTTTGTCCCTTATATCCAAGCTGGATGGAACAAACTATGTATCATGGTCTATGAAATGTAGTCTACTTCTACGAAGAGAAGGTTTGTGGAACATAATTGAAAATCCACCAAACGTAGAAGAATGGGATGCAGAGGATGATGAAGATAGAATAAAGATAGAAGAATTTATGCATAAAAATCAACAAGCTATTTGCATAATTGGGTTAACCTTAACTGATCAACAGCTTGTTTATATCCATGGAGAGAAAACGGCTGTTGGGTGTTGGCAGAAGCTGAAGAGGATTTATGTTCGAGATAATGTTGGTGCTCACATAAATCTAAAACGGAAGCTTTTCAGTACACATCTCCAAACAAATGGTGATATGCTGAGTCATTTGAAAACTATGCAAAGCATTTTTCAAGAACTGCACGAGAAAGAGCTTATTTTCTCTGAACTACACCAAGTCTACATAATTCTATCTTCCCTTGATGAAAGTTATGATAACTACGTAACTTCCCTTGAAATTTTGCCAAAGGAAAGCCTAACTTTAACTGATATAACTGGCAGATTGATTGAAGAGGCCAGAAGAAGGCTTGAAAGAGACGAGTTAAGGAGGCAGCAACCTCAAAAAGAAGATAATGAAACTCCTACTGCATACGCAATTAAAAAGTGCTTTAATTGTGGAGGAAGAGGACATTTGGCAAGATTTTGTAAAAAAGCAAAGCGCCACAACGCTGGCCAGAATACTAAAAGTCATCAAAAGATAAATAAAAATTTAGAGTTAGCCATGTATAGTAACGGAGCTGTAAAAAATAATTTATGGGTGGTTGACAGTGAAGCATCCCAATGTATAACAAATGATAACAAAAATTTTATTAAAATGTCCAAGAGTACACAGCAGATATCGTTAGCCAATGGCTGGAAACTGAAAGCTAAAGGTCAAGGTATAGCATATTGTTCTTTTATAAAAGAGAATGTAAAAATGTTATATGTACCACAACTTAAGTTTAATTTAATTTCAGTTAGAATTTTGGTTAAACTAGGATATGTAGTTACTTTTAAAGGAAATAACTGCACAATTGAGAAAGAAGATAAGAAAATTACTGCATCTTTAAGAGGTGAATTATATGTGTTAAATGATGATGGTTTAAAGGTGGCTAACACAGTTTATGAAAATAAGAAACCTCATGATGAATGTATTCACTTGTTACATCGAAGGCTAGGGCATTTAAATTTTAAAATGCTTAAGAAAACTGTTGAATTATCTAAGGGAATAAGTTTGAAACCTTGTAATAAGTATTTGCAATGTAATATTTGCAATCAAAGTAAGAGCAGGGTCACACCGGCTAATAGAGTTGATGGATTTACTACCAAAGAACCTTTAGAGGTAGTATTTGCAGATTTAATAGGTCCGAAAAAACCAAGTGTAGGAGGAGCTCGTTACATATTAAGTATAATGGACCACTATTCTAGATATGGGTTTTGCTATTTAATGAAAAGCAAAACTGAAACGTATCAAAATCTCTTTAATTGGATAAAATTTGCTGAAAGGAAAACTAAAAAGAAATTAGTAACTCTTATAACAGATAATGGTACGGAATTTACAAATAATAAATTCCAGAACAGACTAAGAATGTTAGGTATTCAACATAAAATGTCTGCACCATATAGGCCACAACATAATGCCTTTATAGAGAGAAGAGGCCAAACATTACAATCAATGACACGAACTATGATGTCTGATTCAGGATTACCTGACAATTTATGGGGAGAAGCAATAATGTGTGGTAATCATATATTAAATAATGTTGTTAATTCAACAACAGATGAATTACCATTCACATTGTGGCATGGTACAAAACCTGATTTAAGTTACATGCACACATTTGGAGCACCAGCATGGGTGCATATCCCTTCACAACTTAGACACAAAGGACAGCATAGAGCTAAAAGATTATTTTTTGTAGGATATACATCTAATCATAGATCTTATAGATTCTGGGAACCAGGTACATCTAGAGTTTACACCAGTGCTAGTGCAAAATTCCTAGAACATGTAGGATGGAATAGATTAGAGCAAGATTTAAATAATGAAGTAATTATTGAACCCTACAAAAGGCAGAAAGATCAGATTAGTTATAAGAAGAGTCCAATTAAAGAAGAAGTCCATGAAGAGCAAATAGGACCAGAACAAGAGGAAACAGTTGATCAGGAAGAGTTAGATAATCAAGAAGAGTTAATAAATGAAAGTCCACCTGTAAGTCCTGTAATACCTAGACGTACTACACGTGTAACTAGACCACCTGATAGATATCAAGCAAGTATAGTTTGCCAAGTAACTAAAGTTCCAACTAGTGTAGATGAACTTCGGATGTATCCTGCTAAGGATCAGGAGAATTGGCAAAAGGCAATGGAAAAAGAACTAAATTCATTAAAGGTAATGAAAGTTTATGAAGATGCTAAATTACCTCCAGGAGAAAAATCCATTGGGTGCAAATGGATATTTAAAGTAAAAACTGGAAATGACGGGACTGTTACCCATAAGGCTAGGTTAGTAGCTCAAGGATTTAATCAAACTGCATCTGATTACAATGAAGTTTTTGCACCAAGCCTTAAAGCAACATCTTTAAGAGCAGCATTAGTGTGGGCAGCTAAGAAAAACTATGTCATTAACCATTTAGATGTAGAAACTGCCTATCTGCATGCACCATTGCAGCACACTATATATTTAAGAAAACCAGTAGGTATAAAAGACAATAAAGTAAATAGTAATGATTGTTGGAAACTCAAAAAGAGTCTTTATGGGTTGAAACAATCTGGGTTTGAGTGGAACCAATATATTGTGAAAGAATTAAACAATATAGGTTTTAAATCTGGTTTAGCAGATCCATGTGTGTTTAAAAGAGAAAATAATGGAACGGTGTCATTATTGTTATTATTTAAAGATGATATTGCTTTGATAACTAAGAATAATAATGAAGCTAATGAGATTATATCATTATTAGCCAAAAAGATAAAATTAAAGCATTTAGGTGAAATTAAAAGGTATCTAGGATTGAAAATTAACAAAACAAAAAATGGTTTTAAGATATCTCAAGAAGATAAAATTTGCCAATTAATTAAAACTGTTATGTCCTGAATTTGAATACTCGAAATCCCCGCGCCTTGATTGGCTAAGGCGCGGGGATTTCTGATTGGCCAGGCGAGCCGCGCTGATTGGCCCGATTGAAGTCTCCCGCGATTGGTTCAAACCAAGAGCGGGAGACTTGAATCGCTGCCATTGGCCGCGGCCGCCGCTGCGAAAGGTATAAAAGCCGCGGGCTTTTTGCCTTTCGCCGGTTCGGTTCTCCCATTGTAAATAAAGAGCTTTGAATGAAAGTCACCGACTCTGAGCATCTTTTTGCGGACACGACACTGGCGACGAGGATGGGATCTCGCCCCTGAACCGAACCCCGTGTCCACCCAAGAACCAGCTCCAGCGCAGAGATGGCGAAGATAGCACCGCCCGCCGCCTTCAACCCCGCCGCCGAGGACTGGGAATCGTACTCGGATCGGTTCCGTATGTACCTGGAATGCGCCGGAATGAAGGACGCCCCAGGCCCGCTAAAACGCGCCGTCTTCCTTACTCACTGCGGACCAGAGGTCTTCCAGATGGCCAAAGCATTGGCCAAGCCGGCAGACGCAACCGCCATAGACTGGGACGTCCTCGAACCTATACTGCGGCGCCATTACGCCCCCGAAGTCCCCATCCTGATACGGCGCAACGAGTTCTACCGCCGAAACCAGAAACCAGACGAAAAATTGAGCGACTTCGTCGCAGAGCTACGGCGCCTAGGAGGACTCTGCGAGTTTGAAGGTCTGAACAGTCTCATAAGAGACCGCTTCGTACTCGGCTTATGGGATCCTACACTCCAGAGCCGACTTATGGCCAAGGGCGACATCAGCCTAGCCGATGCCCTTACCGCAGCCGCAGCCGCAGAAGCAACCCGCACGTCAGCGGACAGCATGCGAAGATCTGACGCGAAGGGCGGAAACAACAACCCGGCAAGGTCGGCCGACACAAGAAACGAAGCAACCGCACACTACGGTGAATACCAGTCAACCTCCAGCACGTCGGAAAACGAGGAGGACATACATCGCGTGCAGACGGGACGCGGCGACCAACGAAGTCGAAAAGGTCGTAGGTCGAGGACCAACTGCGCCGGGTGCGGCGGCGACCACCCCAGGTCAGAATGCCGATTCTTTGACTCTATCTGTAGGCATTGTGAACGACGGGGTCACATCGCTCGAGTTTGCCGCCAAAAGAAGACCCGCAGCCCGCCCAAATGGGAACAGCACGACAGAAGGAGAGAAAGCTCCCCGCCCAGAGCCAGAGAGCGCCAGCCAGACGGTCGGTGGGACCGTACTCAACGATCTCAAAGAAGCGGCGACGGTCGGCGAAAAGAAGAGACCCACCAGACGGTGACCATCGGCCACGCCATCTCCGACGGCGCCAGAAAGGTACACGTAGAAGTCCATATCGAAGGCCAGCCATGCAAAATGGAAGTGGACTCCGGGTCCTACCTTTCCATGATTGCATGGCGCGAAATCAAAAGACTAGTGCCTACACTACAAAAAAGAAACGTGCATGCCCAAAAGATCATCATAAAAGACTACCAAGGGAATCGCGTCCCGGTAGTGGGCACCAAGAACTTTAATATAACTTACAAAGGCCACACCGAACAACTGCCACTCACGATCGTCGATCGCGACCGCCCAAGCCTACTGGGCTTACAATGGTTCGCCCCGCTTAACATCGCGCTGACAGGTGTCAACCACGTCACCATCGAAGCTTGGGAACAGCGGCTAGCCCAGGAGTTCCAGGAGGTCTTCGATGGAGGCTTGGGCAAGTACCAGGGGCCCCTTATCTCGTTTGACCTAGACCCAAGGGTTTCCCCTAAGCGGCTTAAACCTAGAAGGGTACCATTCGCCTTAAAGCCTAAAATTGACGAGCAGATCGACAAGCTTGTCAAACAAGGGGTATTGCAACCGATAGACCATGCCAGATGGGAGACCCCTATAGTGACCCCAGTAAAGCCAGACGGGTCCGTGAGAATCTGCGGGGACTATAAGGCCACCCTAAATGGCACGTTGCAACAAAGCGCCTACCCAGTCCCAATAGTGCAACATTTACTGCACTCACTGGGAGGGGGCAAAGTCTTTGCCAAGCTCGACCTCGCCCAGGCATATCAGCAGCTACCTGTGGACGAGAAAACGGCGGAAGCCCAAACAATCGTGACCCATCGGGGGGCCTTCAAGTGTAACCGACTCCAATTTGGAGTCAGCGTGGCACCAGGCATCTTTCAGAGCCTGATGGAACGTTTGCTACAGGGCATCAAGGGGGTGGTGCCCTATTTCGATGACGTATTAGTGGCGGCGCCAAACGAAGCCGAATTAGAAAACCGACTCAGACAAGTCTTAACAAAATTTAAAGAAACAGGACTTAAAGTCAAACGAGAAAAATGCCAACTATGTACAAAGCAAGTAGAGTTTTTGGGCTATCTCCTAGACCGGCATGGCATTCACCCTACGACTAAAAAAGTGAAAGCCATCAAGGAAGCCCCCACCCCAAAGTCCAAAACGGAACTACAAGCGTTCCTAGGCTTACTAAATTTTTATAATGTTTTCCTACCTCAAAAGGCAACGGCGGCGGAACCTTTACATAGACTCCTAGACAAGAAGGCAGCCTGGACTTGGGGGAGACGAGAGCAAGCCGCCTTTCAAAAAACCAAAGACCTCCTCACCTCCGACGCTGTCCTGATGCAATTCAGCGAAACCTTGCCCTTAGCTGTCACTTGTGACGCATCACCTTTCGGCGTCGGTGCTGTCCTCAGCCACACCCTCCCAGACCAGAGAGAAGCACCCATCGCTTTTTTCTCCAGGACTCTGACTAAACCGGAACGGAACTATAGCCAGCTGGACAAAGAAGCTTTGGCTATAGTTGCCGCCGTTAAGCGTTTCCACGAATACCTGTACGGCCGCCCGTTCACCATCGTGACGGATCATAAGCCATTGCTGGGCATCCTCGCTGGAAACCGAGCCACGCCGAACATCTTGTCACCCCGGATGACAAGATGGTCCGAATTCCTGGCAGCCTACAGTTACGAACTGCTACACAAGCCAGGTAAGAAAATTTCGCACGCGGACGCTTTAAGCCGCTCGCCTTTACCTGACTCTGAACCTGACCCAGCACCAACAACAAACACCCTAAGTATCGAGAGTTTACCTATTACCGCATCAGACATTGCCAGAGAAACCGTTAAGGACAGGCGTCTGGCGTGAATCTTACACTGGTTAGAAAAAGGCTGGCCGGAGAAAGACAATGACGAGACTTTTAAAACATTCCGTCAGCGCCAGACTGAACTTTCACTACTGAGAGGATGTATTCTGTGGGGTGACCGGGTGGTAATTCCGGACAGATTGCAAGAGAGGGTATTAGAGATGCTACATGAGGGTCATCCTGGCATCGTCAGGACTAAAGCCCTGGCCAGAAGTTACGCTTGGTGGCCAGGGATGGACAAGCAAATTGAAGCATGGGTCGCCAAATGCCACCGGTGCCAGGAGACCAGATCCAGCCCACCCGCAGCACCTATCCGGGACTGGGAAACACCACGGGGGCCCTGGTCCAGAATCCATCTAGACTTTGCTGGCCCCACAAATGGGCATACTTTTCTAATCACAGTTGACGCGTACTCCAATTGGTTGGAGGTAAGCGACATGAAATCCACTACCACAGAGGCCGTCGTTAAAGAACTGTGTAAACTGTTTTCCACACACGGCCTCCCAGACATCGTCGTCTCAGACAACGGGCCCCAGTTCACTTCCATCGATTTCGAACGGTTCCTGGCGGAGAGGGGTATCCGCCACGCATTAACAGCACCGGCGCATCCGGCGGCGAACGGTAGGGCGGAACGGATGGTCCAGTTTACGAAAAAGACCCTCCGGAAAATGGACCACGGGGAGATCAGCGACAAAATCAACAAACTGCTCTTCATACAGCACATCACTCCCAATACCACAACTAACAAAAGCCCTGCAGAACTTCTAATGGGCAGAAAGCTGAGGTCCCCACTCGACAGATTACACCCAACCTATAACCCGGAGCGGCCCCCAGACTCCAGCTCCAGGTACCGGACATTTGACCCAGGTGACTTAGTCTATGCAAAGAACATGACGGGGGACCCCCTATGGATCCCAGCCGTCATAACTCAAGTCACTGGTCCACGGTCGTACCGGCTCCAAACCATCGATGGGCGAGCCTGGAAACGACATATCGACCAGCTCAGGTCACGAACAGCGACTGACCTCAACCCCCAAGACACGAACCAAGGGGGGAGGGAATACCCGGATAGACAATCGCAGGAAAAAATAAACCAAAAATACTCACCGGAACACAGCCATCGCGAGTCCCCTCCGGAGAAGAACCACCTGGCCAGCTCTACCGATTCGGAGAAGCCAAGCGGGAGCGGCGAAATCCGTAGCTCAACCGACCTGGTAGGCCCAGGCGGGAGCCACGGCGAAAGAACCGGCCCGATCATCCAGCCGGTTCGCACAGAGGCAGGAGCAGCCAAAAAGATGACCGCTCCGGCCGAGTTACAGCATGCAAGTGAGTTGCGCAGGTCAACTAGGACTCGACGGAGCCCCGCCTACCTGCGTGACTACACCACGTGATGGACCATACCAAGAGGGGAGGGGTGTTATGTCCTGAATTTGAATACTCGAAATCCCCGCGCCTTGATTGGCTAAGGCGCGGGGATTTCTGATTGGCCAGGCGAGCCGCGCTGATTGGCCCGATTGAAGTCTCCCGCGATTGGTTCAAACCAAGAGCGGGAGACTTGAATCGCTGCCATTGGCCGCGGCCGCCGCTGCGAAAGATATAAAAGCCGCGGGCTTTTTGCCTTTCGCCGGTTCGGTTCTCCCATTGTAAATAAAGAGCTTTGAATGAAAGTCACCGACTCTGAGCATCTTTTTGCGGACACGACAAAAACGTATAAAATGGAACTTTGTAAACCGGCAAAGACTCCAATGAGTCAGGAAGTTTGCCAAACTGATGATCAAAGTCCCAAATTTGATAAGTCCATATATCAATCTTTGATTGGTAGCTTATCATATATAAGCAATTGGTCAAGGCCAGATATAGCTTATAGTGTAAATCAGCTGGCACGTTTTAATTCAGATCCACATCAATGTCATTGGCAATCATTGAAGAGAATTTTAAGATATCTTAAAGGAACAATGAACCATGCATTGTATATAGAACCAAAGGGTGATTTGAGTCTTAGTGCCTATGCAGATGCAAGTTTTGCAACTGATATAAACACAAGAAAATCAACATCTGGGATGGCTATATTATTTGGTAAGACACTAATAGGATGGAGGTCAATCAGACAACAGCATATCAGCTTGTCCACGATGGAAGCGGAATTTTCATGTCTGTCATTATTATGCACTGATTTGATTTTGTACAAACAGTTATTATTAGACATGGGTATAACTGTTAAAGATTCCATTATTGTGTACGAGGACAACCAGGCAGCTATAAAGTTAGCTACTAGTATTGCTGTAAAAACTAGATCAAAGCATACTGACTTAAGGTACTTAAATGTTAGAGAATCTGTAAAGAATGGGCTAATTAAATTGGAATACATGACAGAAGAAAACATTGCAGACCAATTTACAAAAGCTCAAGGAGTAAGCAAGTTTAAAGAGAGTTGTAACAAATATGATTTAAAGATGTAAATAGTTATATTATTATTTAACCTAAAAGGGGAGAATGTTAGGGATAACATTGTTTGCCCTAACTGGTTTAGGTAAAATAATAACTAAGTAATCATAGTTTGTTAGTTAAAGTGTCTGCAACTTTAACTGTGGGACAGTAATTAAGGGAGTGGTTGTGAAAGCACTTTAAAAGAAGCAAGACTGCAGCTTGCTCTCTCTCTGGCTTTGATAATCCCTGATTACTGCAAGGACTCAAGACTACATTGCTCGAACGGGAGAGAAAACAAAGGACTGACTTGTAAGTGAACTGACATAGGATATTCTAAACGGACTTTGCTAACTGAATATCCCTGAATGGACTGACTAAATGATACATGACTATTGGACTGTTATTTTGACTATGCTATGAACTCATAATGGAATAAACTATATTTTTGATAGCACAAGCGTATCTGTTATTTTTACTGTATGTTAATAAACATACAAGCTTAGCTCACTCATTTATCTGTGTGCCTATCTGACTAACGCTGCACATTCTGTTTATCTTGTCTCCCTAACCCTGGTTGGGGAAACCAGGCTTAACACAAATCATACTAGGAAACAGTCAATATATATCGTAAGGATACAAGTGATAAAGTTACAGTCCTACAATCACAAGTAGGAGGGGATGGGTTATCACGGAGTTGATGATATTCTAGATTATACCACTGGCGGTTACTGGTGTGAATCAAATATTGGAGCATTTTCTATTTAAAATAAGCTCCCTGTGTTTATAGTAATCTAATACATCAGTGATAAAGCATAGATATCTTTCAGAGATGCGAGCATTACTTGGGAAGAACTTTTTAAGTGTATAACATTAAAAAAAATAGGACATTGCATCTGCAATGAACAATCAAGTATACAGAGAAATGTTGTCATTTTGTTCTGTGTATGTGAAGATCATTGGCAAGTGCTTCAGAGTACACATTTTATTTGCTATAACCAGGATGGACACATATCCATATATTAGAGGTGTCAAACTCAAGGTCTATGGGCCAGATTTGGCCCTCAGGGGCCAAATCCTGCCTGCGGGGCTGGCTTGGAAATATCAAGGGACTGGCCTGATGTGCCTCTGGTGGCTAAAATGGGTTGCATGCAGCATGGCTGCCAACTCTCACGCAATCAGCGTGAGACTCACGCAATTCAACCAATTTTGACTGTCTCACTCTGATAAACGAAATCTCACGCTAAACCCCCAAAATGGAATGTACAAAAATAAATATATCTCTACATTCTCTGATATTCCGAATATCGATATGCCCAAGCCCAAAGTTTCGAGAAGTGAAGCCTCCGATCCTGGGCGGCTTCAGAGGGCGAACAGAGCATGTGCGAGAGGACGTTGCCCGCATTGATTTCTGTACTGGGGTGAGGAGAGAATTCCACGCTGCAGGAAGCGGTTGCTCCTTTCCGCTCTAGGATGTCACAACTCTCTGGGCTTAACCCTTGCGCTGCACTCTGCTCTGGCAGGCGGAGATGAGAGAGACGAACTCTCTATCCCCCATGAAGTACGACTACAGGGCATCCCTGGGCCTTTCTCGAGAGCTGAGCTCCCATCATCCCCTCCCCGCACCCGTCTGGTCTCAAGGCCACTGGGATTGGGGCGCAAAGGCGCGTCCCTCTCCGGCCTCCCTCTCGCAAGGGGAGCTGCCGTGGCTGGCCTCTTGCGCGCCTCGGCTTCTCTCGCTCCCCAGCCTGATGGGAAGTCCCTGGAGAGGGAGGGGGAAGAGGGGGGGAGGGCTCCTTCCCGGGTACATTGTGTCCCTCCCCCCGCCCTTTGCACCTAGATATGCGCCCCCCCAGCCTCCCCTGGGTCCAAGAGGCTGCAAGAGGGTCTGGCAGGGAGGAGACTCTCCAGGAAGGGGGTGGGGGGGGCTCGCAAGGAGGGGGGGTTCCTGTCCCCTCCGAGCCCCAATCGCAGCCAGTGCAGGAGTTTCTCTCTTTTTAGGCTTCTTTCCCCACTTGATGCCAGGAACGTTTGGATGCTCTTTGGGAGCCCCTGGGAAGGAATCTCGCCTTGAGGGGTCTCCCCACAAATGCCAAGCAAAGGGGGGGGAGTGGCCACTGTCCTCTCCTCTCCTCCCCCAGACAATCCAGGACTTCCCTGCAGGGGAGCAGCTGATGGCAGCATTGCTGGGGGTCCCATGCACAGACTGGGAGGGGGGCGTTTGGGGAGTGAAGGACACCAGCCTCCCCCCCCATTCTGTGTGTGTGTGTGTGTGTGTGTGTCCATCTGCCTGGCTGGCCCTTTCTGACCCTTCAGCTGGACTGTGAGACTGGTGGGTCCAAGTCTCAGCCTGGATCCCCCTCCCCTCCGCAGGTGGGAGGCCCAGAGGGTGGGAGAGGGCTGGGAAGGGCCGTTTCTGCCCAGATCCAAGGCCGGGAACCCTGGCAAGGCCCCCTCCACCCCCGGGGCCATGTGAGGGAGGCTTCTGTGGCCCTGAAGAGGCAGCCTGGAGGGGCCGGATCCCAGGCACTTGGGACGCCCCTCTCAGCCAGGGACCCTGGAGGAGGAGGAGAGCCGGAGCAGCCCAAAGGGACGGAGCAGATGGGCAGAGGCCCAAGAATGTGGACCCTTTCCGGCCAAGATGGTCAGTGAACTGCATTATTAATATCTTACAAATCCGGTTCAAGTACATTGGTGCTGCTTGCATGTATGTATGTATGTATATGTCCAAATCATGACTAAAGTATGCATCAGATTGCACCATTTAAAATGTAAAATTGTCAAAGCTCCCTACTGTGGAAGGGGGGACACCCCCCTTCCACACCATCCCACCCTCGGTCGCTTCGCTCCCTCGCAGTGTCTCACTCCGAACTATCACTCAAGGTTGGCAGCCCTGATGCAGCCCCCTGCATGCCTTTTCACTCTGCCAGCTGAAACTGGGCCTAAAATTAGGCCAAAACCAGGCCAAAAACAGGTAAAAAAGCAGGCTGAAAATGGGCCATGCAGCCTGTTATCGGCCGGCAAAGTGCTGCCACAGACCATGGAGGGCAAAAACGAGGTGTGGGGGGAGCACGCATGGACCCCATGTCCTGTTTTGGCCAGGAGGGTGCTACAGGAGGCATCTGTCTTGGCCCGCAGAGGAGAACTACAATGCTGATCTGGCCCTCGAAGAAATCCAGTTTTACAACCCTGCCACGTATTATTCATTTTATTTTGATTGAAAATTGATGAATAACCATGGTGGATTGGTAAAAAGATAAAACTATGGTATTGTGAAGTTCTGAAAATATTCCAGAAGACATGACCTCATTAAATATTTCCCAGACCTATGGAAAATACAAGCTGCAACTTGAAATATTATAGGTTTTTTTTTTTATATGTCGTTTTTAGGAGTAATATTTTTCACACAGGTACTCCAATCATTTTACAGGCATGAACAAATGCATATTCGCAGACCATATCACATTGATGCTTCTGACAAATATTCTCCAGATGATGATCTGGTAAACCTTGAAATTTTGGACGAGGTAAGTTATGATGAGATGATAGACTCTTTCTCAATACAAATAGCGATCTTACTAATTGTAATTGGCTTCAAGTTACTCTGGTGATTAATATATCCTGTCATCAAGTTGATCATTCAAAGTTCTGATAATATTTGTTTTAAAAACCACCCAGTAACATATTAGTCTAATCTCCAATCAAATATTCATTTATATTCCAAATATTCAGTTATTTTTTTTATACAGGACAACAGGTTAATAGATGACAATATTATTTAAGTTTGCCAAAATGAGGAGATCAGATCTAAGCATCAAAGTTAAATAGTATATGTCAAAGCACACATATACACACAATTGTAAGTATAACACATATGATTAAACCCCACGACACTCATCATTTCCCATTGTGAAAATATCAATACATGTGTAGTGATACAGCTAAGCCTGTACTGTGGAAGGGTGGAGAACTCAAATATCATTTTCCAAAAGTCTTCTTTGCATTTTGATCCTGTCTCCTGTCCTTTGGGATAGCAGCTTTGATGTTCTTGCTGCTTCTACCTATGTTCTGAGGAATGCCTCTCACCAGACATTTTCTCCTTAACTATTATGTGTAAGAGAGAGAGAATTCCATGCTCTGTGTTACTTTCTCACAATTATTACAGTATTCCTATACAGTAATGCCAATTTGCAATTGTATAGTGTTAAGGTATGTGCCTAGAAGCAAGGGTGGGATTCAAATTTTTAACAACCAGTTCTGTGGACGTGACTTAGTTGGTGGGTGTGGCTTGGTGCTCATGTGACTGGGTGGACATGGCTTGGTGATCATGTTATTGACTGGGTGTGGCCAACTCAATATCACTCACATTGAGGCATGCATCTCCTCGCCTGGTCTCTCATGACTGAGGGGATGCTGCAACAGTCATAAGTGTGAAAAATGGTCATAAGTCATTTTTTTCAGTGCCATTGTAACTTTGAATGGTCACTCCACACAAGCAAAGTACCAGCAAAGGAGGGGAAAAAACCTCCAGACACGTTCCTGAGACAGGAAGTCTAGTCCTGCCAAGAATGTAATAAGGGTTAATGGAGAGGCAGTTTCTGTAAGCAACACCAGAATGTTTCCTTCCTGCCTTTCTTACAGGATTAGGCCAGTAATTTCTTCTAACAACTGGTTCTCCAAACTATTTAGAATGTTAACAATCGGTTCTAGCGAATAGGTGCGAACTGGTAGAATCCCACGCCTGCCTAGAGGCATAACCCTTTTCCCTTTAATGATAAACCAAACTAAATTAAACTTAATTAAATACAAGGATAAAACGTTTGGATCTAAATATTACAATGTGGTTAATCAGTATTGGAAACGATGCAGTGGTGTTTTGATCCAGGGTCTAATAACTGAAAATGAATCAAACACAAAAAAGATCCAATAAAATATATAACAATAAATATATTTTTGGCATACCACCAGTTTTATGTGTTTATAAGTTTTGATTTAGGAGGCCATTCAACTCAGTAGTGGATCTGGGAAGCTTACTTAAAACAAACCACAGTACACTAAACTGAAAGAAAAAAAAAAGATTGAACATCATCATAAGAGAGAAACAAACGTATCTCATCGACTAATTCATAAAGTTTAGTCCAGGTAGGAATTGTCCCAGATGACAATGATTAACTTTCAGTAATACAGATCCCCTAAACTTTTGATTCTAGCTGACAGAAAATATCATTAAATTATGCAGGGAGATTAAAATACAGCATCTATAAAGATTAATTGATTGGAGTTCTAACTATATAATTAACCGTTTCTACCCATCGGGGCCTGCTCTGGATTAAAGTCAAGTAGACACTAGCCTAGGGCCACCAAATTTTAAGAATACCAGAATTGAAAAGACTTCTGAAAAACAAAACAAAAAAAGTAGCAGGGCATTCCATGAGCCTGTATGCTTGCTGGAGGATTAAATATAATTTCAAAGAATTATTGCTATATGAAAACAGTGAGTGCTAATGTAATTAAAATGACTTATTGGGTCAGAGAAAAAAGGAAAAAACATGTCCAGGCTGAAAATCTGAAATGTAACACTCAAAAATTGAAAAGAAAATACAAAACAAAAGGGTGTCTTTTTGAGATTCCTAAAAAAGAAAAAAGAAACATGAGAAAAATCATAGGGGGCACCAAAATATGACTTTGGGGAGCAAAATCTCTAGAGCCGGCTCTGCTATGTAAGTCTCAGAAACTTGAATCAGATGTCCCCTGTTTTCAATGAACTTCCTTTTCATTTCAGGGAGTTCAAAACTTCAGTTTAAGAGTGAAGGAGGATAATTACTGTCTTCTTCTTCTCTTGGCCATAGCATGCTGCTTCTTGATCATCTCCCTTCTTCCAGAGAATTGTCTCCAGCAGGGGTGTTAAACTCAAGGCCCATGGGGCGGATCTGGCCCATGGGGTGCATAGATCTGGCCCGTGGGTCTGTGGAAACAGCAAAGAACTGACTCACAGTGCCTCTGCCAGTGAAAATGGAGCCACCAGCCCTCCCAAGCTCAGTTTTCTTTGGCAGATGGTTGCAGGAGGCCACCGCAGCCAAAAATGGAGCTCACAAGGGCCTCAGGCGGCCTGCCCAAGCTACATTTTCTCTAGCAGAGGGTTGCAGGAAGCCATTGCAGCTGAAAATAGAGCTTGGGAGCCCGTTTTCTCTGGCAGAGCCCTCGGGCCACCACAGTTGCCCCCAACACGAGTGACATCTAGCTGGCCATGCCCCCCCTGGCCACTCCCTCCTGGCCTCCCGAGATCAAATACAACTCTGAAGCAACCCTCAATGAAATCAAGATTAACACCTCTAGTCTGTAGTTTTCTCCAAAACAGGGGAAGGAGAAGGAAGAGTTGAAGTGAGAGCTGCTTACATGCCAAAGTTCATGCCTGAGACATATTCCTGAACATGTAGGGAATGAGTGGATGAGAAATGGTGAATGGCAGACTTGAAGCCTGCTCTTTACAATGGCAAAAAAGAGCAAGAGAGGTTCAACTCCTCCATTGTTGAATCTTCCTTTTATGGTCATGATGCAGTTTTGAAGCAACCAAAGAATCTTCTCTTGGGGAGCATGAGTCTGTATATGTGAGTTTGATATAAAAATGAAAATTTCCCATAACTATTATATGATCTTCGGAATGTGCAGAGGCATAATCTGTACCCAAAAAGCTGCTGCACCTAGCATTCTGATGCAGCAGTGAAGCACATTCTATTAATGAGCCAGATCAGAGGTGGTTTTCTTTCATTTATAGAGCAACCTTCCCTAATGTGGCATCCTCTTGATATATTGAGATCGCTATGTCTAAGTCATTTCCCCCCCAGTGTATGGGGCTACATATATCTTTGGACCACTACTGAGAAAAAAACAGTGCAGCAATTATGGGTAGAAAGGAAAGATTTTCATACTCCTTGCACATACAACTGTTTAAATCACATTCCTGCTGCCAGCTATACTTATCATAAGTAACTTGGCTCTTAGATACCAACTTGTGAACCAAAGGAAAGAGAGCAATGCTTAAGGCTTCCTATATATATATGGCTCAATTGTGGTCATAAGTTGAGAACTACCTGTATAATAGGCACAGCGATGAAAAAACAATACATTTGGTAACTCAATTCATTGTTTTTCTTTTTATAATTTTAGGTGAGAAAAGTAATGCTTAGGTTTTGTCAAAATACAGTACAGTAAATAGAAATAGATTTTGGCAGTAGCTGGCATGTAAAACTGCTTTGTCTTTATTAAAATTGAACTGTAGTGAAAGGTTACAATTGTAATAAATAAATACATAAATAGAAATAATTGTAGATAATCTGTTTTTGAAACAAGCAAGTTAGCCTCATGAGCAGAATTAAAGCAAACTAGAATTATTTTTGTTGTGTATATTCCAAACATACATTTGAACGATGACATCTACAATTCATTTCTCTGACAGTCTGACCCATTTAACCAAAATTTACTAGACAGACATATTGCTTTTTACTTGGCATGGGTATAAATTTATATTTGAGGAAGATACAAGACTGTGTAAGCAATGGTTTGATTTAGTGAAATTAATATTTGACAGAAGTGACAAATAATACTGGGATTATTGCTTATTACATTTATAGTAAATTTCCAAGAAATACTGCTTAACTGTGAAACTTTTGATCTTTTCAGGATACAATTATTTATCAGCTGAAGAAGCGATATGGAGATTTACAAATTTATACTTATGTTGGAGATATATTAATAGCATTAAATCCCTTCCAAAATCTCAGTATATATTCTCCACAGGTAAGAAAGAAGCTGGAATCCTGCTTTTTCAAACTATTTATGCAATATGTGACCATATTGTTTTTCTTTATTAACAATAGCAATTGATGGAGGGTGCTTCTTAATAATGTATTTTTGAATAAAGACTATACTAAGTTAGGGTAAAAATTGTACCAATACTCCCCCTGCCATAAATAATACTGTTGAAGAAGAAGAAAGGACACTAGAAGAGTATCTGATGGACACTGAAGAAGATATACTGAACATACTGAAGGTTTACTGAATGCAGAATGTGAAACAAAACAACAGCAAAGAAGCAAAAATGGTAGACAAAATAAACCAGGATAGGAACAAGGGAAAGAAGAAAGGGAGCATAAACCAGCTTAATCAAAGGCCTGGGTAAAGACCCACATCTTCAGGGTCTTTGGAACACCAGTAGAATGGGGACTATTTGAAACTTGAGGGTAACCTCATTCCAGAGAGCAAATGACAGAAAGTGCATTTCCAGGATCCCAAGAGATGATACTGTTTGATAGAAGGAATCCAGAGTGCACCCACCCTGCCAGACTGGCTGAGAAGATACTATCTGCTCTCTCTCAACCATTCATTATGTTGAAAAACATTATATAGAAGGGATTTTTTTGGGGGGGGGAATAAGGGCACAAAGAGTGTGGGTTCAGGCTTTGATAACTCCAGGTGAAAGGATGAAATAGAAACCTTTATTTTTTGGGAGGGGAAGCTATTGCCCTTTGGAGTAGCATTGGCAAATAATGTGATGTAAGACAGCTTACTATGGACAGAGAGAAATCATATGCAGGAGTTGGTGGTTCTGCCTCTTTGCATTTTGATATGTATTTTCTAGTTGCCTGGTTCATATGTTTTGACAAGTGTGATTTCGTATTTAGTTTTCCAAGCTTTATCATGGTGTGAAGCGTTCCTCCAACCCACCCCACATATTTGCAACTGCAGATGCTGCTTACCAAGGCATGATTACTTTTAATAAAGACCAGGTAGGAAAACAGTTGTTTTTTTAATACTTACAATTATATGCATGACATAAGAAAATGCTGCATTTAAAAAACAATAACTTGGGATTGATTAAACTTTGTCAAATATGCTGTGTAGAATTTAATGAGTTTTTTAAATCATAAAGGTCATAACTGTGTTTTAAACATAGCTGGTAATCGAAATTAATATGTAAGATAGCAATAGCAATTAGCCTTATATACTGCTCCACAGTGCTTTAAGTGGTTTACAGACTCAGCTTCTTGTCCCCAACAGTCTGGCTCCTCATTTTACCAACCTCAGAAGGATGGAAGGCTGAGTCAACCTTGAGCCTGATGAGATTTGAACTGTCAAATTTCAGACAGACAGCAGTCAGCAGAAGTAGCCTGCAGTACTGCATTCTGGCCACTGCACCACCATGGCTCATAGATTCTTAATGAAGTATAATTAAAAGTATAATATATTGGCTTTAATGTTAGTCCTATCTAGAATTGACTACTGAAATGAAGGAATAGAATAGAATAGAATTCTTTATTGGCCAAATGTGATTAGACAAACAAGGAATTTGTCTTGGTGCATATGCTCTCAGTGTACATAAAAGAAAAGATACATTCATCAAGAATCATAAGGCACAACACTTAATAATAGTTATAGGGTACAATAGGAAACAGTCAATATAAATCGTAAGGATACAAGCGACAAAGTTACAGTCATACAGTCACAAGTGGGAGGGGATGGGTGATAAGGAGTGATGAGAAGATTAACAGTAATAGTAGTGCAGACTTTGTAAATAGTTGGACAGTGTTGAGGGAGTTATTTGTTTAGTAGGGTGATCGCTTTCGGAAAAAAACTCTCCTTGTGTCCAGTTGTTCTGGTGTGCAGTGCTCTATAGCATCCTTTTGAGGGAAGGAGTTGAAACAGTTTATGTCCGGAATGTGAGGGGCCTGTAAATATTTTCACAGCCCTCTTTTTGACTCGTGCAGTATACAGGCAATTATAGTCATGATTACTTTACATGTCAGTGATTAATTGGGCCTGTTACAATTAAATCTGTATGAAACCATCCACAAATATAAAAATGCAGGCAGTTATCTCTTAGTGACCATTTATTCAGCAACTGTTCAAAGTTATGACAGTGCTCAATAAGGAGACTTATAGCTAGTCCTTGAGTTGCACTTGTCTCAGAATCCTTATGGTTATGATTGCAATTTGGATGCCTTGCAACCAGTGCACAATTACGACAGTCACGACAACATCCCAGTCACAAGATCTTTATTTGTAGGCTTCCGACAAGCCAATGGAGAAGCTTGGATGAAGTCTCAAGTTGTGGTCATGTGACAGCATGCTTAATAACTGCATATAATTTGCTTGACAAGCACAATTGGAATTTCCAGAACTGTTGTTGTAATTTAGCACATACATCATGTTTTTATATATGGTATTCAGCTCTGTTTGGGTATTTTCCCACATCATTATAGTTGTGCTTTTAAAGTTGTAGCAACGTTTTGGCAGAATCTCATCTGTCATCATCAGGCTAGTGTAGACCCCCTCTGATACCTCCAGCTTAAACACACCCCAACCAGGCATCCAGATGAAACTTAGCTTCCTAATAAATGATAGCCATCTGTTTACTCCAAGCCAAGCCACACTAAAAGCCCCCAATACAGGAAACACAATGTTGCCAGCCAATCAAGGCAAAAAAAAAATGCCACAAAACAGCCAGAAGATATTAGAAACACCAGTCAAGCAGAACACAGCAAACTCCAAGACCAATAAACACAGACCAAGACTCCCAACCAATCAGGATGAAGAAAAAACCATTCTAACACAGCAGTAGGCTAGCACCAAATTTAAAACAGAAACGGCTGTGAAAGTCTGATTCACAGATGAACACAATACATTAGCCTGATGATGGCAGATGAGATTCTGCCGAAACGTTGCTTCAACTTTAAAAGCACAACTACAATGATGTGGGAAAATACCCAAACAGAGCTGAATACCATACATATAAATACCCGTGAAAACTTAAGAAAACAAAACATATATATATGATGCAGGTCTTGGTGTGTTCGGGTCTTTTCTCGTGTAAGATTAAGAACATCTTGGCAACGTTTCGACGAGGTCCCACTTGCCATCTTCAGGCTGGTGCTTTCAGCTTCATGCTTGTGCGAGCAAAGTGTGATCAGAGCTGCCGTCTCCCTATATATATACTGGTGGGCAGGTTGGCTGTGTTGTCATTTCTTGATTGGTTGATGGAGTTGATGTTTGCAGATTGGCTGGCTTTTTCGTAAGAACATGTGTGGCTGAGGTATTGGCTGTGTGTCTATCAGCCAATACTTCAGCCCTGCATGTTCTTACGAAAATATATATATATATAGCTTCATGACCATGTCACTTAGTGACAAAGTTCCTGGTCCTAATTATAGTCATTAACTGAGGCCTATGAACTGAGAATCAGAAGCATTTGAAAGATCTAATATTTTTGTCAAAATAACGAAAGCGGTGTTGTCAGGGGAGTTTGCACCTATTCGCCAGAACCGGTGGTTAACATTCTAAGCAGTTCAGAGAACCAGTTGTTAGAAGAAATTACTAGCCTAATCCTGTAAGGAAGGCAGGAAGGAAACATTCTGGTGTTGCTTACAGAAACTGCCTTTCCGTTCACCCTTATTACATTCCTGGCAGGACTAGACTTCCTGTCTCAGGAACGTCTCTGGAGTTTTTCCCCCCTCCTTTGCTGGTACTTTGCTTGTGTGCAGTGACCATTCAAAGTTACAATGGCACTGAAAAAAGTGACTTATGACCATTTTTCACACTTACGACTGTTGCAGCATCCCTGCAGTCATGAGAGGCCAGGCGAGGAGATGCGTGCCTCAATGTGAGTGATATTGAGTTGGCCACACCCAGCCAATAATATGACCACCAAGCCATGTCCACCCAGTCACATGACCACCAAGCCACACCCACCACCTAAGCCACGCCCACAGAACCGGTTGTTAAAAATTTGAATCCCACTACTGGGTGTTGTCCCTTCCTGAAGCAAGCATCCTGATGTTAAAAGGAGTGAAGCTTGTTTTGCTATGCCACAAGGCTGTTTTCATCCTTTCTCCCTACCCTGCAGAGATTGGTGCTCAACATGTGCATCTTATAAGCTATTTAATTTGGAGCCCTTTTGAATACATACTGTTTGCAAACATAAGTTAATTTCAATATAATTGTGATATGGCCACAGTGGAAGTTGCAAGCAGGTGATTAGAAGATAATTGATAAAAGTATGCTATTCCTTTACATTTTTTCAACTATTTTTCTCATATCCCTTGTTCATTTTTTTTGATGAATATATTTTATATGACCACATGAATATATTTTATATGACCACATGAGACACATGCTTGGGGGTACTCAATATATTACTATTTTTGCTATATGGATGATAATTATCTATAGGATACAAAGTAAATAACAGTATATTTTCAAATGGCATCTGGGATTCCATTTGATTAAGAGCTTTTCGAATGTATTGGTTTAATCTAATTTTCCTGTATTGCATCTCTGATAGAATCAATAAAAAAGCTGCATCTCTTTTTAAGATCTCTGTGGCTGCTTTGTAATTATCTCCCAGCTGTCTCTGCATGCAAAGGATTTGCACGTACTCGCAGTGCACATCCAAACATCATAAAAAGTGCAGATGTGATATTAGCCTGATTTCAAAAATGCTGAAGCCAAGATTTCTTCTGATATACTTGTTGAAAGTTGACTGAATGTGGGTTGGGTCTGATGTTACATAGTTGAACCTCTATTTGAGCAACCAGACCTGTCAGGCCCCCAAACCAAGAAAGACACATAATGAGTCTTCTGAACAGAGTTCTTTATTGTTCTATACCTATAGACTGAATCTTGCCAAATGGAAGCATTCTATCTACATTAAATATGTACTGTATAACAAGGATGTCAAACTCACATCATCGCGGTGGCGTCACATGAAATATCGGGGCTTTCCCCCCTTCGCTAAACGGGGCATGGGCGTGGCCATCATGTAACGCATCCAGCCCATAGGCTGGGAATTTGACAGCCCTGCTCTGTAAGAACTATTAGGGAGGAGCTGTCTTCACCCTTTTTCTCTCACACAAAGTCTCTGGATTGAGCTGCCTTTTATTCTTCTGGAATGCACTGCCTCCCTCCTTCGAATCTAGGCTTCTACCATCACAACACTACATCTCATTCACATCTTTGCATCAATATAGAGTAGATCCTGGAAGAACCAGTATCTGTCCTAGAGATGGTTCAGTAGTTTTATAAGTTGAATGGATAAATCTGAAAGAGAGCGTCTAAGAATTTTACAGATGACACTATAGAATGCAGGTCTTACATTAAAAAAAAAAAAAAACTATCTAAGGCACTTATTGTAGATTGGAGAGATATCTTGTGCTAGTGATACATGTGAGAACAATCTAGATAACCTTAGTA
The DNA here is from genome assembly GCA_033807585.1 of Hydrophis major. Taxonomy (NCBI): domain Eukaryota; kingdom Metazoa; phylum Chordata; class Lepidosauria; order Squamata; family Elapidae; genus Hydrophis; species Hydrophis major. The sequence goes on from CM066328.1 coordinate 187,917,540, forward strand.
ATCACAAGCTGAAGATGAGTCAGTGGCATGATGAAGACTGAAAAGCTAATGCAGTCTGAGGCTGCATTAACAGAAGGAGGATAACTTCTGGGTCATGGAATGCAATCTTTATACCAGCCAGACCAGTTCTCAGCACTCTATTTTAGAAGGTTATTGATGAAAGTGGAACGTGCCTCAAGATGAGAAGCCAGGATAGTGACAGAACTAAACTAATTGGGTGTTGAAGGAGGAAGAAGGAAGGGGAGAAAGGCAGCCGCAATATTGTTTTAGAAAGAGAGAACTAAGAGTTTCCTTCAACCTCAGATATAAAGTAAAATTTGTAGGATAAAGTATTTCCAACTAATAAATTTACACCATGGTAACATTTGTCCAAAGCTAGGCTATTCTCTAGAACACTAGGGAAAATTAACCTGATAGTTGAATTAAAGTTTAAGCTTTAATTTGTTGACTTGTGTGTTGCCCTTCATCTTTTATTCTCTCTGATATTTATATTTTTTCCCATGTGCTACTTGTTACTTCTTTACATCAGAGTTGTTCCTGTGGTAGTATTAGATCTGTCATCACAGGCCAAAATCTTATACAGTGTTTTGTCCGTAATTTTTCTATGGGACATCCGTTTCACATATGTTTGCAGTATATGAAATGGCAGGTCTATGTTTTGAACACCATTGCCACTGGATATTTTGGGTGAGATTACTTAAAAGGGAATATGTACATTCTTTTTTTAATTTGGGGGAGTTGAAGTCCAGAAGTCTTAAAATTGCCACGATTGGACAGTCCTGCTCTAGAAAATAAATACAGGCATATCACCATTTGGGATAAAGAGAAAAGGACGTGATGCACAGGGATCTTCAAATATGTTACGTTTGGTGACTGTTAGAAGGAACTTTTTCTCTCCTTTTTTTAACCTTTAAAAATAGAACAATCAGTAAGTACTCTGAATAACTAGTTGTTCTTCTAGAACACTTCAAGAACCGGGGTAGGGTTCAACTAAATAGGCAGCTGATGCCAAAAACATTAATCATCCATTTGGCTTTCTGCCTCCCCCATAATACTTGGTAGAATTGTCAACTGATATATGTTTCATTCTTTATCAGTTTTTCAGTGAGTCATTAAGTTGAAAAAAAAGTAAATAGTTGTAAAATATATTAAAACAAAAAAATTAATATATTCCAATATAAAAGAGCAGTAAGTTATTGAATGTTGTGATGCTATGTTCTTCAATTTTTTAAAAAAATAATTGCTCTGTACTAGTATCTTAACCTGAAAGGGTTAAATATCACCTGGTTGCAAATTTGATATGTCACCTGGAGAGAGCATGGCTACTATTTTCACAGTGGTGGCTATTTATCTGAAGTGAGGTCTGATTTGGCCCTTGCATTTTCCCTACAACCTGGCTGACTTGAGTGTGGATACAAACCGGCCAGCAGAGAGGAAAACCTATGTAATTCTAGGCGAAGGGGTCTTCAAACTTGACAGCTTTAAGACTTGTGGACTTCAACTCCCAGAATTCCTCCTCCAGTCATGTTAGCTCAGGAATTCTGGGAGTTGAAGTCCACAAGTCTTAAAGCTGTCAAGTTTGAAGACCCTGTGTAAACAAAAACTGTCCTAATATTGTCAGTTCCATGGGCACAGTGGCTGTTATGAAATTATCACCCAGTTGCATTGTTTGAAACAATCCCAGATTATTAAGCTTGTTTGATTCACCTCCCCAATTCTGCATGCCATTTCTTCAAGAGCAGCCAGATCCAGACACTGAAGGCGTCAGTGAGCATTCCAAAACAAAACAAAACAAAACCTCTAAATTCTATTGGCAAAATAATGATTTTCTTGTTTGTCATTTATTCTACATTCATTATTTAATCAGAGTGTAATGTCATTCATATATAAATATATTCTGCAGGAGTATTTGTAAAAGGGACAGAAATCCTTTGTCATGAAAGAATCTGGCAGAAATAGAAATTTTTTTCTGTATTCTCTGTTATGAGCAGGCTAGATCCAATTCAAAAACATGCATTCCAGAGGTAGGATTCAGCAGATTCGCAGAAATTTTGAGTAGTTTGGAGAACCGGCAAATCCCACCTCTGACTGGAGATTTTACAGTATCCTTCCCCTGCCACGCCCACCAAGCCACGCCCACAGAACTGGTAGTAAAAAAAATCTGAATCCCACCACTGATGCATTTGCATATGTATTGTGACATTTAATATTTTCAACTGGGCAACTTTGAATGTTTGTTTTATACTCTGCATGATTGTTCAACTCTGCAAAAAAAGTATAATTTAAGATAGTAAATGTTTAATGGTGTATTAAAGCACATGAAAATAGGGATGAAGATATATTCCTTGAGTTGCATCTTTCTCTTCTGTTTTGCACCCCCAGTGCATAATCATCAGTGGGGAAAGCGGTGCCGGGAAAACGGAAAGTGCCCATCTCATTGTGCAGCATTTGACCTTCCTGGGAAAGGTATTTACTGACTGTCACATAACTCAAATTATAATACTGTGAAATACTGACTGCATTTGCATGAAACCTTAAACTAAGATTTAGTGCAGGACTGAGCAATCTCTGTCTCAACTGATTATACTCGGTTTCAATTCTCCTTCACCACAGGTTGAGATTTGTTAAGGTAGAATTATCTGGAGGCCACAGGTTGCCCAGGTGCTAATTTGGCAGGGATGAGTGTGTACAAATCTTTGCATTTGTGTTTGTGATTCATGTTTTTTTCCTTCCCTTCTCCTTTCAAGTGTATCTTGTGACAAGGGGATTGCAAGCTTCTGCTTCCATTTTTTGTTAACTTCAGTTTCTTGTGGTTAGCTGGCAGCAGGTACGGATGGCTGAGGAGAGCGAGGATTCGGATGAAGGGCCAGTACCACTAGAGAGTGGGCTGCTGCCTTCAGAGATTGTGGGGGCTGGCAGCAGTGATGAGGAGGTTCCTGAGGAGCCTGTGCCAAGTGCGCGTGCACACAGGATTGCTCGTAGGAAAGAGCAGTTACAACAGCACGGGTGACTCGGGAGTAAGGCTGCAAGGTAATGGCCTCTTCTTCAAGAAGATAAAAGCCAGCTATGAAACTAACCTTCTTTGCAGAAGGCAAAGACATTTTGAAACTCCAGCCTCGTGGACATTCCAGTATCCTGAGTTTGTATTTGAAGATTCTTATTTTGCAAATTATTTCTTGTCTGTTATCTTTTGGCAAGTCTCGCACAGTTTGGCAAGGCTTGTGCTTATCACAGCTAATTAGTCTCAGAGCCTTTGTTAACGCATAACACCGATAGTCCTCAGATTACAATCACAACTGGGATGGGAATTTCTGTTGCTAACTAAGGCAGTAGTTAAGTGTGAGTCACACCGCTGATTTTACAAACCTTTTTGCATGATTGTTAAGTGAGACACTGTGGTTGTTAAGTGAATCAGGCAGATGTCACGTGATTCTGACTCCCCCATGGACTTTGCTGATCAGAAGCTGGTTGGGAAATTTGCAAATGGCTACTACATGACTCCAGGATGCTGCAACCATATGTTAAATATGTGCCAGTTGCCAAATGTGTGAATTTTGATCATGAATGGGTGTGTGTGTGCTTTGACATGTTGTAAGTGCAAGGAATAGTTATAAGTCAACCTTTTCAGTGCAGTTATAACTTTGAACAATCGTTAAAAGAAAGTTTGTAACTCAAGAACTACCTGTAATATACAGAGAGTTTTAGAACAAAAATGGAAAAAAGGGCAGGGTATTTATTTATTTATTAGGGTTTATGTATAATAAAATAACTTTTTTACGTTTGTATTTTCATTGAGTTATATCCCAGAGGAATTAGAAAAGGTTCTCTTCAAGCAAATTTGCACAAAGTATTAATAGATAGATATTTAATGCTTGGGGATTTTTTTGTTCTTGTTTTTTGCTATCTTGTTCCTGATTGTGTCTCCTTTTCAACTGTCTCTTGCTGATGTGTTTGCTTTTAGTGCAGGGTGAGGATAGGAATGTTTTAAATGAATATGAGGGATATATATTGTTCCATACTAGCAGGCTTGTAGGCCTGCATTCCTATTGGTCTGGAAAAGCCGGGCCGTGATTGGACAAGACTAAGCGTTCTGATTGGTTCGTATTCGGGCTGCCGCGATTGGGTAAAACCAAGCATGGCAAGCTCAAAAGCTTGTCATAGGCTGCCTAGCTGCAGCCAGCTCTATAAAAAGAGCTGCCGTGGCTGGAAGTCTTGTCTCAGTATCTGATTTCCTAATAAAGAGCTGTTGTCACTACTTCGAGTCTCGTCTCTCCTTGGGACCCAACCGCCCACACTTAACATATATGTATTCAGTTTATTATAGTCTTAGACCAGAGACCTCAGCAAATATACAATTAAAAATTCTAGTGGAGAATAATAAGTAACAATTAAAATCTATAATAAAATCTACTCTGTCGATTATACATGGTCTAACTATACCACAATTACAATCCATAAACTGTGGCCTGTTGTAGGTTCAATGCTAAAATGGAAAAGACTAATGTCTTTTGTTATATAATATAACTTTGGTGGAAACACTATGTGTTTGCAACGAACGAATCCCCAGTGCTGCTGCACAGAATCTAACCACCTGTGCTGTAGTTATGGACTGTTCATCCTTAAGCAGCCACTGGAGATAAGCAGTGTCGGAATGGCCAGGATACCTAGCAGTTATTGGCAGAATATGTTTTTTCCCTAATTTCTGTGTAAAAGAAACATCTAAATGAATATGAGGGTCATATAATTGATAGAGGAAACTCCTTATGACCTTTTCTCTTTATGAAGGCAAACAATCGTGCTTTGCGGGAGAAGATTCTCCAGGTGAACCCTTTAGTTGAAGCATTTGGGAATGCCTGCACTGCTATCAACGACAATTCTAGCCGTTTTGGGAAATACTTGGAAATGATGTTCACACCAACTGGAGCTGTAATGGGAGCAAAGATCTCAGAATATTTGCTAGAAAAATCCAGAGTTATAAAGCAAGCTTTGTAGGTATAATTTGGATTGTTCTGTTTAAAATATTGCTTTTGTTAAAAATTTGTTAGCAGTGTTACCTTCAACTGAAAAAGGTTGCAAACTGTTAAGTATGATTTTAGCTTTGGTGTATTAATACCGCTTCTATGTGAATTATTTGGATGGTCAATTTGCAAAGGAACCATAGTGCACCTTGAAACTCCTGTTTGAAGTGCTGAGGTGCTAAGCCGCGAACTAGAGATGTCTTCTGTGCAGCTACACATATGCCTAAGCAACTGGGGAAGGCTTTGAAGAAGTTGTCTAAGGCAGGGATCTCCATTGGCAACTTTACAACTTGTGAACTTCAACTTGAAGTTCACAAACCATAAAGTTGTCAAGGTTAGGAATCCCTATTCTAAGGGATGCATCTTGATCCCTGGAACAACAGATTGAAATCTGTGATGTCTTCACTTTATGAAGCACCCTTCCAAATGTTTTGAACAGATCTAATTTGTATATGGAGTAAAACTATAGAGCTATATACATTCAGTTGTCAATCATCTTTTTTTGCATTCATACTGAAAATGGATGGTTGCAAAATAAATATTCTTTCATTGAAAGTATTTAATTTTATTTTTGTATTCTATGTGCTCTAAAAGAATGTTGTAGTGAATTATACTCTTATCAAAAATAAAGAGGGAAAAGTGAGGCCTTTAATAAATAATTTGATTTAATACACATATCATAATAATGGAAACACCTCAGAAATGTGCTTAATGGACAAAAAGAATGGTGATGTTTTGAATGTTAAGTTCCAGTTGTGAGAGTAAGAGGCCAAGTTTTTATTTGGTACTGAAAGATAGATTTGTTTGGCACCAGGATGGCCTCCATGGAAAGGACAAAGCTCAGAGATATCTGGCAGTAAGACCCAACTACAAAAGGTATAATGAAAGAAATGCTAATAGTAACTGTTCAGTTCTTCTTAGCAAGTCACCCCTACCAGATTAAGGCAAATAACCTGAAAATTATTTATTGTTCTGGTTCCCATCTTTTCTGCTGTGAGAAAACAATTAAGCTGAATAGTGAAAGACTATATAATTTGAAGATAAACCAGAATATAAGTTAAGCTTCAGTTAAGTAAATCAGTGGTTCTCAACTTGTGGTCCGTGGATCCCGGGGGGCCACAATGTCATCACAGGGGGTCTGCAAAGGCTTGAAGAAATTTTATGATTTAAATTGTGAGTTAAGTCTTGGGGGACCCATGGCCATGGCCCACGGCCACAAAAGGTATGTAAAAGGGGTTCATGGTGAAAAAATGGTTGAGAACTACTGCTGTAAACTATTGGGGTTTTTTGTTGCTGCTCTTAAACACTTCTGTGCATTGGGATGTAATTCCTGGGTTCTGTAAGTCCTCAAGTCTAACATTTGCAGAAACCTAGTCAGAAACTTTGTCCTTGCTCTCTCTCTATCCTTTCAATCCAGGGTTCAATGTACTTTAGCAGAGGGGTCCCCACCCCCGATCTGTGGACCGGCACTGGTCCACGGCATGCCAGAAACCGGGCCGTGGAAACAAGTGAACCCCCATGCACAGGATGTAGGCAGCATATGAAATCACACCCCCTTCGGTCCACAGAAAAACCTCTCTTCACGGAACCGGTCCTTGATGTTCAAAAGGTCGAGAGTCACTGCTTTAGCATTCCTCTGGTGGATTAAGAATTAGATACACCAGCCAGAGGTGGTATTCAGCAGGTTCTAACCAGTTTTGGAGAACTGGTAGCAGAAATTTTGAGCCATACCCACAGAACTAGTAGTAAAAAAAAATTAAATCCCACCACTGACACCAGCCTTTATCAATCTGGTATACTGATTTTTCAGAAGCCTTTGTTCCAGACAGTATGGCTAATAGTCAAGGATGATGGAAAACAAGAAAACTCAGGATCCAATTTTAATGTTAAAGAAATTAGGGTAAAAAAATTTAAGGCTCTCCCACCGCAGCTCAGAAGAATGGCAATTGACTGAGAGAAAGGCAAAACTTTCAGATTTGATTTCTTAAGAACAACATTTCAGAATCTTTTTTTCCCCTCCTGGTGTCTTTCATTTATTCTAGATGGAGAATAAAACTCCATCACCTCAGTTATAGAGGAGAGACCTGAGATTGATGGATCTGTAGCCTGGACATCTGGATTTCTTTAGGTATATAAACAGATGTGATTTGGGGGGAATATTGCTTCCTGACACTGTTTTGTATACTAGTTAAATCTCTTAAGTTAAATATAACATCTTATATTTATGCTCTACAGTAATTCTTTTTTTTTCCTAACAGAGGAGAGAAAAACTTCCATATATTTTACTACATTTATGCTGGTCTTTATCATCAAAAGAAACTTTCTGAATATAAGCTCTCTGAGAAAAAGCCTCCCAGGTAATTTTTGCTGACTTGTGTTTATCGCTGGTTATAACTAAGTATTAAATAGCTGTTTGTTTTGGTGAGACGTTTTAAAGTCTGCCTTAATTATTCCCCTTGTCCTAAAGATCCACTGTAGTCCTCTCATTTATATAACTGTATAGGCAAGAAGAAATGCTATTATTTACATATGGCTTAATTAAATTAATCAAAAATAAAAAGTTCATCTAATTATAGCTTTGCCACACTCTCAAATTTAATCTGTTTTCCAAAATGGATGATTATAAAGTTAATGGTATGTATTAGCATTCTAGACAAACAAAGCCAAATGAATTGTTTTAAATTGGTATATTACTATTTGGGTAATTAGCAATATTAGGCCAGAGTTTGCCTTCGGGTATTCTAGTTTCTGATCTCTCATGGAGCTTGCCTTGCTCTATCCCAACTTTGAGACTGACCCAAAATTTACCTAACTGTATTTTCTGAAGTCCTCATTTTGAAAATAATAGCATCAATTAAAAGAACCGCCTACAATATGCTGGTCCTGATGGTGAGTAACGAGGGAAGGAGGTAAGAATGAGAGGTTAAATGTGTCTCTGTAGAGTCTGCAACATAATATATTTTCAATTCTTTGCAAGGGCTTGTTCTTCTCCTGTTGGTTTGCTCATTAGACTTCTATCTTTCATTTAGGAGCTTAAGGCAGCACATATAGTAGTCTCTCTTCCCATTTTCTCCCAACAATAACCCAGTCAGGTAGATTGAGTTGAGAGTAGGTAATTATCCTAAAGATTACATTTGTTAACTATACAAGAATATACAATATCTAGGAAATAGCTAGATATATATTGAGATGCTGCAATCTGAATTGATAGGTGTTGTGTCCGCGAAATGATGCCAGGAGTCGGTGACTTCAATTCAAGTTCTTTTATTGAAAGTTGGAACCGAATTGGCGTAAAGGAAAAAGCCCGCGGCTTTTATTCCTTTAGTCGCGGCGGCCGCGGCCAATGGCACCGCTTTGAATCTCCCGCGATCCGAATGGACCAATCGCGGGAGATTCTCAGCGAGCCAATCGGCGCGGCTCGCCTGACCAATCAGAGAGCCCCGCGCTTTGGCCAATCAAAGCGCGGGGATCTCAAGAATGCTAATTAAGGACAGAACAATAGGCACTGTATGTTAGCATAATATATGCTCACTGATTTAGTTGAAATAATTCTTTAGCAAGGATTTAATCTGAGCTTTTGACTCAGTCTCAAAATTATGTATAGGCTTATCAAAAGGGATTTCAGTCATGGATTTGACTTAATAAGCAGCCTAATTATTTTACTTTCCAGAAACTATACATTGTGAGGGGTCCTTGGTGCTCTCTGAGCTTGGTTGTTTTCTTGTAGACATTTCATTACCCAAACTAGGTAACATCATCAGTGCTAATAAAGAGTGGGCTTTGTTCTCAGTTTATATTCTGGTAGTGGCTTGCCCTGGTCCGGGTGGGGTTCTAGTGTTTTTTTGGTTGGGCTGTTTATTGTTGGCTTGTTTGGCAGTTCCTTGATTAGAGTCCTGTTTACTTGGTTGTCGGTCTGATGTTAATCTTGGAGTTAATCTATGCTCATCTGATTGCTAATTGCTGATTGCTGGTGGGGAGGTGTTTTGGTAATTTTGTTCCCTTTTTGAATTGTTTTATTTATTTATTTAGCAAATGACAAACAATTTCAGGGAAATCTACACATGTTAGATACAATGCTGTCCTGACAGCCTAGATTTCTAGTTCAATATGTTTGGTGCTTGTGCACCTATCATTGGTGCACTGTTGTGGGAGGGAGGGAGAAAACTAGCTTTATATCAATTAGCTAGTGGTGCTCAGGTTGCTGGCTCTTCCAGGCTCCTCCAACTGGTCTTGCCTCGCCTCATGTTGTGATGCCTCATGTGTGGCCAGGTCCAGTGCTGGCTTCCACTCTTTGCACACATGAATGCATCTTGGTATTTTTTCCCTACTCAAGTGCTCCCCATTTATCTACTTGCAATATTGTCTGCTTTCATACTGCTGGGTGGGCTGGAGCTATGGATGGAGTGACGGGAGCTCAATGACAGGAGCTTACTCCATTCATATACACTTTGGGTAGACTTAGGATGGTTTGAAAAGCTTTAGTTGACTTGTGTGCTACACTAATTCCATGTGGTGATAGTAGTCCATTGGTGGTTTCTGAGATGTTCTTGATGTAAGGCAGTGTTATTCTTTTTAGAGTTTGTGTTGGTTGTGCTGTGTTGGGTTGAGTGGTCAGGCATTTTTTGATAAAGTTGCATGGATATCCCTTTGCTTGGAATATGTTGAATAGAGGCTCCGTTTCCTTGTTCTGCCGTTTAGGGTTGCTGCAGCGAGTTTGTACTCATCTAAATATAGTTCTTACACAGCTTCTCTTGTGGGAGGTTGGGTTGTTGCTTGGTAGTGGAGCACTTGGTTGGGGTGGGTGGTTTTTCTGTGCACTTATATTTCTTGTTTGCAATTGTGATATCTGCTGATCAGGGTGTCCAGGAAGGTAGTGAGCTCTTGTTTTTGTCTCCTCTGCTAAACTGGATTGCTCTGAAGATATTGTTGACAGTTCTGCGGTGTTCTCTAATTGATCCTTTTTTAATTATGATGAAGGTATCATTTACATTTATGATTCATATTTTGGGTTGTATTTGTGGAAGCCCTATAACATCTAGATGTTACGCAATGACCTCTGTTATAAGTCATGAAAGTGGTGATCCCATAGGTATACCTTTAATTTGTTGGTTAGTTGGAAGTGTGTGGTTAGGCAGAGGTTTATGAGATCCATAATCCTGGGGGTTTCAATCTTTGTGTATTTAGTTATGTCAGGGGAGTTGTGGAGCAATGTGGCCATAGCTTCTTTGACTAATTGCAGACCTACGAACATGAAAAGGGTACGACATCAAATGAGACTTAGTTATGTAATTTACACAGGTATGTTGAAAATGGCACAGGAAAGGTGATGCATGATATTATTAATAAAGAATCCTATGGAACTCAGTTTGAAGCTATCCAGCATTGCTTTCGGATCATAGGATTTACTAAAGAGGTAAGTAATGATTTTTTTATATATATAGTTGACAGAATAACATTGGCCTTGCTTTAAATGTTTATATTTTTCAGTGGGCAACTTAATTGAGGCTTATTCAATATAGTATTGCTAAGAAAATATGATTCAGTACAATGGTGGCTGCCGGATCAGGTTTTGACAATTCTATGTATGGCCTGTAGAATGCTTTTTGTGGTTACCAAGTGAGAGTAGAACTATAATAACAGCAATGGAGTGATTCATTACTGTTAAAATTACTAAACGTGAATCAACGCTAGACTAGACAAAGAAGAACCCATATTTGGCACCAATAACAATATGTAAATTGCCCCAGAATCACATAATTATTTCTGAAGTCAATAGCAGTAATAAAATACACAATAATAAAAGTCAAGTTTTCTTAATAATTTAACTGAAGATTAGGCATTTTATGAGGGAACTGTATTTAGGAAGATAGTTTGAGAAATTCATGATCAGTTCATGATCCTATCAGCCCCTACCCCAAGCCTACCAGATCCCACTTGGTCTTCTTCTCTGATGCACCAGAATCTCTTTGAATTCTGCCTTTGATGCTCACATTGCAGTAAGATATTTCTAGGATCTGCTTGGCACGGTATTAGCCCATTTGTTTTATTTATTATTTGTTTATGGATTAATTTTGTTTGTTGTCCATCTCACTGCAAAGTGTCTCACAGTTTAGGCAGATTTCTTTTATGAACAGGAAAACTGGTGCATGAAGAATGAAACTGGTACATAAAACTGATATATAAAGAGTTAAAAACATTCTGTCACTGCTCAGAATGAATGAATGAATGAATCAATCAATTAATCAATCAATTAATCAATCGAAATTGGCTGTTAAGAGGCTGTCAATCTAAGATAGGATTAGAAATAAGATAGAAGTACATATTGAACTCAAGAAAAAGATTAATGATATGAATCCTTTAAGACCATGAAGCGTGACTGCATTATGTTAGCAACTTCCAGCTTTTGCAGTGGCTACAAATGCGAAAGTGCTGCATGTACATTATAATCTGAGAAGGACAGTATGTCTTAATGCATTCAGATTATGGAATTATATACACACAATCTGTCCTCAGAATGTATGTCTTCCCCAAAGTATTGTGTTGGTAACCAGTTAAAGTTTATATTTTTGACTTTCCTACCATTTTCAGGAAGTGCATTCAGTGTATCGAATTTTGGCTGGGATCTTAAATACAGGAAATATCGAATTTGCTGCCATTTCTTCACAACACCAAACTGACAAAAGCGAAGTGCCCAATATGGAAGCCTTAGATAATGGTAAATATTTTGCTAACTTCTCTGAATTGTCCTAATGCAGAATATGATCAGGAAGTCTAATTTCACGTCCAGTGGCTAGCACTTTGGGCCCCCGTTTTACAACATCCCTGTCTTTCAGCTGCTGCACTGCTGAGCATTGGCTCAGAAGAACTTCTGGAAGCTCTCACCTCACATTGTGTTGTCACAAGAGGTGAGACCATTATCCAAACAAATACTGTGGACAAAGCAGCTGATGTACGAGATGCCATGTCAAAGGCTCTTTATGGCCGACTCTTCAGTTGGATTGTAAATCGGATTAATACCCTGCTGCAACCTGATAAAAATATATGGCAAGTTAACAGTCAATACCTTGCATATTTATTTGTTGATGCCCGCATCTCTCTTTTTATTTTACATCAAAAGTTTAATGTTTGTTTTAGATAATGTCTCAAATTGGCTTCCATGCATTTTTGTTCCTGGGACATTAACTCCAGTGTTTTCAAAGACTTGATTGGGATTTAACTAAGTTAGGTAAATGGGATTCACTTGGGTTAAAATCATGTCCCTGCCTGGAAAGATACTAGAAGATGTTTTAATTACATTACCTTTTATCTTCCCCTGTTTTTTTTTTCTTTTTATTATCTTCAGAATAAAGTAAACCTTTGAATTCAGTCCCAGTCATTAACTTCTTGTGTTTAACTATGCCTAATACAGCAATACCAGTGTATCCTTTGTTCAAAAGTTTGGTAGTTCTGAGACCAAAAGTAAACCCTGGTTGGGTTGGAAAAGCCTCTCAGCTAAGAGAAAGAAGCTTTGCTAGTGAAAGACTGAGCATATTAGCCCATCAGCCCTCTCATTATCCTGCAAAGGCAGGTCAGAAGAAACTTTTGAATCTGGTGCCCTTTAATGCCCTTGAAAAGGATCTGGATTGGTTCCTTTTTCCATGCCAGCTTGGCATGAACAGAATGATTTTTCCCACCCATTAATTCCAGCAGAAGGGAAGCTAATAAGGATGAATTTGTCTTGGCTGGTGGATTTGTCTTTGAGAATGGTGGATGATTTACACTGCTAAGAACTGTTTCATGGGATAAACAACCTTTCAGATTTGTGAATTTCACTTCCCATCAGCTCCAACTCACACAGCCACATATAAGACACTGGAGTGGAGGAATAAAGTTGAAATCCATTGTATCTAGTGGACACAGGTTGCTATTACCTTTAGTTCTAGTAGATTTAGTTTAAAGATGTCTAATTTCTAATTAGTTAATTAATTAGTTAAGCCATAGTTAAATTTGTTAGGTAGGGAAAATTCTTTGTAATGTTTACCTATATTTTTGTATCTGATCGTTTCCACACTATTGATTTATTGCATCATCATAGCCTGCCCACCTTACTGTTATTTTGGCACAATGATGATTGAATGATCTAGAAGCTACTATAAATCACTACAGGAGAAATGAACTTTTTTTCTCTTTCAGGCACTCATATTTTTAGTGTTAACTTTTGTCCCTGAAGAAAATAGTTATTCTGTTTCATACCTTACTTCACAATAGTAACAATAACATATTATAGTATCATATTTGATATTATTATTTTTTTGGTTCATTTTCAAATAGCAATGCTGAAAGTGGAATGAATGTTGGGATATTGGATATTTTTGGATTTGAGAACTTCAAAAGGAACTCATTTGAACAGCTGTGCATAAACATTGCAAATGAGCAGATCCAATTTTATTTCAATCAGCACATATTTGCACTTGAGCAGGTAAGCTTTGATTGACTCGACAGCAAGTTCTGCAGGCTCGGTTTGGGACTTGTAAGACCAATGAACCAAAGAAGATGATTTTGGTATGAAGTTTATGACTTCATCGGTCTTCTGTGAAAATAAATGTTTTCTCAGAAAGGGAAAAAGCATTCACCATATGAATTTATTGGACACATGTGTAACTTCTGTAAATGAACACATTATTGTATATGGTGCCATACTAAACAATGCCTTTGTAATATTTTTTTTGTGTGTGTACAGTTGTGTGCTATTGTGTTGAAGAAAAGAAGCTCCCACACACACACAAATCAGTAGGACTGAAAGCAACATATGAATTTTAGTTATGTAAAAACCAGGAACAAACGTAAGAGAAGTGTTTCCCAAATAGTAATTAAAAAAACCAAATAGTAATTTAAAAAACCAAAATAGCTGAGCAGCAACATGTGTTGAAAATTGCTTGCCTTATTCTTTTCTCAGCTTTGCAACTAGATGAATAAGAAAAGCCAGAATATTCCTATAATGTTATTTATGATTTATAAACTTTTGTAATACTTTAGATGGAATATCACAATGAAGGAATTGATGCTGTCTTGGTTGATTATGAAGACAACAGACCACTCTTAGATATGTTCCTTCAGAAACCAATGGGGCTACTTTCTCTACTGGATGAAGAAAGCCGATTTCCACAAGCAACAGACCTAACATTAGTTGGTATGACCTGTTCAGAAATCCCAAATGGTTTCATAATTACACAGAAGAAAAAAGCAAGAGAACAATTAATTTATTTTGTAAAGTTTAAATCCAAGTTGACTGCATTAAACTCTTGAAATCAGATGATTGAGTATTTTATTATAATTATAGATAGACATCTTCTCCATATAATAAACTATTAGTTATTTTCAAAGGAAGCAAGTGGATTCATATTAGTTCAGCTGATATGTGAATTCAAACCCCATCTGAGAGTATCTGCTGATTAAGCAATTCCTGAATAAGAAATTACCTATAGAGAGAATTGAGCCTTACAGAATGAGCTTCTCTGAAACTGGCAAGCTGCAGCAGGAAAAGATAATCACTTAAAAACCTGAGGGAAAAAATCCTATTCCCATTAGAAATAAACTATACTCCTTTAGCACTATTACTGTCTAGCTGTGCAAAAAATAAGGGAACAAAACAGCTTAAAATTATTTTGTAACCAATTTTTAGATTAATGTTTCTTTGTTCATTAGGCCAATTGGTATTTATCCCATTGAGAAAGATATTAGAAAATTAATATTTTTCTAGAGGTATTAAATAGGAATGTATGGACAGTTTTCTACCAATTCCTGAATGCAGAGATTGGATAATTGAACTTCAGCTGTGTCCTTCAATAGTGCAATCAGCATAGTTACCATGCAACTGTAAAGGTAGCCTGAGAGGGCTTTGCACACAAATACAAAAAAAAAAAAGTAATTTGCCTCTGTTGCTGAGCTAATTAGTATTTTACATAAACAGCAATATTGAATAATAATTTTTAAAATCATATAAAATATTTAAGAGGCAATATGGGCTGCAACTGGTATTCAGGGGGAAATAGTTCTGATTACATGGTCAGGAAGAAACTGATTTGCAATCGAAACAATGGGCCATTTTTAATATTTCTGGTTCTTATTATTCAGAAAGTAAATACTAATGGTTACATAGAAAAAGAGAAGAATAGCCATTGATATACAAAAGAAGAAGAAAAAATAAGTTAAAGCATGACTAGGAAACTACTTGATTTACAAGTTATACATTTCCTTTCCATTGTACCCTGACAGATGACTGAAATAAATATACATATTTTAAACATTAAGCATTTTTTCAGATTCTATTTTTTTTTTGAAAAGAATTTTACTAATTTTCTACAAACAAACAAGACAAACAAAACATTAAAACGTCAACTCTCATATGTACATCCAGTGTGTCGGTTGGTTCATCAGTTTTGTGCATTCATTTTGTAGTCTCAATTACAATTACAATCCAAAAGAAGAGGCTGACCCACTGCAAATTAAGAACTATAGACCTATTTCTTTACTGAATGCAGACTATAAAATTTTTGCTTCAATTTTAGCAGAAAGACTTAAAAAATATTTAAATAATTTTATCCATTCAGATCAAAATGGATTTCTGCCAAAGAGACAAATCAGAGACAATATGAGAGTAATCTTGGATACTTTGGAATACTATGAGGCTCATCCTGAAAAGCAAATGGCTTTGATATTCCTAGATGCTCAAAAGGCATTTGATAACGTGAACTGGAGATTTATGTTATCACTATTGGAACAGATGGGTTTTGCCAAAAAATTTATTCAAGCAATAAAAGCAATATACCATAAACAGACAGCAAAGGTAATGATGGAGGGAGAACTTACAGATTTTATTAATATAAGAAAAGGCACAAGACAAGGGTGTCCCCTATCTCCTTTGCTATTTGTGTTGACTTTGGAAGTGTTGAATAGAAATATTAGAGATGATAAAAGCATAAAAGGAATGAAAATTAAAAAGGAAGAATTCAAACTACAAGCTTTTGCTGATGACTTAGCTTTTATTCTGGAAGACCCGCTAGAAACAGCTCCAAAGTTATTGGAAAAGATAGAGACATATGGTGAGATGGCTGGTTTGAAAATAAATAAAAATAAAACAAAGATTTTGACAAAGAACATGCTACTGAGACAAAGAGAAGAACTGGCAGACCTTTTGAAAATCCAGATTCTATTTATTTTATTCTTTTTGTCTATTTTGGCTTCTTTCCCTTTTGCAATCATACTCCAAATATCTGAATTTGCCTTGCTGAGTAATGTATGAGGGAGCCATTCTTGCCTGAATTTTGTTAAATTTCTATGTTGAACCTACTATATACCTTTACTTTTGCCATTGCTGTATATTCTACAAGTCTGGCTTCCCAATCTGATATCATCAGCATCTTATCTGTTTTCCAATGTAAAAAGATTTGTACTGGCAGCTATCAAAAGAATAGGCCATTAATATTGTTTTCTTTTTTTTAAACGCACAGATAAATTTGAAGATAATCTGCGATGCAAATACTTCTGGAGACCTAAACGAGTAGAGCTTTGTTTTGGCATTCATCATTATGCTGGAAAGGTAAAACTTATATAACTTGCACTAAATTCAAATGTAATAAAAATCCTTAGATTTCCCTTTCGTGACTTTCAGATTTTTCTTCCCTACTTAATGCTTTTAATGAGTTTACATTTTAAAATTTAAACACTGTTTTACAACCCATGGTGCTTGATGGCCAATAGAACTGAGTTGGAAGGTACAATGAACTTCAGATGTCCTCAACTATCAAAGCATTGATGCTAATTCTTAATTTAAAATATGGTGGTACATCTATAGGTGAAGCCTATGGTGTTGCTGGTCCATTCTCCCCTTATCTGTTTCCTGGAATTGTAACTGTTCCTGTCACAGCCAATTTCACGAAGTGCCTTGTTTCTTTTTTAAGGCTAAAGACTACAATCTTAATTCCTTACTTTATGGTTGCCGGGGTCTACGAGGAACAGAGTATTTTTTAAAAAACACTTTTGAAAAGTTCAGTTACCAGAGAGCTTTAAGCTAGGGCCTTCTGCAAAATCAGCAGTGGTTGCAACACTTAAAATTCAGGAGAAAAACAAGAAGCAAAAAAGAGATGGGGAATAGAGAAGTTTAACTTTTCTGCAAGTTGTACTGAGATTGCTAATGAGGGAAAATAGTTGTGAGTGTGTGCATGTGAAAATAAGTAGACATAAATATGACTGAGCAATACATAAAGCCTCAGAGGGAAAAGTCCCCCATCTTTACTTAAAATAATACGGGTGACAGAATCCTACAAGAGGCTGTTTCACATTTAATTCCCACATTGTATATAGGTTCACTATGATGCTTATGGCTTCCTTGAGAAGAACAGAGACACTCTTCCTGCTGACATAATGGTGGTATTGAGGACTTCAGAGAACAAACTTCTTCAGCAGCTTTTTTCAAGCCCATTGACCAAAACAGGTATAGTACATCTGAAGTCTAAAAATTAAGGACTTTCTACTGATTAAATGCTCTACATTTAGAAACGTACACTGGTGGTGCAGTAATTAAAGTATTGCAGGCAAACTCTGCCCACAGCCTGGAATTCAATCCTGACAGGACTCAACATTAACTTGGTCTTCCATCTTTCCAAGATCTGTAAAATGGGGGCCCAGATTCTTGGGGGTAATATATTGATGTTGTAAATTATTCAGAGAGTGTTGTAAAGCATGGAGCAGTATATAAGTCTAAGTGCTATTGCAATTTTACAATGCTCTTTTAAAATTGCTTATTATTAATGTCTTCCATCCATATTTTCTAAGGAGAGGAATATGAGAAGAAGTATTAATGTGTGCTCTCTGTGTGTGTCTCTTATGGCTTATTAAGTATGTATTTATGATCATTTTTAAACCACAGGTACAGAGTTTACTGTTGTAAATGTACAGTATATGTTGAAAAAAGATTCATAGTGTTAAAAGATGTATAGTGTCCAGCTGTTAGAGCGAAAAAAACAGCAACAACAAAAACCTGCAAGAGAAATTGAAAAACTATGTCTATGATTTATACATCCTAGTGATGACAAACCTATGACAGGTGTCAAAGTGATATGCCGCAGTGTTTTGTCTGACACACCGGGGCTTACCAACACCCAACCACAACTATTCTCAAAAGCACTCCTGTTCCCACACAATTTTGGGAGGCCTATGAGGCCATGCAAGAATGAGGTATGTCTTGTGCAGCTTCTGCAGCCTCCGAAAATCATACAGGAATAGGGTGTGTTTCCATGCGTTTTTCTGAGGCTTCAGAGACACAAAAGAACATTCTCCAAAGCCATTCAAGAGCAAAGACCTTGTATGAGCCAGAGCAGCCTTGGTTAGGACACAGAGGCCTGTCAACAGAAAGGAAGCACTGCCTGAAGGTAAGTGGAAGATCCTGGGGGGTTCTGGGCTGCAGGGGCAATCATGCCAATACCCAAGGCTCATGTGGCTTGTAGTACAGCACCAAATGGACTTTTTGAGTGGCAGCAGTGATCCAGCCCTCTACTTCAGGCTAGCCTCAGTGTTGCCATTGATTCCCATTGTTCAGAGGGGTATGAACAAGAATGTCTGTCTGTCTGTCTATCTATCTATCTATCTATCTATCTATCTATCTATCTATCTATCTATCTATCTATCTATCTATCTATTCTATCTTGATGTGGGCACTGCTCACCTCCAGTCAACTCATGATAAAAAGTATGCTTCCTTTATTTTAGATCTGTTAAAATGTTCAGAAAAAGATCAAATATGAGAGGGTAGAGACCAGTAGTTATAAAGTGATAAAGTATCAAAACATTTATTATATTTCTGTCAAGGGCAGTAAGAACTCGACTTCTACAGAAAAAACAAAACAAATCTTTAACCAATTCCTGAAGTTTGCAGCTGACCCTCAAGTCATCTTCACAAGAATCATATAATAGTAGTTTACCATTTTGTTCTTATTAACGAATCTAGTTCATCTTATTTTGTTTTTAATAATTTGATGGTGAAATTAATTTCAGAAGACATCAAACTTGTCATTAATATACTGTACTATTTGTTTGTGACGGTGGGGGGGGGGATACTTCAGAGGAAGGGACCATCAGAAGCAGATATTTTCTTGGAGCAAGAAAATATCTGCTTCTGATTTATGCCATTTGGGATATGCTTGAAGTTTACATTAATGCTCCTGTGATAACATTAGAAAAGAAACAATCATTAAATCTATTTCACAAAGACATCAAAATTAATTTTTAATTAAGATATTTGTGCTCATTAAGATAATTGTGTTCATTAAGATAGCTGTGTTCACTGACAGTACTGGTCAGTGCACTGGATAATTTGCAGGGTTAATCTTAGAAAAGGATGGGCAGGAAGTAATTTCTATATTGTAAATTGTAAAATAATGATGCAAACTAAACTATGGTTTTGAACTAGTTAATGTTTGGTAAGAGACAGCTCACTTGTGTAGTTGTGATTGTGGACTGCATTCAAATAATAACTCATGCCATCATAAAACTCAGCTTAGAAGCTTCTGTAAGTTCTTTAAAGATGTGCTATTGCCCTTGGACTTTCTTTATTCCTATTGCTTCTTCACTTTAGTGGCCTTCATGCAGCTTTTTACATCATGCATATATTGATCCATTCCCTGCCCTGTCTCATCTCTCCCACCTCACCTAACTAACAACATAAATAGAATGCCCAATCCCAACTTCTCTCCCAATATTCTAATTACCTCAGAACTGTTCCATATACATTTTAAAGAATAAGAGTGATTTAATGGAGCCCTTAGGACACCACAGTCCAGCAACAGGTCAACTGGAAGCCTTCTAGTGTGACTATATAAAGAGGATGGGAAACCATGCCTCCTAATCCAGCCAGCCCCAATTTAGCAGCGTACCATGGTGGAAGCATTCAAATGGTATCCAGGAGGATCAATAGAGCTGTACCCTCCATCTTTCCTGTAGAGTAGGTCAGGTCACCCATCAGGATGATAAAGGTAGTTCCAATACTGACTCTTGGCCTGAAACTACCTGGAATATGTTCAGATGTGGATTGAAACAGGTTGAGGTCGGTTGTAATTTCTGTCTATAAGTTTTCTAAATCCCAGAGGACTTGAAGTACTTGCACTGGAAAGCAAAACATTCATTGTTCCTTTACCTAAAGCAGAATTATTGTTGAAAAGCTGAAGGAAAAAAATAGAACGTCACAGTGCAAACAAGTTCCAACTACCGCAATTATATCATTGTATATAACTGCAGAAATGTGAGCTATACATAGTCTGTGACTAAACCAGCTACGTTTGAGAGCTCTGAAATACAGATATTGATGTAAATGAATAGACTATAGGCTATAGACTCAAATTATACTAACCTGTGGTTATGCCTTTCTGTTGCATTACTGTCCTCTTTAGACTATTGATTTTTAGTCTGCATAATTTAAGTGCACTCCTCTTATCTCTAAAGAGCTAAAAGTTTAACATATATGGGGGGAGAGAGCATAAATATAGCTTCTCAGTTTGGGAATATTTAGGCCATACAATTTTTAAAAATATGTTGAACATTCAAATAGTAACACGAAGGCAGAGAATCTTACAAGTGAGCTTTTGGAACTCAATTTGCCCCCTTCTCCCTATTACTAAAAGAATATCTAGCCCAGCATTTTGATTGCTTGAATTAGATATGTTAAAAGGCTCTTTCTCACATCCACATTAAAGTGCATTCTTCCAGTCTAAGTTGATGGAGAAATATGATAGTGCAAACTGCTCTTCCTGGACTGTTGTGTCCTATTCACCCTCAGGGATGAGACCAGGGACTGGTGTTGTCCTTATATAATTAGCTACCCTTACAAATTTGATGTGGGACTAATTAGGAAAAAAATTGGTGGTTTCCCCATCTTTATTTTCCCCCTTCAGTGCATATTACTTGATGGTGGAGAAATGTTTCGTCATTGCTGTCCCTGATAAAAGGTTGGGCTGGAGCTGGAGGAGACAAATTTTGAAGATGGATAGACATAAAAGCAATAGCACTTAGACTTATATGTTACTTCACGGTGCTATACAGGTCTCTCTAAGTGGTTTAAAGAGTCAGCATATTGCCCCAACAATCTGGGAACTGACCTCGAAAGGCTGAATGAATCTTGACCCAGTCAGAATCGAAGTCCTGAAGTGAGCAGTCAGTAGAAATGCAGTACTGCATTCTAACCACTGTACCACCACAGGATTTAGCCAGCTACTAAAAGATGGTATCAAGTCTGCTGTTCTGTAGACTAGGCTTCCTGAAAAAAAAAATGGAGAGTCTCTGGCATTGCCTTGAAGCTCCCACCATTGTTGTGCAGATCTGTCAGTGCAGCTGATCTATGGGTAGGTGGAGGCTTCCTGGCGAATAGAATAGAATAGAATAGAATAGAATAGAATAGAATAGAATAGAATAGAATAGAATAGAATAGAATAGAATAGAATAGAATTCTTTATTGGCCAAGTGTGATTGGACACACAAGGAACTTGTCTTGGTGCATGTGCTCTCAGTATATATAAAAGAAAAGATACATTCATCAAGAGTCAAGAATCATAAGGTACAACACATAAAATAGTGCAGTGATCAATGGGTTGATTGGGGCTTGCCAATAAACTGAGAAAAGTTCCCCCACTTTACTGGGTAGCCTTTCTGTCCAATATTTCACATGGAAGTGGAAACTGCCAAGTGTTAGAAGCATGAAAAGCAGTGCCAGGAGCTCTTAAATCACTGAAGGAGAACAGGAAAGATTCTCCTTCATCACAAACAGCACCAGCTGTTTAGAGATACCTGCCAGAACTCTTGTAACTATAGGCAAGACTGCAAACAGGCTCTGTGATCTCTGATTAAGTTTTATTAAGGAAAAAAATATTTCAGTTGAAAGCATAATTTTCTATCCAGAACTTTTATTTTCAAAGGTAAGACATAATTCAAAGGGCAGTTCATTTCTACCTGTTTTTTTTTTCTCATACTTTCTATTGAGGGAGCTGAAGTCTGCAGTTTATGAGAAGGTGAGCTGGCCTGCACCTGGATAATGTTTACACAACAGCTACCAGTTTCCTTATCAGTGCGGGAATCTGTTCTGACAGTGCCCAGAGGCCTCTGAAATAATTTTCACTGAGATTCAATGTTCTTACCAAAAAACAAGAAGTAGACAATTTGATTTGGGTAGTAGACTAAATACTTTATTGCCTTCAAAGATAGCCTGTTATAACAAAGAGCAGCTTAAACAAAAGCTAAGAATCTGGTTCTCTGGTTCCAGGGCTTAAATCAGGGGCATCCAACCTTGGCAACTTTAAGCAGCTGGCTGGGGGATTCTGGGAGTTGAAGTCCTCCAGGCTTAAAGTTGCCAAGGTTGGACACCCCTGGCTTAAATCCTGAACTTCTTTCTCTGCTGCTTTTCTGTAATGGATTGTTTGCTTCAAAATGCCACCTCCTGCCATAGCATCTCCTACTTACTTTTCAAGTTAGCTGAAGGAGATATGACTCTCTGGCCACTAGGAGTCTGATCCCACTGATCAGCCCTGTGCAATCAGAGAGTTAATGAACAGTTCCCATCTCCTGCTTTCCTAGATACCTCGGCCTGGTGGGAAAGAAAGACAAGCAAAGAAAAATTGATCTTTATTTGTTAAGCCTCCAATCCCACATAGCTGAATTGTGTGATCAACAAGAGCAGGTACAAAGGATAACTCACTTTGAAAGAGCCCGAAGCAGAATAGCCCTGGGAAACAATGCTCAAGGACTAGAGGTGACACGCCTACAGAAACTCAGAGAAGCGAATAAGAGGTGGGTAAATCCTGGCCTCTGTCCATATCATCGTCATCATTGTCCATAAAAATGGCATAGATCATGACCAGTGGAAGACATGTGAAATAAAGAACATTACATGTAAAATGAAAAAGCTAAAGGCAAATTTAAGCTCTTTCTGTGTTGGGCAGGGATGAGACAAAGGTGGTGACATGTAGCCTTGAGCTTCACAAATTGTTATCAGGGCATCTTCAGGTTGCAGTTAGGGGGATGTGAGAATGAGCCTTAAGTATGTGCTTGTTCAGTGGGCTGGGCAAATGGACGAAAAAACTAGAGACAGAGGGATGTAGGTGTCTTCCTCTGTGACAAACTTAGTTAGAAATGTATAAATGTGCCCAAAAGATTCTATTAAAAGCCACAGTCTGACTAGTATAGATCATGCCAGGGATTGGTTTCAAACAATTCTGTTATGAACTAATAAAGGCGCGTAAATAAAATTTTAACAAACCTTAAGAAAAAGCAGGGTTCTAATCCTGCACTTCTGATTGGCCGATAATAGCGATATCGGATTGATCCGTTCTGGGGAATCTGATTGGCTGTTAATGAGCCACTCTCATTGGTTCAAGGGTTTAACACTTCCATGTTTCTCATTGGCTAATAGGTCAGCAGCCTACCCTATAAAAGGGCTGCTGCTACCCTAGGGTTTTGCTCTGTTCAGAATGATTAATAAAGAGTTGAAGTTCACTGTTCACTGCCTCGTCTCTGTTCCTTGCACCCATGCACAGAACTTAACACTGGCGATGAGGATGGGATGCGGAGACATCAGAGCTGACTGAACACTACAGAGCACCAAACAGAGCACGTGACTGAAGGCACATCGACAACGGAAACCATGTCCGCCGGCGCCATACCACCCGCTCCATTTGACCCGGCACAAGAAGACTGGGATTCGTACATAGACCGGTTCCAGATGTTTCTGGATGCCACTACGGGGAAAAAGCGAGCAGTGTTCCTGACCCATTGCGGGTCTGCCGTCTTTAAGATGGCCAAGGCACTAGCGAAACCAGCTGAGGTGAAAACCATGGACTGGGACGTCCTCGCGTCCCTTCTACAGGTCCACTATGCACCCGCCGTACCAATGCTTGTCCGAACACATGAATTTTACGAGAGGGATCAGTGGAAAGGAGAGAGCGTTGCAGATTTCATCACGGATCTCCGGAACCTGGGAGGCCTCTGTGGGTTCGCAGACCTCGAAGAAGCTCTAAGAGATCGAATAGTTCTGGGATTAGATGACCAGACAATACAGAGCAAGATCATGGCCAAAGGGGACATCAACCTTGCGGATGTCATCAAGGACGCTACTGCAACAGAAGCAACCAGGAAGTCGGCCACCCGAATGCACCGCACCAACGCACTGCTCCGTCAACTCGCTAGCGATACCTCACCTCGCCTAGAGAGGCACACAACAGCGACCCACCATGAGGACCTCGAATCGCCATCAGAAAGTGAGGAGGAGGAGGTCAACCGGCTCCGGTCTGAACATGACCAACGCCACCAGCGGAATCATAGACTACCACACCAATGCGCGGGTTGTGGGGCAAACCACCTGCGATGAGACTGTAAATTCCTCGATGCGCTCTGCCATTTCTGTGGGAAAAGAGGCCACATCGGGAAGGTCTGTAGAAGAAAGCAAGGATGCAGCCCACTTCAGAGGGGAAACAACTACCACCAGACCACAGGGAATCGCCCTGTGAGTCGGGAACATTTGAACCACCAATGGAACAACCACTCCTACAGAAATAAAACACTGGCCACTTCAACGAGACGAGAAGAGGCACACCAAACAATTACAATCGGTCACGCTTCATCGCTAGATGCAACGAAGATCCGAGTGAAGATCGCCATCAAAAACCAGCCTTGCGTGATGGAAGTTGATTCAGGATCATCCCTCTCGATGGTTTCCTGGAAGACCCTTAAACAATCCCTGCCATCTGGCGTCAAGACCTCAAAGCCCAAAGAATCATAGTCAAGGATTATCAAGGGAACCGAATTCCGGTCGTTGGATCCAGCCAAGTCCAAGTATCATTCAAAAATCATACTGCGTCATTACCACTGACTGTCGTCGACCATGACCGGCCTAGCTTGTTAGGCCTTCAATGGTTCGCCCCACTCGGGATTGAGGTAGCCAGCATTCACCAAACCAGAAGCGATGACTGGGAGGAGGCCATCGTCCAGGAATTCCAGGACGTCTTTGCAGACAAACTAGGCGAGTACAAGGGGACCCCAATATCATTTAACCTTAACCCTGAAGTAGCCCCCATCCACCTTAAGCCTCGTCAGGTACCTTTTGCCCTTAAACCAAAGATTGACGAGCAGCTCGATAAATTAATAGCCCGGGGTGTTTTAGAACAAACTGACCACGCTCGTTGGGAAATCCCAATCGTAACACCCATCAAACCGGATGGATCGTTAAGGATTTGTGGTGACTACCAGGCCACCCTTAATCACGCCCTTCAACAGAACGCTTACCCGGTGCCGGTGGTACAACACCTTCTCCATTCCCTGGGGGGCGGAAAAGTCTTCGCTAAATTGGATTTAGCACAGGCGTACCAACAACTGCCTGTAGATAAAAAAACCACAGAGGCACAGACGATCGTTACGCACCGAGGCGCCTTTAAATGCAACCGACTCCAATTCGGAGTGAGCGTAGCCCCAGGGATTTTTCAGAGTCTGATGGAGAGACTCTTGCAAGGGATCAATGGGGTCGTGCCATATTTTGATGACGTTTTAATTGCGGCCCCAAATAGAGAAGTACTTGAAAAGCGGCTTGAAATGGTTCTCCAGAAATTTAAAGACTCTGGCCTTAAGGTTAAAAAAAATAAATGTCAACTGTGTACAGATAGAGTTCCTGGGGTACCTAATCAATAAACAAGGCATTCACCCCACTAATAGCAAACTAAGGGCAATCAAAAATGCCCCAAGACCCAGAAATAAGACTGACCTCCAAGCTTTCCTGGGACTCATTAACTTTTACAACATCTTCTTGCCCCAGAAAGCGACCGTAGCTGAGCCCCTACATAGACTTCTCGACAAAAAAGCAACCTGGGTCTGGGGACACCGAGAAGAGCACGCATTCCGACAAGTGAAAAACTTACTTACCTCAGATGCTGTTTTAATGCAGTATAACGAGACTTTGCCTTTAACAATTACATGTGACGCGTCACCGTTTGGAGTAGGAGCCATTTTGAGTCATGTGTTACCAAATGGTAGTGAGGCCCCTATTGCCTCTTTTTCAAGGACCCTCTCAAAGGCTGAACATAACTATAGCCAAATCGACAAAGAGGCTCTTGCTGTTGTATCTACTGTGAAACGGTTTCATGAATATGTGTATGGACGAGTTTTTACTATTGTTACCGATCACAAACCTTTGCTAGGGATTATAGCAGGAGACAAGCCAACCCCCTATATATTGTCACCTAGAATGACTCGCTGGTCGGAGTTCTTAGCTGCGTACAACTGTAAATAACAACACCGCCCGGGGAAAGCCATTCCCCATGCTGATGCATTGAGCTGTGCCCCACTTCCGGAAACCGTCAACGACCCAGCTCCAACCCTTACAGCACTCCAGATTGAAATGCTACATTCACCACCGCTAACAGCCAGAGACATTGCAATCGAAACAAAACGAGATCCTGTCCTGGCGTGAGTTCTTAGCTGGATCGAACGAGGATGGCCTGTAGAACAAACCCCTGACGACTTCACACTTTTCAGAAACCAGCAAACAGAACTTTTTTCGCAAAAAGGCTGCATCCTATGGGGAGATAGAGTCGTCGTCCCAGAGCAGTTGCAACGAGCAGTATTGAAAACATTGTATGACGGTCACCCTGGCATCGTGCATATGAAAGCGCTCGCACGAAGCTACGCATGGTGGCCGGGCATCGAAAAGCAGATCGAAGCCTGGGTAAAGACTTGTCTAAAGTGCCAAGAAGTCAGCAGTGCCCCACCTAGAGCAACTCCAACAGAGTGGGAAACCCCCCGGGGGCCGTGGTCCCGCATCCACGTCGACTTTGCGGGACCTACTAAAGGACATACGTTCCTCCTAACAGTGGATGCCTATTCCAACTGGCTCGAGATCCACGAAATGAAGAATACTACAACCGAGTCCGTCATCCGAAAATTGTACAGGCTATTCGCAATGCATGGACTGCCAGACATCCTGGTCTCCGACAACGGACCCCAGTTCACCGCCCTGGCGTTTGAACAATACTTAGCGGACCGGGGTATCCGCCATGCGCTAACATCGCCAGCGCACCGTGCGGCTAACGGCAGGGCTGAGCGCATGGTACAATTTGTCAAAAAAACTCTCCACAAAATGGACTATGGGGACATTGACGACAAACTAAACAGAATACTCCTACTCCAACACATCACTCCGCACAGCATCACCAACAAGACCCCAGCTGAACTGTTGATGGGACGCAAGCTCCGTTCCCACCTTGACTGGTTCCACCCGTCCTACGAGCCAGAGAAACCCTGTGGATCTAGCGGAAAATGCCGCAAGTTCAAGGTAGGCGACTTAGTTTTCGCTAAAAACCTCTCCGGCGAACAATTATGGGTCGAAGCAACTGTAATTCAAACCACCGGGCCCAGATCGTACCGTGTGCAAACCTGCGATGGAAAAATATGGAAACGCCTTATAGATCAGCTTCGCTCTAGGCTACAACCCAGTTCCTGCGACTCCTGTGACCCCCAAACTGAGGGGGGAGGGGATGTCGAAGAAACCGAATTCAAGATGGGGGAAAGCAGAAGTGAAGGAAGTCAGCGATACAGGAAGAAGAATCTGGGAGGGGATTGACCTCGCCACAGAGAAATACCTCAACGGAGGCAAGCCCGCAAAGATCGGAGGACAATAATGACAGAATTTGCGGCATCGAGTCGTCCAGTGAGGATACGGAACCGCCTGTACCAGATATGTTCAAATACGTCCCACCGAAACCGGACTACAGACAGGAATTGGTGGGACAGCGCAATTCTAATAGACAGTTAAAACAACCTACATATCTTAGGGATTACGTCACCGCACCTCTCAAAAGGAACCCAGGGGGAAGGGGTGTTATGAACTAATAAAAGCGCTTAAATAAAGTTGTAACAAACCTTAAGAAAAAGCAGGGTTCTAATCCTGCACTTCTGATTGGCCGATAATAGCGATATCGGATTGGTCCGTTATGGGGAATCTGATTGGCTGTTAACGAGCCACTCTCATTGGTTCAAGGGTTTAACACTTCCATGTTTCTCATTGGCTAATAGGTCAGCAGCCTACCCTATAAAAGGGCTGCTGCTGCCCTAGGGTTTTGCTCTGTTCAGAATGATTAATAAAGAGTTGAAGTTCACTGTTCACTGCCTCGTCTCCATTCCTTGCACCCATGCGCAGAACTTAACAAATTCATTCACAGAATTTTACAACAGATCTAGGAAATTATCTTCCATTTAAGAATAAAATAGCATAGAGTAGAGTAGAATAGAGAAGAGCAAAATAGAAGAACAGAACAGAGTAGAGTAGAGTAGAGCAGAGCAGAGCAGAACAGAACAGAACAGAGGAGAGGAGAGCAGAGCAAAATAGAATGGAACAGAACAGAATAGAACAGAGCAGAAAAGAACAGAAAAGAACAGAACAAAGAATGAACTGGAAGGGACCATGGAAGCTTCTAGTCCAGCCCCCTGCTCAAGCAGCAGAACCTATACCATTTCAGATAAGTGACTGTCCAGATAGACTCTTCTTAAAAACTTCCACTGATGGAGCACCCATGATTCCTGAAGGCAAGCTGTTCCACTGGTTAATTGTCCTCACTGTTAGGAAGTTTCTTTTTAATTCCAGGTTGCTTCTTTCCTCGATTAATTTCCAACCATTGCTTCTTGTCCTGCCTTCTGGTGCTTTGGAGATTTTGACTCCCTCTTTGTGGCAGCCGCTCAAATGCTGGAATATTGCTATTATGTCACCCCTATTTCTTCTTTTCTTTAGACTAGACAAACCCAAACCCTGCAGCTGTTCTGAATATGTTTTAGGCAGCAGGCCTTTGATCATCTTAGTTGCTCTTCTCTGAACTGAAGAGTGATCTTCCATTTGTTATCCCGCTATTATTTATCAAAACTTCTGTTATGGAATAGCAATTATGTTCTGAAACAGAGGAATGGCTGCATTATATTTTCAGTGCAACTATTTTAGTTATAACTGTTTAGATATGGGAACACAATTACCCATTTCACAAAAATGAGGTCATTCTGACCCATAATGAATCATCAAAGATAGGAGGGAGAGTTGGCTGACATACTGCATGATATCTCAGGGCTGTGGTATTGTCAAATAATATTTTTAATTAGAACAATCAGAAAGCCTTCTATGAATTCCTGAATTTGATAGAATTAAGCTGACTTCAATCCTTCCAGAATTGTCTGGCAGGTTTTGACTAGACAGAACACCTCAAACCTCAAATTTTGGGACAGAATTCACAAACACAAAGAAAACTCTTTGCATATTTAGCCTATCTGGATAAGTATATCTATTTCAGGTATATCTGAAATTTTATTATTTAGAAGCTTTAAAAAAACATTCTAAAATTAAGGGAAGCCTGAAAATGTTTCTTAAGACATTTATTAAGTTTGCAGATAATTATAGTGATTCATATGTAGATTATATGAAGACCATCAGTTAATTTAATTTCTGTTTTAATTTAAGTTTATCACAATAAACTGGGATTATATTATATTTTATAGTTTTAGCATTAATAAATCATAGTATAACCAAAGCAACATTTTCTGAATATTATTGAGTACAATCTGAATTCATTTTTAATTCAGATCTCGTTCCTCTGGCTATATAAAATGAGCTTGGGGGAATAAGCAAGCCAGTGTTTGCTGCCAATGCACTTAATACTAAACCATGGCATTACATCTGAACCAGAGCATTTTTGTTTACCATTCCTCTTGTGGGATGCATTATGTTATATGACTGCTGGTTCTCTGTAATTCCAAATTAGTTTATGGATATTGTTGTTCGTGATGATGTTAGAAATTATTCAATGATTTTCTTTTTCATTTAGTTCAAAGTTACAATGGCACTGGGGAAAAAAAATGATTTGTGACCTTTTTTCACCCTTACAATTGTTGCATCATCTCCATGGTCACATGATCAAAATTCAGCCACTTGGCAACTGATTCTTATTTATGATGATTGTGTTGTCCTGGAGTCCTGAACAGCTTTTGACAAGCAAAGCCAACGGGGAGACCAGATTCATTTCACAAGTATACTACTAACTTAACAACTGCACTGATTCATTTAACAAATATGGCAAGAAAGGTTGTATAATGAGGCAAAACTCAATTAACAACTGTCTCATTTAGAAACAACAATTTGGGGCTCAATTGTGGTTATAAATAGAGGACTACCAGAGAATAGTCTGTCTTAAATATAGTTCCCAGAATACCAAAGAGAAAAAAACCCAAAGGAAGTATATATGGAGATGCTTTGAACTGTGCCATTTACATTTCTTTTTTGTCTTTCATAACTCTTACCTTTAATTTCTTTTGCTCACAAGTTCTTCATCTTTTTCTTCAATGTTCTGTTGTTTACCCCCAAAGCAAATAACACAATGGAAAAATATGTAATCCCCTCTTTTTCCTATTCATCTACAGATTTCCATATTAGAGGTGCTTCCAAATGAAAGAAATTATCATAAAA
Organism: Hydrophis major; assembly: GCA_033807585.1. Classification (NCBI taxonomy): domain Eukaryota; kingdom Metazoa; phylum Chordata; class Lepidosauria; order Squamata; family Elapidae; genus Hydrophis; species Hydrophis major. Next base: position 187,948,061 of record CM066328.1, read on the forward strand.
TAATTATTTTCCCTTGTGTTATTTGATAAACGTATATGATTTTTATGGAGGATTTTTCTCCTTTCCCTCTGTTTAAAGTCTGATAAAATCTTGCATATTAAAAGGAATCTGTGCCAATTGACTTCTACACAAACCTAAACTAATTTCTAAGGGCTTTCTTTCAGTCCCTGGGCTGTAACTAGTGAAACGTCATGCATTTTCTCTTCAGAAATTTTGGGCTGCCTTTCCCTGGCATCTCCAAAGGAGACTAGAAAAGATTTCTGAAACCTTAGAAAATTGTTGCCCATTATTGCAGAATCAGCCAGACTAAACTAGCAGGATTGGGAGCAAGATTTGATATAAGGCAAAGGGTCATAAAGAAAATCCTTTTGTACTTGTGTCCAGAATCTAATCTAATCTAATCTAATCTAATAGCCTGGCAAGAGATATATCCTGTTATATGAGTTGAATGTTTTAATTAGTTGCCTTTTCTTGAAAGGGCAATTGCTATTGGTGATTATGCCCCTTTAATCTTATTGTACGTAGTTTTAGATCTTTTTCACTGTTTGATTGTTAACAACCGTTGTTTTAATACAATAGCCTTACAGAGTTGGGGTTTATTATTCAACCCTCTGCCTAATATAGGTTCTGAAATGAGAAAGCACGTTCTTGGACTGTGGGTATTTATTTTAAAATACAGGAAGCTTAGAAAGGAGGGCATGAATGGTTGCAGAAGTTGATGGAGTTAGCTGAAATGGCAAGATTGACCACTTTGATTAAAGAAAAGAATATAAATACTTTTGATCCCACACAGAGACCATTTCTGAACTTCATGCTTGATGTGGAGAAGAATGAAACTCTGCCTTTGGGTTTCATTGATTAGGCTGATAGATCTTTATAGAAATGGCTTGTTCATATTACTGCGAAAAAGCAAAAAGCTGTGATTTGATGTTAATGCCTTATCTTACTGTAACAGGGAGAGTTGGAAGTCAATGCTTCTTTTTCTTTCTCTTTCTTATCTTTCCCTTCCCTCCCTACTGCTTTTCTATTTACTTTGTCTTTTGTCTTTTATAATACTTTATAATTCAATAAAAATGTTAAAAAAGAAAGGAGGGTACGAAGAAATATATGCATTCATGCAACAGATCGCACCAAATTCTGCTGGCTTTCAGAGCAATCAGCTTTGAAAGTAGATCTCTTATATAAAAACTGCCCAATTCTGTGCAACAGAAAAACCTACATTGTTCTATCACAAATACAGAGTTTGTGATGGAATGTAGGAAGAGTTTGCAAATGTTCCACAAGGTGGTGCTATTTACAGAATAAAGAAAAGGATGACTTTGAAAGTGATGTTGCTAAATATCCTAAATATTACTCAAATTGTATTTTTAAACCACTTTTCCACTCAGTTTGGGAGGAAAAAATGTATTTGCATATTAGAATATATTCTGCAGAGCAATTCTATACAAATCAAACCCAACGAATGCAATGCACCTTATTCCAAACGAATAAGCAATTTTGTATAAAGAATTGTAGCCGCATAAAACACAATCAAAACAATAATGAACAAGACTGAAATATTTAAAAAATGTTTTCTGTATGGAAGATCCTACTAACCTCTTACCTAACTCTAAATTGTATCAGTTCTAGAACATTTTTGAGATCACCTTGTGTTTTAAAAACATTTTAGAGTCAGAAGGCAACTGGCTGGTCTCAGTTACTGTTGGTCATTTCATTATTTTAGGGAGTCCTTGTTGCTCTTTGAGCTTAGTTCTGACCTTCATTCTTGGTTCAACGAAGCTTAGAGAGCACCAAGGACTCCATAGCACAACTCAGAGCTGCATATATTCCCTTTCATTGGGATCATTATTTTATCTTTGTTTTGGTTTTTTCTGGAAAAATGTGAGTATCCCCTGCAAGACATATAGGCAGTGGTGGGATTCAAATAATTTAACAAGCAGTTCACTCAGGTTGGCTGTCATGGGAGGTGTGGCTCTTCCCCATCCTCCAGCTCCGCCACACACGTGGGACGAGCCTTCCGCAATGGCCAGCCTGACTCTGGGTGAACCGGTTGTTAAATTACCCCTCATGATCCAAATGGATCCTGGGCGCTGCACTGCACTGTGCTGTAATGGAGAAATGGGTAACGGAATGGCTGGCATGAGGGGAGGAGGAGGAGCAGGGAGAAGAAAGAGGGAAAGCGGCTTTCTCCTTCCCTCACAATGGCCGCTCCTTGCCCATTTCTCCATTGCAGCACAGTGCCCAGGATCCATTTTGATAGCAGGGGGTGGATAATTTAACAACTGATTCGCTCAAATCAGTGCAAACCGGATGAATCCCACCATTGCATATGGCTGTATATAATATATATGGAAAAGCATGAAGTAGCACAGTCCAGAATATATTCAGAATAGAAATAACAATACCATCTGCAGACGATCAGTTAACTGACAGCTTTTCCATCATAAGTGAGATGTTAATGGATTCTTCTGATGTTATGACTGTTTTTTTTTTAACAAATTATAATGGAGGAAAACAGAAAATGAGAATTCTATGTGTAATTGTCTGCCTTACCCTAGTCCCTTTTATGTTGCATTTGGCTCTGGATGCTGGATTATGACAGAGCAAAACCATGATATGCATAACTCTAGTTCAATATATTTCCACCATGCAAAATAAAGAAAGGTTAGTTCTTTTATCTTTTTTCCTCAATAATTTGAACTGCATCTAATAATTGAACTGCATATCCTGCATCTAATAATAGGGAGAATTTATAATTGTCACGACTAATTGACTTTGAAAGCTTAATCTTTTCTTCTGCTCTCTGAATATGTATTGCTGTACTTTTTTTCTTACCTGAACCTCTGTTTCAGGTTCATTTGATGATGGTCTTAGATTGCAGACTATGAAACCTGGCAAGTTATTTCAGGAACTATTGGCATATATGGGTTTCCCCTCTAAAATGGGGGAGGGGGGAATTCTCTTCCTCTCCCCCTTCCATCCTCTGAAGCTGCAATCTTCAAACATTGGTCAAAGCAAAACTGAGGAATGTTGGAAGTGACCAGGTTTATATTTTTGAATCTGCTAACATCCTGGATCTTCAGCATAACCTGAAACTGGAATTCAAGAATTGATTTACCATGGAGGACAAATATATCCACCCACATTAATTACTGATAATATTCAAGTCATTTTTTTTTTTTCAAAATATAAAGTAGCATTGCATACATCTCAGTGCTGAATGGAAAAAATAAAGTACTTGAAAATGTTAGTGTATTTGCTTTGGTTCTACAAGTAGTCCTCAACTTATGACTGGTTGCTTAGTGACTGTTCAAAGTTACGATTTACCTGGAAATAGGGAGTTATGACCTGGGTCCAATGGTCACTCCTCCCTCACCTTTACATGACCACAATTTGGGCTCTAAGCAAGATGGCCACATTTATGGTCATTTGCACCATTCTGCAGTCATATCACTGCATTTTATGACAGTTTTGCAGAAAGTGGGACATTACTTCCAGTTTTCAGCAAAACCACATCATAGCAAACAATGGGTTGGCTTAACAAACCATTGTGATCATTTAACAACGGTGGTGTTTGCTTTATGACTGCAATGTTTGTTTAATGGCCACCACAAAAAAAGTAAAGTCATAACATATGACTGTAATGGGCAAACTACTTTATGGTTGTATGTCAAGGACCACTTATACTCCCCATGGACTTTGTCGGACCCTTTGGGATTTTAGTATTTAATAAAAGCAACTGAAATATTTGAATATGAAAGGAGTTATTTCTTTTAGTTTCCTAAACTGGTTACTCAACTTTGCATATTGTGCAAGAAGGAGTTTAGCTGTTACAAATGGCAGAGGAAGAACGGACCATAGGTTTACTTCTTACACTTCTCTGTCAGGAGAGAAAAATGAATGCAATTTGGAAACACCAATCATAAGCATGCAACTATTATTTTGCTTTTAATTAATAGCATTTTTCTCCAGCACAGGGCAGATTCAGGAAACTTTTAGTGTTTTTCAGATCAGTTGAATTCCAGTAACACTATTGCTGATGTATGTGCAGAATTTATTTCAAGGTTTGATATATATATCAGATTTATTCTATTAAATAAATTCTATTATTTAATAGAATAAATATTTATCTATTATCTATCTATTAAATTATATTAAATGCTTTAAACTATGTTTATTCCCCTGCTTCTACATTTTTATGTAGAAAAAAGTCCTTAAAGCTATTTGCAGTTTATGAATTCACTTCATCATATAATAAGCGGAATTTTGAGGCTCCATGATTCCCCTACTAAAAGGTAACTGAGGACTTTCCTCCTTTTGGTATAATGGATCGGTACAAAAGCTATTATAGTGATAACGTATCCATTTATAGATAAATCAAAATTCATATTTTCTCTTAAAAATGTGCAAAATTAACTGAAAGCTGTTATCTTTGCCTTGTTTCTTCAAGTATGACACATATGAATAAAAGTTTGTAAAAATTAATTGTATTTAGTCACATTGCCAATAATGTTATGCATACAAAGAGGACTTAAACTACAAATGGCAAAGGAACAGTTGTAAACTATACTGACCTTCAGGTATGGGACATAGATGAACTAGATTAATTAAATATAGCTGGATTTAGCCAAATAATGAATGTTATCATATTTCACAAATGACTTCATACCATCGTTTCTCAACTGCAAGATTGATTTGTACAATGATCCAGCACAGTTTGTCCACACCTGCCCTTAACTAGATGTTTCACCTTGCAACCATCTTCGAGCCTGACCCAAAGTTATGGGAAATACAGTCAAAACATCTGGATAGATCCAAAGTCAGGACATCAGTCTTTCACTTGGATCCATTCAGATGTTTTGACTGTAATGGTTGTGCAGTGTGATCAACATCTCTCCATTTCTCTTCAAAACAGCAAAATCTTTCAAACTGATGGCTGCTTTGAAGAATTGCAGTAGGGTGTTATATTTGTGCTCACATTCACTCCAAAGCACATTTTCTGTTTTATTTCAAAACATCTCATAACTGCATTAATCAGTCATCTGAAACCCAATAAAAAGGCTCTCATCAGTCTTATAAGTTCCACATACCCAGAGTTTTAAATTTTCCATTGTGAGAACTTAGATAAGAGTTTAAGTTTACCAGTCTACATCTTGAAAGGTGAATTCAGGTTGAACTCTTAATTGGAGTTGAATTACATATGGATGTTCCCGTCCATTATTTCTGAAAAGCTCTTTCAACAACTTTTGATTGTGTCATCTACAGCAGTGGTCTCCAACCGGTGGGCTGGGGATCACTGGTGGTCTGTGAGAAAATTTTGGTGGTCCACAGAGAAATGTCACCCCCAAAGCACACCCCCCCAAAGCAATTAATCCAGGCTATGCAGGAACACAAGGCTTCACTGCCCACATGGGGTAGTGAGGGGAGGGGGGAAAGGGCGGAGGGGGGAACTTGCCCCACTTACCTCACGCACCTTGCCTGGCCACCAGGCTGCTTCTTTCCACTTCTTTCTTCTTCTTCTTTTGGCTGCACACAAGGAAAGCAGCAAAAGTCTTTCTTTCTCTCCCCCAAACTCCACCAGAAATGAGTTTTTGGGACCCTGAAAGGCATCCTGCTCCAAGAGGCTGTGCTGGCACAACAAGTCTCACAAAGACTCATTACTGGTAGAGTTTGGGGGAGAGAAAGAAAGATTTTTGCTGCTTTCCTTGCATGAAGACAAAAGTTTCTCTCTCTCCCACCCCTCTGGGAACAGAGCTGGAGACGATATCCTGCAATGCCAAATAAAAAATGATCGATCAGTAGGAAAACAGGATGCAAAATTTTCCTGCAAACTTTTTTGGGGATTTTCCTAGGGTCTCTGGTCCGCGGGATTTAAAATTATGAGTTTGGTGATCCTGAGGTCCACAAGCTTGGCAACCCCGATCTATAGAGTGCAAATGCTGAATGTGTATAGAAACAATGATATCCCAGACAGACACATACTTTCTCCCAGAGTTATCTTGCAGATATTAAACAACAGTGAGAGTTCTGAAACCTGTAACACAAGAGAGAGAGTCCAACTTTTTATCCAAAGGACCAGAAAAGGTAGATTCTTCCATCCACGTCTTAATAAACATCCATTAAGGTGACCAGTGCCATTTTCTTTTCATCCCTGGATCTCAACTCTGATTGAAAGGAATTTAATTATCTTGTCTATTTTTTCTAGGCCATACTGCAACTGAAGTCCCAATGACTTCTCAACAACCTTCTCTAAAAAGGAAACGTTTGGGACTAGACAGAAGTTCTAATATGAAAGATGTACATGGAGTGCCTTAAGAAAGGGCCACAGCATAGCCTCCCTCAGGACCGTTTCATTTAATTCGGCATTGATCACTTTCCTTATCTAGTCACTTATTCCCTTCCTGCCCTGTGAAAGACCCAGGAGAAGCATGGGACTCCCCAAATTGCAAGAAACATATTAAAGGCTGAAAATGCACCATGTGGAGGCTGAAAATGTGGCGCGCACATGTGGTGATAGGCGACAGCAATGGGTGGCAACAACAGCGATGAGCAACATCGATCTCCGCAGCCTGGAACAGCTGATTGGTGGTGTTTCGGGAGGCAGATCCAATCACCCTTCAGCTGCTCATGCTAAATCAGGCTGTGCTGAAGCTGACCAGGCTGTTTGTTGTTTGCTGCAAGGAGGCAAACTGCTGGGAGGCAGAGGCAGATTTTTTTCCTTGTTTTCCTCCCCAAAAGCTAGGTGCGTCTTATGGTCTGGAGCGCCTTATAGTGCAAAAAATACAGTAATTGTCCTCCCCTTTCCTGAGCTCGCTGTTGTGGCTGCTCCAAAACTCAAAACTCAGAAAAGTAAATATCCATGAAAGAAACAGTCTGTCCTAACTATTAAATTGTGGATTAATGCAGTTATGCTAGACTCTGTAAGTGACCATATTAGGTGGAGACTTTTAAAAACAATAAAGAGGGGGAAGCCATTTTCCCTTTACCTCCCATGATGCGGAAATTCCAGGAGGATTTCATAGGGGAATGTATCCATCAACTTTCATATATTAGGAGAGCTAATAATTTGACACAGCATTAGATAAAAGAGATGGTTGAAGAGTGGGGAAATCATCTGATTTGGTAGCTCTTCTGAGAGCACTTGTTCTGAAGGTTGGGATAAAAATAGCATAGAGAAACAAGGAAATGAGAGCAATGATGCTCCAAACAGAATAAAATAAGATTTAGTTGAGAAATTTCTGCTGCATATGTTTTTTTCATCTTCAGCAAAGGCCTCCCTTGATTAAATGTAGGTCTATCAGTAGTAGTTTTTAAATCCTGCTACTTCCAAAAAACCCCCGCTTCCCAACATGTAATAAAGGATACTAGAGTATATTTTTAATAATCTATTTTATGGTGAAATCATTGCTTGGCACTAACCACAGCAGAATTATATCCTGGCAACATTTTTTTCCTCCTGCCCTGTGTCCATGACATTACCTTCATCTTGTCCCCAGCTCACACAGGAGCTTAAATTATCATTAGTTGTATCAGTGTTAAAATAATATCTTTCCCATTATTTTGACACTATTCAAGGGCAGCCTCAAGATGTATGGAATCTGCTAGGCTGTGTTACCAATTACCTTGGAAGGGGCTGGCAGTGGCTGTTAGCAGAAGCAATAGAGGCAGGATAGGGATCAGCAAACCAGACAGCAAATTTCATTCCTGTCATCTAGATGCTTCATAGCTAGTTGATAAATTAAACTGGAATCTAGTCAGTTTTAATCCAATAATCTACTGACATACTATATTGTCTTTCTCTGTGTGCCTTTGCAGAAGAGTTCATATGGTTTTTTTCCAAGTAAATAATTACAGATTTCGAGTATTCCTTTTTATAAGGTTTTTGCTTATGTTGCTGCTTTTATTCAGGCCAGAAGCTTGAACAGCTTTTGGAAAATGGATGGTTGTGATTCAGTAATTGGGATTGCATAACGTGAGGCTGAAATATGATGTGAAACTAACCAATATGGTTACTTTATGGTTCCCCATTTTTTGTGAATCTAAGCAGCATGTTATGAACTGCCCAGAGTTGATACTGTCCATATCTATCTATCTATCTATCTATCTATCTATCTATCTATCTATCTATCTATCTATCTATTATCTATCCAGCATTGCTGAGCAAGACAAGTATTTTTTGTTCTCTGATCTCTCCCATTAGCCTACCTATTTTTGTTTGTTTCATCAGCCCAATTTAGGATGGGAAACATTCAGTTGATTAAAATCCTTGGCTATGTACTAAAGGGCTACATTGCAAAAATCTGGATAACTACTAGGTGGCAGCAAAGAAACCCAGAAATGTTCTATTTATATTAGAAATATAAGAAACTAGTCCAACAGATAAAATATTTTAGTACTGTTTCAAAGTACTAAAATGAGGTCCTGTATACATTCACTAGAAACAGAAAAGAGAGCCCAAAAGAATTCTAAGGAGTAGAGTTTAAGAAAAAATATAGATTCATGCTGCATGGCTAAAATGTATGTTAAATTAATAAATATAACAACCTGTATGTCATCGGGCCAATTTTTCAGAAATATTTCCTTAGCCAAACAGAAAAGCAGAATTATCATGGGCCGGGGGGGGGGGGGGGAACCAGTGGGAGTGGGAACAAATTTTGATTTCCTGCTGGTTTCCCCATTGAGCTTCCCTGTGGGAAGTTGGCAGAAAGCATCAGAAATATTCTTTCTTCCCCCCTTCCTTCTTCCCTTCCCTCCCTCCCCTTCCTAGAAGGTAGGTAAATGACTGCTGTAGGGTGGGGAGCAAGAGATTGCACAACTGGCTGGGAATTGTCCCGGAACATTGAAAATGAAGATTATGTGACAACAGTAGCAGTCCAGCAGCTCAGCTGCAGCCAATAGCAATGAAGCAGAACCCAAATCTTTTGTGAAGACCCAGGGCATGGCACAAAGGCAACACAGTCAGATAATCAGTAGGAGTCCCTTTATTAGCTCCAACTTTGCCCCCAGTGTCCTGGTTACCTTCTGGCTGGATAAAAACTCTCCCAGGAATAGCCTTTGGCTGGAGAGAATCAAGTCCAAAACGTGATCCACAAAAACTGTAACTATAAGTCCAATCAAGGCAAAATGAGGTAATTAGTCCGGTAGGGCAGGAGCAAGAATTCCAGATGTGAAGGCACAGCAATAACTCAACATGGTTGGGAGGACGCCAGGAACACAGATAACCAAAGTCTACACAAGATAAACACGTTTGCTCCCAGCAGCTGCCACACTCAGCATGCATCTCTTTTAAACTCTCATTCCCAACTGTGGCTAATGAAGGGAATCAGGGCCCTTTCCTCCCTTATAAACCATGCAACCCATGTTACTCTCTTCTCTGTTCTTCCCTGTGTGCCCTAGGATGAAGAGAGGGGTGGGTCTTCCTCTGAATTCCCTCTCCCTTGTTCTACTTCTCCCCACTCTGCCCAGCTGGACGTTGCCCTTCCCCAGTTTCCTCCACAGCTAACAGAGCCACACTCCTATTCCCTGTCAGCTGTTTGTCTTCCTCCTCAGATTCAGACTCCGACAAGGGCATGACACCTTTTTCCAAATTTCTTTCTTTTTGAAGTCATGGGTCTTGAATTTTAGACACATTCTGCAAGTTAACCACATTTGAGGTGATCTTTATTAAAAAAATTGTTGCCATATGACACACTGTTCTGCCCAGTTGAAGGTTATGATGAGAGTTTTAGTAGAACGCATTATTTGGTGTGAATCATTGCTAAACATAATTTCTTCTGTAAAACTTCTTAGGAAATCAAGAAAACTGATGATAGGGAAATTGAATGGTACTGTGCCTCCCAAAATCCAGCATCCTGTTGAATATCAGTTTGTTTTGAGAACATCAATTTCTTATTGAGAAATAAGGCATTGCATTCAGCAAGACTTATTTGGTCTAAGCTTACTTTAAATGATTAGGAGACACTGCAACTTCTTTTATGAACTAATAAAAACGCTTAAATAAAGTTTTAACAAACCTTAAAGAAAAAAGCAGGGTTCTAATCCTGCACTTCTGATTGGCCGATAATAGCGATATCGGATTAGTCTGTTCTGGGGAATCTGATTGGCTATTAACGAGCCACTCTCATTGGTTCAAGGGTTTAACACTTCCATGTTTCTCATTGGTTAATAGGTCAGCAGCTTGCCCTATAAAAGGGCTGCTGCTGCCCTAGGGTTTTCGCTCTGTTCATGATGATTAATAAAGAGTTGAACTTCACTGTTCACTGCCTCGTCTCCGTTCCTTGCACCCATGCGCAGAACTTAACACTGGCGATGAGGATGGGATGCGGAGACATCAGAGCTGACTGAACACTACACAGAGCAAGATCATGGCCAAAGAGGACATCGACCTTGCTGATGTCATCAAGGACGCTACTGCAGCAGAAGCAACCAGGAAGTTGGCTGCCCGAATGCACCGCACCAACGCACCGTTCTGTCAACTCGCCAGCGATACCTCACCTCGCCTAGAGAGGCACACAACAGCGACCTTGAATCGCCATCAGAAAGTGAGGAGGAGGAGGTCAACCGGCTCCGGTCTGAACGTGACCAGCGCCATCAGCAGAATCAAAGACTACCACACCAATGCGCGGGTTGTTGGGCAAACCACCCGTGATCAGACTGCAAATTCCTCGATGCGCTCTGCCATTTCTGTGGGAAAAGAGGCCACATCGGGAAGGTCTGTAGAAGCAAGCAAGGATCCAGCCCATTTCAGAGGGGAAACAACAACCAACAGACCACAGGAAATCGCCGTGTGAGTCAGGAACATTTGAACCACCAGTGGAACAACCACTCCTACAGAAATAAAACACTGGACATTTCAACGAGATGAGAAGAGGCACACCAAACCATTACAATCGGTCACACCTCATTGCTAGATGCAAAGAAGATCCGAGTGAAGGTCGCCATCGAAAACCAGCCTTGCGTGATGGGAGTCGATTCAGGATCGTCCCTCTCGATGGTTTCCTGGAAGACCCTTAAACAATTAATCCCTGCTGTCTGGCATCAAGACCTCAGAGCCCAGATAATCATACTCAAAGATTATCAGGGGAACTGAATTCCGGTCGTTGGATCCAGCCAAGTCCAAGTATCATTCAAAAATCGTACTGCGTCATTACCACTGACTGTCATCGACCATGACCGACCTAGATTGTTAGGCCTTCAATGGTTCGCCCCACTCGGGATTGAGGTAGCCGGCATTCACCAAACCAGAAGCGACGACTGGGAGGAGGCCATCGTCCAGGAATTCCAGGACGTTTTTGCAGACAAACTAGGCGAGTACAAGGGGACCCCAATATCATTTAACCTTAACCCTGAAGTAGCCCCCATCCGCCTTAAGCCTTGTCGAGTACCTTTTGCCCTTAAACAAAAAATTGATGAGCAGCTCGATAAATTAATAGCCCGGGGTGTTTTAGAACCAACTGACCACGCTCGTTGGGAAACCCCAATTGTAACACCCATCAAACCGGATGGATCGTTAAGGATTTGTGGGGACTACCCGGCTACCCTTAATCACGCCCTTCAACAGAACACTTACCCAGTGCCGGTGGTACAACACCTTCTCCATTCCCTGGGGGGCGGAAAAGTCTTCGCTAAATTGGATTTAGCACAGGCATACCAACAACTGCCTGTAGATAAAAAAACCGCAGAGGCACAGACGATTGTTACTCACCGAGGCGCCTTTAAATGCAACCGACTCCAATTCGGAGTGAGCGTAGCCCCAGGGATTTTTCAGAGTCTGATGGAGAGACTCTTGTAAGGGATCAATGGGGTCGTGCCATACTTTGATGACGTTTTAATTGCAGCCCCAAATAGAGAAGTACTTGAAAAGCGGCTTAAAATGGTTCTCCAGAAATTTAAAGACTCTGGCCTTAAGTTTAAAAAAAATAAATGTCAACTGTGTACAGATAGAGTTCCTGGGGTACCTAATCAATAAACAAGGCATTCACCCCACTAATAGCAAACTAAGGGCAATCAAAAATGCCCCAAGACCCAGAAATAAGACTGACCTCCAAGCTTTCCTGGGGCTCATTAACTTTTACAACATCTTCTTGCCCCAGAAAGCGACCGTAGCTGAGCCCCTACATAGACTACTCGACAAAAAAGCAACCTGGGTCTGGGGACACTGCGAGGAGCACACATTCCGACAAGTGAAAAACTTACTAACCTCAGATGCTATTTTAATGCAGTATAACGAGACTCTGCCTTTAACAATTACATGTGACGCGTCACCATTTGGAGTAGGAGCCATTTTGAGTCATATGTTACCAAATGGTAGTGAGGCCCCTATTGCCTATTTTTCAAGGACCTTATCAAAGGCTGAACGTAATTGTAGCCAGATTGACAAAGAGGCTCTTGCTGTTGTATCTGCTGTGAAACGGTTTCATGAATATGTATGGACGAGTTTTTACTGTTGTTACTGACCATAAACCTTTGTTAGGGATTATAGCGGGAGACAAACCAACCCCCTATATATTGTCATCTAGAATGACTCGCTGGTCGGAGTTTTTAGCTGCGTACAACTATAAATTACAACACCGCCCGGGGAAAGCCATTCCCCACGCTGATGCATTGAGCCGTGCCCCACTTCCGGAAACCGTCGACGACCCAGCTCCAACCCTTACAACACTCCAGATTGAAACGCTACATTCACCACCGCTAACAGCCAGAGACATTGCAATCGAAACAAAACGAGATCCTGTCTTGGCGCGAGTTCTTAGCTGGGTCGAACGAAGATGGCCAATAGTACAAACCTCTGACGACTTCACCCCTTTCAGAAACCAGCAAACAGAACTTTTTTCGCAAAAAGGCTGCATCCTATGAGGAGATAGAGTCGTCGTCCCAGAGCGGTTACAACAAGCAGTATTGAAAACATTGCATGACGGTCACCCTGGCATCGTGTGCATGAAAGCGCTCACACGAAGCTATGCGTGGTGGCCGGGCATCGACAAACAGATCGAAGCCTGGTTAAAGACTTGTTTAAAGTGCCAAGAAGTCAGCAGTGCCCCACCTAGAGCAGCTCCAACAGAATGGGAAACCCCCCGGGGGCCGTGGTCCCGCATCCACGTTGACTTTGCGAGACCTACTAAAGGACATACGTTCCTCCTAACAGTGGATGCCTATTCCAACTGGCTCGAGATCCACGAAATGAAGAATACTCCAATCGAGTCCGTTATCCGAAAATTGAATAGGCTATTCGCAACGCATGGGCTGCCAGACGTTCTGGTCTCCAACAACGGACCCCAGTTCACTGCCCTGGCATTTGAACAATACTTAGCGGACCGGGGTATCCGCCATGCACTAACTTCGCCGGGGCACCCTACGGCTAACGGCAGGGCCGAGCGCATGGTACAATTTGTCAAAAAAACTCTCCACAAAATGGACTATGGGGACATTGACGACAAACTAAACAGAATACTCCTACTCCAACATATCACTCCACACAACGTCACCAACAAGACCCCAGCTGAACTGTTGATGGGACGCAAGCTCCGTTCCCACCTCGACCGGCTTCACCCGTCCTACGAGCCAGAGAAACCTTGTGGATCTAGCGGAAAATGCTGCGAGTTCAAGGTAGGCAACTTAGTTTTCGCCAAAAACCTCTCCGGCGAACCATTATGGGTCAAAGCAACCGTAATTCAAACCACCGGGCCCAGATCATACCGTGTGCAAACCTGCGACGGAAAAATATGGAAACGCCATATAGATCAGCTTCGCTCGAGGCTACAACCCAGTTCCCGTGACTCCTGTGACTCCCAAACTGAGGGGGGAGTGGATGTCAAAGAAACCAAATTCGAGATGGTCGAAAGCAGAAGTGAAGGAAGTCAGCAATCGGGCGGGATAAATGAAAAAGGATCAAGGAGGGTGGTGTCCTCGCCACAGAGGAATACCTCAACGGAGGCTAGCCCACAAAGATCGGAGGATAACAACAACAGAATTAGCGGCACCGAGTCGTCCAGTGAGAATGCGGAACCACCTGTACCAGATATGTCCAAAAACGTCCCACCAAAACCAGACTACAGACAGGGACCGGTGGGACAGCACAAATCTAATAGACAGTTAAAACAACCTACATATCTTAGGGATTACATCACCGCACCCCTCAAATGGAACCCGGGGGAAAGGGGTGTTATGAACTAATAAAAACGCTTAAATAAAGTTTTAACAAACCTTAAAGAAAAAGCAGGGTTCTAATCTTGCACTTCTGATTGGCCGATAATAGCGATATCGGATTGGTCCATTCTGGGAAATCTGATTGGCTGTTAATGAACCACTCTCATTGGTTCAAGGGTTTAACACTTCCATGTTTCTCATTGGTTAATAGATCAGCAGCCTGCCCTATAAAAGGGCTGCTGCTGCCCTAGGTTTTTCGCTCTGTTCATGATGATTAATAAAGAGTTGAGTTCACTGTTCGTCTCCGTTCCTTGCACCCATGCGCAGGACTTAACAACTTCTTTGGTGCATCATTAATACCAAAGGCTTTTTAAAAATCATTAATACTGAAGGCTTTTTATATTTATATTTGTAGAAGATTAAATGTTTCAAAACACACTATTCTGGACTATTATAAGAGCATGTTAACAATTAAAAATGTTTATGTCATTGGACTGTGGGGTTGGAAAAAATTTGAAACAGAAATTTAAAATGTACATTTAAAGGAGACCCCTGCTTGTTAGCAGGGGTAGAAAACTCAAGGGGGTTGTATAATATAGGTAGTGATGGCATTCAAAAAATTTTTACTACCAGTTCTATGAGCGTGGCTTGGTGCGTGTGGCATGGTTTGGTAGGCGTGACAGGGGAAGGATACTGCAAAATCCCCATTCCCTCCCCACCCCACTAACCTGCTTTCCAGCTCTGTTCTCCTGTGCAGGGCAACAAAAGAAGACCCAGCCAATCAGCTGGGACTCAGGAGGCAGAGAAGAAATGGGGGTGGGGCCAGTCAGAGGTAGTATTCCAAATTACTCAAAATTTCCGCTACCGGTTCTCCGAACTACTCAAAATTTCCACTACCAGCTCTTCAGAACTGGTCAGGACCTGCTGAATACCACCTCTGAATATAAGGATTCTAATGGTCCTTTTTGTTTCGTGATCAGCAAATCAAATAATTATTATTTACCCATTTAATTTTGCAATTCATTATTGTCGATGCAAATTCATTTATTCTCCATCTACATTGTGTCATACACAGATATGCCAGGAAATCTGGTAGCAAATTTCACAAAGAAAAAAAAATTATGTGGAAGAGCAAAAGGATTTTCTGCCCATTTTTTAAAATTTGCCAGATCATGAATTATGAATATTATGAACAACGGTTGTTCTGGTATATTAATTTGTTTATGTTCATGCTAGCTCTCATTGTATTTTCAATCATTTTTATGTGTCTTTTCTACATAATATTTCTATGCAATATTCTTTATGTTAATTAAATCTTACTTCCCAGAAAATGAGTTCTATATGTAGAATTATATATATAGACATGTAAGCTTTTTAAAATATTGCTTCTTTCCAGTTATATTGTATCATCTATAGTTTAGAAATAAAAATAGCTTCATGGAATTAACACAAGAGTTCTGCAAAAGCAGTTAGGAAAAAAATGAACTTGTTGCAAATAAGGCACTTTTAAAGTGTTAATCTGAAAAGAAGTGTTAACGCTTTATTTACTTTATTTACATTTAAATTAAAATGGAAACTTATTTATGTGTTATGTTTCTGAAAGGTGTGTGGCACATCTGCAGTGGCCTATTGTTTATTCATGCTGTAAATCCTTTGAAATGTGTTAAAATGCTTCCCACTCATTATAAAAATCCTGCCACCCATGGATTAGGACTTTGATGTCACCAATCCTGCTTCAAAGGGTTCTTTCAATGCTATTAATCACAGTTTAGCCTCTGAAGATATGTAGCCAGAGAAAACATTTGGACATCTTGTGCTCCTCTCACTACTTAAAACTTTGAAATGTATCTGGAATGTTTTGCACATGCTTAGGCCACATCACTTCCTTCCTTCCCCTCAAAGCTTTTATTTTTAAATTCTCTTTTTCTTTAAAAAAAATCTGCAAAAATGATTTTTAGGAACAGCCTTAAAATGTTCACAGCAAACACTTTTCCAGCCAGTCAACAAGGCATTCAGTTGATTTACCAATATGTTAAACTTACTGTACTATTCAACTAATGCTAATTCATTTCACTCCCTGGTTTTCTTTTGAAACTAAAGATATTTAAAAGTCCTTAATTGGCTGGATCATATTCGTTACCTTTCATCAATTAATCAAGTAGACTTTGAAGTCATAGTGGTGGTGGTTCAAGTAGTTGAAGATCTTACTACATTTTAGGGCACATCTTTTACCACTGAATTATTTTATATCCTTAATATTAAACTAAAGAGGGTGTCCTTTAAGAAAATTGTACAAGCCATGGAAATGTAATCAGAAAACTGGCACATTTTATTATATGTGGTGGACTTGTGTTAAAGCAAGAAAATTTTGAGCAAAAATACACAGGTGGTTAGAAAAGGTGGTAAGAAACATGTAGATTTTAAACCTGAACTGTTTTTATTAGGCATAATACCAGAAAACTTGGTAAGCAAAGAATATATTCAATATTGCATTTCTTGACAGCAGCGAGGATTATATTTGCATAATATTGGAAAAATGAAGAAACACCACAAGACAAAGATATAATTAGGAAGATATTATTAAATTGTGCATAAATGGATAGACAGTTTTCTGTTACACCTGTAAAGGTTTCTGTGTAGACTCATTTGTTACTTCCATTTATATCTTCTTTGAATTTTTTGAAAAATTGTCTTGATTTCTTCACAGAATTCAGTCAAAACCTCTGCTGTTTGAAGGGGGGGGGAACCATGTCCTGTTTATCCCACTGAAATGAAATATTTTTCTGTTTAAGTCTTATCAGTCAAAAAGAATTATGCTTATCCTAATATTTTTTTTAAGTACAATTATATCTGTATTATCAATCTTCAGTTTTATATTAAAATGCAACAGCAGAACTAGATCTTTCTTCTGACAAAGTACATCAAAACATTCCTGGAACTTTTCTTAATTTTGCAAATCTCGTATTTATTCTAGGCTTTGTCAATTTTTGCCTATAAATCCTCTTCATCTCACTCAAAAAACAACAACAACCCTGGATAAGCTTTAATTATTATTTCTGTAATGTATTCATCAAAATCCTATGGAACTGCTCCGAATCTTAAGCAATATTCCTTCTTTCTCAACTCCAATAATGTTGGGTTATTCGTTCCCATCTCTCTTTATATCTATTGCCTTTTTTCCAAAATTTCCACTTTGTCATTAATTTGTGTCTCTCCCCCTCCCTCCTTCCTTCCCTCCCTCTCCTATATTTGTTGATTTAAAAAGATGACATAATGAAATGAATAGGCTTGAATTAACAAATATTTATGTGAATGTGGACTTAAAACGAGATCACATCTGAAACAATGAAAATGTACTTTATGTATCATACATTTAATAAGCATGTAATGAAGTGTAAATGTAAGCATCTGTTCACCATTTTGTATATGTGTAAAATACATCTAAAATACTCTAAATCTGCATAAATTTAAAGATGTAATAAAATGCCTCAGTATAAGTGCATGCCCTGGTTCATTCTTATATAACAGTGAAAGAAAAATAAAAGTTGAAAGTAGTTGGAATATATCACAAACATGTTGAAGAAGGCTGAATGGGTAAAGAAAAAAAGAGAAGAGAAAAAAATACTGACATAAAAAAAAAAGAACAGAAGGAAAAAAGCCCCAAACCATTTTATATTGCATAGAAATAATAGTTTGGCCTTATCTTAAAATAAATATATCTTGACCTCAAAAAAATGAAATCATCAGTCTTCACTTTGATAAAGAGTCAGCTCATAAGAGCTCAAAGAGTCAGTGCATTACATATATTTCATCCATGATTATAAATGTACTCTTTTGTTGTCTGCCTACAATTGAACAGTGATATTTTCTGTCCCCTATAGTCAATAAAGTAATAAATTCTTTACATAATTATAACTTTATATACATTCTTCTACTTATCTTATCTTTATAATTTTTATCCATAATTCAAGAACATACCCTGTACTCTTTCCTTTTCCTATTTTCCTCACAATAGCAACCTTACCGTGGAAACTGAGCTGAGAGAACATGACTAATCCAAAGTCACCCATCCAGCTTTTTGATCCCAAGGTGGGACTAGAGGTGTTTTGATTTCTAGTCTGGTTGCTTTAACCACTATACCAAACTGGCTCCCTGCTGTAAGTGCATCTGGACCAAATTAGCCAAATTTAGAAATGGACCTAGTAGAAGCAGGCATAATTTGCAAGGATAGAATGGCCTGGAAGATTGATGAGTGGAATTGGCATTAAATTAAATTCAGTGAAATTTCCTTTTCTTTTAGCTCCGGTATTTATTTATTTTTTGGCCCACTTCTCACTGTTTTCATTGTTTTGCATTTTATTTACCTCCACACAGTCCCACTTTATTATAGGTATAGTATTAGCCTTGTTTTTCTTGCTCTTAATACCCACGGCTTGATGATGCTTATGTAGAAATCTGCAGACAGTTCTTATTTTGCTAAATAATGATTATATGCAGAAAGCAAAATATGCACTTGAATATGCTTACAGATGCTGGTGCAAAGACTGTTTTATAAAGGGCCTTTGGGAGACTGGGATGGAGTTGCCTATGGATACAATTCTAATTCCATTTGCAAAGATTGGTTTAATTTCTGAATCCAATGAGAGCATGCTTCTAATTTGACTAAGAAAAATGCCTAGTGCTCATATTGCTGTTACTTATATTAGTTTGCCTGAGTTTCTGATTTTCATGATCTTTTGGCCCAGTGGCAATCCACTTCCATATTGTTGCCATGAAAGCAACAGATACATTACATGATTGCCAGGAGTTGAGTTCCACTTGATGTGGAATTTTTTTTTTAATAATTGTTTCTAATCCTTGCTGCTTTCTCCTTCTGTCTCTTTCTTATTCTGTCTCTCTCTCTCTCTTTTCAAACAGGCAACTTAGCTCAAACAAGAGTAAGAGTAACAGCTGCATCCAGATCTTTACCTCCACAGCTTGGGTCAGGTCGAATTAAGGTCAGTACACACCTAAACTTTGAAAAGAGTTTCGTATTTGAAAAGACCCTGAAGTACAGGTCGTCCTCCATTTACAACCACAATTGAGCTCAAAATTTATGTTGCTAAATGAGATGTTTGTTAAGTGAATTTTGCTGCATTTTACAACCTTTCTTGCCAAGTTGTTAAGTGAAACATTCCTGCTGTTAAGCTAGTAACATGGTTGTTAAGTGAACCTGGCTTCCCCATTGACTTTGCTTGTCAGAAGGTTGCCAAAGGGGATCACATGACCCTGGGACACAGCGACGGTCATGAATGTGAAGCAGCTGCCAAGCTTCTGAATCTTGATCACATGATCATGTGGATGCTGCAATGGTTGTGTGAAAAACACTCATAGGCCACTTTTTTCAGTGCCATTGTAACTTCAAATGATCAGTAAATGAACTATAAGTTGAACTGTAAGTTGAAGACTATCTGTATACTAACTAGAGCAAGAAAAGCTTTCCTGCTATTCATTCTCAGAATTCGTTTTCAAAGCCATTGACTTGTAACACTTGAATTATTTAATTTTGGTTGATTATTTGTCACATTACTATTAGAAAAGAGGTTTTGCTTGTTTTTTTCCTCAATTAGAAGAATAATCTTTAGTACCATTTTCTTTCTTTTTATTTGTTGTCTTTTTCCCTTCCACTCGCTTATTAGTTGCACAGAGAAAAATTAACATGTAATCTCCCTCCTGGGAATGATATGTTAATACTGTAGCCGTACATGGGCTTTAATTAGTTCCCCTCCTGAACACAGCAGTATCACAAATTTGCTGAATGTTATCAATTGTGAAGGATTGAACATTGATGAAGATCAGATTTCAAAAACCGAAATCTGATCTTCATCAATGTTCAATCCTTCACAATTGAACAGACATTTGACATAAAGTAACATTGACGTTCTTTTCAGATATCTCCATTGCATATCATTTGACATTCTCTTCATTCATTTTCATGATTAAGTTTGGTGAATAGGTAGACAGTATTTGCCCAAAGAAGGCTAGAATCCCAAGGCCATCCTCCAATTATTTGATTGAATGAGAAATTACGTAAGTCTTTTCCTATAACATGATACAGTTTCTCCTCCTCCACCCAACCTCTGAATTCTCAGCAGTGGAAGTCATCAAAGTTCTACTGTAGATGAAGTGTTCCTTCTGTTACCAATAAAAATGAAACAAAACAAATATTTCATCTTTGTATAAACTATTTTAACTGTCCGTGAGACAGCAGTGATGGTTGCCTCCTCCCTCAGATTAAATGAAGAAGGTAGAGTCACTGTATGTTGGAACATCTAAAAGGACATAGGAGGACATAGGTATTTCTTCCAATTGATTTCATTAAACAATACCAAGAAAGCAAGAGAACTAAACACAGAACTGCTCTTTTTGCTGGTAGCTCTGTAATGTCTGTTGTTTTTAATTTCACCCTATTTTTTCCAGAGCTAGACTCTTACTTTAGTATTGATATGATAAACTGAAAGATTGGAATTAAACAACAACATGAAGTAAGGCTGAAATATCCTTGAATCATTATCTTTCTTTGGATTCTTTGCACAAGATACAAAGTGCTGTCATCTATTGTCCTCTTTCACCAATGAAAGGAGTTGTCTTCCTTTTAGAAATATCTTTGATCAGATACAGGTAGTCCTTGACTTACAACCACAATTGTGACTGTAATTTCAATTGTAAATCAGTATGGTTGTAAGTCGAGTATGACCAGACTTGATTTTTATTATCATTGTTACAGTGGTTATAAAGCAAATTATGTGGTCATTAAATCAATCACAAAGTCATTGAATGAACCCAGCTATTCCAATGGACGTTTTTGCTGTTAAAAAAGTCACAAATCATGATCATGTGACTGCAGGACACAACAATCTGTCATAAATACAAGGCCATTGACAAGCACTTGATTTGTGATTCCATGACCATGGGGGTAGTGCGATAGTCATAATTGTGAGTACAGGTCCCAAGGCACTTTTTGCCAGGCTGTTGTATCTTTGAGCCATTCTTAAATGAATGACTGTTAAGTTGAAGATTATTTGTAATGTAGAGCAGCTTATTTCTACAGGAGTAAAATTGATTACACTTCCTTCCCTTTCCTAAATAACCCTTCCCTTGTGCCATCTTTGCTGTTTGAGTTGTCCCTAATTCTCTGGAGAAAATTTGGAGTGGCACATTGAACTGCAGAAGGAGAGCAATTCAATGAAAATAGGGCCTTTGAATTAACAGAGACTAACCAGATTTTTAAAAAAACAAAAACCCTTGAGACAGGGAAGTAATTGTAGGTGTGTAGACTTAAAAATAAAAGAATAAAAAAGTAAACCATGTAAACTTTAGGCCAAAGAGACCAATCTTCCTGAATGCTGGAGATTAAAAAAACTTTAGAAGATAATCTGGAGCAACACAATAATACAGGATTCAGTACTGGAATCTGTTAAGTTTGAGCATGGGCAAGAAAGAATGGAGACAAGTTTCTGAACGGTGAACTTCAGCTCTTTATTTACATCGTGACTTGCTCTTTTAACAGCAGTAAAAACCGCCTTATATAGGCAAACCTTATAACGTTTAACCAATAACAAGCTAGGAACGCTAGCTTTTATAACCAATAAGAACTCTCTGTTAAGGGCCAATCGGATTCCCCGGAACGGGCCAATCCGGTCCGGCCGCTTAACAGCCAATCAGAAGTGCAGGGCCAGAACCCTGCACTTACTCCAAGCTCACACTTTAGTAATCATTTTGCATACACAACAGAATCCTTTTCCCTCTCTCCTCTAGAGAAAAACCTTGCACATTTTTGCTCAGAAATATTTCCCTCACTTCTTTCCCTTTAGATGTGAATTTAGAAGGTTGACATTTCCTTGGTTAAGTGACCTACATTTCTCATTGCCCATGCTGAGGCAGCATTTCTTTCCTCAAGCCTTACAGGGACTTTTCTGTCATCACTAAAAATGTCTTGCAGAGGGGTGCTTTTTAAAAAAACATTTTCATTTGAAAACTGTTTTATTCTCTCAGGAAAAAAACCCAGCAACTATTCTTAATTTTCTTGGGGGTGGAGGAAATATCTTATTTTTTCCACATTTCCCCCCTCCTTTTCCCCTCTCTATATCTGTCTGTCTCTTTCCCGGCACTGTATCAAAGACTCTGATCTTAAATCCATTCCCACTCTTGTAATTCTCCTGAGTGCTTCTTTCTTCTCTTAGCTGTTTAGCATGCATTCCTAAGTATCTCCTCAAGGTAAGGCTTGGAATTCCTATTTGGAGATCAGCCATCATTTCCATCCCTTAATGGTATGAGTGGGTGACCTTGGGGGACAAATGAAAGAGGCTCTACCTAGGAAACGGTAAGATAAGAGAGGTAGGAACCCTCAGTGGCTTAAAGGTCAGAGGAAGAAAGTCCTTAGAAAGGACTCACCCTAATTGATCAAGTAATTGAAGGTGCTGGCAGGAAGTTGTACTGACTTACAACTGAAATTCCAGTCACAATTGTGGTTGTAAGTCAAGGACTACCTGTATCTGATCAAACATTCATCAACAGACTAGTAAAATTCTGTTAATGTAGCCTTTCGATAAAGTAGTATTAGCTCATTGAGTCGTGTTTCCTGTCTATTTTACCAGGTAAGGCTGACAATGCCTCTGCTCATGGCCCCTTTGAGAATATTAGCCTGGATCAGACATGACTTAGGAAACAGGATGTGAAGTGGTGGCCTCTGGGCTTAAAGCAGGTGCTAAAAACCCTGCACAAAGGTTTCCCATATTCTTAGGTTAACCACCTGTTCCTAGCAGATGGCATACTACCACAATGTGTGGGTGTGTGCTAAAATATTTCCAAGCACCATGTGAACAGGGAGAAGATTGTCTTATTTCATTTGGGTGATGCAATGAAACAAAGCAGCTTTTGGCTAGCAACTACTAGAGAAGAATTTTTTTTCATTCACAAAGTCTGATGCATGTATTTATTTTTAATTTAGAACAGCTGTAGTGTTAGCATAATGAAGGCATGTAACAGTGGTGCTTGCTATTTCATTTTTTTAAAAATAAAGTTTTATTTGGGTTTTCACATATACAAAATACAAGTAAAACATCTTTTTTTAAAATAGCATGGTCCCGGGTTGAACTTTTTAAAACAGACACAAAACTCAATTTCATGCTCCTTTTTGTATTCTATTCCATATTTTATATTATTCTACATTTTCTATATAGTTTTTCCCCTCTTTTAATTTTCTCAATTTTATTTTGATTATCTCATCAATTCAAATCATTATATTTATACTTTTGTCTGTTCTGTTTCAATTTCATATTATCTTTTCTCATTAAACAAATTTTCTCCTGTAGTTACTAATTGGAGTATGACACCTTTATATCTTTTAATTACATCCATTCAACTCTTATTTAAACTTCAATATATACCTTAAGGTTATGACCTTCAATATAATACATAATACATAACTTCCAATCAAATTCTGCTTGGTACGTTCTTATAATACACACTATATTCTTTTTTTTAAAAGATTATAAATATATGTAATTATAAACCCTCATTCCATTCCAATTCAGTTCTATCATTAATAATCATTAAAATCTTAACATCTTTAACACTTCTTTCCAATTGAATATCATACTTCCTTAAAGACACATATAATCTCCATAATTAAATTTTCCCTTATTTCTCTTCACATGTTTTGTAAATCATTAAATATTCATTTTGTTACATTTATTTATTGACAGGCATTCCACTGAATTATGATAGCTATTTTATCAAACATTTTAATCATACATTGTTTCATATTTTCTAAAATTATTTCTGTTTCTAATATAACCATACTATCTTATGTACCTTTGCAGAATCCCTTCTTCCATTAAGTTTTCACCCATTATCTCTAAATAGGCCCTATTTCTCTATATTTTGCTTGTCTTTTATAACTTCTTTTCCTTTTTTTCTTCCCTCTCATCTTCTCCCTCTCCTTTTTACCCCCTTGTCTCTCTAGTTCTAATTCTCTCTTCTGCATTTCCCTCTTCTGTTGCTTTCTGATTTTATACTTATTTTTCACTCTATTTTTTTTTTTTGGAGTTGTTTTTCCCAATCTTAAACTTTCTATTCTCTTTCCCCCTTTTCCTTTTTTTCCCCCAGCTAAGATTATTTGTGGCTTCTTCTTTGTCACAATCTTCTTGTTCTGCAGGCATTTCTTGTTGTTTCTCATAATTTCAAATCTCCATTTCTAAAAACTGAAATATGAAGCCAAAAGAACCTCTCCCTTCTTGTGTATCTTCTTTGTACTTTTAAAGTTCCATTTTCAGTTCTTCTAAAAGTGGAGCCATTTTAAACAGTTTTAAACCACCACCCGATTGATTTTAGTCATTCAAATACAATAACCAAAAATCCAGAAATCATCAAGTAATCCAAATAGTCCCAAGTTATTTCTTCTTATTTCTTTTTCCACTTTCTCTTCCTGGGGTTTTTGTTGCGATATTTCAGTTAAAATGTATCTTTTGGAAGTCTTGTTGAGATTTTGCTGTAAGTTCTTTTTAATTCCAGGCAGTCTCCTTCCTTCCAGATCCTACCCTTTTATTCTTTTTCTTTCCTTTCCTGTTTTCAAAAGCTTTTGATTATCCAGAAATCTTTATTATCCCTTTGACTTTTTATTTTCAGCATTAAATGCCTATTAATGTCAAAGTGGATTTTTCCAATTTCTTGCTTAAGTCTCTTAGCTGTCAGTATAGGAAAAGGAGAAAAAAAACAACCCAAATCGTTTCCCTTTTCTCTCTCCTTCGCAACTTAAAAATCTTCTTAGAGAACAATGTTATTGGTTTTTTTTTAGTAGCTTCAATTGCAGGGTACTTTATTTATTGCTTTTGCTGTTTGACCCGGTCAACCAAAACTTTTTCTTCTTATCTTCCTCCTGCACATTCTTTTCTGGTCAAGTTCTTCTTTGTGGTGGCCATTTCTGACCACCACTACAACCGCCTTCGGGAAAGGGAGTAATGGCCAGCTGGGGAGGAGAGATGCGGCTCTCCTCAACCCTGCAGGCAGTCTCCCCCTTCTTCACCATCTCTACAGGGTGGCTTAGCCCCCAAACCAGCCAGCTTGGGGCACTCCAGTGGCGAGCATGGATCGAAGCCTCGCAGAGAAGAGGTTTCGGTCTGTCGCCGAAGAAACTCAAACCGGAAGTCTGGTGCTTGCTATTTCATGTACTTGTTTGGGGGATGAAGCACTTTAAAATATTTTTATTTAGAAAAGTGATAATTTGACAGGAAGAACCAACTAATGACATGGAGAATAGAAAACTACTCCAAAAGGAAATAAAAATGTTAATGTTTTAGGACAAGGCAATGTGTGAATACAAGGCAATGTGAGAAGACAAACTCCATATTATTTAATTTTGCTATGATTCATCATGTCTCATAGATCATTATAACAGTCTACATCTTTGAATCCTATAGGGGGAAAACTTTTGAAACCATACTCTGAATTACAAAGTAGCACATCGTTATTTTTTATTTCCAGATTGTTAGTATGTGCCAGAGGTTGTATTCAGCAGGTTCTGACCAGTTCTGGAGAACCGGTAGCAGAAATTTGGAGTAGTTTGGAGAATCAGCAAATACCACCTCCGACTGTAGATTTTACAGTATCTTTCCCCTACCACGCCCACCAAGTCACACTCACAGAACCGGTAGTAAAAAAATTTAAATCCCATTACTGGTATCTGCCCTGTCTTAGTTATGGACCAGGAGATAGTATCAGTAGGCTTGAAGATATCCTGGGATTTTTTTTATAAAGACCACCTGCCCGCCAAAAAAAAAAAAAAACCCTGAAGAGAAAAGCTCTAAAGGGATGGAGACACAAGATAGTTCAGTGAATCAGAAAAGTGATAACTAGGCATAGA
This sequence comes from Hydrophis major, assembly GCA_033807585.1. NCBI lineage: Eukaryota > Metazoa > Chordata > Lepidosauria > Squamata > Elapidae > Hydrophis > Hydrophis major. The sequence goes on from CM066328.1 coordinate 187,974,108, forward strand.
ACAGGAGTGTTTGGAATCCTGAACAAGGAATATCTTATCCTACATTTACTTCTAAACTCCACTTGTTTTGTATAATTGTAACCAAGGTAAATTAATATTGCATTGGTTATTATGTTTGATATAGGTTCTGACAATAAACCAATCAGTTTGTCCTTTTTTCCTTTGATGCATAGTGAAAAGTACAGATTTTTCACATAAATACATGCAGTACACATATATACGTGTCTACATAAAACTTCTCCTACTATTTAAATAGATTACTGGGTTTTGTTGCTTGAAGAGAGTTTCTTTTATTGAATAAATGGACTCGATTAAAACGAAGGCATTGGGATCAAAATTTATATCTTTCTATATCTTCTATTTTCTTTTTTAAAGTCAATCTCAGAGTGTTGGTGGATATGGTCATATAATTTTCTTGGGCACAGCAGCATTCTAAGGGCAGAAGCCAGTGGGAGGCCCATATTAAAACAACATTCCTCATGTGTGGCCAGAATTTGAAAACAACATTTAATACAGCAGTTTCTGACTAAATGTTCTGACTGAGACCAGCATATGTGGGCCTGATTATAGGGTAGATTGCAGGAGTAACACAGAAATATGATTTCTTATTTTAAATTGTTTGTATAGGATTTTATTGGTAATATGTGTTTGAACTTATACTTTGATATGGCCTATAGGCTAATCAATAATGTGAATCTATCAACAGATGGCTCAAGACTTTTTTACCTCTCTGATTCTGGTTTCCAGATTGACACCATGGAAATTATGAGGCACCCTGAGGAAACCACCAACATGAAAAGACAAACTGTGGCTTCCTATTTCAGGGTAGGGAATTTAAATTGTATTACTATAGTTTCACTGCTTTCCCAACATCCCATTTAAATAATATTGGCAAATATTCCTGGCACTGGGCAGAACATACACAAGCCCTGCCAGAAGGGATTCCTTTTGATGGACAAGGCAGGGATGAATGAACATGTTGGCAAATGGCATAGTTATTAAGTAAAATTGAGGAGAGACAGAGGTCAAAGGCAAACTCTTAATGTAAAACTTGTTTGGCAGTGAATCAGTGGGTAAGAAAAAGGCAGATTTTAAAAGATATTCAAACATATTTATGAGTCTGTTGTATTTTATTATAACTTCTAGAAAAAGGATGCCCAGATTTTCATTCCCTTCGAAGAAAATGGAACTCTTGTGCTATATTTAATCATGCTTTCCTTTCCTTAGTATTCTCTGATGGATTTGTTGTCTAAAATGGTGATTGGGCAACCTCACTTTGTTCGCTGTATTAAGCCCAATGATGACCGAGAGGCATTGAAATTTTCTCAAGAGAGAGTCTTAGTGCAGCTACGCTATACTGGCATTTTAGAGACTGTCAACATACGTCAGCAAGGATATTCTCATCGCATTCATTTTGATGAGTTTGTAAAAAGGTAAGCTATTTGTTATATTTGGGAGCATGAGCGAGAAAGAATAGAGACAAGCCGCTGGAACGGTGAACTTCAGCTTTTTATTTACATAGTGACTTCTAACTCAATGGCAGTTATACGCTTCCTTATATAGGCAAACCCAATAACTATTAACCAATAACAATCGAGGAGCGCTAGCTCCCTTAACCAATAGGAACTCTCTGTTAATGGCCAATCGGATTCCCCGGAACAGGCCAATCCGATCCTGCCATTTAACAGCCAATCAGAAGTGCAGGACCAGAACCCTGCACTTTACTCCAAGCTCAAGTTTTATTAAACCTTATGCATTCACAACACCCCTTCCCCCGGCTTCTGTTTGCGGGGCGCAGTTACATAGTCCTTTAGATAGGACGGTTGCTTTATTAGTCTTTTTGATTTTCGCTGTGTCATTTGGCTGCAATCACGCTGAGGTAGATCGTTGTTGGCAACGGGGTCGTCTCTGGTTCAGAGTTCATTTATTCGTCGTTGCCATTATTTTCGGTAATTCCCTGAGGTGCATCTGTTTCCTCCTCTGGTTCCCCTTCCTGTGACTCTATTACGCCGTCGTTCCCTTTGAACGGGTTTTCTCCTACTGGAATTCATCTTCTTCTGTATCTCGCCCCCCCTCAGTTTGGGAGTTCAAGACTGCCCGATGGAAGCCGCGATCGTAATTGATCGATATGCCGTTTCCATAGTCTATCGTCAAGGCATTGTACAAGGTAGGATCTCGGGCCGGTTACACGAACTACTGTTGCCTCCACCCACAACGGGTCACCCGATAGGTTTTTAGCGTATACCAAAACTCCTACCTGGAAGGCATGACAGCGACCGCTGGATCCTAGTGGTTTTTCCGGTTCATAAGCTGGGTGTAACCGGTCGAGGTGGGAGCGGAGTTTCCGTCCCATTAGCAGTTCGGTGGGAGTTTTGTTGGTGATGCTATGAGGTGTGATGTTTGTAGAAAAAGGATTCAATTGATCTTATCGTCAATGTTATCATAGTCTACCTTCTGCAAGGTTTTCTTAACAAATTGCACCATGCGCTTTGCTTTGCCATTGGTCGCCGGGTGCGCAGGCGAGGTGAGCGCATGTCGGATGCCGCGGTCAGCCAGGTACTGCGCTGTAAACTGGGGCCCGTTGTCGGATACCAGGACGTCAGGCAATCCGTGGGTTGCAAATAGTCTTTCCAAGTTTTTGATAACCGCTTCGGTTGTTGTGTTTGTCATGCGATGAATCTCGAGCCAATTCGAGTAGGCGTCGACGATTAGCAGAAAGGTGTGGCCTTTGGTCGGCACCGCAAAGTCCAAGTGAATAGGGGACCAAGGTCCTTGTGGCGTTTCCCATTCGGTAGGGATGGCTTTAGGTGGGACGTTGCTCACTTCTTGGCATTTATGACAAGCTTTAACCCAATTTTCGATTTGCTTGTCAATGCCCGGCCACCATGCATAGCTTCGTGCGAGGGCTTCATTCACACGATACCGGGGTGGCCATCGTTCAAGGTTCTTAGCAGCGCTTTTTGGAGTCGTTCTGGGATAACGACTCTATCGCCCCAGATGACACAGACTTTTTGGGAGAACAACTCCATTTGTCGAGTCTTGAATGGTGTGAAGTCATCTGATAATTGGTCCAATGGCCTTCCACGTTCTACCCAGCCTAGGACTCACGCTAAGGTGGGGTCACGTTTGGTTTCTCTCGCGATATCTCGGGCAGTTAATGGCGGCGAGTTGAGTGTCTCAATTTGCAACGTGGTTACCGTTGGTGCAGGATCGTCGAGAGTCTCTGGGAGCGGTGCTCGGCTCAATGCGTCGGCGTGGGGAATGGCTTTCCCCGGGTGGTATTGCAGCCGATAATTATAAGCAGCCAAGAATTCTGACCAGCGAGTCATCCTGGGGGATAATATGTAGGGAGTCGGCTTATCTCCAGCTATTATCCCCAATAACGGTTTATGATCAGTCACGATAGTAAAAGCCCGGCCATACACGTACTCATGGAATCTTTTAACGGCCGAAACAATTGCGAGGGCTTCTTTATCGATTTGGCCATAATTTCGCTCAGTTTTTGAAAGTGTCTTTGAAAAATATGCAACAGGGGCCTCGTTGCCATTAGGCAGTACATGGCTCAGAATGGCGCCCACTCCGAAAGGCGAAGCATCACACGTGATATTTAATGGCAAAGTCTCGTTGTACTGCATGAGTACAGAGTCGGAAGTCAGTAGTTTTTTTATGTTACGGAACGCCTGTTCTTCTCTATGACCCCATAACCAATTCGCTTTCTTGTCTAACAACCAGTGTAACAGTTCAGCGACCGTTGCTTTATGCGGTAGAAATACATTATAAAAGTTGATGAGGCCTAGGAACGCCTGGAGATCGGCCTTGTTCCGAGGCCTGGGAATGTTTCTTATAGCTCTTAGTTTACTGTCGGTAGGGTGAATGCCCTGACTGTCGATTAGGTACCCTAAAAACTCAATACTATCTGTACACAATTTACACTTATTCTTTTTTACCTTAAGCCCGGCGTTCTGGAATTTTTGTAGGACTAATTTTAAACGGTCCTGTAAGATTTTTTTTGTTGGTGCAGCAATTAATACATCGTCAAAATAGGGGACCACGCCTTTAATCCCTTGTTGTAGCCTTTCCATCAGGCTCTGAAAAATCCCCAGGGCTACACTAATTCCGAATTGGAGTGGGTACATTTAAAGGCACCTCGGTGCGTCACAATCGTTTGCACCTGTGCAGTCTTTTCATCAACAGGTAGTTGCTGATATGCCTGAGCTAAGTCTAATTTAGCGAAGACCTTTCCGCCCCCCAGGGAGTGGAGGAGATGCTGTACCACCGGCACCGGATATGCATTCTGCTGCAGGGCGTGGTTCAGGGTGGCCCGGTAGTCCCCACAAATTTGGATCGACCCATCTGGCTTAATGGGTGTTACGATTGGGGTTTCCCAGGGGGAGTGATCGGTAGGTTCTAGCACCCCCTGAGCTTTTAGTTTGTTGAGTTGTTAATCGATTTTCGGTTTTAAGGCAAACAGAACTTGACAGGGCTTAAGGCGGATGGGAGCTATCTTTGGATCAAGACTAAACGTAATTGGGGTCCCCTTGTACTCGTCTAAGCTATCCGCGAAGACATCCTTGAACTCATGGATGAGGTCTTCCTCCCAGTCACTTCTGCTGATTCGGTTTATGCCTGCCACTTCAATGCCCAGTGGCGCGAACCATTGGAGACCTAGCAGACTAGGCCAGTCTTTGTCGATCACAGTTAGCGGTAAGTATGCTGTGTGCTTCTTGAAGGAGACCCGGACTCGGCAGGAACCAATGACAGGGATTCGATTCCCTTGATAGTCCTTAAGAATAAGTCTTTGGAAACGGAGGTCTTGGCACTGAATCGTGGGGATGAGTTGCTTGAGGGTCTTCCAGGACACCATCGAGAGGGACGATCCCGAGTCGACTTCCATGTGGCAAGGCTGGCTACTGTGATTCGGATTTTTTTGGCATCCAAGGCAGAGGTGTGACCGATAGTGATAGTATGGTGAGCCTCTTCTCGCTGTAAAGCTCGATTTCTGTAGGAGTGGCTTACTGGTTCTCGCCTTACAGGACGGTTTCCTGTCGATTGGTGATAGTTAGCCCCTTTTAAGGCCTGGCCGGGTCCTTGTAAGCTTCGGCAGACCCGTCCGATGTGGCCTTTCTTCCAGAACTCATGGCAGAGCGCATCACAGAATTTGCATTCGGACCTGGCATGGTTGGCTCCACAGCCAGCACAAGGGTGTAGGGGCTTCGGGTGGTGGTCCTGGTCGGACCGCAGTCGATGGGCCTCTTCTTCATAGCTGTCTGACGATGAAGAGAGGTCCTCATGGTGCATTGTTGAAAGCTGCCCTTCTGACCTGGATGAGATGTCGCTTGTCGGTTCGTGTACCGGAGTGCGGTTGCGGCGTAGTTGTGCAGCCGACTTCCTGGTTGCTTCTGCTGCAGTAGCATCGGCGATGGCATCGGCAAGGCTGATGTCGCCTTTTGCCATCAGCTTGATTTGCACGCCTGGTGCATCTAAACCCAGAACTATGCGATCTCTCAGTGCCTCTTCCAAATCGGCGAATCCGCAGAGGCCTCCCAGATTTCGGAGGTCTGCTGTGAAGTCAGCCATGCTTTCTCCTTTTCGCTGGCTTCTCTGATAGAACTCGTGCCATCTCACGAGCGTAGGCACGGTCGGTGCGTAGTGATCTCGTAGTAGGGGTTCGAGGTCGTCCCAATCCATCGCCTTCACTTCTCTAGGTTTTGCTAGTGCTTTAGCCATCTTAAATATGGTGGGACCGCAATGCATTAGAAATACCGCCCGTTTCTTCCCGACTGTTGCGTCCTTTAAGTTGTTAGTTTCTAAGAACATTTGGAAGCGATCCATTTAGGACTCCCAGTCTTCCTGTGCTGGATCGAACAGAGCGGGTGGTACGACGCCACCGGACATGGTTCCGTTATGTAGCGCCATCAGCCATGTGCTCAGTCTTTCTTCTTAGTTCCGTCGGTTCAGACATCTCCATATCCCACCCTCGTCGCCAGTGTTATATTTTGGAGCATGAGCAAGAAAGAATGGAGACAAGCCGCTGGAACGGTGAACTTCAGCTCTTTATTTACATAGTGACTTCTAACTCAATGGCAGTTATACGCCTCCTTATATAGGCAAACCCAATAACTATTAACCAATAACAATCGAGGAGCGCTAGCTCCCTTAACCAATAGGAACTCTCTGTTAATGGCCAATCGGATTCCCCGGAACAGGCCAATCCGAACCTGCCGTTTAACAGCCAATCAGAAGTGCAGGGCCAGAACCCTGCACTTTACTCCAAGCTCAAGTTTTATTAAACCTTATGCATTCACAACACTATTCATGCTTTATACTAAATAATTATCCTTAATGGCTTTTAGTAGGATTGGAGGCAAAATTATATAGAGCCAGTTCACCAATTTCTAGATTGTAGCAATTCAGAATTACATGGCTAATGGATGTATCATATTGATATGGCTGCCCATCCCAGAAAAATGTGAATGGGGCAGGAGATATGCAGTCAAGAAAAGATAACATTTAAAAAAATTATAATGCTAAAAATTATAAGTTTTAGGAAGTTTTGATTAAAACACAAAACAAAAAAAATCTATAGAATTCCACAAATGGCAAGACACAAATGGCAAGACTCTGCTAAACAATTAATTCCCACAACACTGTCAAACTATATACTAAGATTGTATTGCTATTCTTCTTCTCATCCTTCCTATTACCTATTTCCTTTTCTATGTATGACTATAATTTTGTTGCTTGTATCTTCATGATTTATAATGTTTATTTAGTTTTCTAGTATGTTTTATGTTGATTGTTTATTTAGCATCCTATGACTATCACTAAGTGTTGTTTCTTATTATTCATGGTGAATGTATTTATGATGACTTTGACCATGATTTATCACTTTTATGTACTGAGAGCTTATGCACTGAAGACAATTCCTTGTGTGTCAAATCACACTTGGCCAATAAAAAATTCTATTCTATTCTATTCTATTCTATTCTAAATATTGGAAAACAGGGAACATTTTTTTTAAAAAAAAAATCAGGACTGGTTAAATTTATCAGTTGTATGATGTACTTTGAGTAGATTAGTGTTGTCTTTTACTAGAACATTTGGCAGATTTGTTGTCAAGCTTCTTCCTAGTATGTGGAAAATACAGTATATTGATCAGTTAAAAGATAACATTTGTTTTGAATTGAACAAATCTCTTGGTGGGTTTATGGAGGCATCCACGTAATTTTCCTGGATAGTAGATAATATTAGAGAGTAGATTTCCACTGCCTTCTAGTGTATCTTCTCAAATTTTTCCATTTGTTCCATGAGGTTCTTCCATTGAACTACTAACCAGGTTCATTTCTACTTTTTCTGAAAAAATAATTCATATGGCATATAAAATGAAGAAAGAAAAAAATAAGTTTAACAGAAACCAAATAATCAGAATGGGGGGAGGGGAAAACAAAGGGAAAAAAACCTATACACAAAAACATTTTTAAACAATCAGTTAAAACTTGACTACATTAGCACTATTGGTGAAACTTTTCACTCTTTCATATGAAACAGATGAGAGTAAATACAGTATATTTTATCAATCCAAGATTTAAAGCAAGTAGTTTCAGAATATTTCCACTGAAACTATTTTTAGCTGCAAGCAATACATAATAAATCCAAAGTTTGGATTTGGAACATTTGGAATGTGTGAATTTTGGTATAAAGTTCAGCCTTACAATAGCATTCTTGATTCTTCCTTTTCTTCCCAATTTATAACTTCTGAATATTAAGGTAAAAGGAAATAACCATGGAACATTCCAATTTCCCCTCCAGTGATCATAATAAGGTTGATGTCTGCCTCTTAATAAATGTCTTTTAAGGTATCCACTAGGAAAAGATGCTTTGTTGATTTGGATATAATTAAAGATGCATATTTAACATTCTTTAAGACATTGTTATGACAGCTATTACAACTCCTTGTTCCAATTTTCATGCAAATAATGGGAATATATCTTCATAATACTCTTCAAACACAAATTTAAAGAACTGTTTAATTATGAAGGGCAGACAAAGTCAGGCAGATAGTGTCATCTACAGAGAGTTTGATGGGTCAGAAGATAGATAATTGAATGACTTCTCAAGAGACATTCAGTGATAATAATCTAGAAAGCTACCATCCATCAGTACAATAATGTTGTGTATGTAATATAATTCAATAAAGTATAAGCTTGAAGTCAAGTGCAGGGTTCTGGCCCTGCACTTCTAATTGGTTGTTAAGCGGCCGTACCGGATTGGCCCATTCTGGGGAATCCGATTGGCCTTTAACAGAAATGTCTTATTGGTTCAAGAGCTAACGTTCCTAGCTCATTATTGGGTAATCCTTTTAAGGGTTGCCTATATAAGGCAGGTTCTACTACTGTTTAATCTGAGCAAGTATAATGTAAATAAAGAGCTGAAGTTCACCGTTCAGAAACTTGTCTCCATTCTTTCTCGCCCATGCTCAAAACTTGACACTGGCGACGAGGATGGGATATGGAGACAACTGAACCAACGGAACCCAGAAGCAATACTGAGCACGTGACAGACGGCGCCAACAATGGAACCATGTCCGGCGGCCTCGTACCACCCGTTCCGTTCGATCCGACACAGGAGGACTGGGAGTCCTATATGGATCGCTTCCAAATGTTTCTTGAAATGAAAAATTTGAAGGATGCCACACCAGGAAAGAAACGGGCAGTCTTCCTGACGCATTGCGGTCCAACTGTATTTAAGATGGCTAAAGCGCTAGCCAAACCCCGAGAAGTGAAGGCCATGGATTGGGACGACCTCGAACCTATCCTCCGAGCCCACTACGTTCCTACCGTGCCTACACTCGTGAGACGCCACAAGTTTTATCAAAGAAACCAGCGAAAAGGAGAAAGCGTGGCCGACTTCATAGCAGACCTCCGCAACTTAGGAGGCCTCTGCGGTTTCACCGACCTCGAAGAGGCATTAAGAGATCGCATAGTCCCTGGACTCGATGCTCCGGGCGTCCAAAGCAAGCTGATGGTGAAAGGCAACATCAGCCTTGCCTACGCCATTGCCGATGCTACCACGGCAGAGGCAACCAAGAAGTCGGCTGCACAACTACGCCAAAACCGCGCTCCGGTACCACCACCGGCCAGCGAAATCTCACCTAGCGCAGAGGGACAGCTCACGACGACACACCACGAGGACCTCTCTTCATCGTCAGAAAGTGACAAAGAAGGGGTCCATCGACTGCGGTCCAATCGAGACCACAACCCGAAGCCTGTACGCCCTTGCGCTGGATGTGGAGCCAACCATGCCAGGTCCGAATGCAAGTTCCGCAACGCACTCTGCCATGAGTGTGGGAGATGAGGCCACATCGGACGGGTCTGCTGCAGTTTGCCAGGACCCAGCCAGGCCTCAAAAGGCACCAACTATCGCCAATCGACAGGAAACCGTCCTGTAAGGTGAGCGCCAGCAACCCAATCCTACACAAATCGGCCGTTGCAGAGAGAAGAGGCTCACCATACTATCACTATCGGTCATGCCTCAACCCTTGACACTAAGAAAATCCGGGTAACAGTAGCCATCGAAAATCAGCCTTGCCACATGGAGGTCGATTCGGGATCGTCCCTCTCGATGGTGTTGTGGAGAATACTCAAGCAACTCATCCCCCCAATTCAATGCCAAGACCTCCGGTTCCAATGCCTCATCCTCAACGACTACCAGGGGAATCGAATTCCCGTTGTCGGGTCCTGCTGAGTCAGAGTCTCCTTCAAAAAGCACACGGCATACTTACCATTGACAGTCATTGATAGCGATAGGCCTAACTTGCTGGGCCTCCAATGGTTCGCACCACTCAGCATTGAAGTGGCCGGCATAAACCGAGTCGGTGGCTGTGACTGGGAGGCTGTGATCTATGAGTTCAGGGACGTCTTCGCGGACAGTTTAGGCAAGTACAAGGGGACCCCGATCTCATTCAGCTTAGATCCCAAGGTGGCTCCCATTCGCTTGAAGCCCCGTCGAGTTCCATTTGCCTGAAAGGCTAAAAAATGAGCAACTCAACAAACTGATAGCTCAGGGGGTGTTAAAACCCATCGATCACTCCCCTTGGGAAACCCCTATTGTAACACCCATTAAGCCAGACGGGTCAATTCGAATTTGTGGGGACTACCGGGCCACCTTGAACCATGCCCTCCAGCAAAACGCGTATCCAGTTCCAGTGGTGCAGCACCTCCTCCACTCCCTGGGGGGCGGGAAAGTTTTCACTAAATTGGATTTAGCTCAGGCATATCAACAATTGCCAGTAGATGAAAAAACGGCACAGGCCCAAACTATTGTGACGCACCGGGGTGCCTTTAAATGTACCCGGTTGCAATTCAGAGTTAGTGTCGCCCCAGGGATATTTCAGAGCCTTAGGGAAAGGCTATTACAAGGAATTAAGGGCGTGGTCCTTTATTTTGACGATGTGTTAATCGCAGCCCCGACAAAAAAAAATTTACAGGACCGATTAAAATTAGTCCTAAGAAAATTCCAAGAAGCCGGTCTGAAGGTTAAGAAAAATAAATGTAAATTATGCATGGACAGTGTTGAATTCCTAGGGTACCTAATTGATAGCCAGGGCATTCACCCGACCGAAGGTAGATTAAAAGCGATCAAAAACGCTCCCAGGCCAAGAAACAAGGCCGATCTCCAGGCATTCCTAGGCCTCATCAACTTCTATAATGTGTTTTTACCGCACAAAGCAACTGTCGCTGAGCCGTTACACCAATTATTAGATAAAACGGCAATTTGGTTATGGGGTTACCGTGAAGAACAAGCATTTAGAAATGTTAAAAAACTGCTTACTTTTGACTCTGTACCATGCAATATAACAAGACTTTGCCGTTAGTTATAACCTGTGATGTATCGCCTTTTGGGGTAGGCGCCATTTTGAGCCACGTCCTGCCTAACGGGAACGAAGCCCCTATTGCATATTTCTCAAAGACTCTTTCCAAGACTGAGGGAAACTATGGACAAATTGATAAAGAGGCCCTTGCAATCATCTCAGCTGTGAAAAGATTTCACGAATACGTGTATGGCAGGCCTTTCACTATTGTAACTGACCACAAACCGCTGCGAGGGATAATAGCCGGAGATAAGCCGACTTCCTACATATTATCCCTGAGAATGACCCGATGGTCAGAATTTTTAGCTGCTTATAATTATCGGCTGCAATACCGCCTGGGGAAAGCCATTCCCCATGCCGACGCATTGAGTCGAGCACTGTTTCCAGAAACTCTCGACGATCCAGCACCAACGATAACCTTGTTGCAAATCGAGGTGCTCAACTCACCGCCACTGACTGCTCGAGACATCACGAGAGAAACCAAACGCGACCATACCCTAGCACGCGTCCTGGGCTGGGTAGAACGCGGATGGCCATTGGACCAATTGCCTGAGGACTTCACACCATTCAAGTCTCAGCAGACCGAGCTCTTCTCCCAAAAAGGCTGTGTCATCTGGGGCGATAGAGTCGTTATCCCAGAACGGCTCCAAAAGACATTGTTAAGAACCTTGCACGATGGCCACCCCAGCATCGTGTGAATGAAAGCCCTTGCACGCAGCTACGCATGGTGGCCGGGCATTGATAAGCAAATCGAGCAGTGGGTTAAAGCTTGTCCCAAATGCCAAGAAGTCAGCAACGCCCCTCCAAAAGCCATGCCTACTGAATGGGAGACACCACGTGGACCCTGCTCCCGAATTCACTTGGACTTCGTGGGGCCAACCAAGGGCCACACCTTCCTGCTTACCGTCGATGCCTACTCAAATTGGCTCGAGATTCATCGCATGACTACCACAACCTCCGAGGCAGTCATCAAGATTTTAAACAGATTCTTTGCAACCCACGGATTACCAGACGTCCTGGTATCCGATAATGGCCCACAATTTACAGCAGTCGCATTCGAGCAGTGCCTCGCTGACCGCAGCATCTGCCATGCGCTCACTTCACCGGCGCATCCTGCGACTAATGGCCGAGCAGAATGCATGGTCCAATTTGTAAAGAAAACCTTGCAAAAGGTAAACTATGATAACATTGACAACAAAGTCAATCAAATCCTCTTCTTGCAACACATCACCCCACATAGCTTCACCAACAAGACGCCCGCTGAACTGTTAATGGGACGAAAGCTCCACTCCCACCTCGACCGGTTGCACCCTGCTTATGGACCAGAAAAACCATTAGGATCCAGCGGCCAATGTCGCACCTTCCAGGTAGGAGACCTGGTGTATGCAAAAAACTTATCAGGCAACCCATTGTGGGTGGAAGCAATGGTAGTACGTGTAACCGGCCCCAGATCCTACCATGTGCAATGCCGTGACAATAAACTCTGGAAACGGCATATCGACCAGTTACGGTTGTGCCTTGCAGCTGCCACTCCACAACTCCCCTATAATCAAACTGAGGGGGGGAGGTACGGAAGAAGATGAAGCCCTAGGAAACCCGTTCAAGGGGAACGATGACCTAACAGAAGCCCAGGTTGCGGAGCCGGAGGGAGAAACGTTTGCACCTCAAGAGAGTACAGAAAACGAGGGCAACATCACAGAAGCAAACTCTGAATCAGAGGCAGCCCCGCTACCAAACAGCAATCTGCCTCAGCAGGACTGCAACCAACCAATACAGCGAAAGTAAAAAAGACTTAAAAAACAACCGTCCTATTTAAAGGACTACATAACTGCACCCTGAACTAAGAAGCTAGGGGGAAGGGGTGTTGTGTATGTAATATAATTCAATAAAGTATAAGCTTGAAGTCAAGTGCAGGGTTCTGGCCCTGCACTTCTAATTGGTTGTTACGCGGCCGTACCGGGTTGGCCCATTTTGGGGAATCCGATTGGCCCTTAACAGAAATGTCTTATTGGTTCAAGAGCTGACGTTCCTAGCTCGTTATTCGGTAATTGTTTTAAGGGTTGCCTATATAAGGCAGGTTCTACTACTGTTTAATCTGAGCAAGTATAATGTAAATAAAGAGCTGAAGTTCACCGTTCAGAAACTTGTCTCCATTCCTTCTCGCCCATGCTCAAAACTTGACAAATAATATATTTACAGACCATCTATAAGCCTCAAATACATTGGCTAGTAAAGGTTAGTATGAGGTGGAAGAAGCATCTCTTTGGCAACAGGAATTCTTCCAACTCAAAGGGTTATCTGGACAAATAATGCTATTTAGGTTTAACGATAATACCGTACCTGTATCAATTGGTGTTCCCAAGACATAGCATTTTATTTTTGAGGCATAGGTAGCTTTGGACCTTTCAGTTCTAAAGATTTTTGAATCCCTGAGAGGACTTGGGGTCAGGTCTCCAGCTAGATTAGTAGTTCTAACATGCTTAGTTTCCCTCCAATGAATGTCAGCATTTTTTAATAAATTTTTAAAAAGCAGCAGCAAATGCTAGGAAAAATAGATATTCCCACTCCCTTGTACTTACATGGCCTTTTTTCAACTGGGTGGGTTCATTTAGATATACTTGTAGTCCATAGACCAAATTTATAGTATATGCATGTATATGAGTAGTCACGATTTCACCCTCTGTCTCCAGCTCATGATAGCATATATGATTTATATGCAACAATTTTGGAGTTAGCCTAAAGGATAGTGGCTGGATCACAGCTATCCAACAGTGTTCTGTCCCCTCATTAGCATTCTTGAGATCCCTGCGCTTTGATTGGCCAAAGCGCGGGGCACTCTGATTGGTTAGGCGAGCCGCGCCGATTGGCTCGCTAGGAATCTCCCGCGATTGGTCAATTCGAATCGCGAGAGATTCAAAGTGGTGCCATTGGCCGCAGCCGCGGCGGCTAAAGGAATAAAAGCCGCGAACTTTTCCTATAGCGCCAGTTCGGTTCCCACATCAATAAAAGAGCTTGATATGAAGTCACCGACTCCTGGCATCATTTCCGAAGTCACAACACTGGTGACGAAGGTGGGATTCAGATCCTGAACTGAAGCACGTATCCGACGGAAGCCAGACGAATCTCCACGATGGCGAAAATCGCACCCCCCGCACCCTTCAACCCCGCCAGCGAGGACTGGGAATCGTACTCCGACAGATTCCGCATGTTCCTCGAGTGCAGCGACCTGAAGGACGCCACCAGCCACATGAAGCGAGCCGTCTTCCTGACCCACTGCGGGACCGAGGTATTTAAGATGGCCAAGGCACTTGCCAAACCCGCCGACGCGACTGTGATGGACTGGGACGTCCTCGAGCCACTACTTCGGCGGCACTACGCTCCAGAGGTGCCCATCCTAATCCGACGCAACGAGTTCTACCGTCGGGACCAACGGTCGGGTGAGAGTTTCAGCGACTTCGTCGCCGAACTACAGTGCCTAGGGGGGCTGTGCGAATTCGACAACCTGAACGACGCCCTGCAAGACCGAATTGTGCTCGGCCTGTGGGATCCCGTCCTGCAGAGTCGGCTGATGGCCAAGGGCAACATCAACCTCGCAGATACCCTCACTGAAGCCGCAGCCGCCGAAGCGACCTGAACATCCGCCGATCGCATGCGCTGACCGAACGCTGGGGACCGCAGCGGGAACAACCACCCTGCAAGGTCGGCCGAGGCTCAACCTGAGACGACCACCCACCAGGGCGATTTCCACTCGGCATCGGGCACTTCCGACGAGGAGGAGGAGATTCATCACCTCCAGGCAGGCCGTGACCCACGGAACCGGCGGGGTCGTAAGTCGAGGACCAACTGTGCCGGTTGCGGAGGCGACCACCCCAGGTCCGAATGCCGGTTTTTTGAGTCGATCTGCCGGCATTGTGACAAGAAGTGACACATCGCCCGCGTCTGCCGCCTCAAAAAGAACCGCAGCCCGCCACGATGGGACCAGAGCGAACGGAGGTGAGAGAACACACCATCCTGGACCAGAGATCGCCCCTCTGACAACAGATGGGACCGGAATGGACGATCCTTACGAGGCGGCGAGACCCGGCGAAGAGAGAAGACCCATCAGACGGTCACCATCGGACACGCCACAACCAATGACGCCCGGAAGGTCTACGTGGAGGTAGGCATCGAAGGCGAGCCATGCAAAATGGAGGTGGACTCCGGGTCCTACCTCTCCATGATAGCATGGCAAGAAATAAAGCACTTGGTGCCTACCATCCAAAGGAACGGCCTAGACAGCCAGAGACTAATCGTAAAAGACTACCAGGGAAACCGCATCCCGGTTGTCGGAACCGGACAGTTCAACGTAACATACAAAGGGCGCACCGAAAGGCTTCCCCTGACAATCGTCGATCGCGACCGCCCAAGCTTACTGGGACTGCAATGGTTCGCCCCGCTCGGCATCGCAGTCATGGGAATCGACCACGTCACCGACGACAGCTGGGAGCAACAACTAGCCCGGGAATTCCAAGAGGTCTTCGACGGAAACCTAGGCAAGTACCGAGGGCTCCTTATATCATTTAGCCTAGACCCAAACGTCCTCCCAAAATGCCTGAAACCAAGGTGGGTGCCTTTCGCACTCAAACCCAAGATAGACGAGCAAATTGACAAGCTCGTCAAGCAAGGGGTCCTACAACCAATAGACCACACCCGGTGGGAGACCCCCATAGTCACCTCGATCAAGCCCGATGGGTCAGTGAGGATCTGTGGGGACTATAAGGCCACCCTAAATGGCGCGTTGCAACAAAGCGCCTACCCCGTCCCAGTAGTGCAACACCTACTGCATTCACTGGGAGGGGGCAAGGTTTTCGCCAAACTCGACCTCGCCCAGGCATACCAACAGTTGCCAGTCGACGAGCAAACGGCAGAAGCGCAAACCATAGTCACCCACCGGGGAGCATTTAAATGCAACCAGCTCCAATTCGGAGTCAGCGTGGCGCCCAGAATATTCCAAAGCCTAATGGAAAGGCTATTACAAGGCATCAAGGGGGTGGTACCTTACTTCGGTGACGTCTTAGTGTCGGCAACCAACCAAGCCGAACGAGAGGGTCACCTAAGGGAGGTCCTAACCAAATTCAAAGAGACCGGGCTCAAGGTAAAGAGGGAGAAATGCCAATTATACACAGAATGGGTTGAATTCCTAGGATATCTCCTAGACCGTCACGGCATTCACCCCACAAACCAAAAAATCAAGGCCATCAAAGAAGCCCCCACACCCAAGTTGAAGACAGAGCTACAGGCATTCCTGGGGCTACTTAACTTTTACAATGTCTTCCTGCCCCAAAAGGTGACGGCGGCGGAGCCTTTGCATAGGCTCCTGGACAAGGCGGCGACCTGGACTTGGGGGAAATGCGAGCAAGCCACCTTCCAGAGAACAAAGGACCTCCTCACTTCGGATGCCGTCCTTATACAGTACAACGAGACCCTACCTCTGGCCGTCACATGCGACGCATCACCCTTTGGCGTCGGCGCTGTCCTCAGCCATACCCTCCCCAACGGAAAAGAAGCACCCATCGCATTCTTTTCAAGGACCCTCACCAAACCGGAGCGGAACTACAGCCAGCTGGACAAAGAGGCTCTGGCTATCGTTGCCGCAGTAAAAAGATTCCACGAGTATCTCTACGGCTGGACATTTACCATCATAACCGACCACAAGCCGCTGCTAGGAATCCTTGCAGGGAACCGGGCCACCCCGAACATTCTGTCTCCCCGAATGACAAGGTGGTCCGAGTTCCTGGCGGCCTACAACTACAGACTCATACACAGACCGGGTAAGACGATCTCCCATGCAGACGCCTTAAGCCGCTCGCCGCTACCTGAACCTGACACCGACCCAGCACCCACGACGACCACCCTCAGTATAGAGACTCTACCCAACCTACCCATAACCGCGTCAGACATTGCCCGAGAAACTAATAAAGACAAACGTCTGGCGCGGGTGTTGCATTGGGTAGAGAAAGGGTGGCCGGAAAGGGACAACGATGAGTCCGTCAAGACATTCCGGAACCGCAAACGGAACTCTCATTATTAAAAGGGTGCATACTATGGGGGGATAGGGTGGTCATTCCAGAAAGACTACAAGGGAAGGTTCTGGAACTATTACATGAGGGGCACCCTGGCATCGTTAGGACTAAAGCCCTGGCCAGAAGTTACGCTTGGTGGCCAGAGATGGACAAACAGATTGAGACATGGGTAGTAAGGTGCCAACGATGCCAGGAAACTAGGCCAAGCCCACCCACAGCACCCGTCCTAGAGTGGGAAACCCCAAGGGGACCTTGGTCTAGGATCCACATAGACTTCGCCGGGCCCACAAAAGGACACACCTTCCTAATAACAGTAGAGGCTTACTCCAACTGGCTGGAGGTAAGCAACATGAGAACAACAACCACGGAGGCCGTGATCAAGGAACTCGGCAAACTCTTTGCAACGCACGGCCTCCCAGACATCGTCGTTTCCGACAACGGGCCCCAATTCACCTCGCTAGAATTCGAAAAATTCCTAGCGGAAAGGGGCATCCAACACGCGCTGACAGCACCGGCACATCCGGCGGCAAACGGTAGGGCGGAACGGATGGTGCAATTCACTAAGAAAACCATCCGGAAAATAGACCACGGGGAGATCCAGGATAAAATAAATAAATTACTCTTCACCCAACACATAAACCCAAATACCACAACGAATAAGAGCCCAGCCGAACTGTTAATGGGGAGGAAATTAAGGTCCCCACTCGACAGATTACACCCCACGTATAACCCAGAGAAGCCCCCAGACTCAAACAGCAAACACCGAACCTTCGCACCAGGCGACCCCGTGTACGCAAAAAACCTGACGGGAGACCCGTTATGGGTACCGGCCGTCATCACACAAATAACAGGCCCACACTCGTACCGGCTACAAACAACAGACGGACGAGCATGGAAACACCACATCGACCAATTAAGATCGAGGACGACCACCCAAGAGACCACCGACGCACAAGCAGGCAGAACCAACCCCCACAACACAAACCAAGGAGGGAGGGAATACCCAGGGGACCAAAACCAAAGAAGAATAAACCAACCATACTTACCGGAAAGCAGCCAGCATGACCCCTCGCCAGGAAGAGACAGCCAGGCCAGCTCGACCGACCCGGGGAGACCGAGCGGGAGCGGTAAAACCCACAGCTCAACCAACCCGGGAAGCCCAGGAGGGAGCTACGGAGAGCAGCCCGGCCCGACCGACCAGCCGGTTCCCACGACGGCATTCGGAGAAGCAGAGACCCCGACCGAACTGGCCGGGATCCAACCTACGACTGAGCTGCGCAGGTCCAGTAGGCTAAGACGGAGCCCCGCCTACCTACGGGACTACGCGACGTAAGGACTAAACCAAGAGGGGAGGGGTGTTCTGTCCCTTCATTAGCATTCTTGAGATCCCCGTGCTTTGATTGGCCAAAGCGCGGGGCACTCTGATTGGTTAGGGGAGCCGCGCCGATTGGCTCGCTAGGAATCTCCCA
Organism: Hydrophis major; assembly: GCA_033807585.1. Classification (NCBI taxonomy): domain Eukaryota; kingdom Metazoa; phylum Chordata; class Lepidosauria; order Squamata; family Elapidae; genus Hydrophis; species Hydrophis major. Next base: position 187,992,509 of record CM066328.1, read on the forward strand.
CGATTGGTCTATTCGAATCGCGAGAGATTCAAAGTGGTGCCATTGGCCGCGGCCGCTGCGGCTAAAGGAATAAAAGCCGCAAACTTTTCCTATAGCGCCAGTTCGGTTCCCACATCAATAAAAGAGCTTGATATGAAGTCACCGACTCCTGGCATCATTTCCGAAGACACAACAAATAGGCTTCTGGTTGAGTTAGACTTAAAAATAGGTATTTTTTGATTCCGATTTGATATTCCATCATGATATCCACTTTAACTCTTACTGTTGAGTTTACCAGCTATTGAAATCTGTTTTATGCTTTTGCTATCTAATATCTGTGACCTGATTTTAATTTTAAATAATTGTGTATTTTATTTTATTTTACTTTATTTTGTTATTATTGTTTTATTCTTTTAGACTTTCTTTAAAATATGTGAAATATACACATGGAATCATGTCCATGATTTAAAATAATTTTGTGCTGAATTTTGCTTGTGTTACGTATGCTTAAGTATAAGGAATATATAAAAACATTTCAGAAAAATAGGTCCAGGCTCTAAATGCAATGGCATTTCATCCTTTTTTGTTAAGTAGGCAAGTGTAAACAAGAATTTCGAAATGTCAGTGAAGTTAAGGATATCAAAGATTTTTCAGAAACTTAACAACAAAATAAATGAAGCATTTCATGTTATTTAATAAATAAGCACATTTCTTAGGAATAGGCAAACTCCTTATCTCTAGTGGCTGCTGTTTTATAAACCCTGAGCAGGAAAGATGAGCACATAGCACTCAAAGACAGGAAACAGACAATTAGGTTGAGGTAAATAAAGGCGAAACTTTTGTTTGATGCTTTGCCCATCTGGTTTTCGTGTGGTATGAGGCTATTTTATGTGGCAAGCCTGGAAGCTACTTTGAAACACAAAATTTAATTGAATACGACTTCAGCAACAGAGTAGTCAATGTTTGGAATACTCTACCTGACTCTGTGGTTTCTTCCCCAAACCCCAAAAACTTTAACCTTAGACTGTCTACTATTGACCTCACCCCTTTCCTAAGAGGCCTGTAGTGCATAAGTGCACCAATCGTGCCTACCGTTGCTGTCCTATTGTTTCTTTTTATTTTTCCTATAAGTATCTATCTCATGTATTGAAAACTATGTTTATTCTTATACCTGTATCTTGTAAGCGATTGACAAATCAAATCAATCAATCAATAAAATAAATATGAATTCTCTTTGCCAGTTATGTGCAAAATCCTTAATTAATTAAACATGTATTTGGGGTCAACCTTGGAACTTCCTTTCAGTGGCATGTTTCAATCTTGGATAGTTTGGTTTTTGAACCTTAGCATATTCAAGTATAGTTTAACTTTATATAATGACTAAGTACCTGAGAAGAGAGCCAGTTTGGTCTAGTGTTTAAGGCATCAGACTAGAAATGGGTGGACTATGAGTTCTAGTCCCACCTTAGACACAAAACCAGATGGGGGACTTTGAATTAGACTCTTTCTCTCAGCCTTAGGAAAGAAGGAAGCTAGCTAGGGCAAACAAGTTCTGAAAAAACTTGTCAAGAAAGTCTCAGGGACTTGTCCAGGCAATCTCCAAGAATAGAACAAAAGGGGTGAAAAAAACCTTGAGATTTGGCATTATCTTAAGACTTCCTAGTCATCCAGTCAGACTTCTAGTTGCCTGGACCTGGTTTACTGTTTGGTGGAACAAGATGACAGTTGCAGGCAATAGGTTGTGGGACAAGAAAAAGCTACAAGATGTCAAGGGCAGGGCTGCGAGTGCTTTGTGATCTTCTCTATATCCTTGAACTAATTTGAGGACCAAGTTTGGTAGAAAATACCACCCAAAGATTTGAAGTAAGAATCAATTGCCATGGCAATCAGCAAACTTAAATCCTTAAATCTTAAGCTGCCCAGAACCTTTTGGGAATATGGGATGGGCAGCAGCATATAAATTCAACAAATCAATGAATAAAATCATTAAATGGAACAGGAAACTTACTGGCTTCTCTTTTGTCTCAGACAGCAAAGTGTCTTGGATTGAGCAAACTTTTCTCCTTTATCCATGATAAAGCATCCATAAGAGGAAATTCTGAAAGATCAGTTCCATAAATTTGAAACTTAGACATGTGAATCAGAACTCATTCATGTTTCTGATCAATAACTTGTTTTCTCTAAACCACTTAGGATAATTTATGCGAATATAGTGCCATACAATTTGTTAAGTTTTTGAGCATGGGTGAGAAAGAATGGAGACAAGCCTCTGAACGGTGAACTTCAGCTCTTTATTTACATTGTGACTTCCTCATCTCAATAGCAGTTAAACCCGCCTTATATAGGCAAACCCTGTAACTTTTAACCAATAACGAGATAGGAGCGCTAGCTCTTATAACCAATAGGAACTCTCTGTTAAGGGCCAATTGGATTCCCCGGAACGGGCCAATCCGGTCCGGCTGCTTAACAGCCAATCAGAAGTGCAGGGCCAGAACCCTGCACTTACTCCAAGCTCACACTTTATTAATCTTTATGCATACACAACACCCCTTCCCCCTGGCTTCTTATTTGCAGGGCGCAGTTACATAGTCCCTTAGGTAGGATGGTTGTCTTATTAGTCTCTTTGATTTCCGTTGTATCAGCTGGCTGCAATCACGCTGAGGTAGATCGTTGTTTGGCAGTGGGGCTGTTTCTGGTTCAGAGTTCACTTCTACGTCGTTGCCCACATTCTCTGCAATTCCCTGAGGTGCAACCGTTTCTCCCTCCGGCTCCGCTTCCTGAGTTTCTATCAAACCGTCGTTTCCTTCGAACGGGTTTCCGAGGAATTCACCTTCTTCCGTACCTCCCCCCCCTCTCAGTTTGGTCATAGGAGAGTTGCGGACTGGCCGCTGGAAGCCGCAATCGTAATTGATCGATATGCCGTTTCCAAAGTTTATCGTCAAGGCATTGTACAAGGTAGGATCTGGGGCCGGTAACACGTACTACTGTCACTTCCACCCACAACGGGTCGCCAGATAGGTTTTTAGCATATACCAGGTCTCCTACCTGGAAGGTACGACAGCGGCCGCTGGATCCTAGTGGTTTCTCCGGTTCGTAAGCTGGGTGCAACCGGTCGAGGTGGGAGCGGAGCTTTCATCCCATTAGCAGTTCGGCGGGACTTTTGTTGGTGACGCTATGTGGGGTGATGTGTTGCAAGAAGAGGATTTGATTGACCTTGTCATCAATGTTGTCGTAGCCTACCTTTTGCAAGGTTTTCTTCACAAATTGAACCATGCATTCTGCTTTGCCATTAGTCTCAGGGTACTCAGGCGAGGTGCGCGCATGGCGAATGCCGCGGTCAGCAAGGTACTGCTCGAACACTAGTGCAGTAAATTGAGGGCCGTTATCGGATACCAGGACGTCTGGTAATCCGTGGGTTGCAAAGAGTCTGTTTAAGATTTTGATAACCGCCTCGGAGGTCGTAGTCGTCATGCAATGGATTTCGAGCCAATTCGAGTAGGCATCAACGGTAAGCAGGAAGGTGTGGCCTTTGGTTGGCTCCGCGAAGTCCAGGTGAATTCGGGACCAGGGTCCACGTGGTGTCTCCCATTCAGTAGGCATGGCTTTTGGTGGGGCGTTGCTGACTTCTTGGCATTTGGGACAAGCTTTAACCCACTGTTCGATTTGCTTATCAATGCCCGGCCACCATGCGTAGCTTCGTGCAAGGGCTTTCATTCGCACGATACCGGGGTGGCCATCGTGCAAGGTTCTCAGCAGCGCTTTCTGGAGTCGTTCTGGGATAACGACTCTATCGCCCCAGGTGACACAGCCTTTCTGGGAGAAGAGCTCGGTTTGTTGAGTCTTGAATGGTGTGAAGTCATCTGATAACTGGTCCAATGGCCATCCACATTCTACCCAGCCTAGGACTCGTGCTAGGGTGTGGTCGCGTTTGGTTTCTCTCACGATATCTCGGGTGGTTAGTGGCGGCGAGTTGAGTGCTTCGATTTGCAACGTGGTTACCGTTGGTGCAGGATCGTCGAGAGTCTTTGGAAGCGATGCTCGGCTTAATGCGTTGGCGTGGGGAATGGCTTTCCCCGGGCGGTATTGCAGCCGATAGTTATAAGCAGCTAAGAATTCTGACCATCGGGTCATCCTGGGGGATAATATGTAGGGAGTCGGCTTATCTCTGGCTATTATCCCCAATAATGGTTTGTGGTCAGTCACAATTGTAAAAGCTCAGCCATACACATATTCGTGGAATCTTTTCACAGCTGAGACAATTGCGAGGGCTTCTTTATCAATTTGTCCATAGTTTCGCTCCGTTTTTGAAAGAGTCTTTGAAAAATATGCAACAGGGGCTTCGTTCCCATTAGGCAGTACGTGGCTCAAAATGGCGCCTACCCCAAAAGGCGATGCATCACAGGTTATAACTAACGGCAAAGTCTCGTTATACTGCATGAGTACAGAGTCAGAAGTGAGCAGTTTTTTAACATTTCGGAACACCTGTTCTTCACGGTAACCCCATAGCCAATTTGCTTTTTTATCTAACAACCGGTGTAACAGTTCAGCGACCGTTGCTTTGTGCGGCAAAATACATTATAAAAATTGATGAGGCCTAGGAACGCCTGGAGATCGGCCTTCTTTCGTGGCCTGGGAGCGTTTTTTATCGCTTTTAGTTTACTTTCGGTAGGGTGAATGCCCTGGCTATCAATCAGGTACCTAAAAACTCAACACTGTCAGTACACAATTTACATTTGTTTTTTTTTTAACCTTAAGACCGGCCTCTTGGAATTTTTTTAGGACTAATTTTAACCGGTCCTGTAAGATTTTTTTTGTAGGGGCTGCAATTAATACATCGTCCAAATAGGGAACCACGCCCTTAATTCCTTGCAATAACCTTTCCATAAGGCTCTGAAAAATCCCCAGGGCTACACTAACTCCGAATTGCAGCCAGGTACATTTAAAGGCACCTCGGTGCGTCACAATAATTTGGGCCTGTGCTGTTTTTTCATCTACTGGTAATTGCTGATATGCCTGAGCTAAATCTAATTTAGCGAAAACTTTCCCACCCCCGAGGGAATGGAGGAGATGCTGCACCACCGGAACTGGATATGCGTTCTGCTGCAGGGCGTGGTTCAAAGTGGCCCGGTAGTCCCCACAAATTCGGATTGACCCGTCCGGTGTAATGGGTGTTACAATAGGGGTTTCCCAAGGGGAGTGATCGATGGTCTCTAAAACCCCCTGAGCTATCAGTTTGTCGAGTTGTTCGTCGATTTTCGATTTTAAGGCAAACGGAACTCGACGGAGATTTAGGCGAATGGGAGATATTTTTGGATCTAGGCTGAATGAAATCGGGGTCCCCTTGTACCCACCTAAGCTGTCCGCGAAGACGTCCCTGAACTCATAGATAAGGTCTTCCTCCCAGTCACAGCCGCTGACTCGGTTTATGCCGGCCACTTCAATGCCGAGTGGCGCGAACTATTGGAGGCCTAGTAGGCTAGGCCTATCTCTATCGATGACCGTTAAAGGTAAGTATGCTGTGTGCTTCTTGAAGGAGACTCAGACTCGGCAGGAACTGACGACGGGGATTCGATTCCCTTGGTATTCCTTGAGGATGAGGCGTTGGAAGCGGAGATCTTGGTGTTGAATTGTGGGGATGAGTTGCTTGAGTGTCTTCCAGGACACCATCGAGAGGGACGATCCCGAGTTGACCTTCATATGGCAAGGCTGGTTCTCGATGGTTACAGTGACTTGGATTTTCTTAGTGTCCAAGGCTGAGGCATGACCGATAGTGATAGTATGTTGAGCCTCTTCTCTCTGCAAAGCTCGATTTCTGTTGGAGTGGTTTACTGGCTCTCGCCGTACAGGACGGTTTCCTGTCGATTGGCGATAGTTAGCCCCTTTTGAGGCCTGGCTGGGTCCTGGCAAGCTGTGGCAGACCCGTCCGATGTGGCCTCGTTTCCTGCACTCATGGTAGAGTGCGTCACGGAATTTGCATTCGGACCTGGCATGGTTGGCTCCACAGCCAGCACAAGGGCGTAAGGGCTTCGGTGGGTGGTCCCGGTCGGACTGCAGTCAATGGACCCCTTCTTCGTCGCTGTCTGACGACGAAGAGAGGTCCTCGTGGTGCATTGTCGCAAGCTGCCCTTCTGAACTAGGTGAGATGTCGCTGGCCGGTGGTGGTACTGGAGCGCGGTTTCGGCGTAGTTGTGCAGCCGACTTCCTGGTTGCTTCTGCTGCAGTAGCATCAGTGATGGCGTCGGCAAGGCTAATGTTGCCTTTCGCCATCAGCTTGCTTTGGACGCCTGGTGCATCTAATCCCAGAACTATGCGATCTCTTAGTGCTTCTTCTAAATCGGTGAATCCGCAGAGGCCTCCCAAATTTCGGAGGTCTGCTATGAAGTCGGCCATGCTTTCTCCCTTTCGCTGGCTCCTCTGATAAAACTCATGGCGTCTCACGAGCGTAGGCATGGTCGGGGTGTAGTGGTCTCGTAGGATAGGTTCGAGGTCGTCCCAATCCATGGCCTTCACTTCTCAGGGTTTGGCTAGTGCTTTAGCCATCTTAAATACGGTTGGACCGCAATGCGTTAGGAACACTGCCCATTTCTTCACGGCTGTGGTGTCTTTTAAGTTGTTCGTCTCTAGGAACATTTGGAAACGATCCATGTAAGACTCCCAGTCTTCCTGTGTTGGATCGAACGGAGCGGGTGGTAACATGCCGCCGGACATGGTTCCGTTGTTGGTGTCATCTGTCACGTGCTCGGTGTTCTTCGAAGTTTCGTTGGTTCAGATTTCTCCATATCCCACCCTCGTCGCCAGTGTTAAGTTTTTGAGCATGGGCGAGAAAGAATGGAGACAAGCCTCTGAATGGTGAACTTCAGCTCTTTATTTACGTTGTGACTTCTCCTCAATAGCATTTAAACCCGCCTTATATAGGCAAACCCTGTAACTTTTAACCAATAACGAGCTAGGAGCGCTAGCTCTTATAACCAATAGGAACTCTCTGTTAAGGGCCAATCGGATTCCTCGGAACGGGCCAATCCGGTCCGGCCGCTTAACAGCCAATCAGAAGTGCAGGTCCAGAACCCTGCACTTATTCCAAGCTCACACTTTATTAATCTTTATGCATACACAACACAATTGCATTATGCAAAATCATAGGGAGCAGATCAGAGAAATCAAAACATACAATTACATGAAGAGTCCTGTGACACCTTAAAGACTTTTAAAATGTATTATGGCATATATTTGTCTGTACTGGAATTGATTTAAAATGTCTGCAGCTATGGTCTGCTGGCCAGAACGTTCCAGTGAGAAGCTCTTGGGCAGCCTACCATGGATCTTCTTGCTGCCGTTACTGTGACTCCTTCGGAATTCCCCTCTCTATGTTAACTGCCAAACATTTGCTGCAGAAACACAGTAGGTAGTGCACTGCCTTTATTTATTCAATTTATATAGCTGCATATACACATATATTGGGCAGCTTATAGTTAGTAAACTGTGTCATTCTTGGCTATTGAATATCATTATTATATAGGATCATCAATTGGAAATTTGGAAAGGGAGCAGCAAGTTTCAGTGACTCCTTTCTCTAAAAAATATAATAAATCCTGTGGATCACTTTAAGCAAGGGCTAGATAGCTTAAATGTTCTTTTGAAGTCATTAACATGAATATAACTGAGCACTGAACAATAGTTTTTCACATAGTTTTTGTTTAATGTTATTAGACAAGAATAATGGAGATAGATTGTGACCCATGTTTTACAGTTCCTCATTTGCAACTGTTCCCAAGGCATTGTTCTCAAAGAAAGAATTGTTACATCATTTTTCTAAATGCACTTACCATATTATAGAATAAAACCCATTGAAAGCAGTAGGACCTCACCATAACATAAATGCATGTAGGATGGTGAATTAAATCATCTACACAGTTCAATATAATTTACACTTTTTTTTTCTACAAGGAGTAACATATGTTCAGTTAAATATGCAAATGGACTTCCTTCATTCGTTCCTTCGTTCCTTCCTTCTTTCCTCCCACCCTCCCTGCCTCGCACAAATATTTATTTTGTAAATAAATGGAAACACCAACTACAGAAAATGAAAACATTTTTTGCACCAGCATCATATTTTCAGAAGCAGTTTGTTATGCATTAGATCCCAATTTCTTGTTTCATTTTTGTGAAAATGGAAATAGAGGCACTTAGATTTGCATTTCTTCCTTTATTTGTTAATGCTAATGAGACTCATAGAAGTGCATCAGGACAAGTCCCATAGCTTTGATCTTGGCTTAAATTTTCCTGGCTTGTGAAATCTCTCAGAAGAGCCATTTATTATACAACTGAGTGCATATCTTCTGCTAAATTACACAATTCATATGCAAGCAAGCATGCTAAGAGAACATTTACATGATGACAGGTCCATGCAATGTGCTGGGGGAGGAGGGCAAGGAGCAGTGCTATGCGGGGCTGCTAAAATCTCAAGATTTGTGAAGTGGGATAAAATGATAAGGGAAAACACATGGCATAACATTGTTAGCTGTGGGAGTGTTAGTAATTATATAAATATTATATAATTACTAACATTACCTTTTACAAAGTATAAAATAGAATTATTTTATTTTAGTAGAATTATTTATTCTACTTCCCGGTATCAAAGCAATTTGTGTTGTGCTTTTTAATGTGACTATTATTTCTTCAGAAATGTATTTATTTAATTAAACAATTAAAAATAAAGAACTTACAGCATCTGTAATTTAATCACTCAGCACTAAATGACGAGTCTTGAAATAGGAAGAGAATATCTTATTTTATCTGTTTGATATGAAGGACTGTCAGGAAAAAATGATTTCTTTGGGGAAAGAACTTGGTCCAAGTCTGATTTAATCTCAAAGAATTCTATGATCAGAGAGCCAAAGCCTTAATTTTGTCTGAACAGCATCTGAACAATAGACTGAACTGGCCCACCACTCAGTGTGGTGAAACTACTATACTCCTGTTTAATTACTTAATTGTTTCTAAAAGTGTATCTACATATATAAAGTACCAAATACAATGCATATATTGTTAAAATGGGCCTTCATCATACTTCTTTAGATGTAGGAATTGGGACTTTTTCAAATGATCCATTTCATAAGAATCTTGCTCTTTACTTATTTATTCATTTTTCCTACTTTTCTATAGGATATTATATAGCTTTTAGCAATCCAAATATCTTGGTCTAATGGATATTACTAGTACCTAGAAGCTGGAAAAATGTTTGGCTTCTATTGACCTACTGCCCTTGTTTTATTAAACATGCTTATTTATGAAATAATTCTGCCATAACCACAATTTTATTTATTATTTTATCCCCTCCCCCCTCCCCCTGGGAGCTGATTCACAAAGCCAGAAAAGTTAAGGAACTCTGATCTAAGGAACAGATTAAAATCAAATTTAGATGATATTGTAAAAATCTGGGATAATATATGTGCCCCAAAAGCAAGTTTTTCCAAGGACAGCCTTCTAGAGACATTTGATAAGATCTTCTCACTAATTAGTGACTGCCAAATTTGTTTTAAAGGAGGAGGAGGACTAAGGCAGATAGAGAAAAACTTAAATGAACTTAATATGTGAATATGTACACATAAGATTATACTTTAGCTGTCCATCGTAGTATAGTAGCACGATTGAAATAAATAGGGTTTACTTTGAAGTACATTCTTAAGCTATGAATAATTAAGGAATATTACATTATTCTGGCCTTATGGAAGTCTTATACATCTGCTGGCCTTTAAGATGGGAACTGTAAAATATTTGGTGGTGATGGAAAGCTATTCCAACACACTAGAGATCTGAGTAATATCACACTTCCTTATTTATAAGGTATGTAAAATATGTTTGATAAAAAATCTATATATACATAATTCTCAGTAAATACACACACACACTCACACACATACGTGTGTGTGTGAGAGAGGGTGTGTGGTTATGGTTTCTGGAAGATTGTGTGAATCATGTTTTAATAAACATACAAATTGTCAGTAATGTTCTCTTTTTCAATCTTTTTTCCAAAACTATTCATTCCGTTATTGTTCCTTTAAAACAATATGTAAAACATTTTGCTTTCACGTGGGGAATTACCAGATTTTCTTTTTTCTTTTTTTAGTTTCATTTTACTTTATAGACAATATTCTAATCCTATAATGGTGTCTTTGAGACATCCAGTTGATTCTGTATTTAGTAAATCACTTTCAGTTTGATTGTTCTTCCACCAAATAAAGTACTACATGGATTATTGTGATGCACAAGACAGAATGGCATCCTTAGAAAGAGACGCATAGCTGGTTGCTGCAAAAAAAAGTGTTTCAAAGTTTTGTGAACTCAAAAATAACAAAGTGCTTATGGCACACCCAAGCATAATACAGGTACTCCTTGACCTTAATGCCCATTACGGTCATAATTTGTGGCAGTCATTAAGCAAGGTGCCCACATGATCACCTCATTTAATGACATAATCCCTACTCTCACAGTTGCATCATTAAGAGAGCATGGAGTGCTTCAGGGGTGGTGGAAGCTCTGGAAGGCTTAGCACAGGGCCAGGGCCACATTGCAACCACCTCTACAATTCACAAGTGGGCTGACTGGGCCTTCCACACCCTAAATCACCTGTGCTCTGCTTCTACCCCATTGGAGCCCCGCAAGCCTTAGGCCTGTTTCCTGTCTTGCTGGGGCCTTGCATGTCTTGGGCCCACACCCTCATGGCTGTGTCCACTTCTTCTTTGAAAAGCAGTTGAGCTACTATACTGTCTTTCTACATGGAAGCCATGTGACACCACACATAAAGCAGGCCCCATTAGTCACAATTCAACTATACAGTACTATACAGGGAGGTCGAAGGGCGGATCGACCAGCTCTCCTTCCAAGTGCTCCCACAATATTTGAGTGGTATGATGAGCAGAGTCAATTGCTTTTAACTTCACCATTCATTCTCTTTTATTTCTTTATATTGTAAATGCAGAATCTTTTTTGCCCCTTTGATTGCATTCTCACTCTTTCCTCTACTTCCCTTCCTCTCATGTAATGAAGATGGATATGGAAGTCATTTTTACTGTAAACTAATTTGTAGCCTTGACACACATTGAGTGAATCTGTGCTGTTATCTTTCAATGTCACCAATCTGCTCTAAAAAAAAAAAAAAGCAATAGTACCTGAAATATTGATGTATTAATGCTTTAAATGAACATCAGCTTTAAGGCTGGTGAAGAAAAAATGTTATGAAGTAATTTGGAGCATCCCCATTACATTTAGTAAGTTGATGCTCCCAATATTACCTTAGAACTGATATTAAAACACATGCTTTTTTAAGAAAAAAACTCCTGCCCTTAGCTTTTAATGTCTCCAATACAATTTCTAAATAAATTAAATGTATTGAAATCCTGAAGTTAATTAAGCCTAAGTATGTATCATATGACAAATATATATTATGGCATTCCGCAAACCACTTTTACAAAGTCAAGGGAAGTGAATGAGGATGAGTTGGCTGTGAAGAAATATTTTAAGTTTTATTATTGTGGTCTGATAAGATTTAGATTTAATGGGAGCAAATCAAATTAAAATGCTCCACCTTAAAAAGCTTATCAAGTTGCTTGGCTTTTTGATGGCTCTCAGACATATTCCTGCCATTTGGCAGGTGATTTTGTGGGAGGGGTACATACATTTGGGTTCTTATACATTATAGTGAGAGAGCCAGTTTGGTGTAATAATTAAGGTATCAAGCTAGAAACCAGGAGTCCATGAGTTATAGTCTGGCTTTAGAGTAAGCCACCTTGATGACTGTAGGCCAGGCACTTTCTCTCAGCCCTAGAAAGAGGCAATGACTAATCATTTCTGAAAAACCTTGCCAAGAAAACTGCAGGGACTAGTCCATATGCCTCTGATTCATGAACTCCTAATCCCTACTATTTGCAGGATTTCCTGTGCCATTGTAAACAATTTGCTTTTTCAAATCTGATCTTGGTTATCGTTTACATTTCTGTAGATATTATTACATTGCTTTCAAAGCACATGAGAACCCTTCTCCAAGCAAAGAAAACTGCATTGCTATTCTTCAAAAGGCCATGTTAGACAAGTGGGCTCTTGGGAAAACAAAGGTAAGATAAATTCCATTCCAAATCTCTTGAAGCAGAAGATATAATATTAATATTTAGTAATATTTAGTAGTGTTGTGCAAGGTATTCAAACTAATGTTAACTTTAAAAACCATTCTTTACAACCAATGTATAAAGCTGATGATGCTGTACTTCTTGCAGTATAGTCCCTTCACTTAAAATGCATGGGACACTGCTTTTCAAAAGACATGGATATATGCCCTCATAAGAAAATGGAATTGTGTATTGTGGTCCATTAGCATTCTTGAGGAGTACTTTTTCTTTTTACATGAGAAATACTTGAGAAACAATAGTCTTTCTGGGATACTAACCCTTGAAATGAAGGACATTATCAGATGCAATTGGTAGTGTGCAATAAGGGCCAGTGTTATAAACAGGAGCCAATTGGTAGACCTGTTTATAGCTCAGCAGAATGTAATGTCACATTTAAGAGTTTATTCACACAATCTGTTTGCTCTGACATGGGTACTCCTCCACCTATCATGTGATGAGGACACAATCATCCTCATTATATCATCTCTATCTCATCATGAAATGGCTGCTAAGACAATGTGAAGATGGTCTTAGATGTTCTTGGGTAGAATGGTGTTTGCATCTGGTATTGAAACATGCAGTATTCTAATTAAAATTTTTAAGATCAAACAGTATATGTACCTTTATTTTAAAGAGATTTTTTAAAATGTATATATTTACCTGAATGTGAAAAACTGTGCATCAGGTGACAGCATTTGTACAGTGAAACTAAATGGTTAAAATAAAGTACAAAAGAGATTTTGAAAAACAAATAAATCTTTAGACAGCTTCCTGAAAAAGAAGGACTAACCTTTACAATAAAGGATATCTGGTCACTATATCTAAGAGATGAAAACTGTATGTAGTCCAGCATCTCTTTTCCCAGACTTAGGTATGAGGTTTCAAATAACCTTAAAGCATCCTGAAGTAATTCCAGTCTATGACTATTGCCTTTCCTATTTGAATTAATCTTTCACGATTTTGTTTAGTTTAGTTTTGAAATGATGTATGACTGTCTTGGCTCCTCTGAGCATAAGTGTTGAATTCTTTCAATTTTTTAAAGCTTTGCTACTGCCCAAAGTATTGCATTATGTACTAGAGCCTGAACATCAAATCAACATGCAAATATCTATGCTATATCCCTAATATATATGTATGTATGTATGTATGCATGGTATTCAGCTTTGTGTGGGTATTTTCCCATGTCATTATACTTGTGCTTTTAAAGTTGTAGCAACGTGTCGGCAGAATCTCATCTGCCATCATCAGGCTTTTGTGGAAGCCGTTAACTGTCAGTACTTTCCACCAGACTGTCAATTATTTGGAAGCCTGCACTCACAAACAAAAAAATCTCTACACCACAAGCCAGGCAAACACCTGGGCACAAAGCTGAATACTATATATATACCCGCGAGAACCTCAGAAAACATATATATATATATTGTTTGGGTATTTTCCCACGTCATTATACTTGTGCTTTTAAAGTTGTAGCAACGTTTCGACAGAATCTCATCTGTCATCATCAGGCTTCTGTATTGTGTTTGTCTGTGAGTCAGACTTTCACAGCTGTTTCTGTTTTAAATTTGGGGCTAGCCTACTGCTGTTCCAGAATGGTTTTTTCTTCATCCTGATTGGTTGGGAATCTTGGTCTGTGTTTATTGGTCTTGGAGTTTGCTGTGTTCTGCTTGATTGGTGTTTCTAATATCTTCTGTCTGTTTTGTGGCTTTTTTTGTCTTGATTGGCTGGCAACATTGTGTTTCCTGTATTGGAGGTTTTTAGTGCAGCTTGGCTCCGAGTAAATGGACGGCTATCATTTATTAGGAAGCTAGGTTTCATCTGGGTGCCTGGTTGGGGTGTGTTTGAGCTGGAGGTATCAGGGGGAATCTGTTTGTATCCAGGTGTTTGCTTGGCTTGTGGTGTGGATATATTTTTGTTTGTGAGTGCAGGCTTCCAAATGATTGACAGTCTGGTGGAATCATTTTTTCTATTCATGCTTTCAGGTCTTTTTTCAATCTCTATGGCTTCTCTGATAATTCTGTGGCTGGGGTTTTCTATAGTGGCTTGGGTTTTGGTGCCATTGAAGTTGATGCCATGACCTGTTGCTTTCATGTATTGGACTAGTAAGGAAGTGTGTTCCAGCTTTTTTACTGCATTTTTGTGTTCATCCAGGTGGGTACTTATTCTTCTATTGGTCTGTCCAATGTATGTGGCCGGGCCTGATGCACAGGGGACTTCATATATGCCTTGGTTTTCCAGGTCAATTTTATCTTTGAGGTTTCTTAGAATGGCTGCTATTTTTCTGTCTGTTTTGAAGGTAGTCTTGATGTGATGCCTGTGTAGTATCTTACTGATTTAGTCTGCAGTACCTCTTATGTAGGGCAGGACAGCTGTTCCATAGGTCTGTTCATCTAGGTCTCCATTATGTCTCAGTGTGTTTTTGTGGATCAAGCCGGTGATTTTGCTTTTGTGGAAGCCGTTAGCTGTCAGTACTTTAGTCAGGGTGCATAGTTCAGTCTTAATGTGTGTCTTGTCTGCCAGACGTTTAGTTCTGGCAATTAGTGTTTTGGCCATGGAGTTTATCTGTGCTGGGTGATGGTGGGATGGGGCGTTAAAGTAGCGGTTTGTGTGTGTTTTTTTTCTGGTATATGGTGTGTCTTAGTGTGCCATCTGTTTTTTTGTAGATTAGTACATCTAGGAATGGTAGTTGTTTGTTTGTTTCCGTTTCCATGGTGAACTTGATTTTGGGGTGTGTGCTGTTTAGGTGTGTTAGGAAATCGTTTAGGTTTTCTTTTCCATGGGGCCAAATCACAAATGTGTCATCGATGTATCTTAACCATAGTTTGGGTTTGTGGGTGGCATTGGCCAGGGCTCTGGATTCGAATTCTTCCATTCACCCGTTTCCATGACGGGTGACAGTGGTGATCCCATAGGGGCTCCTTCAATTTGTTTGTATCTTTGTCCTTTGTATATGAAATATGTGTTGGTTAAGCAGTGTTCTATTAGTTCCATGAGGTGTTTAGCTGGTTGGTATTTATTTTTGATGATTTCAAGGGTCTCTTTTATCGGGACTTGAGTGAATAGTGAAACCAGGTTCTTCTTGTTCCACTTGTAGATCTTTGATCATTTCCAAGAAATGGTATAAGTTTTGTGCATGTGAAGCTGCTGCTTCAGCATGGGGCTGTAGCTGCTTTGTTAAGTGTTTAGCTAGGTTTTGTAGTGGTGCTCCTCTGGAGCTGACTATGGGTCTGAGAGGTATGCCTTCTTTGTGTATTTTGGGGAGGCAGTATAGTTTGGGACATCTGGAAGATTTTTCTCTTGGGATGATCATCTATTGGATGTCTTTGCTTATGTGGCCTGTTATAATTTTCTTCCTGGTTATTTTTTCCAGATATGTGGTTGGGTCCATGTTTATGGGTTTGTATGTGGAGTCTTGGAGTCGGTCTGTCAATTTTGTTTCATAGTCTTTTCTATCCATTACTACTGGGGCATTACCTTTATCTGCTGGAAGTATGATTATGCGGCTGTCATTTTTTGGGACTTGCAGGGCTTTTAGTTCCTCTTTGTGCAAGTTGCTTTTGGGTGGTTTGCTTGTTCATAGGATGTTGGTGTCTTATTCTAAGAATAAGAATAAGCAATCAATATATATACATATACATATACATATACATATACATATACATATACATATACATATACATATACATATACATATACATATACATATACATATACACGTACACATACACACACACACACACACATATATATGTGAGCTGCAAGCTCACATCACTCTGAGAAGCACAGAGCTGAAGACCAAGCCTGAAGATGATGAATGAGACTTCATCGAAACATTGCCTAGATACTTCCAATCTTACGCGGGAGAAAACCTGAATAACTAAAGATACACACACACACACACACACACACACACACATATATGGTATTCAGCTTTGTTCGGGTATTTTCCCACATCATTGTAGTTGTGTTTTTAAAGTTGTAGCAACATTTCAGCAGAATCTCATCTGCCATCATCAGGCTTCTGTATTGTGTTCATCTGTGAGTCAGACTTTTACAGTGGTTTCAGATTTAAATTTGGGGCAGCCTATTGCTGTGCCAGAATGGTTTTTTCTTCATCCTGATTGGTTGGGGGTCTTGATCTGTGTTTATTGGTCTTGGAGTTTGCTGTATTCTGCTTGATTGGTGTTTCTAATATCTTCTGTCTGTTTTTTGGCTCTTTTTGTATCTTGATTGACTGGCAACATTGTGTTTCTTTATTGGAGGCCTTTAGTGCAGCTTGGCTCCTGGTAAATGGATGGCTATCATTCGCACTACACCTGGAATTGAGCACCAAAATCCACCCTCTACTTTGGGACAAGATAAAACATCTTACAACTTGGAGAGCTGAATCTGAAACCACTTACAAAAATGATAAATACTTGAAAAAATTAAAGAAATTAGAACATGACAAGAAAACCCCCAACAACTCAGAACAACACCTGAAACAATTAGTATACAACGTTTCCAACAGAGAAAATACACAAAGAAGGCATACCTCTCAGACCCATAGTCAGCTCCAGAGGAGCACCACTACAAAACCTAGCTAAACACCAAGTCCACCACATATAGTAATACGAGCCGGGTATCTGATGACATTTCCAGCATTTTTCAGATTTGTTCTTAAACATTCTTGCTATTCTTGTCGGGGGAAAGTGCCACCTATAAAACATCTTATACAAGTTTTCTTTATATGCTGTTGACATTGTCATTTTATAATTTTGAGACCACAATTTCTGCCATTTCTCTAGATCAATCCCATATCCAAAATTCTTCCCCCAAACAATTATAGTTTCTTTGACTTGTTCTTCCTCTAATTTCATTCCCAGCAAATAACCATATTATTTTTTAATCACCTTCTCATCAGTACCCATCAAGATCTTATCTAAATCAGTCTGCTTATCATAGAATCCCTCCGTTTCAGAATCTTCATCATACCTTGAATGTATTTGCGCATATGAAAACCAATTCATCCTTATACCTTGTTCCTCTAAGTTTTGGATCGATTTAAGTTCACCCTTTTCATCCAAAAGTTCCCCATATCTAACTGTTTGTTCCTTCTTATAAATTATAGGATAGGAAAATGCTTCAATAGTCGATAACCAAACTGGAATTTTCAAATAACATTGTCTTTTGATCTTCTCCCAATTTAACCACAAAGACTCCCGTATATAATGTCTTCTAAAATAACCCTGTGTTTTAGTTCCCTTATACCATAAAAAAGCATGCCAGCCCAACAGCAAATCATGCCCTTCTAATGTCAACAACCTATGCTTTCTTAATGTTATCCATTCTTTGACCCACATCAAATTTGCAGCTTGATAATACAATTCCCAATTAGGCAGGCCAAAACCTCCTCTAATTCTAGCATCTTGCAAAAGCTTTAGCTTTATTCTCGCTTTTTTACCTTGCCATATAAACTTCAACATGATTTTATTTAAATCTTCAAAATAGTCTTTTCCAAGCCTAATTGGTATTGTTTGGAACAAAAATAAAATTCTAGGTAAAATATTCATCTTGATTGTTGAAATTCTCCCTATTAATGACAATTGCAAGTTTTCCCACTTCTTCAAATCTGTAGCTATCTGTTGTTTGAGTTTAATATAATTATTCTCTTTTAATGTGCTACATCTTGCTGTCAAATATATCCCCAGATACTTAACCTTATTTGTAATTTGAATTTTCAAAAGATCTGCCAGTTCTTCTCTTTGTCTCAATAGCATGTTCTTTGTCAAAATCTTTGTTTTATCTTTATTTATTTTCAAACCAGCCATCTCACCATATGTCTCTATCTTTTCCAATAACCTTGGAGCTGTTTCTAATGGATCTTCCAGAATAAAAGCTAAATCATCAGCTAAAGCTTGTAGTTTAAATTCTTCCTTCTTAATTTTCATTCCTTTTATGCTTTTATCATCCCTAATATTTCTATTCAACACTTCCAAGGTCAACATAAAGAGCAAAGGGGATAGGGGACACCCTTGTCTTTTGCCTTTTCTTATATTAATAAAATCTGTAAGTTCCCCCTCCATCATTACCTTTGCTGTCTGTTTATTATATATGTCTTCGATTGCTTGAATAAATTTTTTAGCAAAACCCATCTGCTCCAATAATAATAACATAAATCTCCAATTCACATTGTCAAATGCCTTTTGAGCATCTAAAAATATCAAAGCCATTTGCTTTTCAGGATGAGCCTCATAGTATTCCAAAGTATCCAAGATTACTCTCATATTGTCTCTGATTTGCCTCTTTGGCAGAAATCCATTTTGATCTGGGTGAATAAAATTATTTAAATATTTTTTAAGTCTTTCTGCTAAAATTGAAGCAAAGATTTTATAGTCTGCATTCAATAAGGAGATGGGTCTGTAGTTCTTAATTTGCAGTGGGTCAGCCTCTTCTTTTGGAATAAGTGTAATATAAGCCTCTGACCATGTTTTGGGTATCATCTTCCTTGACATAACTTCATTCATAACTTCTAATAGTGGGATACTCAATGATTCTTGAAATGTTTTATAGAATTCTGCCGGAAGCCCATCTGGACCCGGTGCTTTCCCATTGTTTTGTCTCTTAAATGCTTCATTTAATTCCATCATTGTTATATTGCTTTCTAACATTTCTTCAGTCTCTTTAGGTATCTTCAGTAAATTAGCATTCTGTTAATATTGTTTGACTTTTTCCTCATCAATATTCTCTTGTTTATATGGTTGCCCATAAAAATCTCGAATAATTTCCTTTTTCTCCTTATTACCATAACAAACTTGGCCTTGATCATCTATTAACTTCAATATTTTTCTTGATTCCTTCTCCTTTCTCAATTTATATGCTAGCCATCTACCTGGTTTATTCGCATCTTCGAAGTAATTCTGTTTAGAATTTCTGATTTTCTGTGCCAATTCTTCTTTCTCTATTAATTCCATTTTATGTTTAATTACATCCAGCTTCAATTTAATATCTTTTTTCTGTGGCATTTTCTGTAATTCTTTTTCAAATCTTTTATACTCATCTTCCAAGACCTTAGAAGCTTGCCTTTTCCTAATATTCTTTTTTCTTGTATAATCTATTATCAGACCTCTAGCATATGCCTTCATTGTATCCCATTCTGCGTTGAAGTATCTTCTTTTTTATTTTCTCTGAAAAAGAAAGTCAATTCCTTCTCCATCCATTGTATAAAATCTTTCTCCTTTAAAATAGTATTATTTAATGTCCATCTCGATCTTTTTTTTTGTCCCTTCCATTTAATTGTCATTAGGCTATGATCTGCCCAAGTACTTGTTTCAATATTTGTTTCTTGAATATTGGATATTAATTCTGTTGATATCCAAATCATATCTAATCTGGACCATGATAAATGTCTATTTGAATAAAAAGTATATTGTTTAGCTTTAACATTTCTTTCTCTCCAAATATCTTTTAAAGATAGTTCGTCTGTCATTTTAAAAAAAGATTTAGGGAAAGCCTTTCTATTTTGCTTGGTTGTTGTTGCTACATAGTCCAATTTATTGTCCACAATTCCATTAAAGTCTCCCATCATAATTATATTAACATAGTCCAGTCCAGTTATTTTCATGTGTAGCTTTTTATAAAACTCTTCTTGTTTTTCATTCAGAGCATAAATTGCAATCAAGAGTATTTTTATATTATTGTCCATTATTTCCACCATTAATACTCTTCCATCTTCATCATTGTAGATCAGTTTTGCTGGGATAGCCTCTTTAATGTATAGAACCACTCCTCTTTTCTTACATTGAGTCAAAGAAGTAAATATTTTCCCCAATTTTGGCTGTACTAACAATTGTTCATGTTGTTTTTTAATATGAACTTCTTGTAGACAAATTATATCAAATTTTAGTTTCTCTAATTTATGAAAAGTTTTCCTTCTTTTAACAGCTGAATTAAGTCCATTTATGTTCATTGTAATCAGTTTTCTTTCTTCCATGATTATGCTTTATATTTAGGTCTAACCGCTCTCGTGGATCTCACTTCACGCTGTTCTTTACTGTCCACCTGTCCACCTACAGCTCCTTTCTCTTTTTCAGTCTCCAGTTGTTCCTCTTGAAACTCAATTAATGAGACCTCTTTCTCTGCCTCCTCTCTTCTTCTTCCAAAAAATTCTGCATGGAAAAGTTCTGCTTTCTCAATTGAATCAATTCTATGTCTCTGCTCTTGCCACGTAAACATTAATCCTTCTGGAATCAGCCATCTATAATTCACTTCGTTTTCCAGTAGCATTTTGGTCAGAAATCGATATTCTCTTCTCATCTCTCTCACTCTTCTGGGTATTTGTTTTAAAACCACAATCTCTTTACCTTTGTATTTCAATGTTTTCTCTCTTACCACTTGTAATATTTGTGTTTTGATGGATTTTTTGGTAAATCTAATATGGACTTCCTTTGGTAATTTATTTCTCATCGCATATCTTGTATAAACTCGATATACCTCATCTACTCCATCCATCATCTTTTCCTCTGTAATTTCCAAAGCATCTGCCAAAATTTCTATCATTATCGCAGCCAAATTTTCTCCTTTTTCCTCTTCTATATTTTGAAATCTGAGATAAAATTCTGACCTTTCCATCTCCCACCTCAACATCCCATTTTTTTCTTGTTCAACCACTGTTAATCTACTATCAATATTTCCAATCTTCTCCTCTCTTTGTTTCCCTTCTTCCTCAATTTTTTGGAATCTCTCCTCATACTTCCCCATCATTTGTTTGATATTTTCCACTTTTTCATCAGTCCTCTCTATTCTTTGTTCAATGATGTCTGACTTTATCTTGAGATCTTGGATTCCTTGCATAATCATCTGTAAAGTTACTATTTCTTGTTCTTTATTTTGCTTCAACATTGTCTGAATTAAACGTTGTCCTCCAGCTGGTGGGGACGCAAGAAAATATTGGACTATAATTTGCATGTGGTTGGAAAAAATGACAAAGAAAACATAGACTTGAAACCAGAGATCTTCTTATTGGGAATTTTACCTGATATATATAGTAAAGATTTGAAGTACCTGATTGTAAATGTATTAACAGAGGCTAGGATTGTATTTGCTAAAAATTGGAAGAATGAGAAAATACCATTACAGGAAGAAATTATTAAGAAAATATTGGAATGTGCTGAGATGAGTAGATTGACATTTGAAATTAGAGAGCAAGAGGATAAACAATTTTATGAAATTTGGGATCTTTTTTATCAATGGTTAGATGATAAAATACGATAATAGAATATTTAGAATGCTAGACAGTAAGGAATATCTTTATTTTGCTATTTTGCTATTACCTTGTTATTCAACATTATATTTATAAAGGGTTTTTTAGGATTGATTTGATATGATTATATGATTTGTTATAGAGTAAACTGGTTTAAAGTATTGTTAGCTCATAAAGCATGAATGATTAAAAATATAGTCAAAAACTTTTTTTTTTTTAGTGATATTAGGATATATAAGTTTGGATTGACAATATGAGTTGTTATGTAACATAATTGCAATTGAGACTACAGAATGAATGCACAAAAATGATGAACCAACTGACACACTGGATGTACATATAAGAGTTGATGTTTTTATGTTTTGTTTGTCTTGTTTGTTTGTAGAAAATTAATAAAATCTTTTTCAAAAAAAAAAAACCTAGCTAAACTCCTAGCAAAAAAGCTACAGCCCCATGCTGAAACAGCAGCTTCTCATGAACAAAACTCATAACACTTCTTGGAAATGATCAAAGATCTACACGTGGAGCAAGAAGATCTGCTTGTAAGTTTCGACGTGGTTTCACTATTCACTCAAGTCCCGATAAAAGAGACCCTTGAAATCATCAAAAATAAATACCAACCAGCTAAACACCTCATGGAACTAACAGAACACTGCTTAACCAACACATATTTCATATACAAAGGACAAAGATACAAACAAATTGAAGGAGCCCCTATGGGATCACCACTGTCACCCGTCATTGCAAACCTGTTCATGGAAGAATTCGAATCCAGAGCCCTGGCCAATGCCACCTACAAACCCAAACTATGGTTAAGATACATCGATGACACATTTGTGATTTGGCCCCATGAAAAAGAAAACCTAAATGATTTCCTAACACACCTAAACAGCACACACCCCAAAATCAAGTTCACCATGGAAATGGAAACAAACAAACAACTACCATTCCTAGATGTACTAATCTACAAAAAAACAGATGGCACATTAGGACACACCGTATACTAGAAGAAAGCACACACTAACCGCTACCTCAACGCCCAATCCCACCATCACTCAGCACAGATAAACTCCGTGGCCAAAACACTAATTGCCAGAAGCAAATGCCTGGCAGACAAGACACACATTAAGACTGAACTATGCACCCTGACTAAAGTACAGACAGCCAATGGCTTCCACAAAAGCAAAATCACCAGCTTGATCCACAAAAACACACTGAGACATAATAGAGACCCAGAATATGAACAGACGTGTGGAACAGCTATCCTGCCCTACATAAGAGGCACTACAGACAAAATTAGTAAGATGCTACACAGACATCACATCAAGACTACCTTCAAAACAGACAGAAAAATAGCAGCCATCCTTAGAAACCCCAAAGATAAAACTGACCTGGAAAACCAAGGCATATACGAAGTGCCCTGTGCATCATGCCTGGCCATATACATTGGACAGACCAATAGAAGAATAAGTACCCACCTGGATGAACAGAAAAATGCAGTAAAAAATCTGGAACACACTTCCTCACTAGTTCAACACATGGAAGCCACAGGTCATAGCATCAACTTCAATGGCACCAAAACGCTAGTCACTATAGAAAACCCCAGCCACAGAATCATCAGAGAAGCCATAGAGATTGAAAAAAGACCTAAAAGCATGAATAGAAGAGATGATTCCACCAGGCTGTCAATCATTTGGAAGCCTGCACTCACAAACAAAAAAATCTCCATACCTCAAGCCAGGCAAACACCTGAGCACAAACAGATCCCCCCTGATACCTCCAGCTCAAACACACCCCAACCAGGCACCCAGATGAAACCTTAGCTTCCTAACTAATGATAGCCATCCATTTACCAGGAGCCAAGCTGCACTAAAGGCCTCCAATAAAGTAACACAATGTTGCCAGTCAATCAAGATACAAAAAGAGCCAAAAAATACAGACAGAAGATATTAGAAACACCAATCAAGCAGAACACAGCAAACTCCAAGACCAATAAACACAGATCAAGACTCCCAACCAATCAGGATGAAGAAAAAACCATTCTGGCACATCAATAGGCTGCCCCAAATTTAAATCTGAAACCACTGTAAAAGTCTGATTCACAGATGAACACAATACAGAAGCCTGATGATAGAAGATGAGATTCTGCCGAAACGTTGCTACAACTTTAAAAGCACATCTACAATGACGTTGGATTGGGATCTGAACTTAGATTTGAGATTGATTGATTGTGTGTCATCACGTAACCATATAGATAGATTTTTTCCAAGACATCTTATTCTTTCAAGTTTCCCCTTGGTGTAGTCGTTGTGATTGTAATG
This sequence comes from Hydrophis major, assembly GCA_033807585.1. Lineage (NCBI taxonomy): Eukaryota > Metazoa > Chordata > Lepidosauria > Squamata > Elapidae > Hydrophis > Hydrophis major. The sequence goes on from CM066328.1 coordinate 188,016,208, forward strand.
GAGTCCTTGCTGCTTTATCAGGAATGTCAGGAAATACTGTGCCTTATATTTTTGACCTTAGAAAGACAGAATAATAATCATAATAAATTCTGCTACATACATGCACACGCACACACACACACACAAACACACACACACACACACTCACACACACACAAAGTATATATTGGTTAATTCAAGGCAACTAACTAATTAATTCTTCTATTTTTCCCATACAACAATAACCCTGTGAGGTAGGTTGGGCTGAAAGAAAATAACTGGCCCAAAGTCACCAGCCATATTTTATACCTAAGGCAGACTAGAAGTCACAGTTGCCTGCTTTCTAAGCTAGCACTTTCACCATTACACCACGCTAGCTATTATGCATTTTGAGGACACGGGCACTAGGTTTGCGAAAACGAGCTCTGAGCTGAGCTGAGAAAAAACATATTTTCCACTACAAGGAACAGTTTCTATTTTTTTGCAAAATGCTACACCAATGTTGCTTGGAAAGCTGCCACCATTTTGATAGATCAGATCAAGCCTCCCCTTCTTAACACACTGTAGACCTATCTTTGTGAATTAATTTGCTCTACTGATCTATCAGATAATGTGATGTCACTGTTTTGTTTCAGGTTTTCCTGAAATACTATCATGTTGAACAACTGAACTTGTATCTGCATGAAGTTATAGGCAGGGTGGTGATAATGCAGGCTTACACCAAAGGCTGGCTTGGAGCAAAAAGATACAAAAAACTCAAACAGAAAAGAACCAACAGCGCTATTACCATTCAGTCAGGTAAATATTCTGGATTTTCTATATCACTGACAATTCCAGAGTTTCAAATTGTTAAATTGCAAATAAAGTGTTGTTTTTTTAAATAGAGGTAATCTTCCACTTACAACTGGTCGCTAAGCAACCGGTCAAAGTTACAATGAACCCTGAAAATAGGTCTTACGGAATTCAGAGTTCCAACGGCCAGTTTCCCTCCCCTGCAATCATATGATGACATTTTGGATGCCCAGCAACTGGCCCACATTTACAGCTACTGCCAGTGTCTTGTGGTCACATGAATATTGTGTCCAGTTCTGGCCGCCACGGATACAAAAAAAGATGTTGACACCTGGAAAGTGTGCCAAGAACAACAAAGATTGATAAAGGGTCTGGCGGCTAACTCGTGTGACAAATGGTTGAGGGAACCTAAGAATGTCTAGCTTACTGATGAACCTAAGAATGTCTAGCTTACTGATGAGAAGGATCAAGGGTGACAGGATAACTGTCTTCCAGAACTTCAGGGGCTGTCACAAAGAAGAAGGAATAGTAGACTTATTCTTTAGTAGACTTACTCTTTAGTAGACTATGGGTTCCAGACTGATGAGCTGTATTCAAGTGTAGGTCTAGCAAATGTTTTGTATGCTCTAGTTAGTAGTATAATATTACCAGAGAAGAAGCTATATAGGATTAGATTAACAACTCTTAATGCCTTTTTGGCTTTGTAGTTACAGTGGGCTCTAGCATTTAGATCATTTGAGATGAGTACTCCAAGCTCCTTGACAAAGTTTGGATCATCAACAAAGTCTTGACTATTTAGCTTGGGTTTTATGTTCTGATTTTTTCTGCCAATATATAGAACAGAGCATTTATTTGTTGATATTTGAAGTTGTCATTTGATTGACCATTCTGATACATAGTCAAGGTCTTTTTGGAGGGTAGTAGTATTGTCTGTGGTGTTGAATAGCTTTACATCATCAGCGAAGAGAATGCAGTTGCTCTTAATATGATCACAGAGGTCATTTATATAGAGTATGAAGAGAGTTGGTCCTAAAACACTGCCTTGGGGGACACCACTGTTGACAGATACAGAATTTGATAGGACGCTCCCAATTTTGACTATTTGTTGTCTGTTTGACAGGAATGCTTCTATCCAGTTATGCAGGTGTCCAGAGATACCGTAAGATTTTAATTTTAGGAGTAGTTTGTCGTGTTCCACTGAATCAAAGGCTTTATAGAAGTCAATGTAGATTGCGTCTACTGCTTTGCTCTGATTGATTTGGGTAGTCCATATGTTTTTGCAGTGTAAGAATTGCAGATTACATGATAGTTTTTTCCTAAAACCAAATTGTTTATTAGAGAGTAGGTAGTTTGTTTGTAAGTGGAGGAGGATGGATTGGTTAATAATTGATTCCATGACACAGCAAACCTTCTTGCCACAGCTCACATTGATGTGCCATCCTGGATGAGCTGCACTACCTGAGCCACTTGTGTGGGTTATAAACTCCATCTCATGCTACCACTTGAGTGAAGGTACCACCAGCATTCAAAAGTGACCAACCCATCAGCCAGAAAGCATAGGAACTGAGAAGTGGTCTGTGGTCACCACCTGCAGAACCACTCCTTTTATTGGGGATGTCTTGCTAACTGCCCATGCTTTCCACCTGTAGTCTATTCCATTTGCACAACAGCATATATCTGGCATTCAGCTTTGTTCGGGTATTTTCCCACGTCATAATAGTGGTGCTTTTAAAGTTGTAGCAACGTTTCAGCAGAATCTCATCTGCCATCATCATTCTGCTGAAACGTTGCTACAACTTTAAAAGCACCACTATTATGACGTGGGAAAATACCCGAACAAAGCTGAATGCCAGACATGTAAGTGCCCGCGAAAGCTTGAGAAAATATATATATATATATATATATATATATATATATATATATATATATATATATATATATATATATATATATATTCAGAAGAAAAGGAGATTGCTCTTCGGGAAAAAGTTTTTATTTTTGTTCAGAATTTTCGGATTTGTTATCTCAAGTCCGTCTTCAGTGAACAGTTAGTTGGAGATGTGTCAGGGAAGGAGCTTTGGTCGTTGTTTCTGTCGTTGGTGTCAGCGTTCTATAGATTGGCAGCGCGGGCATCAATCGCGTGATTGGCTTGTCAGTTGTTTTGGGTGCGAGCTGGGTTGTTTTTTGATGTTGTTCATCCAATTATCACGTAAACTTTGATAGTTGGGGTCAATGTCTTTGTGGCGATTAATGCAATTGGTGCCAGTATGCCATGCTTCAATAAATTCGCGTGCATAACGTGTTTTGCCTGTGCCAATTATTTTGGTTGCATCCCAGTTGAAGCAATGATTGTGCTCTATACTGTGTGTTGCTATTTGAGATAGTGGGTCTCTTCTTTTAACTGCTAATGTGTGTTCATGTATTCTTTCGTGGAGTTGTTTTCCAGTTTGGCCAATGTATTTTTGGGGGCATGTTTTGCATGGTATTTCATATATAACGTTTTTCATTGAGGTGATTGGTAATTTGTCTTTACCTGATATGAGTGTTTTTCTTAATGAAGTTGTTGGTTTATGTGCTATATTGATGTTAAATGGTTGTAAGTGTCTTGATATGATTTCTGATACACCATGTATATATGGAAGTGAGTACCATTTAGGTGGGTTTTGTGGGTTTTTGTTGTTTGTGTCTGTTTGTTTATGTGGTTTGTGTCTTAGGCAGTCTTTGATGAAGCTTTTTGGGTATCCATTGGTTATGAAGAGGTTGTATAGAAAGTTTAGTTCTTCTTTTCGTGTTTTTTTATCTTGGCAATAAGTGTAGGCTCGTTTGAAGAGTGTTGAGATGCAGCTTCTTTTGTGTGTGGTAGGGTGGTTGCTTCTGTAGTGGAGTATAATGTCAGCATTTGTTTTCTTTCTGTATACGCTTGTTTGTAATTTGCCATTTTCAAGAAGTTTTAAGTTGACATCTAGAAATGATAGTTGAGTATTATTCATTTCTTCTCGTGTAAATTGTATATCTGGGTGTATTGAGTTGATTGCTTTGTGTAGTTGTTCTAATTCAGTGCGTTTGACAATGACAAATGTGTCATCCACATATCGAAGCCATAGTTTTGGTTTGAGATTTGTAAAAACGGATTTTTCTAGATCTTGTAACACTATTTCAGCTATGAAACCTGAAATAGGAGAGCCCATTGGTGTGCCTTTTTTCTGGAGGTAGAATTTATTGTTAAATTGACAGTAGTTGGTTAGGCAAAGGGTGATTAGCTCCATTACTCTGTCAGTGGGGATATTGATGGGTTTTTCTTCTAATTGTTGTTTAATTATATTTTTGGCATGTTCAAGAGGGATCGATGGAAAAAGTGATATAACATCAAAGGATACCATGCATTCATCTGGTTTTATTTGTATTTCTTTGATTCGTTCAAGAAAGGTGTATGCATTTGTAATACTGTGTTCTGAGTTTGCAATTAAATGTTTGAGGTGTTGGAGAAGCCATTTGGCTAAGTTGTAAGTGGGGGTTCCGACTTTTTCCCGAAGAGCAATCTCCTTTTCTTCTGAACTTATATCTCGGGATGCAAACCTTCACAATTATACGATATATATATATATATATATATATATATATATATATATATATATATGTATGTATATTTGTTTTTGTAGATTTTCACAGGTACAGGTATGCAGGTCTTGGCGTGTTTGGGTCTTTTCCCGTGTAAGATTGAGAGCATCTTGGCAACGTTTCAACACAACACAACCAACCTCCCCACCAGTATATAAAGGGAGACGGTAGCTCCAATCACGCTTTGCTTGCACAAGCACAAAGCTGAAAGCACCAGCCTGCAGATGGCGAATGGGACCTCGTCGAAACGTTGCCAAGATGTTCTCAATCTTACATGGGCAAAGACCCGAACAAGCCAAGACCTGCGCACGCACGCACACACACACACACACACACACACATATGGGACGCAGTGGCTCAATGGCTAAGACACTGAGCTTGTGGATTAGAAAGATCAGCAGTCTGGCAGTTCGAATTCCCTAGCACCGCGTAACAGAGTGAGCTCCCCTTACTTGTCCCAGGTTCTGCCAACCTAGCAGTTCGAAAGTTCGGCGTTTAGTCATGCCAGCCACATGATCAAGGAGACATCTTTGCACAGTGCTGGCTCTATATATCTGATTTTAAAATGGCTTGGCATTTGTAGGAAGATAGAACAAGAAACCATTTAACTGCCCACTCTTGTCTACTTCTTCAACAATTCAGCTTTATCGCTACAATGTTTACTCTAAATATAGTTATAATCAGCAGTCAATAACTACTCTTGCGTATATCTCTGCTGGAGATGCTAAGCTTAATGACAGAACATGCCATACAAAAAGTCCATTGTTACAGGAAAGGAGCTTCTGAGACAGATTCTGATCATTCAACAGGCTGTTCCACTGGGATAGGGCCTGGATGGGAAGGGGGTACAGATCAAACTATGGCACACTTCTCATTCTATAGCATTTTCCTTTAAGCCAGTATAATTCACAACACATGACTTTGTATTTTTAGCCTGGAGAGGATATGATACTCGCAGGAAGTTCAAGGATATAAAGAACAAAAGAATCGATGCTGCTATTCATATTCAAGCAGGTAATTAAAACAATATTTTCACAGCTGACACCTATTTTACTGTGGGTGATTTCCCATGTCAGTCCTGAGGTCTGATAAGAATAATGTGCAGCCCAGACAAAAGGCTCTTAAGTTATGATCTGTTCAGATGACTGTTTTCACTCTACTTGACATGCAGTGGATTCAGACAGCCAGAGAAAGTGCTCAATCTGACCACGGTCTACAGAACCAATTTACAATATAAAATCTATGTTTAATTGTACTGATGACCCAAAATGTTGACTAGTGCTGCTTTGCTTATAGAAATCAAGCCCATGGCATCTTTTTAATAAAAGAATCTGACTGTTCATTTTTTAGGCTAAGCCATAGCAAAATAACAGAGGTGCTGTTTTGCCTGTAGAAATTTGGAATTCAACCCCAGAATGCCCAGTTAAAAGAATCCAGAAATAAGGGTTCTGAAAGTGTTTTATCTGAGATTCCGGATAAGGTTTCTTGTCCGTGAACATACAAATGAGCTAACAGAAAGCAATTTCCTAATTTGAATTATTGGTATGAGGAAGAGAGCCCACAACTTTGAACAGAGAGAAATGTTGCTTTGAACCTGGTGATAAGAAATGCCTGTAAGGATTAAACTAAGCATTATCCAAATCGTAGGAGGTGATATGGGGGAAATCAACTTGGGAGATGGATGGAGAACCAAAATATGCTGAAGGAGGCAAAGTGCTTAATCTTTCCCCTCACGGTTGCCTTTGTACTCCAAAATGTCTCCCCAGCTGCTCTTATTTGCATAAGGAGTTACAGTCTTTTCCCCCCTTGCAAACAGTTGTTTGATATGGCAGGTGGAAGGAGTGGGATTAGGAAGAAATGAGAGGCTAGGGAAGGGTTAAGCACTTTGGGCTTTATTACTTTTTCACCCTAAGGGCTTTTCAGTGCTACAATCTTAAGCAGCTTGACTCCTCTGTATAATCTGGCTAGAAACCAAGGCAGTTTCAGCAACCCCTTTTTTGGAATTCAGTTCCTTCCTCTACTTTGGCTTCATCAATGGTCAGATGTTTAGCCTGGATGCAAAACAGCTACCAACCAGTAGATTACTCCTCCTATCCATGCTAGAAAAGCAAGCACCAATCACTTACTTTTTGTGGGCATGTCTTTGATGACAGACCTGTTGTGTATGTACCATAGTTAATAAAGTATGAGCTTGAGGTAAAGTGCAGAGTTCTGGCCCTGCACTTCTGATTGGCTGTAAGGCGGCCAGATCGGATTGGTTAGTTCTTAGGAATCCGATTGGCCCTTAACAGAGGATTATTATTGGTTTAAAGTGCTAGCGTTCATAGCTCGCTATTGGACAATTCTCACAAAGGTTGCCTATATAAGACAGGGTTCACTGTTATTGTTTTGAGAAGTCACTATGCAATAAAGAGCTGAAAGTTCACATTCAAAGACTGTCTCCATTTACTCCAACCCATGTCCAAGTACTTAACACTGGTGACGAGGGTGGGATTTGGAGGCGTCTGAACCTAAGAAGTCAGGAAGCAATACCGAGCACGTGAAAGACGACGCCAACAATGGAACCATGTCCAGCGACATCGTACCACCCGCTCCGTTCGATCCAAACCAAGAGGATTGGGAATCCTACATGGATCGCTTCCAAATGTTTCTTGAGACGAATAATTTGAAGGACGCCACACCAGCAAAAAAGCGGGCACTGTTCCTGACGCACTGTGGCCCAGCTGTTTTTAAAATGGCAAAAGCACTCGCCAAACCTCGAGAAATGAAAGCCATGAGCTGGGACGACCTCAAACCCATCCTGAGAGACCATAACGCGCCAACCGTGCCTACACTCGTGAGACGCCACGAGTTTTATCAGAGGAACCAGTGAAAAGGAGAGAGCGTGGCCGATTTTGTGGCGAACCTCCGGAATTTAGGGGGCCTCTGCGGGTTCGCCGATTTGGAAGAAGCATTAAGAGATCGAGTAATTCTGGGATTAGACGCACTAGGCGTGCAGAGCAAGCTGATGGCAAAAGGTGACATCAGCCTTGCTGACGCCATCGCCGAAGCTACGGCTGCGGAGGCGACCAAAAAGTCGGCTGCACAATTACGGCGGAGCCGCACTCCGGCAACACAACCGACCGGTGAAATCTCACCCAACTCAGAAGGGCAGCTTCTAACAACGCACCACGAGGACCTCTCTTCGTCGTCAGACAGTGACGAAGAAGGGGTCCATCGACTGCGGTCCGACCGAGATCCTTGCCTTAAGTCCTTACGCCCTTGCGCTGGCTGTGGAGCAAACCATGCCAGGGCCGAATGCAAATTCCGCGACGCACTCTGCCATGAGTGCGGGAAACAAGGCCACATCAGCCGGGTCTGCCGCAGCTTACCAGGACCCAGCCAGGCCTCAAAAGGGGCCAACTATCGCTAATCGACAGGAAACCGTCCTGTAAGGCGAGAGCCAGTAAACCACTCCTACAGAAATTGAGCTTTGCAAAAAGAAGAGGCTCACCATACTATCACTATAGGTCACGCCTCAGTTTTGGACACTAAGAAAATTCGAGTCACGGTAACCATCGAGAACCAGCCTTGCCACATGGAGGTCGACTCGGGATCGTCCCTCTCGATGGTGTCTTGGAAGACACTTAAGCAACTTATCCCCACAATCCAACGCAAAGACCTCCAATTTCAACGCCTCATCCTCAAGGACTACCAAGGAAATCGAATCCCTGTGGTCAGGTCCTGCCGAGTCCGAGTCTCCTTCAAAAAGCATACAGCGTACTTACCTCTAACAATCATCGACAGAGATAGGCCTAGTCTATTAGGCCTCCAATGGTTCGCGCCACTAGGCATCGAGGTGGCTGGCATCGAGTCGGTGGTTGTGAGTGGGAGGAAGACCTTGTTTCTGAGTTCAGCGACGTCTTCGCGGACCGTTTAGGCGAGTATAAGGGGACCCCAATCTCATTTAGTTTAGATCCAAAAGTAGCCCCAATTTGCTTGAAGCCCCGTCGAGTTCCATTCGCTCTTAAAGCTAAGATCGACGAACAACTCAACAAGCTAATTGCTCAAGGGGTGTTGAAGCCCATCGATCACTCTCCATGGGAAACCCCTATTGTAACACCCATTAAGCAAGATGGGTCAATCCGAATTTGTGGGGACTACTGGGCCACTTTAAACCACGCCCTACAGCAGAATGCATATCCAGTTCCGGTGGTGCAGCACCTCCTCCATTCCTTGGGGGACGGAAAGGTTTTCGCTAAATTAGATTTAGCTCAAGCTTTTCAACAACTACCAGTGGATAAAAAGACGGCCCAAGCCCAAACAATTGTAACGCACAGAGGTGCTTTTAAATGTACTCGATTGCAATTTGGGGTTAGTGTGGCCCCGGGGATATTCCAAAGCCTCATGGAAAGGTTGTTACAGAGAATCAAGGGCGTGATTCCGTATTTTGATGACGTATTAATTGCAGCCCCTACCAAAAAAATCTTGCAGGATCGTTTGAAATGTGTTCTTAAAAAATTCCAAGAGGCAGGACTTAAGGTGAAAAAAAATAAATGTCACTTATATACTGACAGTGTTGAGTTTCTAGGGTATCGGATTGATAGCCAGGGCATCCACCCTACCAAAAGTAAATTAAAGGCGATAAAAAATGCCCCCAGGCCACATAACAAGGCCGATCTCCAGGCATTCTTAGGCCTCATTAATTTCTATAATGTATTTTTACCACACAAGGCGACTGTTGCTGAACCGTTACACCGGTTATTAGATAAAAAAGCATTGTGGGTATGGGGTTACCGGGAAGAACAAGCGTTCCGGAATGTTAAAAAATTGTTCACATCTGACTCTGTACTTTAGCAGTATAACGAGACTTTACCATTAGTTATAACCTGCGATGCCTTGCCCTTCGGGGTGGGTGCCATTTTGAGTCATGTACTGCCTAATGGGAACAAAGCCCCTGTTGCGTACTTTTCGAAGACTCTCTCACATGCAGAGCGGAACTATGGACAAATTGATAAAGAAGCTCTCGCAATTGTTTCAGCTGTAAAGAAATTTCATGAATATGTGTGTGGAAGGACATTCACCATTATAACTGACCACAAACCGTTGCTAGGGATAATAGCCGGGGACAAGCCAACCCCCTACATATTATCCCCTAGAATGACCCGATGGTCAGAATTCCTAGCTGCTTATAATTATTGCCTTCAATATCGACCGGGGAAAGCCATTCCCCACGCCGACGCATTAAGCCGAGCACCACTTCCAGAGACTCTCGACGATCCGGCACCAACGGCAACCACGTTGCAGATCGAAACACTCAACTTGCCGCCTATGACTGCCCGAGACATCGCGAGAGAAACCAAACGAGACCACACCCTAGCTCGAGTCCTAGGCTGGGTAGAACGCGGATGGCCATTGGACCAAGTCCCAGATGACTTCGCGCCATTTAAAGCAAGACAGACTGAACTTTTTTCCCAAAAAGGCTGTGTCATCTGGGGCGATAGAGTCGTTGTCCCAGAACAACTCCGGAAGACGCTGCTACAAATTCTGCACGAGGGCCACCCCGGCATCGTGCGGATGAAAGCACTTGCACGAAGCTACACATGGTGGCTGGGCATGGACCGGCAAATCGAGCAGTGGGTCAAAGCGTGTACCAATTGCCAACAAGCCAGCAACGCTCCACCAAAAGCCACGCCTACTGAATGGGAGACGCCACGTGGACCCTGGTCCAGAATCCACCTGGATTTCGCAGGGCCAACCAAAGGATATACCTTCCTGCTGACAGTCGACGCATACTCCAATTGGTTAGAAATTCATCGTATGACAGCCACAACTTCGGAGGCAGTGATTAAGATCCTAAATAGACTCTTTGCAACCCACAGATTGCCTGATGTCCTGGTGTCTGATAATGGGCCACAGTTCACGGCATTGATGTTCAAGCAGTACCTTGCTGACCGCGGCATCCGCCATGCGCTCACCTCGCCTGTGTACCCTGCGACCAATGGCCGAGCGGAACGCATGGTCCAATTTATTAAAAAGACTTTGCAAAAAATGGACTATGACAATATCGATGACAAAGTCAACCAAATTCTCTTTTTGCAACACATAATTCCACATAGCGTCACCGGCAGAACTCCCGCAGAACTACTGATGGGACGAAGACTCCGTTCCCACCTCGACCGGTTGCACCCTGCTTACGAACTGGAAAAGCCAACAGGATCCAGTGGCCACTGTCGCACTTTCCAGGTAGGAGACCGCGTTTACGCACAGAACTTATCAGGCGATCCGTTATGGATAGAGGCAACGGTAGTGCGAGTGACCGGCCCCAAATCCTTCGTAGTGAAATGCTGTGACAATAGACTGTGGAAACGGCATATCGACCAATTACAGTCACGACTCACAACAGCCAGTCAACAACTCCCCCATGACCAAACCGAGGGGGGGGGGTACAGAAGAAGATGACATTCCAGGGAACCTGCTCGAAGGGAGCGACGAATCAAGTGAGACTCAGGAAATGGAGCAGGAAGGAGAATTGTTTGCACCGCATGAAATTGCACCTGAGCAAGAAGCAGATCCACTGCCAAACAACAATCTACCTCAACAGGATTGCAATCAACCAGTCCAACGAAAATCCGAAAGACTTAAAAGACAACCGTCCTATTTAAAGGACTATATAACTACACCGTAATTAAGAAGCCAGGGGGAAGGGGTGTTGTGTATGTTAATAAAGTATGAGCTTGAGGTAAAGTGCAGGGTTCTGGCCCTGCACTTCTGATTGGCTGTTAGGCGGCCAGATCGGATTGGTTAGTTCTTAGGAATCCGATTGGCCCTTTACAGAGGATTATTATTGGTTTAAAGTGCTAGCGTTCATAGCTCGCTGTTGGACAATTCTCACAAAGGTTGCTATATAAGGCAGGGTTCACTGTTATTGTTTTGAGAAGTCACTATGCAATAAAGAGCTGAAAGTTCACATTCAAAGACTGTCTCCATTTACTCCAACCCATGTCCAAGTACTTAACAAGACCTTTTGTATGAACCTTTCTGATGACTCCAGAACCATCCTTCCTGTTGCTTTGGCTAGGAAGGAAAAGTAAAAGAATCTTGTCAATTTCACTTGGTTGCTTTTAATGTATAGTGGAAAAAGATGGGGGAGCTGGGATCTTTGGAGGACATCATCTGGTCCTCTCTACAAAACAAAGTGAGAGAATTAAACTTGCACTGGGATAAATGGTCATTTGGTTCAGCCCTAAATTAGTCCTTTTAGGGTTTTTTTTTTTTGAGCTTTAAAAATAGATACAAGTTTTTTCTCCCCAATCCTGCCGATGTGATCTTTTGACAAAACCTATTTCTAGAATATCTAAGTATAGCATTGTGCCTTTGTCCCTGAGGAGAAAACCACCATATATAAAAGAAAGTGATTAAGTGTTTCTAGAAGTTCCTGGAAATTGCTATAAGAAGTGAAGAGTGAACAGAAACTCTAAAGCAGCACTTCCAGGATTTGTAATAGGAAGCATACATACTTCACCAGGCCCAGCCTGAAAAGACTTAATTATGATGAATAAGAAAAGCTGCTCTCAGATAAGACAACTTTTTTCATTTGAATTCAATAGGAAACTCAAATTACCTAAGGAACTCAGCCAAATCATCAGTTCATTTAATGTACCATTTTTACCAGAAACTTTCCAGAGTTTCAGAAAAAAATGTTCTAATCTTACTGGAGATGCCAAGGATTGAAGCCAAGTTGGTCTTCAAGAAAAGGATATCCTCTACCCCTGACTATAACTCCCTCCCCCCACAATGTATGCAATTTCTTTTTTCCTATTCTGGATCCCTATGCTAAGAATGACTCCAAACTGAATGAAGCCCATCACAGTATAGTAGAGCAAGGGTCTTCAAACTTGGCAAATTTAAGACTTGTGGACTTCAACTCCCAGAATTCCTGAGCAAACATGACTGGAGGAGGAATTCTGGGAGTTGAAGTCCAAAGTCTTAAAGCTGTCAAGTTTGAAGACCCCTGCAGTAGAGGCTTGTTCATTGAATAAACCCTTAGATAAGGGCTAGAAACCTATAACTTCTTTCCAGTAGGAGCAACAAGATGGTCCAATCATACCCAAAGTTGAGAGTGCATTGTCACATTGATTCATACAGGTTTTAAAATGTTGTTTTCTAAGGAGTTTAGAGATTGGCACAAATTGATTTATGTATCAGAGGTATGTGTGACTTTATGTTTACGCACCCAGGAGTGCAAAACAATGTGTTTCTTTTTTGTTTTGTTTTGTTTTAACATAAGAGAGATTTTCAATATTGTTTTCCATTTCTGTCTTCTGTTTGTTTGGAAAAACAGGCAAAAGTTACTACACCATATAGACACAGATCTTTTTGAAGTTAGATGTCATGGCATCTGGGCATGTGTCTTGGTTGCATCTTGTTTTTACAGAGTCTTTCCTCCCATTGGTGCTTGATAAGGGAAACAGTAATTGATCCAATCTCAGCAAAAAGTCACATGAAATCTGAGACCATGGCATAAGCCATACTATAAAATGTATATAAAATGCTTGTGTCTCTAGTATCTCTAACAGTATAAATAAATGGAGTCCATTGGCTGTTGCTATATTATGTATACTTGCATCAGGGCATAGGAATTCTAAAGAAAATTAAAGTTATTTTAAAAGTACTATTGGAGATTGCTTTCTTATACAACTAATGAGATGCATCGGTAAGTACTTTTTCATATGAAAATGGCCCACCTGTACACCATTAGGACACTGATTTCTGGACAGGGAGATAAAAGAAGAGGCTGTAACATAGACAGCCCATAGAAAGCATTAAAAAGCTGCATATGAAATTCCATCAGAGTACTCCAACCCATGTTTTTATAACATTATTTGTATTGCTTCTATGGAAGAGTTTAAGTAGAGTGTCAAATGCCCCTTCCTGAAAAATGTTTGATTGGACACTATATATGCTAGGTTTCTGAATCTCTCCTTTATAATCTTTATTCCTTCAAATTGCATTGGCCATTTTCCGGATTTCATTATTCCAGCAATGGGTATCTCAGCTGTTGTATTAACAATGTTTGATGCTATAGAAACCCCACCACCAAGCACTCCTGGAAGATGCCTACAAAATATGATCAGGGTTACAAGAAAGCCTGAGGACTTTTGTTTCTCTGAAGAGCTTTGATTTATTGCCAAGGCATTCAAAGAGTCATCAAATGTAATATACTGTAAGTGTCTCTCTTTAAAAAATAGTTTAAAAAAGGAAGAAGGGAACCAGAATGGGAGGAGAAAAGGTGGTCTTGAAATTTAGGAAGCCCCTTGGCTTACATGTTTTTACGCAGCTCATACCGAAATTTGTTTTCCTTTCATCTCTTTCCCAGTAAAAGCAGCAGTGAGGTTTATCCCTTTAGCTTCCTCAGAACTTCCTTTCAGAATTCCCAATCTATTACAGCACATTCACATATCAGAAACAAGATGCCTTTTCATGCTGTCAACCTTTTTCATCTGAAATGTAAATTAATTCTTGCCTTGACAGAGATCAAAGTAGGGGTATTAACCTTATTGGACCCTTTCTCCATCAGAATCTGTTCCAAAGACTCGGGGGGGGGGGGGCTGGTGCTGTTGGTGTCTGAGAGGAGAATGCAGCCTTCAGTGTTATCTATGGCCCACTTCCAGGCAGTCCTCTTGTCTACAAGTCACCATTTCAAAAGCAGTAGTTTCTTTTGTAAATGACCTTATCATTACTTTATACTCTGTGAAGGGGAAGAGGGAGGGGAGAGCTTTGCCTGAATAATTCTTCCAGGATTAGCCTGCTCATTTTAATTGTGGAGTGGAGGAGGTTACATTCAGAATTCAGAATATTCTTTGAATGGTTTTGACAGCAAGAGATCGCGGCCAGATAGAAAGTCTTTTTTTAGGTTGTTTATTTTCCAGCAAGGCAGCCTTTAGAGATAGACCACATTTGCATTTTTGGAAATAAATAGATTCTCAAATACACAAGTGGCTAGGTGAACAGTTGAACAGACATTGATAAAATGTGGAAGGAAAAAAGAAATAAATGCGTTCAGAGAGAGAGAGAGAGAAAGAGAGAGAGAAAGAGAGCTTCCATGTTAGCTGCCTTGGGGGCTCCACAGCAGAGTTGAAAGGTGGGATAGAAATGTTTTAATAAATGTAGAAACCCAGGGTATGTGAGAAATAAGTTTATTGTTGAGTTGAGTTTGGAAAACTGATATTATAATTTGAAATTTAATTGGATTTATTTAAGTTGTGAAATCAGATATTGCTCCAGGATAAATTATTTGAATTTTATCATTGCTTTAGCTTATGTACTGCTTAACTTTAGTGAAGTATTTGAAGAATCTCGTAAGAGTTGAAAATGCTCCGGTTCAGTTCATAAGGCAACTTTTAAAAACTTTTATATTATATTTAGGAATTGTTATGGACTAAGCCAACGCAGCAGTAACAACCCTAAATAGCTTCACTTTGCAGCAGGCTCGTAATCCTGCACTCCTCATTGGCCCGCAAATAGCGAGTCGTGATTGGTCGTTTCTGGCCAGTCTGATTGGCTGTTAACGGGCCCCTCTAATTGGACGCTTGTGAAAGCGGTAAACTCAAATCATTGATTGTTTTGACAGCAGACAGCTCTATAAAAGAGCTGCTGCTGCCCAAGTATTTGCTCTGTTCTTATTTCACAATAAAGAGTTGAAGTCACCGTTCGATGTCTCGTCTCCGTTCCTTGCACCCATGCTCAGGACTTAACAGGAATATTGATAATTTTTTCTAAAACATTACACATTTGCCTTAGCTTTTTGAAACACATTAATGATCTATTGATATTCAGTTATGTTATTATTTCCAAACAGTTGATTCCTTTTTAAAAAAAAAAATCTTCTCTTTGATCAAATATTCTTTGAGGCATCTTATAAAGACTACAACAATAAAAGGATAAAGTAGCAAGCAAAGAAGGCAAGTGATAGTAGTATAATAAGAGATGCAATTCTGTTTTATTAAAAGTTTTAACAAATGAAATAAGTTTTAACTATTGCCTACAAGAAACCTTTTTTTAAAAAAAATCACATTAATAGATTTGGGGATTATGTTCCATTGTTAGAATGCAGCATCAGAAAAATACAGGCTCCTGTTGAGTATTTGATATATGCTGCAGTGTGCCAAAGAAGGCAATTCTTATCATTCTCTAGTCCCAATCTCAAAAACAGGATTTTAAATAGTCATCCAGAAACAAACTGTCAAGAACTCTTATTGGTCGGAAGAAAATATACATTAGAAGAAAATAAAGGCTGCCCCACTCAGAAGTTGGTTCTTGGTACTCCTGGAGCTGCCAGCATAATAGTTTTCCATAAAAATGTAGGCCTGCAAATAAGAGTGTCCATGTCAGGGGATCAGAAAAATCAAGATAGTGCCACAATCATGAGATAGAAGCCCAACCTCCTTTTTATGTGCAGCACAATATCATTTTCACAATAATATTGCCAGTCCAGGGACTCCCATTCCTGTTTGTAATGCATAATTCTCTATTTATTTGTTAAAGCTCATGCTGTTTGATTTACCACTTCTCTATTAAAATCATTTTTACTTTTATTTTTGTCTTCCAAGGAATTAGCAACCCCAGTGCCCCACCCAACATTGTATCATATGCAAACTGAATAAGCATTCCCTCTACCTTTTCCCAGTAGTCATTAATAAAAATGAAAAATAAAGAACCCCGGACTGCATATCACTAATGAGCAATAGGTATATAATTTTTGTATCCTCTTAATTGTCATGCCATCCAGCCTCTTATTTAATTAGAAATTAGGAAGTCATGTCAAATTAAAATATAATATATATTCCATCATCTGTTAAGGAAGTTAACTTATTTTTGAAAAGGGAGAAACATTGTTCTATCAAGACTGATGAATCCATGCTGATTTTTGACAATTACTCCATTGTTTTCAAAGTACTTAAAAACATTTTATGATTGTCTCTAAAATATCAACATAAAATTGACCAGCCTGTTTTATATCTCTTTGTTGAAGGGAATAAAGAAAAGCATTTTAGTTGTCCAGTCATCTCTCATCTATTGTTCTTTCCAAAAATGATATGTCTATATTACCTGGCCTAGAGTTCACTGGAACGTTGTTTAATTTAAAGCATAAATGGCCCATTTTTTTCTATCAAATTTGAGCCACATTGTGGACAATGTGTACATTGTGACACATTTTATACAGCTGCTTTCAAAGACACAAGAACTTTACAATAAACTCTCTATAAATTTTTAGGAACTGTGCTACAGTGGTGTTCTCTGAATTTGATTGTTTTCTTGCAGATATTTTATTACACTGATGATGCTACCTAGTTGGATAATGAAACATCTGCAAGAAAACAACCAAACTCAGAGAGCACCAAGGACAGTTCAACCTTGAGCTATTAATATTCTCTTCTATAGGATCTGCATTCCAACTTTGCTTTTCATATGTGAAAGGCTGTTTCCTCAGTTAGAATTCAGTTCTGTCTCTATTGATGCTTTTCTGAGGTTTTGCTGATTAAAATTTTAGCTAAAATTAACCTTTCTGGATGAATCCTCAACAAAGTTAATTCTCCATGATGAGTTTGTTTCTTCTTGAAAGAAGGGATTAGTCTTGATCAGAATCATTGGAGCTCAGTTCTTGACATATTGGGTCATGAGGTATTGGGCATGGAATAGATTTGTTTTATTTTGTTATTTTTGACTCCTGGTGAGTGCCTGGACAAATCCCTGAAGCTTTCTTGAAAAGGTTTTGTGGAAGTGGTTTGTTCTTGCTTGTTTCCTAAGACCTGAGAATGAGTAAGTGGACCAAGGTTATCCAGCTTGCCTGCTGAGGTATTGTTCAGAGCCATCCCTATAATAATAGATAATAGTAAGTGACTTGACATCCTCAGGATGCTTTGATATCGAATTGTCATCTATTTCCACAATTCCTTCAACTCTATGGACAAGAGATTATAGATGCTAAAGTTCAAAACCTCTGGAGAACAGAAAGTCAGTTGCTCCTATCCTATGTTTGTACAACCCCTGAAATATGAATGATTGGAATTAATTAGAGATCATATCAGTGGCTATTCTTAGCTCCAACATCACTTGCTCAGGTGACACAGGTGAGATACTTTGTTCTTTATAATATACAGAGGTAAGACCTTAATTACTCAGTATTTAAATTCATGCATTTTGTAGAATTCTTTGAAGAAAAGGAAGGATGAAAGTATACTAAAACAGATAAAATAAAAAATATTTGCCCAGCAGATGCTTAAGATGAGTCAAATAAATGGTGATTCAGTTTTCTCCAAAAAATAGCATGCTGAAAAAAAATCCATCTGAAGCTGTGCTCAGATCAGATCTTTGCCAATGCCATTCATTTGTAACGGTCAGTAAACTTTATAGCCTGGAGGGTGATTGCAGCCAGAGGCTTCAGTATTGAAACAAATCTGAATTTGTTTCTTTCTATAAAGAGTTGAATAAAGAGTATTCTGTATGTTGCAAAATGTCAGATAATGCTGCTCCATTTTTAATCTTTTTTGCTAATGCTTGCTTAGCCTTCAGGGGATATTTAACACGCAAAAATTATAGAAGATGGAAGAACAGTATTGGCTATCAAACAGATGTGGAATCAGTGGGTTTCAATTCCAATCTCAGATATGAAGAAAATGGGTAAGTTTTAATTATTCTGTTCCAAAAGAATAGAGAGAGAAAGTACGCAGAGGGAGACATTTTCTTTCCTATTAGTTACCTTGCTGGTGAGATAACTCAGGATAGGTCCTGAGCAACTATATTCATCATGATCTGCAATCGGACTCTGTTTTTGAAAGATGTGTCTATTCATGCAAGTTTGTGAATATGATTTGTAGCATTCACATATCAACGACTTAGTTTTATACTTTAGATAATTAACCAATCTATGTAATTTTTATTATAATCATTGGCCAGTCAAAACTAAGTACAGTATATATTGTAATGAAGCAAACAAAACAATAATAAAAGTCATCTTGGCAGTAACCTTGTTTAAAGCTCAGGATCTAAATCACTTAAGATCACTAACCTGGTTCTTGAAATGCCATTTGGTGGACTCAACAAGCCATAGCACAGAATTTGCCAGCGTTAAGAGTAACAGCTGTGTGTGTTCTATTAA
Organism: Hydrophis major; assembly: GCA_033807585.1. Classification (NCBI taxonomy): domain Eukaryota; kingdom Metazoa; phylum Chordata; class Lepidosauria; order Squamata; family Elapidae; genus Hydrophis; species Hydrophis major. The sequence continues at coordinate 188,034,737 of CM066328.1, forward strand.
TTAAAAAGAAGTGTCAATACATTCAAAAGTCCTGGTCTATTAACTAAAAGGGAATATGAAAGGCAAAGACTTCCACTAAAAAGAGCCATACATAGAACATGAGCCACAGCCTACACCTCACCTGAACCAAAGAGTAGCTCTGGTCTCCAATAGGAATATTAGGAAGATTACCCTTCAAGACTGCCAGAGGCAAAACATTAAGGCCATGTGCTCTAGCTTCTCATTAGATGGCATAATTCTTTCTCCTTGAGAAAAGTTATGTGGTAAGTAACTTGTTATCAGCCTTTTATTACTTGAAAATTGTAATATGTAAAAATTCTTCTTCAACACTCTATCACATTTTTTTCCTTGCTGCTGTCCTATTAAACCTTATAGAACACCAGCAAATTTCATAATATGTATTTGCCTCTAACGCAGGACAGAATGCAGTGAGGTGTTTCTATAAATAGAAGCAATTTCTACTCAATGAACATGAGGCAGTTAATTCTTCCTGCCCTCTTTTCTCAGAGTATCTTCAAATTTTATTCTAGAGGGTGGATCTTGAACATGTGCAATGAGGAAAAGTAAAGTTCCAATGCCTGAAAAAGATATGGCAGTGAAGCAATTCTTGAAGTCTCCTTACGGATATTGAAACAAATATCTTGTCAGACAAACAGCAACAGGCTCTCCCATTTTTCTCAATCCCTCCTTTTTTGGGCCAATATTTAACCTATCTATGGAAGCACTTTTTCCTGTAAAACGTTTAAAAATGTTGTATTTGCCCATTGCCATCTTATAAATAGCAATATTAAATGTGAGTTTAAATTAATTTAGGCTTACTCACTGACAAGAGGGGAGTAGGGCTATAGCCTTTTTAAGCATAATTAAATAATATAAGCAGAAGTAGAAAATACAGATTAGATTTGCAACTTTTTGTCAGCTTCTGAAAGACAACAAACATTGCTTCATCTCCATCTTCTCCCACTTTTTGCCCAGGGAAGTACAATATATTACCAAAATGGCTCAGACATTTGCCAAAGAGAGTTAGACTCAGAGATGGTTTTCTGGGGAACCGGTAGTGGAAATTTTGAATAGTTCAGAGAACCGGCAAATGCCACCTGTGACTGGAGATTTTACAGTATCTTTCCCCTGCCACGCCCACAAAGCCATGCCCACAGAACCATTAGTAAAAAAATCTGAATCCCACCACTGGTTAGACTTATGCACAAATCTCTCTACTATACTCCTAGCCATCTCTCAGGCAAATAATAAATGTCTGAACTTCTAGGTGCAAAGGGAATCCATCTTTAGTTGGACATAATTAGCAAATTCAGTTTAACAGTGTCACGTTACCTTTGCCCTTTAGTGGCTGCAAAAAATTTGCAATTTTAGCCACAGGAGGATATTTTCCATTGATTAAATTGTGCATCAAAGGGGCATGTGCAGATGAAACCCTCCCTGGGTGGAAAACAAAACAGTCTGAAAGGAACAGCATGAAGCTGTCAGTTCACTGGGAGTCAGAATGTTTTGAAACAGGAAATCTGTAAGAGTTAGAGATACAGATTGGCAGCTATTTGAGCTTTATTTTAAGATCTGGTGTGGTCCCTGTAAACCACCAAAAGTTGCAGCCAAATTGTAATTTTCTTGAGCCAAAATAGGGTAATTTCTTAAAGACGTGATTGGAAAACAATCCTATTAATTTTATTGAAAATAATGGTAAATCCAGTCAAAACTCCTGGCATTATTCATTCATTTTCGGAGAACTTACTGTCAGACTTCCCTCCTTACAATCTAAATAGATTTAATCCAAGGAACAAAACAGAAGAATCCTGTGAATAGCAGGATTAGAAGGAAACAAGAATTCCAACAAATTCTAGCAAATACTGTACTTTCAGATAAGGAAATATAGATAGTTGCCAAAACTCTCTTTAATTTCCTTGTATGTGTGTGTGTTTGTGTGTTGTATTTCTGTGCAGCAAAAAGGGGGTTCTTGTATTTTGCATGAAGGCAAGGCAATTGGCATTTATCCATTGTTTTGGTATCTTTATCAGTATGAGAAATATCTCATACAGAGGTTACCATGATATTGGTGCTTTATTCTCCATTAATTTGCCTCATCCCTTTAATACTTGTGCAGGCTATTCTTCTATGTCAGCAGCGTCAAACTCAAGGCCTGGGGGCCAGATCCTGCCCATGGGGTGCTTAGAATTGGCCTGCAGGGCTGCCCTGGAAACAGCAAAGAACTGGCCCACGGTGTTTCTGCCAGTGAAAATGGGCCCCTGAGCTCCGTTTTTGGCTGTGAGAGCCTCCTGTAACTCTCTGCCATTGAAAACAGAGCTGGGCCCTTCTGAGCTCTGTTTTTGCTGGCAGAGTGTTGCAGGAGGCCTTTGCAGCTCAAAATGGAGCTTGGGAGCCCATTTTCCCTGGCAGAATGCTGAGCCAACACAAGCGCCCCCAACACAAGTGATGTTGAGCTGGCCATGCCCACCCCAGCCACACCTACCCTGGTCCCCTGACACAACCCTGATATGGCCTTCAATGATATCGAGTTTGACACCCCGTTCTATGTGTAAGCAACTTCATCCTGTAGCTACTACTTATTGGGGGATTTCCAATCTTTTTATATCATGAATATATCCATCATGAAATTGTCTCTGCAAATTATGCGAGGCCTAGGGCTTTTCTTGGTACTTTCCCATTTATTAATTTAAAACATACCTTGGCAGGCATATTATTATTACCAACACTTTGAGGACCCAGGAACTATGAACAACTATGAACATTCATTTTATATCTCCCACAATCTAACTTCCCAACTTAACTTCAGATTCAAGTCTAATTAAAAAGGGGGGGAAATCTGTTTACTCTTTCTGCACCAAACATAATTTTGCACCCTTCTATAATTCTTCTCTCCCCCACCCTTGTCAATTTTTTAACCCAGAAACCCTAAATATTGTTAACATTTAGCAATAGCAATAGGTCTTAGAGTTATATACCACTTCATAGTGTTTTACAATACACTCTGAGCAGTTTATGGAGTTAGCATATTGCTCCCAACAATCTGAGTCCTCATTTTATTGATCTCAGAAGAATGGAAAGCTGAGTCAAGCTTGACCCACTTCAGAATTGCACTTCCGGCTGCGAGCAGAGAGTTTCTTGTAATAGTGCATTCTAACCACTGTGCTACCAGGGGTCCTTTTAGTTAATGATTACACCTTTAGATTATACCTTTAGATTACCTATTTATAAATTTTCTGAATGGTGTAGAAGAAACAAGAAATACCACAGCACAGCTCTATATATACTTCACATAAAACCAGCAGCAAAATTAAATAGTGTAAACTTTCTAAAATGCCAGGAAATAAAAAAGTTCTTTATTGAAAAAAGTATAAAAGAGGGATCTCTGGGGATGATATTCTCCAAGAAGAGGCATCACCAATGAAAGTCACCTCCCATCTTGCTATATGAAGGAAGATCAATAAATAAAGCTCTAATTTCCATTATATTATTATATGAGTAGTACTTCTTGTTGTGGCTTTTCAATTTGTGTTATATTTGGCAGAAATATGGTCAGTGTATGCATATAGTCTGATGGAGCTTACATCCTTACAACAAATCACACAACTCTTTTGGATTTCTATCCCAAATAATGCACAGTAAATCAATCCAGTTAAATTTGTTCTTAGTTACGGTAATTCAATAAATTCATTTTTTGTAAATATCATGTAACATGTTTTTATAATATGCTTTAAAAGTATTTATACAATTCCAACTTTTCTAGTGGTAATTGTTGTTGATCATTGCCTTTTGGCAGTATCATTTGAGAGTTCCCATTAACTGAAATAAATGACTAAATTAAGGCCCCCTTAGTGGCCTGTAACGTGGGATCAGTATAAAGTTTAATTCAACTTATATTAAACTAACATGATTTCAGCTAAAACATAGGGCAATGTATTTAATATTTTTCTGCCACAATTGGTGGCAACGTTGAAATATGCTACCTGGAGATCATAGTCAAGCCATTCATAGTCCTTAAATGTCATATTTTGTGCCTCTGTGATAAAAGTCCCTGTTTCCTTCTATAGCAGTTCTTGAATCTCACTCCCTTCAGTCTTATTCTTGGATAACTGCTTGGTTTCCTGCAGCTGATAACATAGTTTGTAGTCACAAGAGGAGACTTTTGCTATGGTTCATTTTTTTTGACCACGTTGTGTTTCAGCTGATGATTGACATTCACTGATGGCACCATTTATCATTTCAATTTATTCTATAGTATCTCTAAACAAAGCATTACAATACAGCTCACTGTACCTGTCAAGATGTAGTAGAAGCCTCAACTAACACGATACATACCTAATATGCAGAATCTTTTCCCATATCAGATCAAAGGAAATAGTGGAGTTTGGAGGTTTCCCCCCCCCCCCCATACAGTTGAAAAGATTGATGGATTGCTTTAAAAAGAAAAAAGAAAATCCGATTCTGTAGATTTCATAATCTTGCTAATTACTAACAGCATAGTAATACCCAATAACACGATTCATAGTTTAATCATTGATCTACTTTTGTGATATACCTACAGAAGTAAAATCCTAATGTGGATTATTTGATTCATACTATAAATATTTGGGGGAGAGCCCATACATCACAATCCTCACAATCCTAAGCATATCTGCACATAAATAAACTCCACTGAGTTTAGCAAGTCTTTTTTCAAAGGAAATGTTTGGGTTTTGGCTTTTATTGTACTTTACACTGATGGTAGCAAATTTAAACAAGTCACATATCAAAATGGTAGGCGGTGATTGTTGTTGTTGTTTTAATTTTTATTGGTTTTTAAGATGAATATAGACAAACAAAACATAAAAACATCAAGCCATCTTCCATACATATACATACAGTGTTCCAGTTGGTTCACAAATTGTTTTGTGCTTCCATTTCATAGTCTTCAATTACAATTACATTGTATATATTCTCATATTTTCAATCAAGTATTACATACATTAATATCATTGTTAAGGGGATTTGTTAAAGTAAGAAATAGCACAGCTTAAAAAATATATAAAGAGCACACTGCACCTTGTTTGATTATCCAAGGCTTTTGTTAAAATTTATAACTCTCTTCTCCAGAGTCTTATCACCTTTTTTTTTCTATAAGCTTCAACACCAGGCTCCAGCTGTTGATAGAAACCCAGAAAAGCCCCTGCAATAATACTCTCCCATGCTCTTCCCTCTATCTTATCAAACAGGCAATGTCCTTGAAAAGAAGTCTCAGTTCTTTCTCAGCTTTGTCTGGTCAAGAAAAAGAAATAGAATATTTCCAAGCCTCTAGTTGGCAGTGTTACAAAGTTTCTTTTGCTTTCATTTTCCCCCTCCTTTTCCAAACAAAATATGATAAAAATTAATTAAAAAGGGAAAAAGATATTTAAAAAGATGACTAAAAGTGAGTCTCTAGCCTAGAATATTATAAAGTCAAAAAGGAGAGAAAGAATAGGTGGAAGAAGAAAAGACCAGTCCAGTTTCAAAATATAAAATCATGTGTAAAAAATCCAGCAATGAGAAAAAAAAAATATTACTTTGACATTCCTGTTTAAAATCACCGCTTAATCACTTCTGTCAAAACTTTTACAGATTCTTTATTTTCCTTAGGGTGTCCTTTCAAATCTTAAAATAAAGAAAAAGTTCTCACCAAACTGGTACACTTTCTCCTTCCGTTCTCTTTCGTTTCGGAGCTGTCCCAACTTCAGCAGCTTTAATGGCTGCCTCTTTGCCACTGGCAAAAAGAGCTTCTCCTGGATCTACCAGGGACTTTGTGATATCCCTGGGATCGACAGGATGCGTTCTTTACATTCACCGTCTTTTCAGGACAGTTTAGATCCAAATGGACCGTCCAGGCGCAAAGACCTCAGACCTCCAAGATCGCATGCCATATTGTCACGACGCCAGCTCCGCCCCCCTCTGGTTGTTGTTGTTGTTGTTATTTAAATGTATATGATGCCTTTCAGAAGGAGAAGTATATATTGTAATTTTTATTATGATTAGCTTCTGTTACTTAGAAGAATTGTTATGAATTGGTCTTTCTTCCTACGTTATCTTACACTTTTCCAGAAGATGCCCTAATCTTCCAGGACAGATTTTGGATATATGTAGATAGGATGGAATAAAATTATAAACAGTGAAATAAACCAAAAAGAAGAGAAAAAGATTTTACTATATTTAAATATATAGTACCACTAGCACTTGTGACATTTTAGCAGAACTGAGCAACTTTCAGCCCTCCAGATATTTTGACTTCACAATTCCTATTAACTCTCTTCACTGACCAATCCTACTGATGTTGAAATTTGGTAACTCCTAGAGCCATATAGCTATATGTTACTCATCCATCTTTTGGAAAATATAAGAGGTTAGCCCCTCTACTGATGATCCTGTAGTCTGGTTTTCAACACTGGAGAAAATTAGTATGGAGGAGAAACAGGAGAAACAGAAAACAAGGATCATCTCATGAAGCTGATTAGTAGGAAATTTAAAAGATTTTTAAAAGTACTTCTTCACACAGGTAGTTTTTCAACATCTCCAGCAACTGTTCCATTATGATGGACCTCTCCCCCACCAAAATACTTACAACCTTATTTCAACAGCCACACACCCTGTGGTGACCTGATTGATGACTGCAACAATTTAACACCATAATTCCAGGCTCAGTTATAAAATAAGATAACTTTATTGTCATTTTTTTAGTATAAACACACTAGCCCACATTAAAAATGAAATTCTGTTGCCTGCACTCAAGTGTATATCTATCCAAACACATACATAGCACACATATACACATGCTAAATACATATATAAATATATACCTGCACCATAAACACACACACACACACACACTAATCACTGTCCATTTTGAATATGTAGCAGAAACAGGTAACTTGAGAGTTCACAAGGTTGATGCTTTATGGAACAAAACTGCAACTGAATGTTCTGCTTTGGATACCACGAAGCCTCCTCCCAGAAAGTAACAAGGAAAACAGGTCATACATCAAGGACTAAGGGAGCACAATGGCTCATGAGGTTAAAAAGCTGTTGGCAGGCTTGTGTTTGAGACCCACAGCAGCAGTGGGGTGGGGTGAGGTTCCATTACAGGCTCCAGCTCCTCCCGCCCCAGTGGTTCAAAAGCGGGTGATTGCAAGTAGATAAATGGATACCACTTTGGTGGACAATTTCACGGGGGTGCAAAAGGAGCCACCAACTGGGTAAGCCCTGGGCAACGGTGATGTCACCAGCAAATCCTTTCACCACGGAAGCACGGAGTTAACATTTTATTTCTTTGCTACCATCACGGGGGTGTCCAGAGTTTTGCAGCATCTGACAATATTGACTCCACCCATTCACTATATTTTAAAACTTCACAACAATCTCAGTTCTGAAAAGCACCAATGAGCTAACTCTGTAAAGGACTGTCCTTGGGTGATATGGCAGACCTGAAAAGGTGGTGTGTGTGTTTTCCCAAAGCCAAGTACTTTGCCTGGTTTCTTTGAATCCCATAATCCCCCCTTGCCACCTCCCTGACAAGCTAATGGCCAACAATGAAAAAATAAATAATGCTTAAAATCTTGCTCTTTCTACTGTATATGTTTTGTTTTTTGTTTTTTTACCAGATCAGGAAAATCTGCAAAACTCTGAACACCCCTGAGATGGTAGCAAAGAAATGAACCTTTAACTCTTTGCTCCCATTTGGTGGTGGTCTATGTTTTACAGCCCAAACAAAGTAGCTGTGATCATTGGTTGAATGGTTGAAACTTAGGGATCTGGGGCAGCAGAGTCAATTTTGAATCCCAACAAAGGAAACTTATCTGTGAAGAGTAACTATTGTTTTAAGATTTTTTTTAAAGCTAAAGAGATCAAAGTAAAAAAGATGAAGAAAAGGCCTGCAGATTAAATATGGATTATGAAGCACTTTTCTTACAAAGAAAGAGGCTAAAAAGATTTGAAAAGTGACAGTTAAAGGGGATTGGGTTATTACAGTATGATGAAAATATGTAAGGTTTGGCGTGGTAAAAGTGAATATAAGAAATATGTTTACCATTGCTTGCATAAGTAGAAATAGAGGCTTGGTCTGCTCTTCATAACATCTGCCAAGAAATGTGATTGATATCAGTCCCATGAAAACTACTTGTTAATAGGACTTGCCTGTGTACGTGTGTGTGTGTGTGTGTGTGCTTTTGAATCAGTTATTTTCTTTGTGTGACTCCTGGTCAAGTCCCTGCAGTTTTCTTGACAAGGTTTTTCAGAAGCGGTTTGCCATTGAGAGAACATGACTGGTCCAAGGACACCCAACTGGCTTTGTGCCTAAGGTAGACTAGAATTCAGTCTCCTGGTTTTTAGCCTAATGCCCTAACCACTATACCAAATAGGTCTCTTATATTATTGCACTATTATTATATTATTATGCATTCTTATATGATTGTATTTTATTTTATGACACTATTAATGCAGAAAGGTAGAGCCAATTATATATCTTTTTTTCATCCAATTATTTTATATTTGGGGTGGTTGCATGGGAAAGACGATACGATTGGAGTCTTCTCCATGATTTTTTAAATAAATACTATAGCAAAACAGATGTCATTGCACTAAGCAAATATATATAAAGCCTGGGATATTGGAATATTGGTTTTTCATCCTAGGGGTATTTCTATTAGGCCGCCTCTGAAAGAAATTGCTGAAAAATTTGGTACATTTACGATTAACTTGACTTACATGAACTATTAGCCCTTTATTACTAGACCTAAGCACACATAAGCAGAGATCTAATTTCATACCAATTGCCCTCATTTGCCAAATTATTATGGCCCTGTAAGGGATGAATGGAACATGTAGTCAAGTTACAATCACCCATGAGCGCAATTCACATGTTTACATAAACCCAGAATGTTTTACACTTGGTAGAAGATGCATATATATTTATTAAATTTGTGTGCCACCCATCTTGTCCAGATATATCCTTCCTCTAATAAGGATTTGCATGCTTTCGAACTGCTAGATGATCAGGAACTGGGTCAAGGAATGGAAGCTCAATCACAACAGCTTATTTACTAATAGTGTAACAGAGCCATTTTCCAGGTTATTGTAGGAATATGTGATTATCAAGTATGCAAATGACATAGAGGGATGACTATTAGCAGAGAGGAGAGAAAAAAAGATTTAGACAGGCTTGTGCATGACAGTAGGACAAATGAAAGGTCTACTGTTGTGGAGCGGCGGCAATGACTGAGGCAGACGCAGGCTAAAAGGTTAACAGACTTTATTCGGAAGAATAAAGGGTCGCCACGGCTGCCGAGGCTAACTGGCAGTCAGCTGGCGGTGACAGCTGATACCATTTGACAGCCCCTTTTATAGTCGGCTGTCAAACGGCATCAGCCAATGGGAGCGATCGGTGCTCCCGCATGCAGGCAGCGGACCAGATAGAGAACTTCATCAGTCAGCGGACACAGCACTCCTTTCCCCTGGCCAAGCGCATGCGTAGTCTTGCAGCCTAGCAGGCCGCCTTCTCTCATGGAGAGATCGCTGAAGGCCGAGGGGCCTGCTGGCAGGTACAAGGTCCCTTGCTTGCTGGGAGTCATCTAGAGATCCTTGCTGGCCTTCAGGAACCCTGGCCCAAGTGTCCAGCTGCTGACCAGGTAGGTCCTTCCAACTGGCTCGCTGTGGGGATGGTTCGGGAGTCGGCCGGTAGACCAGGTCGTCAGGCGGGGAGCGGTTCGCTGTGGCTGGGTAGACCGGGTCGCTTGGCTGGTCGGTTTCAGCAGGCAGTTGGTCGATTGGGTTGTTTGGTGAGTAGGCTTCAGGCGGCTGGTAGGCTGGTGCATCTGGTGGGTGCTGGGGGTCGACTGCAGCTCTTTCCCAATGCCTCCTTAGCTGGTCTATGTGCCGGCGCCACACTCGGCCATCTTGCAACAGGATCCTGTAGGACTTGGGTCCTGTAACAGAAACTATTTGCCCTGGCATAAACCAGGTCTTGCAGGGCAAACTCCCTGGCATGACTGTCAGAGTCTAAAGGTGTGCCAGGGGCATAGTGGGGGTGTAACCTGTCCAAAACAGTCCTGAGGCGCCTGCCCATTAATAGTTCAGCAGGAGATTTGTTGGTGGTAGTGCATAGAGTAGAATGTTGGCTGAGTAAGTAGGCAGACAGCTTGGAGTGCCAGTCTGCCTGGCCGAACCTTCCCAGGGCTTCCTTCACAGATTTAACAGCCCTCTCAGCCATTCCATTGCTTGCAGGGTGAAAAGGGTCTGTGAGCGCATGTCTGATGCCCAGGTTGGCTGCAAAGACCCCAAACTCACAAGAGGTAAACTGGGGGCCATTATCTGATACCAAGGTGTCTGGGAGGCCATGCGTCTGGTCAGGGCTTGCGTGACGGCCAGCGTGGTTGTGGAGGGAAGTAGAGCCATGTTGATCCACTTAGAAAACGAGTCTACTATGACCAGGAAGGTCCGCCCATGCACTGGGCCAGCCAGGTCAACATGCAGTCGGGACCAAGGGGCCCCAGCATCCTCCCATCGAGTTGGTGCAGCTGTTGGAGGTGCTGATCTGGTTGCCTGGCAGGGCTGGCACGTGCTTACCCAATTGGAGATCCGGGCATCCAGACCTGGCCACCATATGTAGCTGCGGGCCAGAGCCTTCATCCTCATAATGCCTGGGTGATCTTCGTGAAGGGCTTTTAAGATTGGCTCTTGTAACGTGGGTGGTATGACCACCCTTGTCCCCCACAGCAAGCAGCCCTGTAGCGAGGATAACTCAAGCCTGCGAGTCTTAAATGGGATGAATTCAGAGGTGTACTGAATTTCAGGCCACCCCCTCCCCACCCAGTCAAGGACTTGGGAGATTACCTTGTCCCTTCTGGAGTGGGCAGCAATGTCCCCTGCTGAGATTGGAAGGTTGAGTGCGATGCAATCAAAAATGGCATGGATTGGAGCGGGGTCTTCTACTGGAGTTGGCAGGGGGCACCTGCTGAGGGCATCCGCATGGCACAGGTTCTTCCCCAGGCGATGCACCAGCTTATATGAGTAGGCGGCCAGGAACAGTGTCCATCTGGTCATCTGCATCCATCTGGTCATACCTGTGGGGTCTGCTTGTCTCCTGCTAAGAGGCCTAAGAGTGGCTTGTGGTCTGTTATGAGTTCAAAGTAATGTCCATAAAGGAATTCGTGGATTTTTTTCACAGCAGCCACTGCTGCTTAGGCTTCCTTGTCGATTTGACTATAGTTCCTTTCTGCTGCAGAAAATGTCCTTGAAAAGAAGGCAATTGGGGCCTCGGAGCCATTGGGCTGCCTATGGCTGAGTACAGCCCCTATGCCAAAAGGTGAAGTGTCTGCAGCCAGAACCAGGGGAACTTGCTGGTTAAATTGGATAAAACCGCATTTGAGGTTAGCAGGGATTTGACAGCATTGGCTTCTCTTTGTCCCCAGTGCCAGGGGGGCTTTTTTATCTAACAGTCTATGTAAAGGTTCAGCTACAGAAGCCTTGTGTGGAAGGAAAGCTGCATAGAAATTAAGGAGTCCTAAAAAGGCTTGAAGCTCTGTCTTGTTAGAGGGAGTAGGTGCCTCATGTATGGCCCTAACTTTAGTTTCTATTGGATGGATTCTGGAGGCATCAATTTGATAACCAAGGAAGTCTACTTGCTTAGTGGCAATGGTGCACTTGTCCTTTTTTAGTTTTAACCCATGCTGCCTAAAATGGTCAAGAACTGACCTAACTCTGAATAATAATTGTGTTTTGTTAGTGGCAGAGACTAAAATGTCATCGAAGTATGGGACAACCCCTGGGAGTCCCTGGAGGATCCTTTCCATCAGGGACTGAAAGATACCTGGGGCCACACTAATTCCAAATTGTAAGCGTTTACACCTGAAAGCGCCCCTGTGGGTTACTATTGTTTGCAAGTCAGCAGTGTGGTTGTCTACTGGGAACTGTTGATATGCTTGGGACATATCAAGTTTTGCAAAAATTGTGCCTGGCTCAAAAGAGTGCAGCAGGTGTTGAATCACAGAGACTGGGTATGCACTTATTTGGAGAAAATGATTGAGGGACGTTTTATAGTCCGCACAAATTCGCACGCTGCCATCTTTTTTTAGGGGGGTGACTATGGGGGTCTCCTCTTTTGCGAAATCTACTTGTTCTAGTACCCCTTGTTTAATTAGCTTATCAAGGTCCAGATCCAATTTAGGGTGAATGGCAAATGGGACTCTACGAGGTTTTAAACGAATGGGTGTGGCCTGTGGGCTTACATCAAATGATATAGGGGTACCCGAATAACATCCCAGCTCCTCACTAAAAACATCAGCGTAGTCCTGAAAAGGGTGTCTACCCCAGTATCCACCACAGAGTGAATACCGGTAACATTAAGGCCCAGGGCAGGGAACCAATCTAACCCCAATAAGCTGGGGAGGGCACCATCTACAACCACCAGAGGCAAGTGGCCTCTAAAGTTCTGGAATTGAATAAGGAACTTGCCTTTCCCCAGGACTGGAATAGTCTTTCCCTGATAGTCTCAAAGAGTCAGGTGGCAATAGAGCAGCTTCTTCTTTGAGAATGTAGGGAGCAACTTCTTCAGAGTGGCCCATGAGATGATTGAGAGGGCAGACCCGGTGTCCACCTCCATCTGACAGGGTTTACTTTTTAGAAAGACAAAAATGCTTATTTTGTTAGACCCAGGGGTGGTATTATCTAAGTGGTAACAGGTATAGCAATCTTCAACTTGCCTTTGGAAGGAGGCGGCAGCTTGAGGTCTTTGAGAGAAGGTTTTTTCAACCTGGCAAACTCTAGCTATGTGGCCTTTTTTCTGGCAGTTTAGGCAGATGGTGTTTCTGAACCTGCAGGTTGACCTGGGATGTGCCCACCCCACCCCACCCCCCCACAGCTCAGACAATTAGATTGCTGCTGGCTGCTGAGTTGGTGTTTTTTCTAGGCATATCTGGGGGGGGGGCTTTGGAAGTCTGAGGCGGTTTACCTCAAGTGGTTCCTCTTCTAGGGATACCTCATCGAAGTGAATGGCAGAGCTCCCTTGCTTAATAGGATTTCCCTGAATCTCAACTGCAGAGAGCTCAGATAATTCAGCAGCCTGAGCTTCTTCTATTGCCAGACTTAGGGTTAAATGGTTTTTTTGCTAGTAAGCGCCTCTGTAATTTAAGGTCTCTAACTCCTCCTACAATTTGGTCCAGCAACATATCTTCCAAGTAGTCCCTAAACCCACAGTGTATGGCAGCTGATCTTAAAGCTGACATATATTGACTAACTGTCTCTCCTTCAGCCTGAACTCTCCTTCTAAAAGCTAGTCTCCTAGCTATTTGAGAGGGTTTAGGGGAATAGTGGTTAGACAGAATTCCTTGCAGCTCCTCCCAGGGAATAGCTTTTACAGAGCGAGGGGACACTAATGCTGTGGCTGTATCAAAAACTGCAGGCCCACAGAGGCTTAGAAAATAGGATCTTTTCCTCAGGTCAGTGGCTTCAGTCAAGTCGATGGTGTTCAGGAAACACTCAAACTGGTTCGTATATGACTCCCACGTCTCGCCCGTCAGTTGGAAGGGAGGGAATGCCGGGTTTGTGCCCATCTTGGAAACGGTGGTGCTGTTTTTTCCTCAGCAGCGGTGGATTTAAATTTGCACCTTTAAAAAGGCGCCTGTGTTTGTGCCTCTCAGGCAGCGTCAGACTCCAGCTGGGAGTTTGAACTTCACACTCGTGGAGAGCGTCAGCGGGGGTGACGTATTCAGCTCTGGTGGCTTCAGCTCTTTTTTGACAGTGACTTTGTTCAGCTGTCTTTGCCTGGTTGTCTCTTGTCGCATCCCGCCCTCGTCGCCAGTGTTGTGGAGCGGCAGCAGTGACTGAGACAGACACAGGCTAAAAGGTTAACAGACTTTATTCGGAAGAATAAAGGGTCGCCGCAGCTGCCGAGGCTAACTGGCAGTCAGCTGGCGGCAACAGCTGATACCGTTTGACAGCCCCTTTTATAGCTGGCTGTCAAATGGCATCAGCCAATGGGAGCGATCGGCGCTCCTGCACGCAGGCAGCGGACCAGATAGAGAACTTCGTCAGTCAGCGAACACAGCATATAGGATGGGCAAGATCTGTCTTGGTACTATATAGGTAAAAGGCTCTGAGTGCTAGCTGATCACATGTTGCAGTGTGATGTACTGCTAAAAACAGTTTGTGAATAGGAGCATAGAATTCAGAAAAGGGCTATCCAAATGGTGAAGTATCTGGGAACAAAGAAATGATTGAAGAGAGGGTTTTTAAAAAATAATAATCAAGCACCGATTTCTAAATCTGAACAGTAATGGAAAGTAGCTTTTCAGCTAGTCTTATAATCTCCCTTTCTCTGCGGAGGCTCTACACTATGCTTAACCAAGAATGTAAAAACTGTAAAATGTAAAAACCACATGGACTGAGGGTGATTTACAAGTCATTTGTTATTCACCAAGCAATCTATATATCTTGGCCATTTGGGAGTATGTTAGGGGCAGGATTAGGGGGCAAAAAACATTTTATTCATCCCTTAAAATCTCATGCCCAGATTGGTTCCAGCTCTCCTGAACTTTCAGTGCAGTTTTCAATATGTTGACATTGGTGAAGAGTCTGGTCTTTGATCAGATAAGTTGTCTGCACCTCAAAGCTAAGTTATACTTCTGCTGTGGTTATGCCTTATGCTTGATGGATTTAGAGCATTGAAAATCTTGATGTATGGTTTAGTAGTCTATGTGAAGCAGGTCATTATTGGCTTCCTCGATAGACTTTTATGTGAACCCAGTGTTGAAATCCACTCTGTTGATAGGTGTGTAGTGTGAGTGTAAAAAGAGAACACGAGGTGCAGAGTTTTGAATGAACAGAGTCCATGAGTCACAGAGTAGCCTATGAGCAAAAGGTTTGAATTATTGTAAAGCTAAAGTTTTAATGTGCTTTTTAGCAATGGCAAATTACAGTATTTTCAATGTTACTGTATCTGTAAATAAAAAGTTATAATAGTGTTTATTATAAGTTCCAGATAGTTTCTCAGTCAAAGAGTGTGGGATGGGGGGGAGGATTCTTTTGTGTCCTCTGGAATTATTTAGCAGATAATATGTAACTGCGAGATTTCATGTAGTGAATGACCTGAGAGCAAAGGACACATCAGCTTGAATTCCCCAATCTTTGTGATTTAAGAGGAGTGAGGGAGGCAGCAGGTGTCTGCTGAAGAGGACAGCTAGAAACAACAATCGCTTTCAAAAGTGACTTCTTTCTTTGATAGCCAGTGAGAATAGAAACATGTAAATGAGCAAATCTGCAAGCAGACACAACTTCCCCTTTTGGCTTGCAGCCAATGCTTTTAAAATAAGGAAACGTTTCTTTAAATTTATGGCAGAACATTCCACACATAGTTGTCACTTTTGAAAATCTCCCTCAAAGAAAAGAAATAAATGTAACATCTTTAAGCAAAATCTTTAGAAATATAATAACTATGTTGCGAGAATTTGTTATCAGGGGTTTAAATTTAAAGGGAATACAGTAATCAGAATGGAAATGGCATAGAAGTTAATGCTGGCTTAAGAGGAAGAAAAAATAACATTTTTTTTCTTGTTTCAGGCAGAAAAATAGCAGTCCTCATGCAATACAGTGCTTTCTTGAAAAACAAACAAGCAAGGTAGTGTGACATTCAGACTCTAAAATGATATGAGATCCCTAAATCTACAGTTCAGAGGCATGTTCATGGTTACTTGGCACAACTATCAGAATATGAAACCATTAGGAATATTTTCAAGTCTTGGAGACAAAGCCCTGCTTGCTAAGAACTTTTGTTCTGTAGAAAGACAGGGAGGTACAAGTGAACAACGGAATCAAAAGGCTGGAAATCTGCTGCTGTGAATAAATGTTAGCTGGTCCCTGAGGTGATTTGTCTGCGCACTTCACTTTCTACAGATGTGAGATCCTCTCTTTTTTTTTTTTTCACAAGGACCTGAGGTTCTTGGTAGCACTTTGATATCCTGTTTGAATTCAATATGTGAAATGGAGGAGTCACTGTGTGACTGGGAGCACAGCCGTCTTTGAAGTCTGATCCAATTTTTGCTGCTTACCATTTGATGTTGCAAGGATGAAATGAAGAAAATGTACAGTTTTTGCCAGTAGCTCTGCTGAGCATATGTAAGATTAAAAAAACAAAATCCCTTGGGTGATATACTTAGAAATGTTAAGCAGATTAATACCTTCCTATAGCTTTTTTTTTTTACTTCTAAAGATACAAATTAACTTGGAGCAAAAAATCAGCATATATCATATGCCATTATTCACAGTTTTTCTGTGCCAGGGAGGGAAACAGGTAGTAGAAAGGGGGGTGGAGAAAATAAGGCTTATGATATTGTCAGAAAACATAACCGCTAAGAAAATTCACAGGGTTTGGTCTGCTCAAATGTAGGCTCAACAGAACTGGATGGACTTCATAGAATTCTAAGCCAGGGGTCTCCAACCTTGGCAACTTTAAGACTTGTGAACTTCACCTTCCAGAATTCCTCAGCCAGTTGTCTGAGGAATTCTAGGAGCTGAAGTCCACAAGTCTTAAAGTTGCCAAGGTTGGAGACCCCTATTCTAAGGTACTACTAACTATTAACTTCCCTAGCTGAATCCCACCAAATGTGATAGACATGCCGGTTGAGAGTTGTAGTTGAATACATCTGGAGGCACCAGTTTTGGGAAGACTGTCTCCCATCTAGCACTGGAACTTGCCAGAGATCATCCAGAATATTAAATGTAATACAGTTGTAAAATAGTATGTGCATGTCTTGGTGACTACAAACTTGAATTGAAAAACAACTCTTCTTTTTCTTTTCTTTTTTCTTTTCAAGATTTTAGCTGAAACTTCAGCATCCCTGGCCATTCTGAGACATTCAGACCAAGAGAAAGATTTACACCCTTTCTGCTATACCCGTTTAGCTGCAGATCATCAACTGCCTTGTCCACAAAGACCACTGGAAAGTCAAGGTAGGAAATGTATAAAAAGGCATAGTTGTTAACATATACCTTTTCTTATGTAAAAAAGAACCCCTTACAATTCCCTAAAAAGACCAAAAACAAATACACAACAGATTCGGCAGGAGTCAAGTTATTCTGTCAATCTTTTTCTCCTTAATTTTAAATAATACAACTTAATTACAAAAGCAATCTACTCCATCTTTCCCTATTGCATGCATGGGCATTGTCAGCTGATGATGTAGTAACTGTTACGTTAAACAACACAGTATGTCTCAAGGATTTATATTTTAGATATACCTTTAGGATTATCTATATCTGTTCATTCTCGCTTCTACCCAGAGGTGGTATTCAGCAGGTTCTGACCAGTTTTGGAGAACCAGTAGCGGAAATTTTGAGAGGTTCGGAGAACCGGCAAATACCACCTCTGACTGGCCCTCCAACCCCATCTGATCAGCTGGGTCTTCTTTTGTTGCCCTGCACAGGAGAACAGAACTGGAAAGCAGGTTAGTGGGATGGGGTGGGAATGGAGATTTTACAGTATCCTTCCGCTGCCACGCCCACCAAGCCACACCCACAGAACTGGTAGTAAAAAAATGTAAATCCCACCACTGCTTCTACCTACATAATATTTGCAGAATCAGATTCAGATCCTGTCAGTCTGTGTAAGAGAAATCTGGAAACAATTATATGAGGATGGTTGGCAGCTAAGATTAAATGATGTTGACTCAAACAAGGTAGTTACGCTATATCTGCAAGCCAAAACAAAAATCAGGGTGAAGCAAGGTCTGTATTTAAAAGAATTACTCCAATGATTTATGAGAAAAGAAGCAAGAGTAATATGAAGGACTATATGGGTTTTGTACAGAAGAGCAGATAAAGGTTAAAAGTAAAGTTAGCCATGAGCAAAACAATTGTTGGTTGGTTTGACTCCTTTCTCTAAGGCCAGTCCCAACTGGTGTTAATAGGGAGTAAAAGACCCAGTTCACAGCTGCTGTTTTATGGTGTGCAACAAGGCTCAGTACTCTCTCCACTCCTCTTTAAAATCTATATGAAGCTTCTCAGTGAGATCATCCATCACTATGGGTTGAAGTATCTCCAGTATGCTCAACTTCATATCTCTGCTCAGGGTGACACAAGTTATGCTGTTGCTGCCCTCTCACAGTATCTGGAGGCTATGGGAGCCTGATTTGGAGACAACAGACCTCAACTAAACCTTGGAAAGACAGAATGGTTTTAAGTGCAGGAGCTCCAAGATCTGAGACTTGAACATCTTTATTTCTGGATGGGGTGGCACTACTCCAGACAGATACAGTCCACCACCTGGGGGGGGGGGTTCTCCTGGATTTGCAACTCTTGTTCGAAGAGCAGGTGGCAGTTTCAGCTAGGAGAGCATTCACACAACTTTAGGTTGTATACCAGATACAGCCTTTCCTGGATCAGGTGTTGGCTGTGCTGTCATTCAAGCCTTAGTCATCCCACATGTGGATACTACAATGTTGTTTACATGGGGATACCCTTGAAGAGGATTGAATGAGACGTGGTGGCACAGTGGTTAGAATGCAGTATTGCAGGTTAATTCTGCCAACTGCCAGCAGTTCAATCCTCACTGGTTCATGATTGACTCAGCCTTCCATCCCTTTGAGGTCAGTAAAATGAAGACCTAGATTGTTGGGGGCAATATGTTGACTCTGGAAAACTGCTTAGAGAGGGCTGTAAAGCACTGTGAAGTGGCATATAAGTCTGAGTGTTATTACTATTGTTAGTAATATAGAAGTATTCTAAGGGTTAAATGTTTTTTTTGCTAGTAAGCGCCTCTGTAATTTAAGGTCTCTAACTCCTCCTACAATTTGGTCCAGCAACATATCTTCCAAGTAGTCCCTAAACCCACAGTGTATGGCAGCTGATCTTAAAGCTGCCATATATTGACTAACTGTCTCTCCTTCAGCCTGAACTCTCCTTCTAAAAGCTAGTCTCCTAGCTATTTGAGAGGTTTAGGGGAATAGTGGTTAGACAGGATTCCTTGCAGCTCCTCCCAGGGAATAGCTTTTACAGAGCGAGGGGACACTAATGCTGTGGCTGTATCAAAAACTGCAGGCCCACAGAGGCTTAGAAAATAGGATCTTTTCCTCAGGTCAGTGGCTTCAGTCAAGTCGACGGCGTTCAGGAAACACTCAAACCGGTTCATATACGACTCCCACGTCTCGCCCGTCAGTTGGAAGGGAGGGAATGCCAGGTTTGTGCCCATCTTGGAAATGGTGGTGCTGTTTTTTCCTCAGCAGCGGTGGATTTAAATTCGCGCTTTTTTAAATAGAAGAAGCTCAGCTAGAACTGGTGCAGAGTATGGCAGCACAGGCAGTCTTTGGGACCTCTAGAGCAGGGGTCGCCAACCTTTTGGACCTCAGGAACCACCAAACTCATAATTTAAAATCCCACAGACCAGAAACCCTGGGAAAATCCCAAAAAAAGTCTGCAGGAAAATTTCCCATCCTGTTTTCCCACCAATCGATCATTTTTTATTTGGGATTGCAGGATACCGTCTCCAGTTCCGTTCTTGGGGGTGGAAAAGAAGGAGAGAGAGAGGGGGGGGGAGGGAAGGAGGGAGGGAGAGACACTTTTGTCTTCATGCAAGGAAAGCAACAGAAGCAGCAGAAATCTTTCTTTCTCTCTCCCAAACTCCGCCAGAAATGAGTCTTTGTGAGACTTGTCACGCCGGCACAGCCTCTTGGAGCAGGAGGCCTTGCAGGGTCCCAAAGACTCATTTCTGGTGGAGTATGAGGGAGAGAAAGAAAGACTTTTGCTGCTTTCCTTGCATGAAGCCAAAAGAAGAAGAAGTGGAAATAAGCAGCCTGGTGGCTAGGCCAGGAGTGTGGGATAAGTGGGGCAAGTTCCCTCGCTTCTCCCTTTTCCCCCTCCCCTCACTACCTCATATTGTTCACAGTGCAAGTGACACAAGCCTTGTGTTCCCATGCATCCTGGATTAATTGCTTTGGAGAGGTGCTTTGGGGGGACATTTCTCTGCTGGCCACCAAAATTTTCTTGTGGACCATCAGTGGTCCCCGGCCCACTGGTTGGTGACCACTGCTCTAGAGTGAACCATATTATACTGCTGTTTCATGAACTGCACTGGCTGCCATTTGCTTCCAGATGCAAGTCAAGGTGTTGGTTATCACCTTTAAAGCCCTACATGAAGAACTGTTTCAAGGGGACTGGCCTGCCCCACCCATGCCAGCAGGGGAGGCATGGTAGCTAATTTAAGATGTATGGGTGAGAAGGGAGTCATTTCTTGTTATTGCTAAATAATAGGAGTCAGAAATCCTTGCTCTAGTGCAGATGGCCCAGAGGCTTAGTAATAAATCCAGATCATTTTTTTCTCCTGTCCATGATGACAATATTTAATATGTCTGAAATATCAAACTTGTACCAGGAAGGGAACAATAGGTGAAAGCAATCTATCCAAAACAGCATTTATATGCTGACACTTTCACTGTTTTTTTTTCACCCAAGTAAGGCCTTGAAGATTATTACATGTATTTGTATATTTGAAATATATAGTGCAGTGGACCAGCTGAGTCTGTGGGATGGAAAGCACTTCTCTCTCAAAAACTCTCTGACTCTGACTCCTGTT
This sequence comes from Hydrophis major, assembly GCA_033807585.1. Taxonomy (NCBI): domain Eukaryota; kingdom Metazoa; phylum Chordata; class Lepidosauria; order Squamata; family Elapidae; genus Hydrophis; species Hydrophis major. The sequence continues at coordinate 188,055,327 of CM066328.1, forward strand.
TTGGGATAGCAGCTTAGTAGTTCTCATTGTTGATGGTTTTCAGATTGGCACTCACCTGGAATCCTAACTCTAGCTTGTAAACTAAATTTAGAGTTGCACTCGCTGTTGCCTCATACCTACCCTGCGAAGGAATTGATGGGTAAGTATAGATTGAAGATAGCCGTAAATAGACTAGGGGTGTCAAACTCAAGGCCCGCGAGATGGAGCCAGCCTGCAGGATGCTTAGATGTGGCTCAGGGGGCCACCCTGGAAACAACCAAGGACCAGTCCGTAGTGCCTCTCCCAGCGAATATGGACTCAGGGAGGCTGCACAAGGCACACACCCCCGGGGCTCTGTTTTTGGCCATGACGGCCTCCTGCAGTCCTCTGCCAATGAAAACAGAGGGCTGTAGGAGGCTGTTGTGGTTGAAAATGGAGCCTCAATGAGTGATGTCAAGCTGGCCATGCCCAACTTGGTCATGGCCCCGGCCACTGCCTCCAGCCACCAGAGATCAGTCATAACCCTGATGCAGTCCTCAATGAAATCGAGTTTGACACTCCTGAGATAGACCAATACAAACACTCCCATTGGAGGTGTGCATCCTGCATGCTGATTGGTCGATTAAACTTACTGTTCTATGCTATGCTGTTGGAATGCTCCCCAGCCAGAATGTTAAAATTCGTAGACATGTACATTCAACAGCTATGCAACTGTCTTTGAACGACAGATGCATATGTTCCTTTACATGCGGTGCCAGAGATGTCTGTTCAACCCTTAAGACTCATAGGACCCTCACAACCTGTACTGCCTTACTGACAGTTTTGAAAAGCAAAAATGCAAAAAAGCAAGGCAATTTTTTTTTGAAAAGAATTTTATTAATTTTCTACAAACAAACAAGACAAACAAAACATTAAAACTTCAACTCTCATATGTACATCCAGTGTGTCGGTTGGTTCATCAGTTTTGTGCATTCATTTTGTAGTCTCAATTACAATTATGTTACATAACAACTCATATTGTCAATCCAAACTTATATATCCTAATATCAGGCTGAGCTTTAATTGAGAGGATGCTTCTCCTCCTCCACGAGACTCCTCCCTAGCGTCCCCAGTTTTTGTTCAGCTTTCGTGGATATAGGCAGCTTAATTTCCTTTCCCTTGGCCGGAACAGCAAAGGCTTCAAAAGGAGACAACAAAAACTCTAACCAACTCCTTTAAGGTTTTTAGTTTCAATGAGTCAAGCAGCTCCCTATGGTATATAACTCGAGCCAAGGGAGCTCACCGTAGCTTCAGATAATGATCTCTCGCCCCCGGGATAATCGGAGGTGATAACGCCTCAGCCGCATGTCTAAAAATTCACATTTCTTAGCCCATACCATTACAATCTTTTCAAGCTGAGCCGCTATGATCGCCGCCTTCCGCGCCCGAAGGGAGAGGTTTCATTTTAAAAGGGTCCGAGGCTTTTTTCTCTCCCCTGGGAACACCATCTGGGGTGGGGGCATCAGCGCCCATCTGCCCCACTGCGCCTTTTTATTCAGGGGGAAACTCTGGAGTATCGACTCCCCACAAGGCATGGAAGTGCTGCTAAGCCGATTTACCTCATTACACGCCTAAAGAGATAACGGCTGGCGCTATTGCAGACTCACTAACCATGTGGTAGTGAACTGCATTTTACTTCTGGAACTGTGAGGCTTTTCTTTCCCCAAGCAGGGGTCTCCTTCCTGGAACCTGAGGGAAATCACCCTAATACATATGTGCATGTATCTATATGCATGTATATATGTATATATGTGTACGTGTGTGTGTATATGTGTATATATATAGATATTCAGATATAATTATTCTATTTTGGACCCTTATTCATTAAGGAGGAAACTGTTGGCTTATGCCCTCACAGAATTAAACAGCAGCACCACAGCGAGCACCAAGGCCGTGTCCGCCTGTGCAGGAAGCTGTCGCCAGCCTACATCTTATTTCAACAATTCCTCCTTTCTAGGCCTTTGAGGTGTTCCATATTTTGGCTAATTTTGGAAATAATAATATTAATAACAAAATAATAATAATGATAATAATAATAGGAACAAGAATAAGAATTCAATATTCTTGCATAAGATTATACAAAACTGGGGAGTATTGTTTTAGGGTTCCCTAGCCATTGCTGGTTCAGGCCCCTGGGCGTGCCAACTGCCCAACATTTCAGCCTCATTAACAGTAAAATTTAATAAGCGGTCACAATGGCAAGCGGCAGTAGCTCAAGAGCCATGTCAAATTCTCAAAAAAAATTGAAGCATTCTAAGTGTACCTCCTAAGCAGCAGAAAAAGATGCTAATATGAGCCATACGGTACTAGAAAAACACATGAAGAAGTTCATGTGGGAGGATGAAGAAAATTCTCAAACCTTATCTCCTCCAGGCCTACTTTGGCTCCAGTCCCCCTCTGCAACCACCCCTGGATCTGTCTGTGTAATCCAGACGCAGTGCAGCTGCACAAGATCAGGTAGCCCATCAGGATCAGTACAAGTGACTCGAAGTGACTCTCTGGCCACATTGCTCCAACAGTGGCCAGATTCTGTCAAAATGATGACTTACCGGAAAAGATCCCCGCAAAAATGAGACTGTGGATGGAATTAGCAATACGCCAATGTATCTCTGGGAGGGTGCAGCATACTGCTCTGAACAACACAGCACTCCTTCTGACTGGAATTCCCTATAACTCTGGTCACTAAGCAGGACAGAGCATCATTACCCTCAGGTATCTCTTCACAGGAGATTCTGTAGTTTCAGATATACTCCTGCAAGGGATATAGAAGAAGCAGGGGCTATTGATTGAGTAGAGCCAGAGGAGTCAGAGTTCTCCTGCTCAAATTCTCAAATTCTAGTTAGATTCGCATCGTCTCACAATAAGAATTCCATGGCATTATCTGTTGCGAGGCCACTTCCCCTCACAAGGATCTCCGTGAGGGTCCAGGGGACATTTATGCCGATTACAGACCTCTTTCTGAGGTTGACTATTGGGCTTCCCTTTTTAAGTTGGCAGCCCTCACAGAATTCTAGCAGCACAGTAACAGCGAGTGCCAAGGCCCGTGTCCGCTTGGGCAGGAAGCTGTTGAGGGCCAGTGACTGCAGGATCATCCAATTGCAGTACAGGTCCTGAAAGATGTTTTCTATTTGGCTTCACAATTTGATTCCATATTCAGTCATCTAATTATGAGTTTGGTAACAGCACAACAATGTATGTTATTAGCTATGCACAGATATAACAAAAATATTATCAATAATAACAATATTAATGATATCAGTATTATTATGAATAATAACATAATAAATTGAATTTACCAAAAAAAGGGGGGGGCGAATATCAAGAGGATTCCCTGCCTCTGTTTACATCAGTCCTCTGAACCCTTCAACAGTCCATTAATATCTCATACACATATAAATATATAGATATAGATATCTCACCTTGTGGGCTTTAGGTCAGAATCTTCAAGGGCAACCAAAAATACCCCCAGAGGACAATAAACCAACTCAAAGTAGGTCAAAACGTCTCAGAGAGACCTCTAAGGCAACAAAGGATGCCAAGAGACACCAAAATGTGTTAGATGAGCATATCTTAAATTTTTAAAAAAATGTATGAGGGAGGTTGAACAGAAGTCTCAGTCCTCTTCCCCAGCCAGGCTGGTCCCAGTTCCAGAGTGCTCGCTTCAGCAGCACATATACTAAAATTGGAATGATACAGAGAAGATTAGCAGGGCCCCTGCACAGGGATGACACACAAATTTGTGAAGTGTTCCATATTTCACCTTGCCTCCATCCCTGGATCTCTCTACGCCATCCAGGAGAGGCTCAGAGGGACCGGTTCAACCCAGGCCTTCAGCAGCGCTACTTGCCTGACAGACAGTTGTGGGACCACGCCTGAATTCCTCCTCCCAGAGGATATCCCTGACAAATTGAAGGCCTGGAGGGACATGGCAACTTGAAGAGGCATTGCAGCCGGGGTACAGTAGAAGTTGATGGCTAGGCAGCCTCCACAATCTGACCTCCATTCTCACTCAATTTAGTTGCTATGCAGAATAGACCTTCATTACCAGCAGGTACCTCCTTCAGGGGAGGATTATATAATCCAGTTACACATTCACATGATGCACAGGATGAGGGAGAACTAGAGACCAGATGGAACAGGTTGAGGAAGGGTCTACTCATGATAGTGATCAAAATCTGCCAGAGGCGGATCCCCTAAATAAGGGGGGCATGTCAGAAATTGAAGGCATAAAGCTAGACCACCGACCTTCAGGTCTGTTTTGCCCTCAGACTTTTTTCAAGTCTCTGTTGTTTAAAAAAAAAAAACACCCTACTGCCTGCATTGATATTCCATTCTCCTCAACCCAACAATCGTTACTGTAAGGGGGATCAGACGATTTAATCTTCTCCCAACCCATAATGTAAGAGGAAGTCATAACTGTCCCACAGAGGTTCTTGGACCTCGTCCAGAAACAAGGGGTCTCTTCAGTGGCGTATACCCCTCTTAAAAGATATGATAGAAAATTTTTAATTTGGTTTTCTAATTCTGCTAAATTTCTCATCACTATGATAGTAGATAAAACAATAATGGCAATTATCATCCTCCTCTGCAATTCCAACAGAAGCAGAAGAGGTTCTCAAGTCAAAGAATATACAGGGTCCAGTTGTCCCCATGTAGGGCATGTCGATTTGATGTGAGGGCCATAAGAGTAGAGTCAGCCGCATCCCCCCTTTTTTTACTAGATTGTCTCACAGGTTGCTCCGCCATCTGAGGGAGATTATCTCAAATTCCAATATCAGGGCACACAAGGACGCCGCAAAACTCTATTAAATTCTCTGCTCGAGCCAGGGCATCTCAGGTTACTCCTTGCTTACTGCTATGGCTCAGACATTGGCAAGCAATATCACACAACTAATGGAAGCTAGCTTCCTCCCTAATATATGGAGATAATTTGGTTGGTGGTGTTGTGAATTAATAAAAGTACTTGAATAAAGATAATTAAGAGCTTGAAGTAAAGTGCAGGGTTCTGGTCCTGCACTTCTGATTGGCTGATAATAACGACATCGGATTGGTCCATTCAGGAGAATCTGATTGGCTATTAACGAGCCTCTCCCATTGGTTAACGGAGCTAGCGCTCCCTGTGTTTTCATTGGTTAAATACTCAAGAGCTTGCCTATATAAAGGGGGCCGTTGCGGCCATAGAGCTGAGCTGTTACACATGTAAATAAAGAGTTTGAAGTTCACTGTTCACCGGTTCGTCTCCTCCTTAGCGCCCATGCACAGAACTTAACAGGTGGTGCCCCTGACCTATCTCTGATAGAGACTAGAAGCAGAATATAAGTTCCTCTCTTTTCATGGACTCCAAAATAGTCCTTCCTAGCTTTTTGGAGGTTCCGTCATTCCCTCTACCAGGGACTTTTTCCCTCCAGACTCCAGGGACCGTCTGGATGCATGAATCACCAACAGTCAGATAGTTTCCGATCTGGAGATAGATACTGAAGGGAAGGGCAGAGCAAAAGAATCTCTTGAGGAACATGAAATAGAGGTCCCCGAGGCACAACATAGGCCTCACGACTGTGCCCCTATTGGTGGAAGGCTCAAGCCTTTCACAGACAGTTGGGATGCCTCTACCTCTGTTTCCTGGGTTAGAGATATCAGAAGATTAGGCCTGGCTATAGAGTTTCCATCCTCTCCCCAGAATCTTTGCATTACTTGCCCTCTCTCTGGGGATCCTGTTAAAGGGAGCGTGATGGAGACAGCTATTGTTCATTTATTAGAGATCCAGGCAACTGCCCTGTGGCACTGGATCAGCAGGGGCAATTTTAGTTTTAAAATGACTTAATCGGTCCATAGTTCATAGGAGGCTTAAGATGAGTATACTGAACTCCATACTTCTGAGCTTCAGAAGAGGCGATTTTCTACTCTCCATTGAGTTAATGGAGGCCCATCCCCACATTCCAATTAGATCCTCACATAGCAAACCTCTTAGTTTTTGCTATAATACTCAACGTTTTGAATACATTGCATTATCCTTTGCGTTGTCATCTGCCCAAGGTTTTTACGAAGGTTCTGATGGCTCTGGCTGTCCATCTCAGGGGAACACCTGTTAGATGGCAGGGTTATTTAAATGACATTTCATTATTATCTTGTTCATATAAACAGGCAAAGGGGAGGCCTTAGCATCGGTCATCACTAGGAGAGACTTGCAGTCCATCTCTCATCACCCACGCATATGCAAGTTTCTTGCACGGGGCTACCATCTTACAGCCTCCTGTAGTGCATTGATATCACACTTGAGACCTCAACAAGGTCCTTACCACACTCAAGAAAACTCCCTTTGAGTGCATGTAGACCATGCGTCTCCATTCCTAATGTATAAGGTGGTTCTCTTGGTTGCCATTACATCGGCCAGTTACATCTTGGATCTAGTAGCCTTGTCAGTTAGACAGGAGCTCTGTATTTTTCACACAGACAAAATGGTCCTTAGTCCAGAGCCATTTTTCACCCATGAATACATTTGGGTTTCCACAGACCATAGGAATTGATACTCCCGCACATTTGTCTGAAACCAACATAAAATCTGGCACGACAATGCCACAATCTATATGTAAGGCAAGCTTTCTGCATATACTTCAACCGTGCTATGTGTATTAGGAAATAAAGGTTCTCTTCATTTCTTTTCAATCACCCACCATTGGGTGCAAGACCTCTTCCTCAATGATCAGTAAGTGGCTAAGAGCACAATTCCCAAGTCCTATGAGACACGATCTCTTCCTGTACCCAGGGGCATCACTGCTCATTCAACCTGGAGCACTGCAATGTTGACAACATGGGCCAAAAGCACCAATAGAGAAAATTTACAAGGCGATAACATGGGCCTCACCATCGCCTTTCATTTAGAAACTATTAGAATGATGTCTTCGCCTCTATGGAGGCTGCCTTTGACAGAAGAGTGTTACAAAGGGTCCATAGGGACCAAGAAAAAGGGGAATCCAAACCAGACAGAAGCCCTCCTGTAGGACACGCCAAGTTTTGGTATGTCCCAAACAATGGATGCTCTAAACAGTTCATCTAGAGAAGGGGCATTGGTACTTACCGACATGCCCTTTCTCTGTGAGCTGTGAAGAGTATCCATCCCCACCCTTATTCGTCTGGTGGGATGCTATTCTGGCCAAGTATTAGAAAGGGGGAAGGAGAAGAAATATTTCATCACTTCAACTTCGCCAAAACTGGGGACACTAGGGAGGAGTCCCGTGGAGGAGGAGGAGCGTCTTCTCAATTAAAGCCCAGCCTATCAAATGAGTGACAGAAGCATCATCCCGAACAATGGATGCTCTTCACAGCTCACAGAGAAAGGGCGTGTCAGGTAAGTACCAATGCCCCTTTCCTGGTTCAACATTTTACTTAATACTACAGAATAGTACACTTTTGAACTAGATATTTATTAGGCTTCATTTACCTGGATTCTTTCAGCATCTTGAAAATTCCCCAACTTTAATCTGAAAATTATTTTAGTTTTTTTTTCTGGCCTCATTTCACAGCTGGAGCTGGTATTCAGTTTTGTTCGGGTATTATCCCACGTCATTGTAATTGTGCTTTAAAAGTTGTAGCAACGTTTCGGCAGAATCTCATCTGCCATCATCAGGCTTCTGTATTGTGTTCGTCTCTTCACTTATTGCACGCATTGAAGAACACAAGAACTCAGTCAAAAAAGAAGAACCAACCTCTTCCCTGGTCCAACACCTCAAAGCCACAGGACATGAGGTTGACTTTAAAAATACCAGAACTATCGCCAAAACCAAACACTTCAACAACAGAATAATCAGAGAAGCCATAGAAATAGAAAAACGCCCACACAACATGAATAAACAAGATGGCACCTCCCGCCTACCAGCCATTTGGAAACCCGCCCTCATGAACAGACGAGTACCTAACATGAAGAATGACACCAGACCCACACCACAAGGGCCACACAAGATGCTACCACCACACTTCCACGTAGAAAGCAGACTCATACCCACACAGAAGATGAGACATGACCACGGACCAGAAACCGCACCACAGCTGCATCACTACCCACTTCAAACCCCTCCGACCCATATATTAAGCGAACTGACGCCCACCATGAAGATGCGGCACGACCACGAACGCAAAGCCCAACAGCAGGATCACAGCTCACCAGCTCAAATCCCCCAGCAACTAAGACTAACCTGAGCACAAGCAAGCCCCCACCTGAACAGAACACACCCCCAGCCAATCAGAACACAGCCAACCCCCCAACCAATCAGAACACAGGCAACCCCCCCAATCAGTAAGAACACACCCCCACCCAATCAAGTCACACCCCCACTAGCAGTTAAAAGGAAGAAGCAGCTGCAACCTCACATGACTCTGAGAAGCACAGAGCCGAAGACACAAGCCTGAAGATGATGAATGAGACTTCATCGAAATGTCGCCGAGATATTTCCAAATTTACGTGGGAGAAAACCCGAATAACCAAAGTGTATGTGTGTATATATATATATGTATATATATATATATGTGTGTGTGTATATATATATATATATATATATATATATATATATATATATATATATATATATATATTCGTTTTGGATGGCTGTCAAGGTTTCTTTAGTGAGCTTCGATGTCATATCCCTCTTCACCCAAGTGCCAATAAAAGAAACCTTGACAGCCATCCAAAACAAATACAACCCCCCCAAGCACATCCTAGATCTGACCAACCACTGCCTATCCAATGCATACTTCACCTACAACGGACAAAAATACAAACAAATAGAAGGAACACCCATGGGATCACCCCTCTCACCTGTCATCGCTAACCTCTACATGGAACACTTTGAAACACAAGCTCTAGAAAAATATGATCACAAACCCAAACTCTGGCTTAGATACGTAGATGACACCTTCATAATCTGGCCACACGGGAAAGAAAAACTGAACAACTTCCTCACACACCTCAACAGCCTACACCCCAAAATACAATTCACCATGGAAACAGAAGCTAACAACCAACTTCCCTTCCTAGATGTCTTGGTATACAAAAAATCCAATGGCTCCCTAGGACACACCATCTGCCAGAAGAAAACACATACAAACCGCTATCTACACGGACTCTCACACCACCATCCAGCACAGATCAATTCCATAGCTGAGACACTCATCTCCAGAACAAAATGCTTAGCCAACGAACAACACCTAGAGACCGAACTAACACTCTCACCGGCATGCTGACAGCCAATGGATTCCAAAGAAAGAAGATCACCCACCTAATCCAAAAAGAAACCCCAACCAAAATCCAAGACAGAGAACAAGAGAACGGCAAAGCCCTCCTCCCATTTATAAAAGGCACTACAGACAAAATCAGCAAGATCCTCCAAAAACACAACATTAAGACAGCATTCTGCACAAACAGAAAGATATCCACCATCCTAAGAAACCCTAAGGACAAAATCGAGTTAGAAAATCAAGGAGTATACGAAATCCCTTGCACTGCCTGCCCCACCACATACATTGGACAAACTAACAGAAGAATAAGTGCACGCATTGAAGAACATAAGAACTCAATCAAAAAGGAAGAACCGACCTCTTCCCTGGTCCAACACCTCAAAGCCACAGGACATGAGATTGACTTTAAAAATACCAGAACTATCGCCAAAACCGAACACTTCAGCAGCAGAATAATCAGAGAAGCCATAGAGATAGAAAAACACCCACACAGCATGAATAAACGAGATGATACCTCCCGCCTACCAGCCATTTGGAAACCCGCCCTCATGAACAGATGAGTACCTAACATGAAGAATGACACCAGACCCACACCCCTGAGAGCCACACAAGATGCCACCACCACACTTCCATGTAGAAGGCAGAATCACACCCACACAGAAGATGAGACAAGACCACGGACCAGAAGCCACACTGCAGCTGCCTCACTACCCATTTCAAACCCCTCTGAGCTATACATGAAGTGAACTGACCCCCACCATGAAGATGCAGCACGACCACGAACTCGAAGCCAAACAGCAAGATCACAGCTCACCAGCTCAAATCCCCCAGCAACTAAGAATAACCTGAGCACAACCAAGCCCCCACCTGAACAGAACATGCCTCCAGCCAATCAGAGCACAGCCAACCCCCCAACCAATCAGAACACAGCCAAACCCCCAACCAATAAGAACACACCCCCACCCAATCAGAACACAGCCAAGCCCCCAGCCAATCAAGTGACACCCCCACGAGCAGTTAAAAGGAAGAAGCAGCTGCAAGCTCACATCACTCTGAGAAGCACAGAGCTGAAGACCAAGCCTGAAGATGATGAATGAGACTTCATTGAAACGTTGCCTAGATACTTCCAATCTTACGCGGGAGAAAACCCGAATAACCAAAAATCCACACACACATATATATATATATATGTTTTCTTAAGTTTTCGCGGCTACTTACATGTCTGGCATTCAGCTTTGTTCGGGTATTTTCCCACGTCATAGTAGTGGTGCTTTTAAAGTTGTAGCAACATTTCAGCAGAATATCATCTGCCATCATCAGGCTTCTGTATGGTGTTTGTCTGTGAGTCAGACTTTTACAGTGGTTTCAGATTTAAATTTGGGGAAGCCTATTGCTGTGTCAGAATGGTTTTTTCTTCCTCCTGATTGGTTGAGAGTCTTGGTCTGTGTTTATTGGTCTTGGAGTTTGCTGTGTTCTGCTACTAATATCTTCTGTCTGTTTTTTTTTGGGGGGGGCTCTTTTTGTATCTTGATTGGCTGGCAACATTGTGTTTATTGGAAGCCTTTAGTGCAGCTTGGCTTCGGGTAAATGGACGGCTATCATTCGTTAGGAAGCTGGGTTTCATCTGGGTGCCTGGTTGGAGTGTGTTTGAGCTGGAGGTATCAGGGGGGATCTGTTTGTGCCCAGGTGTTTGCCTGGCTTGTGGTGTGGAGATTTTTTGTTTGTGAGTGCAGGCTTCCAAATGATTGACAGCCTGCTGGAATCATCTCTTCTGTTCATGCTTTCTGGTCTTTTTTCAATCTCTATGGCTTCTCTGATGATTCTGTGGCTAGGGTTTTCTATAGTGGCTAGGGTTTTGGTGCCATTGAAGTTGATGTTATGACCTGTGGCTTCCATGTGTTGGACGAGTGAGGAAGTGTATTCCAGCTTTTTGACTGCATTTTTGTGTTCATCCAGGCAGGTGCTTATTCTTCTATTGGTCTGTCCAATGTATGTGGCCGGGCATGATGCACAGGGGACTTCATATATGCCTTGGTTTTCCAGGTCAATTTTGTCTTTGGGGTTCCTGAGGATGGCTGTTATTTTTCTGTCTGTTTTGAAGGCAGTCTTGATGTGGTGTCTGTATAGAATCTTACTAATTTTATCTGTAGTGCCTCTTATGTAGGGCAGGACAGCTGTTCCATAGGTCTGTTCATCTTCTGGGTCTCTATTATGTCTCAGTGTGTTTTTGTGGATCAAGTTGGTGATTTTGCTTTTGTGGAAGCCATTGGCTGTCAATATTTTAGTCAGGGTGCATAGTTCAGTCTTAATGTGTGTCTTGTCTGCCAGGCGTTTTGTTCTAGTAATTAGTGTTTTAGCCACGGAGTTTATCTGTGCTGGGTGGTGGTGGGATTGGGCGTTGAGGTAGCGGTTGGTGTGTGTTTTCTTCTGGTATATGGTGTGTCCTAGTGTGCCATCTGTTTTCTTGTAGATTAGTACATCTAGGAATGGTAGTTGTTTGTTTGTTTCTGTTTCCATGGTGAACTTGATTTTGGGGTGTGCGCTGTTTAGGTGTGTTAGGAAGTTGTTTAGGTTTTCTTGTCCATGGGGCCAAATCACAAATGTGTCATCGATATATCTTAACCATAGTTCGGGTTTGAGTATGGCATTAGCCAGGGCTCTGGATTCGAATTCTTCCATGAACAGGTTTGCAATGACAGGTGACAGTGGTGATCCCATGGGGGCTCCTTCAATTTGTTTGTATCTTTGTCCTTTGTATATGAAATATGTGTTGGTTAAGCAGTGTTCTGTTAGTTCCATGAGGTGTTTAGCTGGTTGGTATTTATTTTTGATGATTTCGAGGGTCTCTTTTATCGGGACTTGAGTGAATAGTGAAACCACGTCAAAACTTACAAGCAGATCTTCTTGCTCCACATGTAGATCTTTGATCATTTCCAAGAAGTGGTATGAGTTTTGTACATGAGAAGCTGCTGTTTCAGCATGGGGCTGTAGCTCTTTTGCTAGGTGTTTAGCCAGGTTTTGTAGTGGTGCTCCTCTGGAGCTGACTATGGGTCTGAGAGGTATGCCTTCTTTGTGTATTTTTGGGAGGCCGTATAGTTTGGGGCATCTGGAAGATTTCTCTCTGGGTATGATCGTGTGTTGGATCTCTTTGCTTATGTGGCTGGTTATAATTTTCTTCTTGGTTAATTTTTCCAGATATGTGGTTGGGTCTGTGTTTATGGGTTTGTATGTGGAGTCTTGGAGTAGGTCTGTCAATTTAGTTTCATAGTCTTTTCTGTCCATTACTACAGTGGCATTCCCTTTATCTGCTGGGAGGATGATTATGCTGCTGTCTCTTTTCAGGGTTTGTAGCGCTTTAATTTCATTTTGCTGTAAGTTGCTTTTGGGTGGTTTGCTTGTGCATAGAATGTTGGTAACTTGCTGTCTTATTTTATCAGCTTCATCTGTATTTAATTTAGTTAGGCTGGATTCTACTGCACATATAATGGATTCTGTGGGGATTTTTTGGGGTGCTATAGCATAATTGAATCCTTTGGTTAGGACTTCTGTTTCTGTTTTGGTGAGTTCTCTGTTGGAAACATTGTACACTAATTGTTTCAGGTGTTGTTGTGAGTTGTTGGGGGTTTTCTTGTCATGTTCTAATTTCTTTAATTTTTTCAAGAGCTTTTCCTGTTTGTAAATGTTTGCAGATTCAGCTCTCCAAGTTGTAAGTTGTTTTATCTTGTCCCAAAGTAGAGGGTGGATTTTGCTGCTCAATTCCAGGTGTAGTGCTAGCAAATCTTTGCTTAACTGATCTAATTGGAATCTCTTACTGTGGAGCTCGTTCCTTAGTAGAGCCATTTCAGTTCTTTTCAGGATACGTTTAGTGGCTGCTGTGCTTTGATGAAATGTTAATTTGAAGCAGGTTGGTGTAGTATTGTTGTCTCTGCAGCTAGGAATTGGAGGTCACATAGTATTACTGCTCTTTTAATTTCCAGTTTCTCGTAGGTTTTGATCTGGTTGTTTATTCCCTCCCCGTAGAGGTTTGATATTTGTTTTCTTAAGTTTTCGCAGGTACTTACATGTCTGGCATTCAGCTTTGTTCGGGTATTTTCCCACGTCATAATAGTGGTGCTTTTAAAGTTGTAGCAACATTTCAGCAGAATCTCATCTGCCATCATCAGGCTTCTGTATGGTGTTTGTCTGTGAGTCAGACTTTTATAGTGGTTTCAGATTTAAATTTGGGGCAGCCTATTGCTGTGTCAGAATGGTTTTTTCTTCCTCCTGATTGGTTGAGAGTCTTGGTCTTTGTTTATTGGTCTTAGAGTTTGCTGTGTTCTGCTACTAATATCTTCTGTCTGTTTTTTGTTTTTGTTTTTTTTGGGGGGGGCTCTTTTTGTATCTTGATTGGCTGGCAACATTGTGTTACGTGGACATGGTTTCACTATTCACTCAAGTCCCGATAAAAGAGACCCTCGAAATCATCAAAAATAAATACCAACCAGCTAAACACCTCATGGAACTAACAGAACACTGCTTAACCAACACATATTTCATATACAAAGGACAAAGATACAAACAAATTGAAGGAGCCCCCATGGGATCACCACTGTCACCTGTCATTGCAAACCTGTTCATGGAAGAATTCGAATCCAGAGCCCTGGCTAATGCCATACTCAAACCCAAACTATGGTTAAGATATATCGATGACACATTTGTGATTTGGCCCCATGGACAAGAAAACCTAAACAACTTCCTAACACACCTAAACAGCGCACACCCCAAAATCAAGTTCACCATGGAAACAGAAACAAACAAACAACTACCATTCCTAGATGTACTAATCTACAAGAAAACAGATGGCACACTAGGACACACCATATACCAGAAGAAAACACACACCAACCGCTACCTCAACGCCCAATCCCACCACCACTCAGCACAGATATACTCCGTGGCTAAAACACTAATTACTAGAACCAAACGCCTGGCAGACAAGACACACATTAAGACTGAACTATGCACCCTGACTAAAATATTGACAGCCAATGGCTTCCACAAAAGCAAAATCACCAGCTTGATCCACAAAAACACACTGAGACATAATAGATACCCAGAAGATGACCTATGGAACAGCTGTACTGCCCTACATAAGAGGTACTACAGATAAAATAAGTAAGATACAACACAGACATCACATCAAGACTGCCTTCAAAACAGACAAAAAAATAGCAGCCATCCTCAGGAACCCCAAAGACAAAATTGACCTGGAAAACCAAGGCATATATGAAGTCCCCTGTGCATCATGCCCGGCCACATACATTGGACAGACCAATAGAAGAATAAGCACCCGCCTGGATGAACACAAAAATGCAGTCAAAAAGCTGGAACACACTTCCTCACTTGTCCAACACATGGAAGCCACAGGTCATAACATCAACTTCAATGGCACCAAAACCCTAGCCATCATAGAAAATCCCAGCCACAGAATCATCAGAGAAGCCATAGAGATTGAAAAAAGACCAGAAAGCATGAACAGAAGAGATGATTCCACCAGGCTGTCAATCATTTGGAAGCCTGCACTCACAAACAAAAAAATCTCCACACCACAAGCCAGGCAAACACCTGGGCACAAACAGATCCCCCCTGATACCTCCAGCTCAAACACACCCCAACCAGGCAGCCAGATGAAACCTAGCTTCCTAACGAATGATAGCCGTCCATTTACCCGAAGCCAAGCTGCACTAAAGGCCTCCAATAAAGTAACACAATGTTGCCAGCCAATCAAGATACAAAAAGAGCCCCCCCCCCAAAAAAAAACAGACAGAAGATATTAGTAGCAGAACACAGCACACTCCAAGACCAATAAACACAGACCAAGACTCTCAACCAATCAGGAGGAAGAAAAAACCATTCTGACACAGCAATAGGCTGCCCCAAATTTAAATCTGAAACCACTGTAAAAGTCTGACTCAAGACAAACACCATACAGAAGCCTGATGATGGCAGATGAGATTCTGCTGAAACGTTGCTACAACTTTAAAAGCACCACGTGGGAAAATACCCGAACAAAGCTGAATGCCAGACATGTAAGTACCCGCGAAAACTTAAGAAAACATATATATATATATATATATAATTTAATGATTGTTTTCAATTACAGCGGCACTGAAAAAAGTTATTTATGACAATTTTTCACACTTATGACGGTTGCAGTATCCTCATGATCATGTGATTGACATTCGGATGCTTGAAAACTGGTTAATATTTATGACCATTGCAGAATCCCGGGGTCATGTAAATCCTTTTTGCAACCTTCTAATAAGCAAAGTCAATGGAGAAACTAGATTCACTTAAAAACCATCTCACTAACTAAAGAACTGCACTGGTTCACTTAACAACTATGGCAAGAAAAGTCATAAAATAGGGCAAAACTCAACAAATTTCTCACTTAGCAACATAAATTTTGGGCTCAATTGTGATTGTAAGTTGAGGATTACCTGTAGTTTTTAAAAAGTGGGTTAAAAAGACAAAAACATACACAAACATGCACATACCCACACATTGTTCCCCCCTAATTGAATACTGATAAATATATTGCAACAATGATAGCTTCCCCCCCTGTTTGTTTTCACAATGTCTACAAAAAGAGATAAAACTCTCTGGGAAACTTTTTTTGGGGGAAAAAAGCTCTTTAGCTTAGAATTTTTTATTAGAAAACTAATTTTAAAAAATTGATGGGCCAGCAATGGTTTTGACAATCTCAGGGTGGCAATCAAAGGCAGTGAATAAGAGCTGGACCTGATTTGCAGTCTGATGGACTGGAATCTGCTTTGGCAGTGCCAGATTTAAAGAAAAAAGCGCCTGGTCTGAGAATTGCAGGCTTGGTGGAGAAAGCATGGGTATAAGAAATTCAGAGATGATGAAATGGATGAGTACTGGACTGGACTTTCTTGGATCAACTTGGAAGAAAGGATTCATTATATTTAATCAGACAACCATTGACAAGAGATGCTGTGTTTTCATTTACAGAGAAACTTTTTGAACAATGGGTGCTGCAGAGATATTCACAATAGAAGTTTATGATTCTGGGAAGTGAGTTGCAATTGTTGGGAAGGTTCTCAATTAAAATTTTAAGAAAAAGTTGCATTATTAATAATCAAACAAGGATATTTCATTCTGGATGGACCAGAAATAATGATTATAGTGATGTGTGTGTGACAGAGAGAGAGGGAGGGAGAGAGGGAGAGAGAATATGAATTGGTTGCAAATGCATGTAGAAGTATATACATTCTGGGAATTCTACTCCTGGTTTTAAAGGGAACTGTTTTTGTAGCAAAGAGAAAGTTTGGATTCTATCTGTGATCAAGGGCTGTATATCAGGCAAAGAAATATGAATGAGAAATGTTTGTAGTCTGAGGAGATGCTTATTCCCTCTGAGGTCTGCTGGCCGTTAGTGGAATGATATTTACAATGTTTAGATTTAGCCCTTTTTTGAAAAATAGATCCTAGGACAATTCATATTATTACAGTAGTCATTGAAAAACAATTCAAATTAAACAATCAGCCAACATTATGGCAACAGAAGAAGCCCCAAGTATCTATAAATGTATTATTTCCTGTGCCTATTATAAAAATATTAATAGTGCTCTAATTAAGTATTCAGTTAATTAATATTAGTGCGCAGGAAAAAAGGAGCAATCTGGAATATTATTCACATTCACATTGTAGGCTGCGCAATCTTCTGCAGTTAAGGCCATTTATGGGGCTTTCTCTCATTTTAGTAGGCATATGGTTACAGTCTGTCACAAATTAAATAGTTTCCACTGTAAAATCTGAATCTTCTCTAAAAACAAGAGGAAATGCATTTCCTCATTATGATTTTCAAGATGTGTGCATTACACTGGAACCTTTTATAAGGATTCCATATTAAAAAAAATAAATCTCCCAAATGAAACCATTACCTTCATACTCTTTGGGTAGTTCAACAAAGCAAAACAAAAATTCAAGATTGCTTCTCTCTGGGGGAAAAAATGACGGAATCCAGCTTCCTCTAGATGGGGTAATTTTAGGCAATTGCACGTAAATTCAAACTCACTTTTAACAAATATTGTGTCAAAGGAGCCCTGGTTACATTTGATTTTGAAGAAGAATAAGTGGCACCATTTATTGGATGCACAAAAGAAAGTAGGTGGAAAGAGCAAGCATGTAACTGCAGAATTTCCTAGTAATGCATTTAAAGACTTAGAAGCAATGATTATCAATCACTCTTAAATGAGTAAGCATTAAAGAAATAAACCTGTTGAAGACTAATAGTCTCTTCCAGCACTTTCAGAAAGCATGGAAATTTAAATTCTTTCATACACCAGTAAGCCTGAATTGCTCTCTATGTCTGATGGGATGGTTTAAGCATATGGCACTTGAGCCAAAATAAAATGGCAAATAGCCCCTTATTCTAAGAAAAAAATATAGCTTAAAAAAGAGAGGAAAAGACCAGCCTTTCAAGAGCTCTGCAACCCAATCATCTGCAGTTTTGTAGCTTAAAAAAAATAAGGAAAAAACCAGCCTTTCAAGAGATTCTTCAATCCAACCCTATGCAGGTTTGCCTATAAATAATTTTATGGTACTTAGCGTAATATGCACATGGGCAAGGTGATAAACAATATCTTGAGAAATATCTTTTTTTCATAGAGAATTATTCTCAGATTGGGTATCAATTAAACAAAGCTGGCTAGAGGATAAATGGAACTTAAGCTTTTTCAGGTATTTCTTATTTATTCAAAATGCAGGATCACAGTAGCTTTTGTGATCATTCCTCAATTTGGTTCCCTCTAGATGTCTTCTCATTCCTAGAATTCACTACCTTTGGCTTTGCTGGTTGACAGTTCTAAGTGTTAGAGTTCCAACACACCCTAAAGCAGGGATGTCAAACTTGATTTCATTGAGGGCCACATCAGGGTCGCATTTGACCTCAGGGGGTTGGAATGGGCGTGGCCAGGAGGGGTGTGGCCAGCTTGATATCACTCGGGGGCGCCTGTGGTGCCTGTGGTGTCAGGGGCATCTGTGGTGGCCCGAGCACTCTGCCAACGAAAATGGAGCTTGGGAGGGCCACGGGCAGCCCTTGCAAGATCCATTTTTGGTTGCGGCAGCCTCCTGCAATCCTCTATCAGCGAAAACAGCGCTCAGGAAGGCCACACAAGTTCTATTTTCACTGTGGGCTGGGCCTTCACTCTTTCCAGGGCATCTCCACAGGCCAGATCTAAGCACCTCGTGGGCTGAATCCGGCCCCCAGGCCTTGAGTTTGACACCCCTGCCCTGAATGGTACCAAGTTGGAGAAAGTGGTATCAGTATGTATCCTGGTTCTTTATGGAAGCAAAGGCCATCTTTAAGTAAGGGTTGTCTCAGCAGGTAAAGACAGCACTTAACTGGCCTTGACAGGTTTTGAAAACTAAGTAGGATTGGACTTATTTAGTACTTAAATGGGAAATCTTTAAATGATTTGTAAACCACACTGAGATAAAGTTTGAGAAGCAACCACCCACCCCAAACAAAGAAACAAAAAGGAACAGGTAACTGCAAACAACTTCCATGTTATTTTTGAGAAAAATAACATGGAGTATATCTTGTCAACAGGAGATCAACTCAAAGGATCTTTACCTCTTTTAATGAGGGTTATCAGCTTTCCTTTTTTTCAAAACACCAGTGGCTGGTATATATCAAAGCAAAGATTTTGTTCTTGGGGTAAAACTCAAGAACTCAGACTTTTCTTTTGCTTTTTTTTCCAGTTGCAATCTTCAAACTCTTGCTTTCTTCTTGAATAAGCAAATGAGACCCTTTTAGGGAATAATTGAAATGGAAGGGACTTGGAAGGGTGGGTTTACTAGTTCTGACCAGTTCTATAGAACCAGTTATGATTCTGGAGAACTGGAGAACTGGCAAATCATGCCCCTGGGTGGCCTTGCTCTTCTCTACCCACCCCTCCGCTCCCCACCCAATCAATCCTTATGGCATATGTGCAACTGTCATGTGCATGCCTGACATTGCTGACTACATTCTCCCCTGCCCAGTCACTCCTTAAGGCAGGGGTGTCCAACCTTGGTAACCTTAAGACTTGTGGAGTTCAACTCTCAGAATTCCTCAGCCAGCAAAGCTGGCTGAGGAATTCTGGGAGTTGAAGTCCACAAGTCTTAAAGTTGCCAAGGTTGGACACCCCTGCCTTATGGTATTTCTTTTTTTCACCACCACCCCTGACAATCAGCTGTTCCGATGATCAGCTGTGCTGGGACCCCTCTCCCTGTCTTACTGCTTTGCTGAAGAGGCTTTCCTGAGTCCCAGAAGGCAAAAAGGGGTGTGCAGGAGACTTGGGGTGATGCTACTCGTCCCCCCTGCGCTCCATTTTTTGTCTTCCTGGTCCCCAGGGAAGCTTCTGGGAGCAAAATGCACCCCCCCCCCAGGAGGCTTCCCTGAGTCCCAGGAGGCAAAAAAGAAATGGGGGAGCAAAAAAAAGCTGCAAAAAAGGAAGCCATGCCCACCCAGTCACATGATCACAGCCACCTAGCCACGCCCACCAAACCGGTTGTTTAAAAAGTTGAATCCCATCTTGACTCGGAGGTTTTCTAGTTTAGCCTCCCTGCCCAAGGCAGGAATCCCCACACAATTTCAGATGAATGGTTGTCCAGTCTTGTCTTGAAATCCTCCAACAATGGAGCAGTCAGCACTCAGGAGGCAAATATTCTATTGCTTAATAGCTTTCGCTGTCAGGAAATTTCTCCTTGTTGCCATATTGAATTTCCCTTTGATCAGCTTCCATCCATTGCTTCTTGTCTTACGTTCAGATGCTGTAAAGATTGATTCCCTCTTCCCCGCGACAGCACTTCAAGTATTGGAAGACTATCATGTGTCCCTTCAGTCTTCTCAGTTAAACTTACCTAGTTCCTTAAGCTGTTCTTCACAGAATTTAGCCTCCAGACTCCTTATTAATTTTATTGCTCTTCTCTACATTCTTTCTAGAACCTCAGCATCCTTTATGTATTGTGACCAGAACTGGATGCATTATCTAAATATAGCCTCACCAGTGGAGTATAGAGTGGACACTATCACTTCTCTTAATCTTGATATTATCCTTCTGTTGATGCAGCCCAGAACTGCATTGATTTTTTTTGTGGGGAGCAACTACAATATATTGCTGACTCATAGTTAAGTGATTACCTCTTCAGGAGAACTAGATCCCCCTCATTGGCATTACTGTTGAATCAGGTATCATCTATCTTGCACATGTGCATCTGGTGGTTGTTGTTTTGCCTGAGTGCAGAACCTTATTTTTCTCACCCACAAACTGCATCTTGTTGGGTAAGGCCCAATGCTCAGGTCTATCAAGATCCTTCTGAATTTTGAACCTTTCAGGTAGGGTTAATCCAAAGCCCCAAATGTTTTGTTTGGTTTCCAAAAAAGTATATGTTCAAAAACGAGTATCTGTGATGCTTGTACATGCAATTGTGTTGCAGTTGTGTTGGAATTCTGCAGACTATATCAGTATGGCAATGCCATGAAGCTCTGTTAATTATTAGGTAGGAAATCTATAATTTCTTTTGCACCTTCTCCCATGTACTTTTCCACTGTGTGTTAGCGTGGCTCATTTTGCAGTTTTGTATTGCCTCTCTTCATAAGGTGAAATGAAGGCCCAATCTCACTAAAATAAGAAGTACTTCAAGTTGTCTTCGGGAAACTTTTGTATAACTGAACCCCCCCCCAATTCTGAAAAGCCCTTTGGCAATTTCCTCTTAGTCATAGTTCCACCTAAAGCCTCATATCTAACTCTGAGAGGCTTCTTTTTATCATCCTTATTCCAAATCCTTGGTGTCTGGATGCTTCCCCTTCCTGTGTTCACCTATTAGTATAATGTTAACTAAAAGTGATTAGCAGATAACCTGTGGTGAACATGCAAACCATAAACTCTGACATTTGCAGTCGGAGACAATCAGCCTCATGCCAAAAGATCAATCCATATCCATGAGTGAGAGTTGGCTTTTGATCGTGAATATAGTCAAATTATGTCAGCCTTCCTGGGCAAACCAGGCAGGAAACACAAGTAGATGAGCTAAATCTACTTTATTATGAGATTACATTAGCAGAATCCTGCAAATCTGAAAAAGCAAACTTCCCTTTCTCCATTTTTAATTGCTTGCTCCACTAAGACTGGACCTTCCCTTAGGTTTTTTTTTTTTTACCTGACTATTAAGCAACTACGGACTCCTGGCCCTCTTCTATGGTTGTTTCCTAAGCTAGTGATCGCCAACCAGTGGGCCGGGGACCACTGGTGATCCGTGAGAAAATTTTGGTGGTCTACAGAGAAATATCACCCCCAAAGCAATTAATCCAGGCTGCACAGGAACACAAGGCTGTGCCGCCCACATGGCCTGCGGGAACACAAGGCTTGTGTTGCTTGCATTGCGAACAACATGAGGTAGTGAGGGGAGTGGGGGAAAGGACGGAGGGAGGGAACTTGCCCCACTTGCCCCACACACCTGGCCTAGCCACCAGGCTGCTTCTTTGCGCTTCTTTCTTCTTCTTCTTTTAGCTGCATGCAAGGAAAGCAGCTAAAGTCTTTCTTTCTCTCCCCCAAACTCCACCAGAAATGAGTCTTTGGGACCCTGCAAGGCCTCCTGCTCCAAGAGGCTGTGCCGGCATGACGACTCTCACAAAGACTAATTTCTGGCGGAGTTTGGGGGAGAGAAAGTGTTGTGTATGCATAAAGATTTATTAAAGTGTGAGCTTGGAGTTAAGTGCAGGGTTCTGGCCCTGCACTTCTGATTGGCTGTTAAGCGGCCGGACCGGATTGGCCCGGAAACTCCGTTCCCACCTCGACCGGTTGCACCCAGCGTACGAACTGGAGAAACCACTAGGATCCAGCGGCCACTGTCATGTTTTCCAGGTAGGAGACTTAGTATATGCTAAGAAACTATTGGGCGACCCATTGTGGGTGGAGGCGACAGTAGTACTTGTAACCGGCCCCAGATCCTACCTCATTCAATGCCTTGATGATAAACTTTGGAAATGACATATCGATCAATTATGATCGCGGCTTCCAGCATACAATCCGGAACTTCCCTATGACCAAACTGAGGCGGGGGGGAGGTACGGAAGAAGATGAATTCATAGAGAATCCGTTCGAAGGAAACAACGGCATGATAGAAACTCAGGAAGCGGAGCCGGAGGGAGAAACAATTGCACCTCAGGGAATTGCGGAAAATGTGGGCAACGACGTAGAAGTGAACTCTGAACCAGAAACCGCCCCACTGCCAAACAACGATCTACCTCAGCATGATTGCAGCCAAATGCTTCCACGGAAGTCAAAGAGACTAATAAAACAACCGTCCTACCTAAGGGACTATGTAACTGTGCCCTGCAAATAAGAAGCCAGGGGGAAGGGGTGTTGTGCATGCATAAAGATTTATTAAAGTGTGAGCTTGGAGTTAAGTGCAGGGTTCTGGCCCTGCACTTCTGATTGGCTGTTAAATGGCCGGATCGGATTGGCCCATTCCGGGGAATCCGATTGGCCCTTAACAGAGAGTTCCTATTGGTTATAAGAGCTAGCGCTCCTAGTTGGTTATGGGTTAAAAGTTACCGGGTTTGCCGGTTTCCGGTTTCGCATGGCTTCGGTGGCAGCAGGAATTCGCGACCACTCGCGATTCCTGCTGCGCTAGCCACCGAGGTACCCCCGATCCAAATGGGTCAGGAGGATATGGCTGCCCTGTAGGGACAGCCGAAGAGAGAGGGGAGCTGGATAGGGGTTTGGGGGTGTCACAAACCCCCTTCTCGTCCGGTAAAAACCCCTTTTTCCCAAGGCGGTGGAGCGGCGGTCAGCAATGGCCGCCACGAAGAAGCCTACAACCGGGTAAGATTGTGCTGGAGGAAGCAAGAAAAGTGAAAGTGCTGGCTGAGCCGGGTCAATCAACATCTTTTAAATTTGCTGGAACTGAGCTGTCTGAATTGCTGGAGGATACATTGTATCCCTAAGAAGAACAAAAGCGGCGGAGAAGCTGTTAAAGGGAACTTTTTTTTTTCTTCACTCTCCCACCCCATGGAAAAAGCAGAAGAAGATTTGAAATTTGTTTGGGCACTGAAGGTGAACTATTTTGAAAGTTGCTTGGACATTGGACTTAAAAATTTAAAAAATTGGAAAACTCTTATTAGAGGTATGGATTTCTGATCATTTAAAAATTGATGTTGCAAGTGGGAAGGGAGAGGAAAAATATTGGAGCAGAAGTGGAAAAAGGAGGAGATTGCCAAGAATCCTAAAAAAAAGATATATGGTAATTGGACCTCTTTGATTAAACAGTAACCCCAGAAAGAGAAATAGAAGAAGGAAGAAAAGTATTAACTTTTGGAACTTTTTTTTTTTGAATTATTTTTGACTAAAAATACTTGGGTGGTTGTTTTGGGGAAAGTTTCTCTCTTCAGGATGGCATCGCTTGTGGATGAACTAAAGATTGAATATAAAAAATATAAAAAGGAAGAACAAGATGGAAAAGATACTTTGGGCACTTTATTTCAATTTCTAGAAATGGCGGTATGTACTTATGAAAAGTTGATTACGCAGCAGAATGACAAAGAAGAAGAAGAACAAGAAGCCATCTTTGATGAACAATGGGTTTTTTCCGGGGAGGAGAAGAAAGAGGATAAGAAAAAGGGGATTTTAAGGTTTGAAAAAAACAACCAAAAAGGAAGAAAAATGAGAGGAAAGGTGGATGCAAGGTTAGAAAGCAAAGGAAAGGGAGTAAGAAAAGGGAGGAGGAGAGACAAAGGGGTAAAAAGGGCAAGGAGAAGAATAAGCAAGAGAGAAAGGGGGGGAGGAGAAGCCTCAATGGTGGGAAGCAAGATCTAAAGAAAAAAAGTTTATTTAGAGACAATGGGTGAATCTAATTAAGGATAAAAGGGGGATTCTGGAAGGTACATAAGATTGTGTTTTTATATGTGTATTTAGAGTATAAAATTTATTGTGTAAATTTAGAATCTACTAAACAGAATCCCAAGATAAATTAAGTGTTATATGAAATACTTTTAAGTTAGGGTAAAGGCGTCACTCCAAATAGTGTATAGGAGAAGTATAGTAAAAGAAAAAAGATGAATGGATAGTTGGAAATGGAACAGACAAAGAATGTTATTGAAAATGGTTATAAGCTGTTATGTCTTGATTGTTTGTGCACCGTTTTTGTAAAATTAATAAAATTGGTTTATAAAAAAAAAAAAGATGATAATAAGATATGGAAGGATATATAAAATGAATATGATGTTTGAATTTGTGTCTGTGTGAAGAGTTTTAACCCGGGATCAGGCAGCCTTCAGAAAAGATGTTTTAGTTTTGTTGTTTTATGTTCTGTGTTCTGTATGTTTATGAAAGGCAATAAAATTTTAATAAGCAAGAAATATAATTTGGATAAAAGGAGAAGTCTGGATAAGATATGAAGTTAAATAGATAACGTAAATACTGATATTTCAATTTGGAATTATTTTGTATGTTCTATTGGCTTTCTTCTTTAATTATTATTATTACTATTATTTTTTTCTAGAAAAGATTTTTCAAGTTGTTATG
Organism: Hydrophis major; assembly: GCA_033807585.1. NCBI lineage: Eukaryota > Metazoa > Chordata > Lepidosauria > Squamata > Elapidae > Hydrophis > Hydrophis major. Next base: position 188,080,145 of record CM066328.1, read on the forward strand.
CCTGGATTGTGTATTGTTTTTGTAAAATTAATAAAATTTGTTTAAAAAGAAAAGTTACCGGGTTTGCCTATATAAGGCGGGTTTTACTGCTATAGAAGCAGAAGTCACTATGCAAATAAAGAGCTGAAGTTCACCGTTCAGAGGCTTGTCTCCATTCTTTCTCGCCCATGCTCAAAACATAACAGAAAGAAAGATTTCTGCTGCTTCTGCTGCTTTCCTTGCATGAAGACAAAAGTGTCTCTCCCTCCCTCCTTCCCTCCCTCTCTTTCTCTCTCTCCTTCTTTTCCACCCCCGAGAACAGAACTGGAGACGGTATCCTGCAATCCCAAATAAAAAATGATCGATCGGTAGGAAAACAGGGTGGGAAATTTTCCTGCAGACTTTTTTGGGGATTTTCCCAGGGTTTCTGGTCTGCCGATTTAAAATTATGAGTTTGGTGGTCCCTGAGGTCCAAAAGGTTGGCGACCCCTGTCCTAAGAAGTACTGTATCTCTTCTCCCCTTTTTTTCAAGGTCACCCATGCATTCCATTAAAGATTATCTTGTCCTTTTCTCTACTGGAGACTGAACATTTAATTGCTTTTAAAAATGAAAAACAGAAAACGTTGTTGAATCCCAGCTGGAAAAAAAAGTGGGATTTACCATCTCCCCAAATATCCTCTAATAACTAATTGGAATCTTCAGGAGTTGGGAGAATTTTATTTTTCCAGGTGTAGTTGCTTCAAATCTTTACTTGCCAATTTGAAAATAATCTCTGCTCCAACTTGGGCCAGTGCAACTAGCTGAAGACCTACTCAATTACAGATCAATTTATTGGGGAGGGGGGTGTTTAGTTACTCAGACTTAACTTTCTGCATTCCCCAGCCTCAGATAAAGAAGCTGCAACACTTGGCATCATACTCAGAGTATCCGTTTAGGTAGCATATACTCAATGGATAAAATGTGATGTGTTGTTTTAACTTTTGATTGGAAGTTGTTTGGAAGATAGGCAGCTATATATATATGTTTTAAATAAGTAAATAAAAGGTTGATAATTATACAAATGCTCACTCTTGGTAGAAATACTGTAGAAGAGATAGAAATATTCTATGCTGCCTAGAAGACTTCTCTCTACTCTTTCAATTCTGTTACCATTCCAATATATCTTGTAAATCATAAGCATCTGCTCTTAATTTACATATAATGGTATTTAATTGTCCTGAACAAAATGTTTTTAAACTATCAAATTTTATTTGTTTCTTCATAACCCCAAATATTATCAAGGTTCATATAAATTCATTTAATATCTTCAATAATATTGCAGTCCCTTAAAACAATTGAATATAATCTTTATCTAAATCCTGCTTTCTGGAAAGATTTTTTAAATTCTTGTTAAAATCTTCCAGCATGTCATCCAGGCTCATTGGCACTGACAGAAGTCCAATTTGAATTCAATAAAGTGGCATTTCACACACACACCCCACCCCCAACCAAGATTTGGATCAGCAGATCCATATCCAACTAATGGTCCAAAGGACTGGGATGAACACATGGCCTTTGTTACTGTCTGGACATCAGATTTCCAAAAAACCCATCCCATGACTCCCCAAACAAATCCTCATTTTTTCTGGAAGACAGTGTAGCCTTTAAAACTACTAAAACAGGCATAGGAATGTTTTATGAGTTGACACTTATTGCCTATCGTTCTCCATCCATACGTGTTAACAAAACATTCAAAATCTCACTAAATCATACTATTTTATAGATCGTACTTAGTCAAACATTGCTTAGGCTTCCAGTGGAACTATTTCCTTCCAGTTCTCCCCCTTTGCTTCAAAACCTTTGTCAAAACCTGCAGCTTGCAAGCAGCTGAGATTAGGTGTCTTGAGACTACCTAGCTTTCATCAATGAAGGGTATTTATTCCGGGAAAATCCCACTGAAGTGAGCACCCCACTAAAGTTAGACATATTTGAGAGAGAGACTTTAGAAAGACTTTTACGTAGTTAGAAGGATCTTGCAACAATAACAAAAACACTGAGTCTAATAACCATAAAGTTTTTCCCACACATTCTCATTCCACCTTCTTGCTACTTCTGTAGAACTGGCCAAGCACTAGAACAGGAAGCTCTTTTCCCAATATGAAGCAATTGGCTTGCCCTTTGCTCTTTTCAAGGTTTTATAATTCCTACTGCTGTGCAAACTTTCACCCTGCACAATGCTAATTAATGAGCAGCCACTTGTTGGTTTATTTATTTAGTCAGCTTCTGCATCCCTCAGGTATCTGCTTTTTCTCTCCATTTGCTCTTCCAATGCACTTGCTTCCAGATAAGAGTTATTGTCTTTGTATGATGGTGCAGGATTTTGATTCCTTATTTCACATTGCTGGCTTCTTTTAATACAGAGCCACCTGAGTTTTTCTTTCATTGCTAGGTACAGTACGTACTGTAGGTCATTGCATTACTTAGAGGTGTTCAGGATTCTCAGGATCCATCAGACTGAACAATTCATAGCTTTGCCAGTCAAAGACAATATGTAGCTTTACAGCATCTCCCATTTGACTGGATTAGAGTTCCCGTTAAAACACTGTACTTACTTTTCTTGTAAACAATTTACATTTTTGGCTTACATGGGTGGGCTAAAGTTATAATTAATGGCAAATGACATATGGAAATCTTTGTGTAAAAAATGTTTGGTTCTAGGCTAATTATTCACCCATGTTGTTCGGCCGTAGTATTATTATGATCCTTTTCATTTTCTCTACTCCTCCCTTTTATTAGTATCATTATTATGGTTATTATTGCTCTGTTGCTTTGCATATAGATTGAGAGCTTTTGTATCAGAGATAAATTCTTTGTGTGTCTCATCACACTTGGCCAAATAAAGTATTCTGTTCTGTTCTATTCTTCTAGTCAAGTCTAATCAAGTCAAGTTTCTCTGCAAAGGCTAATTCTCTATTTAACACACAACTCTTTGTCTGCACTCCTTTATAGGACAGCAAATTAGTTATCACTTCAAGGCAAACCCTTTATCAAACATAAGAATCAAAAGGCAATGTGAGAAGCTTAGGGCAAGAGTGTCTTCCCCCTTCTTCCTTTTAGGGATCTATAGTCAGGGCCTGAAGTGGTTGGAACTTGGACAAAGCTAAAATATTATTACCATGATTCTTTAACAATACACCCCCCCCCCAATAGGAAGACCCAGCATGTTTTCTAGGCATAAAATGAAATTAAGCCCCTCCCCCCAAATTTAGGCCTATTTTAAAAAATGCAAAATTGGGGGGGGAGGTAGGGGGGAACTTGCCATTAGGAGTACCCCGCGGGCAGCTACACCTCACCATCAGCCGCCCCTAACACCTTGGTGGAGCATGGAGGGCTCCCTTATCCCTCCCTTACCTGGGTCAGCAGATGGGCGGCGTCGGCGTGGATGTCCGGCAGCATTTCAGCCGCTTCTCAGGCTTCCATAGCTTCCACGGTTCCCACTGGTTCTGGCGCCCCTCTCGCCAGCGCCGTCTCCAACAACATCGTCTGAGTTACTCCCGCTTTTCCCCCATCCCCGTAACAACAGGAAGAAAAAATGTTTTGAGGTACCTGGGATTGCCGCGCATTGCATTTTGGTATAATCTGGAGCGGCTGGGTGGGCGTGAGAAGAGCCAAGCGAGTGTCTCTGCTGCTGCTACCCTTGGTGCTCCAGCCTCAGACTTTGCACCCAGGCCGAGCTGCAGCTGTCCCTTTCTTGCCAGTGCCATCTCCAATAACAGCGGCAGCAGCGGAAGGAACCGTGGAAGCGTTTCAGCCACTTCTCGGGTGGGGGAGCCACCTCCGTAACTTCCATGGTTCCCACCACTGCTGCCGCTGTTATTGGAGATGGCGCTAGCGAGAGAGGGACGGCTGCAGTTCAGCCTGGGCGTTTGGAATGCAGGAACGGGCTGCGCAGCAGGACTTTTGCAAACTTGCAGAGCCCGAGGCTGGAGCACCAAGGGTAGCAGCAGCAGAGACTCTTGATTGGCTCTTCTCACGCCCAACCAGCCACTCGGGATTAAACCAAAACACAGCGCGCAGCACTCCCAGGTTCCTCAAAATCTTTTTTTCCCTGTTGTTACAGGGACGGAGGAAAAGCGGGAGTGACTCAGATGCTGTTGTTGGAGACGGCGCTGGTGCGCGGGGGGGGATAAATTAATTCACCCCTGAAAAGACGTCCTACCTGTTTTTTCAGGGCTCAAAAAAAAATAAGGCATTATTTTGTGAGAAATACAGTATATTAATCTCATCTGTACTATACCATGCCATGCCATATCATGCCATCAAAGCCACTTTGGTGGTAGTGGTTAACATGCCAAGCTAGAAACTGGGAGACTGGTTGTCCAACCTTCAGCACAAAGCCAGCTGGGTGGCCTTGGGCCAGTGACCCTCAACCCTAGGAAGGAGGCAAGCAAGGGAAACTACCTCTGAATTCTTGCCAACACAAAATGCTGAGACTAGTGCAGGTCATCACCAGGAATCAAGACTGACTCAAAGACATACACATGCACACATGCATATACATTGATGGCTAAGATTTTTATCATGCTGAGGTGTTGTGAATGCTCAGTTTTTATCCTAACTATCCTTTATGTAACTATCCTTTTGTGGTGTTATTTAGCCACTGCTATGCATACTCCAAAACTGCTCTGTATGTCTCTAATGGCAGTCTCCAATTAATTCCTCTCCCTCCCTTCCATCTTGCTTAAGTTTGTGTATTGCTGCTGGAATTACTAAAATTACCATATAGTTTTCTCAGTGATCTTTTCTGTGAAGTCACCTAAGATCTGAGTTTCCTTTGATCATGATCCTTTTTGATTAGACATATGAGACTTACATTTTTGCATTTGTTGCTTAATTTTTCATTTGTAAAACATTTTCTCTTCAAGTCCCCTAAAAGCCGGGAAACCTAACTATTTGGTTTCGATTATTCTACAATTTATATATTTATACATTTGGAAGATGCAGCAAATTCAAGGTAAGGTCAAGCCATTGACAAACATGAAAGAGAAAGTAAAGCATCGTGCAGCAGAGCAATTTTAGTAAGGAACATAATTTTAGGCCTTTAGCACAACTTAAAAAAAAAAAAAAAAACATCCACAGCCCAGTCCTATATTAGAGAAACATCTGTAAGAGCTCAACTTTATTTTAAAATTTTCTGAAGTTTTTATCATTCTTATTGGGTTCCTCATTTACATGGGTTGTGCATACTAAACTTTCTGGCCTGCCTCTTAAAAAGAATGTACCCAAACTGTCATATTAAGCATTTGTATTGCTTCTTGGCCTTTGAGTTAAGATTAAATGTATAGTGCCTAGAACTTAACACAGAAAATAAGAGTTGTGTCTCTGAAGGCCAAATTGGAAGAGGTGCTTGGGCAATGTGTTAACACAGAACTCAGTACCAACATGCATGATAATTGTCAGCCCACCAAGGAAGACCAGATTTGGGGCCCAAAGTTATGAATACTAAAACTAGCTTTATTATACGGTTACAACAACAGAATTGCTTGCAAGTCTGAAAAGTATTCACCCCTCCACTGTCTTTATCCACAAAAGAATTAGGGAAAGTCTAAATCTAAGACATTTCCCCAAATTATATCTCTGTTTAGACTCAGAATTCTGTTATCCAACCATTTTCTTTGTTATGGCTTTTTCTCCTGTTCTTCAAGGTATTCTCCTAGCCCATTACAATAATATACTAATTGAAGAGAAGGCTATATTAAAAACTTGTAATTAGACAGCTAATCAAATTTAGGAGGAAACAGTTGTTGACTCAACAGCACTTAGTCTTATGATCTTTGTTAAGCCTGGGTTCCCCAACCAGGGTTAAGGAGACAAGCTAAACAGAATGTGCAGCGTTAGTCAGATAGGCACACAGATAAATGAGTGAGATAAGCTTGTATGTTTGTTAACATACAGTAAAAATAACAGATACGCTTGTGCTATCAAAATATAGTTTATTCCATTCAGAGTTTATAGCATAGTCAAAATAACAGTCCATTAGTCATGTATCATCTTAGTCAGTCCATTCAAGGATATTCAGTTAGCAAAGTCCATGTAGAATATCCAATGTCAGTTCTCTTACAATAAATCAGTCCTTTATCTCTCTCCCGTTCCAGTAGGGAAAAACGCAGTCTTCATCCAGTAATTAGGGATCATCAAGTCAGAGAGAGCAAGCTGACGTTCCTTGCTTCTTTTATGGTGCTTTCACAACCACTCCCTTAATTACATTCCAATATTTAAAGTTGCAGACACTTTAACTTATAAACCATGATAACATATTTATTATTTTACCTAAACCAGTTAGGATAAACAATGTTATCCCTAACATTCTCCCCTTTTAGGAAATAATAATAAATATAACTATTTACATCTTTAAATCATATTTGTTACAACTCTCTTTAAACTTAATTACTCCTTGAGCTTTTGTAAATTGGTCTGCAGTGTTTTCTTCTGTCATGCAGTATTCCAATTTAATTAGCCCATTTTTTACAGATTCCCTAACATTTAAGTATCTTAAATCAGTATGCTTTGATCTAGTTTTTACAGCAATATTAGTAGCTAACTTTATGGCTGCTTGGTTGTCTTCGTACACAATAATGGAATCTTTAACAGTTATACCCATGTCTAATAATAACTGTTTGTACAAAATTAAGTCAGTACATAGTAATGACAGACATGAAAATTCCGCTTCCATCGTGGAGAAGCTGATATGCTGTTGTCGGATTGACCTCCACCCTATTAGTGTCTTACCAAATAATATAGCCATCCCAGATGTTGATTTTCTAGTGTTTATGTCAGTTGCAAAACTTGCATCTGCATAGGCACTAAGACTCAAATCACCCTTTGGTTCTATATACAATGCATGGTTCATTGTTCCTTTAAGATATCTTAAAATTCTCTTTTATGATTGCCAATGATATTGATGTGGATCCGAATTAAAATGTGCCAGCTGATTAACACTATAAGCTATATCTGGTCTTGATCAATTGCTTATATATGATAAGCTACCAATCAAAGATTGATATATGGACTTATCAAATTTGGGACTTTGATCATTAGTTTGGCAAACCTCCTGACTCATTGGAGTCTTCGCCAATTTACAAAGTTCCATTTTATACGTTTCAATTAATTGGCAAATTTTATCTTCTTGAGATATCTTAAAACCATTTTTTGTTTTGTTAATTGTCAATCCTAGATACTTTTTAATTTCACCTAAATGCTTTAATTTTATCTTTTTAGCTAATAATGATATAATCTCATTAGCTTCATTATTAGTCTTAGTTATCAAAGCAATATCATCTGTAAATAATAACAATAATGACACCGTTCCATTATTTTCTCTTTTAAACACACATGGATCTGCTAAACCAGATTTAAAACCTATATTGCTTAATTCTTTCACAATATATTGGTTCCACTCAAAGCCAGATTGTTTCAACCCATAAAGACTCCTTTTGAGTTTCCAACAATCATTACTATTTACTTTATTGTTTTTTATAATAATTGGCTTTTGTAAATATATAGTGTGCTGCAATGGTGCATGCAAATAAGCAGTTTCTACATCTAAATGGTTAATGACATAGTTTTTCTTAGCTGCCCACACTAAAGCTGCTCTCAAAGATGTTGCTTTAAGACTTGGTGCAAAAACTTCATCATAATCAGATGCAGTTTGATTAAATCCTTGAGCTACCAACCTAGCTTTATGGGTAACAGTCCCATCATTTCCAGTTTTTACTTTAAATATCCATTTGCACCCAATGGATTTTTCTCCTGGAGGTAATTTAGCATCTTCATATACTTTCATTACCTTTAATGAATTTAGTTCTTTTTCCATTGCCTTTTGCCAATTCTCCTGATCCTTAGCAGGATACATCTTAAGTTCATCTACACTAGTTGGAACTTTAGTTACTTGGCAAACTATACTTGCTTGATACCTATCAGGTGGTCTAGTTAAACATGTAGTACGTCTAGGTATTACAGGACTTACAGGTGGACTTTCATTAACTAACTCTTCTTAATTATCTAACTCTTCCTGATCAACTGTTTCCTCTTGTTCTGGTCCTATTTGTTCTTCGTGGACTTCTTCTTTAATTGGACTCTTCTTATAACTAGTCTGATCTTTCTGCCTTTTGTAGGGTTCAGTAATTACTTCGTTATTTAAATCTTGCTCTAATCTATTCCATCCTACATGTTCTAAGAATTTAGCACTAGCACTGTTGTAAACTCTAGATGTACCTGGTTCCCAGAATCTATAAGATCTATGATTAGATTTATATTCTACAAAAAATAATCTTTTAGCTCTATGCTGTCCTTTGTGTCTGAGTTGTGAAGGGATATGCACCCATGCTGGTGCTCCAAATGTGTGCATGTAACTTAAATCAGGTTTCGTACCATGCCACAGTGTGAATGGTAATTCACCTGTTGTTGAATTAACAACATTATTTAATATATGATTACCACACATTATTGCTTCTCCCCATAAATTGTCAGGTAATCCTGAATCAGACAACATAGTACGTGCCATTGACTGCAGTGTTTGGCCTCGTCTCTCTATAAAGGCATTATGTTGTGGCCTATATGGTGCAGACTTTTTATGTTGAATACCTAACATTCTAAGTCTATTCTAGAATTTATTATTTGTAAATTCCGTACCATTATCTATTATAAGAGTTACTAATTTCTTTTTAGTTTTCCTTTCAGCAAATTTTATCCAATTAAAGAGATTTAGATACGTTTCAGTTTTGCTTTTCATTAAATAGCAAAACCCATATCTAGAATAGTGGTCCATTATACTTAATATGTAACGAGCTCCTCCTACAGTTGGTTTTTTCAGACCTATTAAATCAGCAAATACTACTTCTAAAGGCTCTTTGGTAGTAAATCCATCAACTCTATTAGCCGGTATGAACCTGCTTTTGCTTTGATTACAAGCAAAACATTGCAAATACTTATTACAAGGTTTTAAACTTATTCCCTTAGATAATTCAACAGTTTTCTTCAGCATTTTAAAATTTAAATGCCCTAGCCGTCGGTGTAACAAGTGAATACATTCATCATGAGGTTTCTTATTATCATAAACCGTGTTAGCCACCTGTAAACCATTATCATTTAACACATATAATTCACCTCTTAAAGATGCAGTAATTTTCTTATCTTCTTTCTCAATTATGCAGTTATCTCCTTTAAAGGTAACTACATATCCTAGTTTAACCAAAATTCTAACTGAAATTAAATTAAACTTAAGTTGTGGTACATATAACATTTTTACATTCTCTTTTATAAAAGAACAATATGCTATACCTTGATCTTTAGCTTTCAGTTTCCAGCCATTGGCTAACGATATCTGCTGTGTATTCTTGGACATTTTAATAAAATGTCTGTTATCATTTGTTATACAGTGGGATGCTCCACTGTCAACCACCCATAAATTATTTTTTACAGCTCCGTTAGTATACATGGCTAACTCTAAATTTTTATTTATCTTTTGATGACTTTTAGTATTCTGGCCAGCGTTCTGGCACTTTGCTTTTTTACAAAATCTTGCCAAATGTCCTCTTCCTCCACAATTAAAACACTTTTTAATTGCGTATGCAGTAGGAGATTGATTATCTTCTTTTTGAGGTTGCTCCCTCCTTAACTGGTCTCTTTCAAGTCTTCTTCTTGCCTCTTCAATCAATCTGCCAGTTATATCAGTTAAAGTTAAACTTTCCTTAGGCAAAATTTCAAGGGAAGTGACGTAGTTATCATAACTTTTGTTTAGTGATGATAGAATTATGTAGACTTGGTGTAGTTCAGAGAAAATAAGCTCTTTCTCATGCAGTTCTTGAAAAATGCTTTTTATAGAATTCAAATGACTCAGCATATCACCAGATGCGTCTTGAAAAGCTTCCGTGTTAGATTTATGTGAGCACCAACATTATCTTAAACATAAATTCTCTTCAGCTTCTGCCAACACCCAACAGCCGTTTGCTCTCCACGGATATGAACAAGTTGCTGGTCAGACAGTATTAGTCCTATTATGCAAATAGCTTGTTCATTTTTATGCTTAAATTCTTCTATCTTTAGTCTATCTTCCTCAATCTCTGGATCCCAATCCTCTACGTTTGTCGGTTTTCAATTATGTTCCACAGACCTTCTCTTCGTAGAAGTAGACTACATTTTATAGACCATGATACATTGTTTGTTCCATCCAGCTTGGATATAAGGGACAAACTTTGTAGATTGACTTGCGCCATGTTTTATTTATGGATATAAAACTATAATTAATAAAACACAGCTGTCTGTTTACTGTAACGTATAACAACACAAACTCTCACTTTTTACATAAATCTGTTTTATCTTAGTTAAACTGACTTTGCAGCCTCTGGGCCCATAACCAGTGTTAAGCCTGGGTTCCCCAACCAGGGTTAAGGAGACAAGCTAAACAGAATGTGCAGCGTTAGTCAGATAGGCACACAGATAAATGAGTGAGATAAGCTTGTATGTTTGTTAACATACAGTAAAAATAACAAATACGCTTGTGCTATCAAAATATAGTTTATTCCATTCAGAGTTTATAGCATAGTCAAAATAACAGTCCATTAGTCATGTATCATCTTAGTCAGTCCATTCAAGGATATTCAGTTAGCAAAGTCCGTGTAGAATATCCAATGTCAGTTCACTTACAATAAATCAGTCCTTTTTCTCTCTCCCATTCCAGTAGGGAAAAACGCAGTCTTCATCCAGTAATTAGGGATCATCAAGTCAGAGAGAGCAAGCTGACGTTCCTTGCTTCTTTTATGGTGCTTTCACAACCACTCCCTTAATTACATTCCAATATTTAAAGTTGCAAACACTTTAACTTATAAACCATGATAACATATTTATTATTTTACCTAAACCAGTTAGGATAAACAATGTTATCCCTAACAATCTTGAACAATTTGCCACCATACCAGTACACTAATTAAGATTCCCTTGGTTCAGATTGTGACCAGAACTGATAGTTAAGAGATAATCAAACTCTGATCAATCCTGCAAAGGATAATGCAGAGTTTGCAGCTGACTCATCGAGAGCTGAAAAGGATTAATGGGTTTAGCACCAATCTTTTATGTTTTGGTTTGAAGGAAGTTCTAAAATGTGTGGATGGCTTTTTTTGCATCCCAAAACACAAGGGAAATTTCACAACTTGTCAATCTACAAAGAATGAGGATGTGATTAATTGAACTTCTAAGATCTGAGCTGTTGGAAAATGAACTTTCAGCTACACATTACCGTATTTAAAACAATTGTCTTCTCAATTCCCAGAGTAAACATGTTATATAAGGAATGCACAATATATAGGACTGTGTGTCAAGTGGATGTACATTAGAATAATAGGATTGGTTCTGTTATCATTCAATTGTATGCTCTTATTTTAACAAATAATTCTAAATTTCAACTGGTATAAAGATAAGTTTAATCTTACCTAACAGATAGCAGGAAAAACCCAGCTGTTTCAAGTGTTCTGTAGTTAAATTAATACAAATGCTGAACAACAAAAGCATCTGTAATTAAGGCTACCAGACCTGGACTGCATAAAGTCTGGACCAATATTAGAGGACAGCAAAAGGAGACAGAAAGTTCTAGTTCTTTGCTGCCTTGTCATTGAGCCAGAGTTTTCTATTTCTCTTTGTGAACATCTAGCGGTTATCTAGATTTTTGTAAACCAGATTTGATAGCCTTGCCTTAACATTCTAGTATTTTAAAGGACTGTTAGCTCCTTTTTAGTTCAAATTCACAGATTGGTAGTAATACAATATTTCCTCTATATATACTCTTTCAATATATTGGGTTGATAACATTACATACTCTTATACAGAATAGAATTTGTAACATTTTGGGGGGGGCGTGCAGTTTTAAATCAGTTTTGACTCCTAGCAACAGTCTGGACAAGTTCCTGCCATTTTTTTGGCAAAATTTCAAAAGAGGTTTGCTGTTGCCTGTTTCCTAGGTGTGAGAGAGTGTGGCTGGCTCAGAACTACCTAGCTGGCTTTGTGCCAATGGAGTAAAGAAACCAAGGAACTAGAACTCACAGTGTCCCAGTTTTTAACTTGATGTGTTAATCCTATACTAAATTTTATTAAATGTTATTGTACTTTTAGTTTCTGCTTAAACTTCTGCAACATAAAAATCAAACATACATTTAAGAAGTTTTATTGCACAGGCTGGTTGGTGAATTAATAACTGTTAGAATCTCTCTGCTCTATATTTGAGCAATTATGCTTACGTAAAGGGTTTTTTCTGTATAATAGGTTTTTGTGTGTGTGTCAGGTTCACATGCTTGAAAAAAGTAGAAAGCGAAAAAAGAAAAGTACACTGGATTGTGTAAAGGGAGCTTGCTCATGTTGGCTTCTCTTATCTCAAGCAAAACTATGAACATGTGGATTATCTCATGTCCTTTCATATGTGGAAGAGGTGAACAGAATGAGCAGTGATATTATTTATAAGTGTGTCAGAAAGTCCCACCTGTCTGCCTTGTAGGAGAAATGTTTTCCTCCAACAAATTTCACCAATTTCTGTTACAACACATCTTAAATGCTCCTCTTTTTTAACAAAGTTTTTGCAGGTATACAGAACAAACATGGTTTAGCGATCTCAAATGTCTACTTGGCTAATCCAATTCTTAGCTGTCCTGAATTAACTCTCTAGAATTTCATCCACCAGGAGGTCATACATAATATATTCCTTGGATGGAGGGCTTTGAGCTTAGCCTTAGCTGAGAGTTATGTACTATGGGAAGATAGCATCTGTACAGATGATAGAATCAATATGTAATGAAAGGCAATTAATCTTTATAACATGATAATACAGGAAAAACTCTAAAAATCCAATTTTGGATCAGCTGCTCTACAGTTACTAATGATATTTCATAAATAAAAAGAATGTGTATGATTATAACCTGACATAAATCATTTTTAATGCTATGGAGTGGTTAAAATAGTAAAAAAAAAATGAGTAAGTGATATATATCTTCCTTCAAAAGAAGATCCAGGATAGAAATAGTCATAGTTTACAATCTTAGGTAAACTTAATCAGGAAGTTTTGTTGTATTATGTGAGGTTAATTCTGAGGGAATGAATATAGGACTTTGTCATTATTATATAACTGAGTTTAAGACACTTAAGTGCACATCTATACATATTAGCACAATGGCTCTTTCTACCAGGGATGTATTCAATCTTACTTGCCAAAAAATAACTTCCATTAAATTCTCAATGATTTTTTAGTTTAGAATGTCTGGATAGCCACCCAGTAGAACAACTGTCACAATTTACAGCATAGCTGGATACCCCAATAACAACAATCTGGGTAGTTCTTGTAGATTGGACCATACTTCCCCTGAAGAGTCCTGGGGTCCTCCAGAATTCTCAGTTGCTGCTCAAGAAGTAAGTGGATTTTTTTTACCAGGGTCACTTTGGCTGGTGCATTAGTTTCAACCCTATCTGGATAGGGTTGCGCTGATAATGCTAATTCATATCCTGATTATGCTCAGGTAAGCTACTGAAATATACCATATGTGAGACTGCCATTGGAAATGACATGGAAACTGCAAAATGCAGCAACCAGAGTATTGACCAGACAACCCAACCAATGTGAAATAACAGCTAATAAAATTTGCTGCTTTGGCTTCCAAACCAATTTTTAATTATTAGTTATCTTTAAAACATAGCACAACATTAGGACATATCAGCCAATTCCTTGCCATAAAAAATATTGCCCATTGACCTAATCTTCTACAACACTTAAAAGTCCCCACTCCTTGCAAGGAAAATTGGAGTTGTAGATAGTCCTTGGATTCTTACTTTCAAATCAATTTCAAGTCATCCTACAAATATCTAAAGAGACAAATAACAGCAAGACTTTTTAGGAACTAGGGTTACAATTCACATCATATATTTGGGATTAGCCAGTTGATAACAATATTAAAGCACTGTTAAATAAGAGTATGCACATTTATGTTATCCTTGTTTGTCAGAAACAGATCATTTGATTGCTTAGTTTTTCATGCATAGTGTACTAGTTTAGCATGTTAGATATTTCCCTGCAGTCTCAGGTGATAAAAGATGTGGTAAGCAAATACTTTTCAATTAGTTTATATGTTTTAAAAAATGTTAAGATAAAGCTAATAAGAAACCATTGATGCATAAAACATTAAAATAACTTTTAAAAATTATTTTGTAAAAAGAAAACAGTTGTCTAAAATTATTTAGTTCTTTGTTTAAAAACAAACTTTTTTGCTATGGTGAAAGTTTCATATGGGCAACGTATTAAAGATTTAATCCAAAATAAAATGATAAATTATGCTAAATTCAGCCAGTGGAATAATTTGGCTGTCACAGAATACTGTGTCTAGCAACTTTTCATGAATTTAGTGTTAAATATTTTTTTCCACAAATTGAAGGCCAAGTGATGAACTACAATGGTGAAGTGGGCAGAGCTAGAGGAAATCAAAACATTTTGATTTCAGATCATCAGAATAGATGAGTGCCAGTTTAAACTGCAAGTGAGGAATGGTTTGAAAATGGATAAATTCTATATTCTATGCATGTGTATATTCTATGTTTGTGTTTGTGTGTGTGTGTATGTAATTTTTAATTATAATTTTATAATTTTTATCTGAGTTTAAGGAATAAATATCCTGTTTTTGCCCCTCTTGGCTGCATCATGAAATAGATTCAGGTAAATAAATCATAACAGTGCTGATCTCACCAAAGGATTTTTTGGGGTTTGAATAGGGATTTTGCTCTAATTCTTTGTAGCAAATATGTAAGTACTTAAATCTGATTATGGTCCAAGGTCTCTGGAGGATACTAGAGAAGATTACTCTAATTGCTATGCCATCCTGGTCCATCAGATTCCTTTTGAAACATGCATATTTATCCATCACACTATTCCTCTTTTGGATAACTAATATTATGCAAACCACAAAAAAGCAGTGAGAAATAATGAGCCAAAACAATTCACAAAAGAAATATAACTAAACTTAGTTTACACTAACTCCATTCCATGTATTCCTTCGTATGTTTGTATCTTTGCAAGCCATCCTTGCTTCTATCATATCCAGATACTCTTTCATGCATTGCCATTTGTTCTTCAAATTTCTCTATTAAAGGACTTCACTAACTTCATCCAGTGATGGCTTTCTCAGTTTCCTCTTGACCCATTGATTTGTCTTTCATGTATTTGTTGTGCAGTTTGATCCTCGTTTTTTCTCTCTAAATGACCAAACTACTTTAATATACATCTTTCACACTAATCGGTCCTTTTTGCAGTCAATCCACATTCATTCTTAATTCTATTTCCTTGTCTTGCAGCACACACTTCTTATTTATTTATTTTTTATTTATTTATTGTTTATTTATTTATTTATTGTTTATTTATTTGTTTGTTTATTTAAATTTTTATTGGTTTTTAAAACAAACATAAACAAACAAAACATAAAAACATCAGGCCATCTTCCATATATGTACATACAGTGTGCCGGTTGGTTTACAAATTGTTTTGTGCTTCCATTTCGCCGCACACACTTCTTAAGTAACAAATTTCTATCACATTTAATTTACTATTAAGTTAATCTACTACAATATTTTTTTTACTTTTGTATACCAAAGTGGGGTGGGGAAAGTATGACATTTTTTTAAGCAGCCATTTTTGTTTCTTTCAACAAATGATCATTCCTTGCAACTGACCACATACTATATTCTATCTTCCTACCAGCATTTGCATATTTTAAAATTTCTCCACTTATTTTCTCATATTCAGCAAACTTTCTATTAAAGTACATTAATTCAATGGATTGTTCTCGTTTTGCTCTGATTGCTTCATTTGAATTTCAACCATAAAAGTATTCACTGCCCCATCTATTTTGAGAGTAGAATTACGTTTGGAATAGATGAATGAATGAACAAGTTAATTTCTTGAGAGCTGAAGATCATGGGCAAATCAAATATAAAGAATAAACCTAGGGTTACGGTCACTGTCATTAAGCTCTAAACATTCTGAGGTAGCAAAATTCAGGAGTTTTCTTCTTGCAAATGGGATTATTGGCAATATCTGCACCACAGTTTGGGGTCATTAATGGTCTCCAAATTGAATGGCAAAAGTAGTTATTTTAATTTGTTGCATGCATGTAAAATTCTTCATATTTCCACTTTCTGGCTCTCTTTTTCTGAGTTCCTATTATTTAATAGCATTGTCCATTTCTTTAAGAACACTTGCTTTCGAAGTCATCTTTCAGTCTGCCACTGCAGATTTAAATTACTTCTGTAATTTATTCCTTTAAAGAACTCCACTTAAGCTTGTGAAATGATTTTCAAAAATGAAGTGCCATGCTTCCCTTGTTTCTGGGGCAGACGGATGATTTTTGTAATTGATTCCGTTTCTAAATTGCTGACCTCATAAGCTCAATATGAAACTGAACTTAGAGGCAAGTGGGTATACAACAGCCTCACAGAATCCACAAGTATTCTTAAATCTTTTTTTTAAAATAACAAACTTTATTAATTTTTTTTAACACACACAAACAAAACATAGGATGTAGTAATATAAAATATCTTTTCTAGAAGAAACAAATAAACCATCTTATTTAAAAAGAAGATAATTCCAAATTATCACACTTCTATATATATATTTATCTTATCTAATCAACTTCATATCTTTTCAAAACTTTTCTTTATTACTCCCTTTTGTTCTATTTAGTCATATTTCTTCTGTCTTAAAAAATATACTCATTGAATATATTTTCATTAGTATTCTTCCACATCCTGTCAGACTTAAACAATCATTACACAAAACATAAATACGTAAAACTTCTTTTTGGAAGGCGGCTTACCCCGAGTTAACTCTTTTTATACAGACATCAATCAAAATTTATACTCACTTAATATACTATCTCATATCTTATTTAACATTCTTTATTTTCCATAATTTTCTCTCTCCTACTCATTCTTTTAATTCTATTTTATTTATTCCATCTCAATTAAATAATTATATTTGCATCTTTGGTCTGTTTTCTTTCAATCACCTACTTATCCTTTCTATCTAATACAATATTTCTCCTGTAAACCCAGATTGAAGTATGACAACTTTTTATCTTCCCCCTAAATAACACTTAAAATAATACATATTTTCCATGTTGATTCTGCTCCGTACATTCAAAGTATTACATTTCAAAATAGTAAAACAAACAAATAATATTGAGTTTAATAAGTAATAATAAAACTAAAAACAAGTTAAAAAGAAATATTAAATTTATAATATAGTAAAAGCAATGTTTCATAAGAAATTAAATTCTATTATTAATTCTTAAATAATAAAAATACTATTTCATACTATTATGAAATTAAGAAATTAAACTCTATAATTAAATCATGACTTCGCTTTAATACATTTTTAAATCATATAATATTCTAATTTTCTAACTCAGCTTCAAATACTAATGTCTACAATGCATTTTTATGTACTTTTGCAGAATCATTTTTTTAAAAAAATTATCTCACCCCTTATCTCTGAAAAAAAACATTTTTTTTGCATCTTGTTTAAAGACTTTATGACTTCTCTTTCCTTTCCCCCTTTCTTTCTTCTCCATTCTAACTTTTTGACCCCCCCCCATCTCTCCAATTTCACTCTCTTAATCTTCCCTCTCTATTGTATTTCTCTTTTCTGTTGCTTTCTGACATCATATCGCTTTTTCATCTCCTTTTTCTTTTTCTTGGTTGCTTTTTTAAGTTCTAAGTTCTTCTTTTCCTTGCCCCCCTTCCGCTTTTCTTCCTCCACTAAGTGTGTTTGTCCATTAAAGATGGCTTCTTCTCCTTCATCCCAGCCTTCCTGTAGTATTGGTAGGTAGAAATCGCCATTTCCAAAAAGCAAAAGATAGATCCAAACGTTTTTCAGTTTTTGAAATTCCATTTGTAGTCCTTCAAAAGATAATGCCATTTTTTCTTTCTTTCTTTTTTAACGCAACCCTAATGTCTTTCGTCCCTTTTTTTAAAAAACAAAATTTCACAAAGATCTCAAAGTCACAAAGCAAACCAAATCAATTTTAAGTTGTTTTTTTTTTTAATCCTTTAACCCTTGGCTTTAAATTTCAAATTGAGTTACCTTCTGTGCCCAAGTAAATTTTCCAGATCTCCGTCTGCTATTTCTATGGGGAGGGAGAGTTAAGAGAAAAAAAATTTCCCCTTAACAGCTTTAACCGCAGCTTTCCAGTCTTCTTTGGGAAACAATGTATCCTCAGGCAATTCAAACAGTTCAATTTCCAGGGTATTTAAGAGTTGTTATTGTCTCGGCTCAGCCAAATTTTCACTTTCTCCTGCAACCTCCAGCACAAATCTTATCCGGCTGCAGGCTTCTTTGTGACGGCCATCACTGACCGCCACTCCACCACCTTGGGAAAAAGGGGTTTTCCGGCTGGGGAGGTGGTCTGCGACACCCCCAAACCCCTGTCCGGATCCCCTCTCTCTTTGGCTGCCTCTACAGGGCAGCCATATCCCCCAGACCCATTTGGATCGGGGGCACCTTGGCAGCAAGCACAGCAGGAATTGCAGACAAGCAAATTCCTGCTGCTGCCGAAGCCACGCAAAACCGGAAGTCCCTGTATTCTTAAATCTTTAAGTCACCACTTACACTGTCTATTTGTTTTATGTGCAATGTGAGTTTGGCAGTTATTTAACAGTGTGAGCCAGTGGATTTAATTATCTTCCTGTGATTTATGCATAACTTTTCTTAATTGCACCAGTAAGAGTGAATGGTGACTAGAAATAAAGCCAAATGTCTCTTCCATACTGTTTTCAACAAATAAACTCAAAATTGCTGTGGTGTGTTCATTTTTCTTTCTCTTTTTGTAACAGTAAATATTGTATGGAATATTAATATCCCCATTCCCCAAAGTTCATAGAGGCTGAAATAGCTTTTCATCAGGAATGTCCTGAATAGCTGACTTGTTACTAACTAAAGGTGCAAAAACAGCAATGACTTGTCATAATTTTATTCCAGATAATTCCATTTTTTCAGTAGAGAGACATTTTATTTTATTATATTATTTTATTTGCATCAAATTTCTACACGGCTCTTCTCACTAGAGCAACTCTGGGTGGCTTACAATAAAAGACACACAGTATTTAGAAACAGAATTCAAAACAAAGTTAAAACAGAATTAAAAATAAAGTTAAGATTTTTTTATTTTTAAAGTTAAGATTAACGGTTAAAAATGTAAAGGTTAAAAAGTTAAAAAGATAGAGAGAGCTCTTCAAACTACCAACCATCTCCAGGATTGCATATCATTCTTAGACCTCCATGTCAGCTGGCAGAACCAGTTTTTAATGCTCTTTAGGAAAGCCAGAAGAATGGGGAGGCATCTCTCCTCTTGCGGTAAGATGTCCCATATATGAAAGATAGTGAAGGGCCTCTTCCTAGATCTAGCCAATCATAATTCCTTAACCCTTGGGATCTGCAACATACCCTTCCTGCCAATGTCGATGTCATTGACATGTTCTTTTTAAAGCAGGAGTGTCAAAGTTGCATCGTCGTGGCAGCATCACGTGATGTATCGTGATTTTTTTTCCCTTTGCTAAACAGGGTGTGCCACTGTGTGACCCTTCTGGCCATGTACTGGAAGGTTGACACCCCTGTTTTAGAGTAATCTATTCAGTATCTCATGCCAGATCAGGGTATGCTTAAAACCAAAAATCTCTTTCTATCATCCCCTTATATTTTTCCTACTTTACAAGACACCTCTTCACTCCATGGAACAGCTGTCCTACAGGCTTGTTTTAATGGTAGATTTAGCTTGAAAGGGGGCTGCTAAATGGTTAATTGTGGAACCTGCCCAGTAGACTAGCCTCTCCTGCTTTACTGGACAGCCACTTCCCCATTTTGACAGCTATCTGAACTCATTTTTAATGTACTTCAAGAAGTGGTGCAGTTGGACATTATAAAGGTGAACCTTAGGAATGAAGTTAGAAAATCTATGTGTGACGTGGAATAACTTTCATAAATGCATCAGCATCTATCTCCCAAGGAAAAGTAAGCAAACATAAGTCAAACTGAATTCATTAATTGCATGTTTACAGTGTTGGGCACATATCAGGCTTGTAGAATCTTTGTTATTAATAAAAATAGTACATCATCTAGAACTAGATGAAAAATAGTGATTAAAGCAGATAGATGTGGTTGGAAATATTTAAATAAAGAATCTTTGAAGATATGATTAACCAAGGGATTGGTAATGAATCTAGCAACTTTCCCAAAGGAAAAAAAAATCCAGTTATTTGAGCAGCTTAATGTAGGAAAAAAGACCTGTGACTATTCATTTATTCCGTAGGTATCAGAAACTCTTTCCTGTTTTATTGAAAATATTCAGAGTTTCCAATAGATATTCCTTTTTATTGCCAAATGTTAGTGTATGTTTTGTTATACAGAAATATATTACAGTACATACCATATCATGTATTTTTAATAAGATATATAACATAATTGATATTTTTGTGAGCCCAAATTTCAAATAAGAGAAAGAAAGCAATTGCTATAGCAAATACCAAGAAATTATCCTAAAATGATAAACAACATACATAAGTCAAACTTTTATGCAGTTATGTGGCTTAGTGAAGGTAGTTGGCAACCCAGAATGTGAACGAAGAATTAACATTCTTAAAAAGTAATGAATGTAAAATTGATATCCATGACTTGCAAATCTGGAAATGCAGCACATTTTTGGATATCATATAAAGGCCACTCTTAAGATGATGTAGGAAAGAGTTGTTAGGAATACACACCCTAGCAGAACGTGCAACAGCAGTCTAGCAGGCAGGCAAATGATGTGAGATAAACGTTGTTGTAGTTTACACTCAGTAAGACAGATACACTGTGCCAGTTAAATAGTTTTTTTATTCCAGCAAGAGTTATAGCATAGTCAAAACAGTCCATATGTCATAAATTAGTTCAGTCCATCCAGGGATTAATCAGTTGCAAAGTCCAGTGTTGAAAATAGAGGTCAGTAAACTTACAAATAATCAGTCCAGCAATATATCTCTTTTGCAGTCAGAGATATGAAGAAAATCAAACCCCTTTTCTTCTCTTAGCAACAGCAGGGAAAACACGCAGTAATCACCTTCAATCCAACATTGTCAGCTACCCGCACCCAAAATACATGTTTTGCAGCTAAATTGATACACACACTTATACTCACTAACATAGTTTATATATTATTTTTACCCAAACTAAGTTAGGTAAGCAATGTTATCCCTAACAAGAGTTTTTACCTGTCTATAGTCATAAGGGCAAAGTTTCTGAAAATAAGGAATCTTATTAAATCAACCCCCTATTAATGTGGAAGGAACCACATTAAATGGGTTCTAGAAAAAAGTCCATCTATGTTTACACATAGTGTATAAATATCTCTCAATAGAAGTTTTGCTTCAGTCTAACATTTGGTGATAAAATTAAAGAACACTGGTGATAAGTGTCTTTATTTGGTTGTTTTACCACTGAGTGAACTTTATAAGATTTCATTGGCCTATATATTCAGGTGAAAGGCTAAGATTATATAATTCCCATTTACAAGTTTGATACCAACAAAATGGGTAACCATCTGAGATAACTGCCCTGTAAGATCAGACATGAATCTGATGCTATGTAATATATTAAACTTAATATAAGTTACTGAATAAGATCAAGTTACAGAAACAGAATATATAACTATGGATAGTATAATAGTGAAACAATGGAAAATTGTAAAGTATTTACCAAGAGTGCACTCTAAGCCTATTTCTTTGTAGTGTAAAGTAGTTACTAAGCGAACATCTAGAAACAGAAGTTGGGGAAACCTAACACAGCACTTCAGCAGCAATAAAACATGAAACAGAAATTTAATTATCAGTGCTGAGAAAGTCGTTAAAATAGAAAGCCATTTAGGGACACCATAAACACATATAGCTATTTTTGCAGAAGCTGGAATTAGTAGCTTGCTACTCTTTTTATAAAGCAAAAATCTGTAGATGATATGTCAATTTTTACTACATTACTACTGTACTGAATAGAGAGGACTATATGGTGGCATTCTTCAAAGGGATTTATGCTTTTTAAATGTAAATTTAGCATTTCGGTAGCTTCCTTTGCTATTGCTTTCTATTGGTACACCCGCCACATGTTCTCATATTTTAAATGGTGATGAAAAATGATACTTTTCATGAAAACTTGCATTAGTCTTTCATCTACTTTACTGAAGAGCACAACATCTTAATGTACTATAGAGATTTGTCTCAAGCTGCTCACTGATTTATGTTTACCTATAGTCCATTCCGGGCTAGAAAGACTGTTTCACATCTTACATGGTTTGTTATGGATGGTGTCACAATACATGCAATACAATAATCAAGTACCATGGCTGATAACAAGGGAGATGTGAAATATATGTCATATGAATATACCAGTATCACCTAGAATGGAAAGAAGCAGCATTATAAAGTATCTGCTGCTTTGCACTTTCAAACATAAGACGGAATATATTATTTTGGTATGTGATGACTTGCGTTTTACTACTTTTTGCAATATACTGTAGATATAGATAGAATTCCTTATGGGCCAAGTGTGACTGGACACACAAGGAATTTGTTTTGGTGCATATGCTCTCAGTGTACGTAAAAGAAAAGATACATTCGTCAAGAGTCAAGAATCAAAAGATACAGCACTTAATAATAGTCATAGGGTACAATAAGCAATCAAGCCATACTAGAAAACAGTCTGTTATGTTCTGTGCAAGGAACGGAGACGAGGCAGTGAACAGTGAACTTCAACTCTTTATTAATCATTCTGAACAGAGCAAAAACCCTAGGGCAGCAGCAGCCCTTTTATAGGGCAGGCTGCTGACCTATTAGCCAATGAGAAACATGGAAGTGTTAAACTCTTGAACCAATGAGAGTGGCTCATTAACAGCCAATCAGATTCCCCAGAATGAACCAATCCGATATCGCTATTATCGGCCAATCAGAAGTGCAGGATTAGAACCCTGCTTTTTCTTAAGGTTTGTTAAAACTTTATTTAAGCACTTTTATTAGTTCATAACACCCCTTCCCCCTGGGATCCGTTTGAGGGGTGCGGTGATGTAATCCCTAAGATATGTAGGTTGTTTTAACTGTCTATTGGATTTGCGCTGTCCCATCGGTTCCTGTCTGTAGTCCGGTTTCGGTGGGATGTTTTTGGACATATCTGGTACAGGCGGTTCCGCATCCTCACTGGATGACTTGGTGCCGCTAATGCTGTCATTGTTGTCCTCCGATCTTTGCGGGCTTGCCTCCGTTGAGGTATTCCTCTGTGGCAAGGAGAGCCCCCTCCCTGATTCTTCTTCATGTATCGCGCCCGATTGCTGACTTCCTTTGCTTCTGCTTTCCACCATTTCGAATTCGGTTTCTTCGACATCCCCTCCCCCCTCAGTTTGGGAGTCACAGGAGTCGTGGGAACTGGGTTGTAGCCTAGAGCGAAGCTGATCTATATAGTGTTTCCATATTTTTCCATCACAGGTTTGTACACGATACGATCTGGGCCCGGTGGTTTGAATTACGGTTGCTTCGACCCATAATGGTTCGCCGGAGAGGTTTTTGCCAAAAACTAAGTTGCCTACCTTGAACTCGCGGCATTTTCCACAAGATCCACAGGGTTTCTCTGGCTCGTAGGACGGGTGAAGCTGGTCGAGGTGGGAACAGAGCTTGCATCCCATCAATAGTTCAGCTGGGGTCTTGTTGGTGATGCTGGGTGGAGTGATGTGTTGGAGTAGGAGTATTCTATTTATTTTGTCATCAATGTCCCCATAGTCCATTTTGTGGAGAGTTTTTTTAACAAATTGTACCATGCGCTCAGCCCTGCCGTTAGCCGCAGGGTGCGCCGGTGAAGTTAGCGCATGGCGGATACCCCAGTCCGTTAAGTATTGTTCAAACACCAGGGCGGTGAACTGGGGTCCGTTGTTGGAGACCAGAACGTCTGGCAGCCCGTGCGTTGCGAACAGCCTATTCAATTTTCGGATGATGGACTTGGTTGTAGTATTCTTCATTTTGTGGATCTGAAGCCAGTTGGAATAGGCATCCACTGTGAGGAGGAACGTATGTCCTTTAGTAGGTCCTGCAAAGTCAATGTGGATGCGGGACCACGGCCCCCGGGGGGTTTCCCACTCTGTTGGAGTTGCTCTAGGTGGGGCATTGCTGACTTCTTGGCACTTTAGACAAGTCTTTACCCAGGCTTCGATCTGCTTGTCGATGCCTGGCCACCACGCATAGCTTCGTGCAAATGCTTTCATACGCACGATCATCATGCAATGTTTTCAATACTGCTCGTTGTAACCGCTCTGGGATGACGACTCTATCTCTCCATAGGATGCAGCCTTTTTGCGAAAAAAGTTCTGTTTGCCGGTTTCTGAAAGGGGTGAAGTCATCAGGGGTTTGTTCTATTGGCCATCCTCGTTTGACCCAGTTAAGAACTCGCGCCAAGACAGAATCTCGTTTTGTTTCGATTGCAATGTCTCTAGCTGTTAGCGGTGGTGAATGTAGCGTTTCAATCTGGAGTGTCGTAAGGGTTGGAGCTGGGTCGTCGATGGTTTCTGGAAGTGGGGCACGGCTCAATGCATCAGCGTGGGGAATGGCTTTCCCCGGGCAGTGTTGTAATTTATAGTTGTACGCAGATAAAAACTCCGACCAGCGAGTCATTCTAGGTGACAATATGTAGGGGGTTGGCTTGTCTCCTGCTATAATCCCTAGCAAAGGTTTGTGGTTGGTAACAATAGTAACAACTCGTCCATACACATATTCATGGAACCGTTTCACAGCAGATACAACAGCAAGAGCCTCTTTGTCGATCTGGCTATAGTTACGTTCAGCCTTTGATAAGGTCCTTGAAAAATAGGCAATAGGGGCCTCACTACCATTTGGTAACACATGACTCAAAATGGCTCCTACTCCAAACGGTGACGCGTCACATGTAATTGTTAAAGGCAGAGTCTCGTTATACTGCTTTAAAACAGCATCAGAGGTTGGTAAGTTTTTCACTTGTCGGAATGCGTGCTCCTCTCGGTGTTCCCAGACCCAGGTTGCTTTTTTGTCAAGAAGTCTATGTAGGGGCTCAGCTACAGTCGCTTTTTGGGGCAAGAAGATGTTGTAAAAGTCAATGAGCCCCAGGAAAGCTTGGAGATCAGTCCTATTTCTGGGTCTTGGGGCATTTTTGATTGCCCTTAGTTTGCTATTAGTGGGGTGAATGCCTTGTTTATCGATTAGGTACCCCAGGAACTCTACTTTATCTGTACACAGTTGACATTTATTTTTTTTAACCTGAATGCCAGAGTCTTTAAATTTCTGGAGAACTATTTTAAGACGCTTTTCTAGTATTTCTCTATTCGGGGCAGCAATTAAAACGTCATCAAAGTATGGCACGACCCCCTTGATCCCTTGCAAGAGTCTCTCCATCAGACTTTGAAAAATCCCTGGGGCTACGCTCACTCTGAATTGGAGTCGGTTGCATTTAAAGGCGCCTCGGTGCGTAATGATCGTCTGTGCCTCTGCAGTTTTTTTATCTACAGGTAGTTGTTGGTACGCCTGTGCTAAATCCAATTTAGCGAAGACTTTTCCGTCCCCCAGGGAATGTAGAAGGTGTTGTACCACCGGCACTGGGTAAGTGTTCTGTTGAAGGGCGTGATTAAGGGTGGCCCGGTAGTCCCCACAAATCCTTAACGATCCATCCGGTTTGATGAGTGTTACAATTGGGGTTTCCCAACGAGCGTGGTCAGTTTGTTCTAAAACACCCTGGGCTATTAATTTATCGAGCTGCTCATCAATTTTTGGTTTAAGGGCAAAAGGTACCCGACGAGGCTTAAGGCGAATGGGGGCTATTTCAGGGTTAAGGTTAAATGATATTGGGGTCCCCTTGTACTCGCCTAGTTTGTCTGCAAAGACGTCCTGGAATTCCTGGATGATGGCCTCCTCCCAGTCGTCGCTTCTGGTTTGGTGAATGCCGGCTACCTCGATCCCGAGTGGGGCGAACCATTGAAGGCCTAACAAGCTAGGCCGGTCACGGTCGACGACGGTCAGTGGTAATGACGCAGTACAATTTTTGAATGATACTTGGACTTGGCTGGATCCAACGACCAGAATTCGGTTCCCCTGATAATCTTTGAGTATGATTCTTTGGGCTCTGAGGTCTTGACACTGGACGGCAGGGATTAATTGTTTAAGAGTCTTCCAGGAAACCATCGAGAGGGACGATCCTGAATCGACTTCCATCACGCAAGGCTGGTTTTTGATGGCAACCTTCACTCGGATCTTCTTTGCATCTAGCGATGAGGCATGACCGATTGTAATGGTTTGGTGTGCCTCTTCTCGTCTCGTTGAAATGGCCAGTGTTTTATTTCTGTAGGAGTGGTTGTTCCATTGGTGGTTCAAATGTTCCCGACTCACAGGGCGATTCCCTGTGGTCTGGCGGTAGTTGTTTCCCCTCTGAAGTGGGCTGGATCCTTGCTTGCTTCTACAGACCTTCCCAATGTGGCCTCTTTTCCCACAGAAATGGCAGAGCACATCGAGGAATTTGCAGTCTGATCGCGGGTGGTTTGCCCCACAACCCACACATTGGTGCAGTAGTCTTTGATTCCGCTGGTGGCGTTGGTCATGTTCAGACCGGAGCCGGTTGACCTCTTCCTCATCACTTTCTGATGGCGATTCGAGGTCCTCGTGGTGGGTCGCTGTTGTGTGCCTCTCCAGGCGAGGTGAGGTATCGCTGGCGAGTTGACGGAGCGGTGCGTTGGTGCGGCGCATTCGGGCGGCTGAGTTCCTGGTTGCTTCTGCTGCAGTAACGTCCTTGATGACATCAGCAAGGTTAATGTCCCCTTTGGCCATGATCTTGCTCTGCATCGTGTGGTCTTCTAATCCCAGAATTATTCGGTCTCTCAGAGCTTCTTCGAGGTCTGTAAACCCACAGAGGCCTCCCAGGTTCCGGAGATCCGTGATGAAATCTGCAACGCTCTCTCCTTTCCGCTGGTTCCTGTGATAAAATTCAT
This sequence comes from Hydrophis major, assembly GCA_033807585.1. Lineage (NCBI taxonomy): Eukaryota > Metazoa > Chordata > Lepidosauria > Squamata > Elapidae > Hydrophis > Hydrophis major. Next base: position 188,107,190 of record CM066328.1, read on the forward strand.
GTCTTTGGACAAGCGTTGGTATGGCGGGTGCATAGTGGGCCCCGAGAAGGGGTGCGAGGACGTCCCAGTCCATGGTTTTCACCTCAGCCGGTTTCACTAGTACCTTGGCCATCTTAAAGACGGCAGGCCCGCAATGGGTCAGGAACACTGCTCGCTTTTTTTCTGTAGTGGCATCCTTCAAGTCGTTGGTCTCCAGAAACATCTAGAACCAGTCTATGTACGAGTCCCAGTCTTCTTGTGCCAGGTCAAATGGAGCGGGTGGTATGGCGCCACCAGACATGGTTTCCGTTGTCGATGCGCCTTCAGCCACGTGCTCTGTTTGGTGCTCTGTAGTATTCAGTCAGCTCTGATGTCTCCGCATCCCACCTTCATCGCCAGTGTTAAGTTCTGCGCATGGGTGCAAGGAACGGAGACGAGGCAGTGAACAGTGAACTTCAACTCTTTATTAATCATTCTGAACAGAGCAAAACCCTAGGGCAGCAGCAGCCCTTTTATAGGGCAGGCTGCTGATCTATTAGCCAATGAGAAACATGGAAGTGTTAAACCCTTGAACCAATGAGAGTGGCTCATTAACAGCCAATCAGATTCCCCAGAACAGACCAATCCGATATCGTTATTATCGGCCAATCAGAAGTGCAGGATTAGAACCCTGCTTTTTCTTAAGGTTTGTTTAAACTTTATTTAAGCACTTTTATTAGTTCATAACACAGTCAATATAAATCATAAGGATACATGTGACAAAGTTACAGTCATAAGTGAGAGGGGATAGGCGATAAGGAGTGATGAGAAGGTTAATAGTAATAGTAGTGCAGAATTGTAAATATTTGGACAGTGTTGAGGGAATTATTTGTTTAGCAGAGTGATGGCGTTTGGGGAGTGTGTGTGCAGTGCTCTATAGTGTCGTTTTGAGGGAAGGAGTTGAAACAGTTTATGTCTGGGATGTGAGGGGTCTGTAAATATTTTCACAGCCCTCTTTTTGACTCATGCAAAATATGTAGGCTGGATACTTCCACACCTGACCCATGGCTTCACCTCCTTAAAACCCATGTCAGAATTAATCTTGGAGAAGAAGAAAAAAATCTTACATTATTTTCAGTATATTACTGACCTTTTCAAATTCCCATGCCAGGGATTGAATGGTGTGGAAATCTGGGAAGAGAAAGGTGTCACTTCTGAAAAAGAAAGGTAAAACTTACCCTTTCTTATTTGTGAACTATCACTGCCACACATACCCTCTCTCACACACACATACACACACACACTAGAGGAGGGTTGCCTTCTCTAGAAACAGGATATTGTCCCAGACTACTTGCAATACACCAAACAAATGTTGGAATAGAAAGTGATGGTTTTGGAAAGAAGAGTTAGCCCATCCCAAATTTCCCTTACGCTGCACTTTGCTTTAGAAGACATCTTGAGGGCATTGCATGAGTGTCTTCATTTATGTATTGAGGTTGGGTGTGTAGTTATCCATGCTGGTGAGTCTTTCACCAGCATGGATAACTACACACTCTTTCATTTCAAAGGACCCCAACTTATTAGACCTTAAAAAGCTGCTTAAAAAGAATGTGCGGTGTTGTATTATTTCTGCCTTGTGCTATCCCATGTTGGAGAGTTGACTACAATATGCACCCAGCTAAAGGGGGTGGGTGGGAAATAGTATTATAACGATATCGGATTGGTCCGTTCTGGGGAATCTGATTGGCTGTTAACGAGCCACTCTCATTGGTTCAAGGGTTTAACACTTCCATGTTTCTCATTGGCTAATAGATCAGCAGCCTGCCCTATAAAAGGGCTGCTGCTGCCCTAGGGTTTTGCTCTGTTCAGAATGATTAATAAAGAGTTGAAGTTCACTGTTCACTGCCTCATATGATGAATAGAGATCAGAATGGGTGTCTGCATATATCATACATGGAAAAATATTAGGTATACATAAATGTATGTAAATGAGAAAGAATGGCATGATCCTCTCCCGTGCCCTTCATCTTTCATTTCAAAGGACCCCAACTTTATTAGACCTTAAAAAGCTGCTTAAAAAGAATGTGCGGTGTTGTATTATTTCTGCCTTGTGTTATCCCGTGTTGGAGAGTTGACTACAATATGCACCCAGCTAAAGGGGGTGGGTGGGAAATAGTATTAAAATAATAGGGACAAAAACAAAGCATACTATGGCACCTTAACAACTGGTAATAAATACAATGCATGAGACAGCCCAGAGTCTTAAGAAAGAAAGAACCCCCCCCCAAAAAAACCCACCCTTTAAACACCATCTTGAAAAGTGTGTGATCTGTTTAGTGTGTGCCTTGTAAATTTAAACCATGTGGTTCCACCCAAAATTACAGGGTTGAAAATAAAACCATACATCACGAAACCATACAGAGGGAAATGCATGACTTCTGTATTCAGAGAGCATGTGTGCAGGAAGATTGAGAAGGTTAGTCTTAGAAGTTATAAACAAAAGGCAGTTCTCCCACTTATAATTGTGCTAGAACTTCTGGAATCCACATGACATCAAAGCAGCTACCCTAATGAATTTCTTAGCATTTGACTTTAGGAACATATTCCATCTGAGTAAACAATGCTATAATTGCTGCTGTTGCAAGAACTCAAAAGTGATTCCTTTTGTCAGAATGCCCTTTATAAAAAAAAACGGGGGGGGAATCCTCCAATGTTATCTGTCCTGGTATGATGTTTGAAGTTGTAATGAAAAGGTCACTTTTAATGTTAAATCCTCAAACAAGGAGGTAATAATCATCTGCTAAATATATGCTAGATAAACCTCATATTTTAAAAACTGAGTTAAACTTTGTGGTTCACTTCATATTCCAAATAGTGAACCTGAAGTGAGTGAAGGAGCAAGGATGATCCACCTTCAAGTCTGTGCTTTGTGTTTTCCATGAGTCATTAGAACCTGCTGAGCCAAATGGCAACAAGCTCAGAAGTGTGACTCATCTTAAGATGCACAGAGGAGGGAAGCCTCTTCTGCATCCAAGAAAGTCTTGGATAGTTCTGCATGGAGGAGACTTGAAAGCTCAAATCATGTGGGGGTATAACAATTATGCCTTTTCCAGTATAGACTCCTAGGAAGGTGGCTCATTTGGAACAGTGAATCCTCAAAGAGGTAGTAGATAAGATCCTCAGTGGAGCAGAAATTCAGGCTCTTTAAACAGTCCTCCACTTCACAATATCACATATCTCACAATATGCTGTTTGAGAATAGGGAACACTTTGAAAATGACTTGAGAAGTTTGGACATCACACAAGCATGATTCATTAAAGTCCTTTTTTCAGGCTTCAGTGGGCATCCAAAAAGATGAAGTTGCTTTAAAGAGTCCATATATTAAAGGTGGGGTTTTATTGTTGTTGTTTGAACAAGAGTCTTGGTGGCACAGTGGAGTACTGCAAGCTACTTTTGCTGCAGCCAGCTGCCTAAAATTTGGCAGTTCGAATCTCACCAGGCTTAAGGTTGACTCAGCCTTCCATCCTTCCAAGGTGGGTAAAATGAGAACTCAGATTGTTGGGGACAATATATGCTGACTCTATAAACTGCTTAGAGAGGGCTATAAAGCACTAAAAAGTGATATATAAGTTTAAGTCTTACTGCTATTGCTATCTTCAGCTATTGGTGACTCAAACAGCTGACACTATACAGTGGCTATTTTGATATTTGTTGAGCCCATGGAAAGGAGTAAGGATTGTGAGTTTTGAATTAAAATTATCTCTAGTTTTCATGGACCTATGTGTGCTATGTTTTCTCTATAACTTACAAATAGTGTTCAGGATAATATTATGTTTATACAAATCGTTTGTTCTTCCTGAGAATTTTTTAAGACAAAGATATGATCTGACCATCCAGCAACTTCTGAACTGTGACTGTTTAAGAAAACCAGAGTATTATTATGCTTAAGGATTCTAATTATGACTTCAAAGATACCTTAATTCCAAACAAGACTTCTGATTTTATTTCCATAAAAATGAAACCTTGCTATCAAAGTCCATATTTTACTAGAAATTGTATACAAAGAGGAAATATATTTTCCTCTTTGGAATCTAGATAATGATCCATATACTGGTGTAGTAGCCAGAAAAGCATTTATTAATTATCAAATCATTTTTCTGAGACTTCAAGTAGAAAAATGAGACATGGAAAGGAAAAATACAGTTAAAAAAGATTTTATCAAAGGAGAATATATTTTATTTCTCTTGCCCAAAAGTCTTCTCTTCAAGTCACTAAAATGCATTACGTAAGGCATGATCAATATGTTTCACTTTGGTTTTTAAGTACTTTGAAATAAATTAGATTGTAGGAGAAAAAACAAAGGACAAATTAACATAACTTTCAACATTGCTTAAATTTTCATGAACCTGGACATTGCAATTGTTCTGTCCCTTAATTAGCATTCTTGAGATCCCCGGGCTTTGATTGGCCAAAGCGCGGGGCACTCTGATTGGTCAGGTGAGCCGCGCCGATTGGCTCGCTAAGAATCTCCCGCGATTGGTCTATTCGAATCGCGGGAGATTCAAAGCGGTGCCATTGGCCACGGCTGCCGCGGCTAAAAGAATAAAAGCCGCGAACCTTTTGCAAAGCGCCAGTTCGGTTCCTACTTTAATAAAAGAGCATGATTTGAAGTCACCGACTCCTGGCATCATTTTCGAGGACACGACAGCAATGTTGTGATGAGCTCCCTGGAGTTTGTGCTAATATTTGCCAATAATTAAAGATTAAATTTTCATTCTATGTTTGCTATCTCTGTGTGTGTGCATGTGTGTATGTGCGTGTCTGTGTGTGTGTGTGTGTTTATTTTTTAAATTATTAATGAAAACTTTTAAATGGTCCTATTAATTTGGGGTTTTTTCTCCTCCATTTCTTGGAGCTAATTCTCTAATGCTTGAATATTTAAAAGTAACATTTTTGAATATTTTTCCTCTCTCCTATTCCCCTCCCAGTTTTTAATTAGTGTAGATTATTCAGAAGGAATAGCAATTTATACCCTGAAGCATACAGCTCTTGGGGATATTTCCAGTATCATTCTCTGAAGTGTCTTAAGGATTAAACAATATCTTATAATTCAGTATATGAAATAATTTTGCAGTTTACTTTGCTAGGAGGCAATCTGGTTCCTTTGGGCTCCCAGTAGAACCCAAAGCAGGATAAAAAACCAGCAGGGGGTAAAATAATTCAGCTCATATTTCAAAATATGCAAGGAAGCGAGGGTTCTTTTCCTAGTCTTTCACTTTACCACAAAAAATGTAAATAGAGGAAACCATTTTCTCTTGGCGGCATTTCTAGGTGTAATCATGCAATCCAGTAACATCATATAGTCAAATGGTGAGTGCAGGAAGTGTAGAAAACAAGAAGCAGCTTCGGAATAATTCCCCATCCTATGATGTGTGGAACATTTATTGTTTAAAAAAAAAAGCCAAGAGCCTCAGGCACAGAATAGAATAGAATAGAATGGAATGGAATGGAATGGAATGGAATAGAATAGAAGATAGAGAAGAGAAGAGAAGATAGAGAAGAGAAGAGAAGAGAAGAGAAGAGAAGAGAAGAGAAGAGAAGAGAAGAGAAGAGAAGAGAAGAGAAGAGAAGAGAAGAGAAGAGAAGAGAAGAGAATTCTTTATAGGCCAAGTGTGACTGGACACACAAAGAACTTGTCTTAATGCATATACTCTCAGTGCACATAAAAGAAAAGATACATTCGTCAAGAGTCAAGAATCAAAAGGTGCAACACTTAATAATAGTCATAGGGTACAATAAGCAATCAAATCATACAATATAAACATAAACCTGCTCCCATAACCACCCTAGTAAATAAATCAGTGGCTTTTCCCCAATCTTCAGGTCTTTATTTGTGACATCCTCCCTGCAACTATATGAGAACACTGTCAGTTTTTAGGATGTCTTCTTGGGATAAAAATGGATGGGGCTGAAAGAATGCTAATCCAAAGAACTTCCTGTAATAATTTCAAAGTAAGTAGATTAACAGTTCCCAAGGATTTTCTTGCAAACTTTTAAGTGTTGGGAAAGTTGATTATTTAAGGGGTATAGATAACTTTTTGTGTGTAATAACAGAATCCTTATTCCGTAAGTGAGAATTGCATCAAAGTTGATTGCTTCTTAGAACGTGTTACTGAAAGATGTGAGGTATAAAAATGAAAAACACGCTATATTCAAGAATTTGGGATGGGGGGCAGGTTTCATTTGAACTGAAATGCAGTTAAAGAATTTAATATCAAAAATTAATACAGCTTTCTGACCTGCTGTGTCAGGTTTGAATTGCTAATGTGCAGTGATTTACTCCATTTTATATATATGTCTGGTTTATATATAACCAGACACTTTCCCAGATCAGTGTATTTGCTGCTTTTCTCTGTCTTACTTAAACCATAAGGACCAACACCTATTTTATTTTATTTATTTATTTATTTTGCTGACAGAAGTTATTTTAAAGCTTTTCCTTGTTTTTTTAATAAATCAATGTATATGTTGAATGTTTTTGTCACAATATGTCTATATAACTACATGGTGGATGAAGTTTTTTGTTATCAGTGACTTTTGACCTTTTGCTGTGATAGATAGAGAGAGAGAGACAGACAGACAGACAGACAGAACTAGAGATAATACACACACACATACACACACACATATTATTATGTCGTTATTCTTCCCTTCTCCATATATGTTCCTGCTGTTTTGACCTGAAACTATTACCAAGTCATAATGCATTCAAAGTAGCATGAGAGATGGGACTGGAATTGAGAAATTCATTAGAAGAAAGTTGGCTCTGCAGGCACTTCGGACATCAAAGACCAAAAGTACAAGTTGGTTTGAGACAGATCTAAAAACTTGACTTGTCTTAGAAACACCAGAACCCTGTTAATATTTGCTAATATTGTATGATAGGCTTATAGCAAAGAAATATCAATCAACAATCTGGAAACTGTATTCTGCACAGTGTGAAGTTTCCAGAATTTTGTTTTGCAGGTGTATACCCCTCCAAGCAGGGGTGGGATTCTAGAGGTTTGCACCTATTTGCTAGAACTGGTTGTTAACATTCTAAACAGTTTGGAGAACTGCTTGTTAGAAGAAATTACTGGCCTAATCCTGTAAGGAAGGCAGGAAGGAAACATTCTGGTGTTACTTACAGAAACTGCCTCTCCGTTAACTCTTATTACATTCTTGGCAGGACTAGACTTCCTGTCTCAAGAACTTCTCTGGAGTTTTTTTCCCTCCTTTGCTGGTACTTTGCTTGTGTGGAGTGACCCTTCAAAATTACAATGGCACTGAAAAAAGTGACTTATGACCATTTTTCACACATACGACTGTTGCAGCATCCCCACAGTCATGAGAGGCCAGGAGAGGAGATGCCTGCCTTGATGTGAGTGATGTTTAGTTGGCCACGCCCAGCCAGTCACATGACCACCAAGCCACACCCACCAACTAATCCACGCCCATAGAACCGATTCCACCCCTGGCTCCAAGATGTGTTACTTTTTATTATATCTTCCTTTCTTATATCCAACCTTCCCATTTCTGGAATTTGAATCTAGATTACCCACTGATTCTTAAAAGGTGTTTACCAGTCTTCCCTTCCTGAGATGGGAATCCATAGGCAGGTCCACATTTATACCTGCAGCTCCACAAAAAAGAAGCTAGTCTGCTGGCAGAGCAGTTGGTTCTCTTCCAAACTCACCTTTAAGCTGAGTTGAGAGAGAGAGGTGGCCTTCTGTTGAAAAAAAAAAAAACACCTTAAATTCTTCCTGTACTTTATTCTCTTACCAATTTCCACTCTTTGAAGCGGGAGGAATGATATTCAAAGAGAAGAAAGGGCGGGTGAATGTAAAGGATTAATGATGGGCTTTGCCAGCTTCTGATAATAGAAAACAAACCAGGAAAAGCAGACATTAAAAGTCCGTTTGTAGAAAATGGAAGACAGAGAATACAGGGGAGAGGGGGAGAGGAAAGGGATGCTGGAAGGGGAAACAGGAGAAGAATAAAGCAAGCAAGGGGAGGAAGGAACCCAAGGGGCATCTTTCATCAGCAGTCAACAGGAATTTGGAATGCTATATTTCCTTCCTTTTCCTTCTCCTTTCCTAGAGAACAGTGTTGCTGAGAAAACCCAAAATATCATCCCCAGGGACTGCTCTTGGTTTGGTCATGTGCTCTCTGGGATACTTAAAGGAGATCTAAATAAACAATAACTCTGATGCCTACACCGATTCTGAATCACTCAAGCAGTTTAAGTACTGGGCCAAGCCAATAAGTGCCTAAACGATACTGGTATTCTGATGAATCAGGAATCCTTCTACAGAAGATCGTTTCTCTCTTCCTGCAACAAGTTCAGTGGGGAAAAAAGGAATGTAAGATTCATAACTAAAAATTAAACGTTATACTGATGTCAGATCCTTTTCCTTTTCTTTCCTATCTGGATCAAAAAGTTCTCCATTTAAATCACCCAGAGGGATTCATAAACATTTGGGGAAAGAGTCTAGCAGAGAACTGCAAGACCTTGAATCTGAGGTCAGAAAGAAAAGATGGTCTCTGAAGAAAAGCTCAAATCCCACCAGAAAGATTACTTGTTTTCAAGTTTGTCACAGCCTATTGGCTACTAAGTATAGGTTTGGTTCATTACAGGACAATCTAAATAGACTGTTGAATACTTGAGAATATCATGGACAACCAAGAAAACAAAAGAGATCATCAGAGAAATCAATCAGAGTTGTCACTTAAGGCATAAATAATCTTGAGGATTATATTTTTCCTCCTTTGGATGCCTTATATGAAGGCTGTAATGCTAGGAATGATGTAAGGAAAGAGAAGAAAACAGTCAACAGTAAAGTGAAAGGAGTCAATTTCAGTGGCAATGAGTGTGCCACTAGAAGACTGAAACATCAGGGTAGAGACAGATTGTCATGGAGAAAATCTATCACTGAAAGTCAACTTCAATTTGATGGCACATCATCAATCAATGAAGAACTGACTGATAAATTTAATCTAATTAGATACCCACCTCAGCATCTCACCACTTGCTGTTTTTGAGATTTGGGGGAGGGGGGGGTTGAATATTAAAAATCAGAATAGATTACATATGCTAATAGTGAGGGGGAAATGGTATAATTAATAAAATAAATTATTTCCTCATAGGATCATAGAATCGTGGAGCTAAAGAGTGTAACTGAGTTTGAAGCCAAGGCTACACTGATTCAGTTTAAACTGAACTGCTGATTCAGAGGTTCAGAAAGAGACTTTATACATTTGGATAAAGGATGGCAAAGTCTCTCAGGAAAATTGCCAGTTTGTAGGATCCAGGGTTTTGAGGAAAACTTGGATTTCCTTTGTCTTCCTTACAGCAAAGAAGAAGAAAAAACATCAACTCAAACCAGAGGTGGGATGCTACCGGTTCTGCCCGGCTCTGTAGAACCGGTAGCTCTGAAGAGCAGCAGACACAGAACCCGTTCTGTGTCTGCTGCTGTTTGTCCCACCTGCTCACCTGGGCTCTTACCTGACCTTTATTTCCTGCTTTTTCAACCTCAGCTGCTTTGTGCGGCACAGCTGAGGTTGAAAAAGCAGGGAAAAAATGCATTTTTCAAGCACTGCGCACCTGCATGTAGCGCTTATCAGCTGTCCAGGAGGCACAGCTTTTGTTGTATTACACACGCAGTGCGCATCTGGTGTGCATATGCATGAAGCAAAATGTAAATACCAAACCGGTAGTAATACCGGTTGAATCCCACCCCTGACTCAAAGTCATTCTCTCTTTCCATTTTAAGTTTTGATAGCCAAAAGTAAACTGTATGGACAAATATAGATACAGATGGAATAAAATCACCTAAAAGTCACAATTCACTTTACCAAGAGCTGCAGCCACAGTAGCTTTCTAACACAGTTCCCTTGTTGAAAAAATTTGCAGAGCTATCACATTGGCAACATCACAAACGTTTTCCACATATTGTAAAATAAGTAATTTGTCACTAATTTCAGATGAAGTTTTTCTCAGATGTGGAATTGTGGGACTTCTATATATAAAAACATTACATGACAGTGATATAAAAAACTTTGTTGATCTATACAAATGAAACTGATTATGAAGACATGTTAAAATCACTAAATAGGAATGGCTTAGAAGAGAAATATCCAAGACTAATAATTACAGATACAGCAGAAGGCAGTGGGTAGCTAATCTAGGCAGATTTCAAAAGCTAAGCAGGTTTACCTCTGGGTAACATTTGTTTAAAGGCCAATGTGGGAATTCCAAGTCTGTTGCTTAGATTGGGAATCTAAGAATGTACTAGAAGAAAGTAACAATAAGGCACTATAGCTGGGAAACTATGTGGATATGTCCATAAAGTTACCAAAAGTCACACTGAAGTAGCTAGTAAAAATATTAACATTAACAATCTATACTCTGTGTGAGTCATGCTTTTTATTTCTTACTATTGAAACAACAAAACAGTTGATCACTTGGTGGTGTCTCATTTGGACCACCAAAAGTGCGGTAGTTTATTGAGTCTCTGGACATTTTGTTGAGTCTCTGGATGGCTTTATTGAGTCTCTGGACATCTCCTAATGTATTGATTTTTTACAAAAAAAATTTAATCTCATCTTTATTATTTTTTTTTCTGCCAATTCTCTACATTGGCAAGAGCAGCAGTGTCACAGTGGTCAGAGTGCAGTCCTGCAGGCTACTTCTGCTGCCTACCTGTAATTTGGCAGATCAAATCCTTCCAAGGTGGGTAAAATAAGGACCCAGATTGTTGGGGGCAATAGGCTGACTCTTATAGTTATAGATTAAAATACTTTTTTTTGTTGGCCAAGTGTGATTGGACACACAAGGAATTTGTCTTGGTGTAAATACTCTCAGTATACATAAAGAAAAGGTACATTCATTGTGCTAAATGTTTAAGATATAGATGAATATTTATATTAATGAATAGATTTGTTTTGGTATTGATAATATTGTATAATTTTAGAATGTACCAGACAGAATCCCAATGTAAGTTATGCATTCTATATTAAGTATTATAAATATAGGGGGAAGAGATAAAGGCATCATACTCCAATTAGTGTACAGGAGAAGTTTTTTTAAAAGAAGAAAGATAAATGGATAGCTGGAAATAGAACAGACAAAGAATAATAAATATTAGGATTAGAATTGAGATGAGATAAATAAAATAAAATTAAGAAAATTTAAAAGAGAGGAGAAGCTATATAGAAAATTGAAAATGTTAATAAGATATGGAATGGTATGCAAAATGAATATGAATTTGAATTTGTGTCTGTACCAAGAGTTTTAACCCAGGACTAAGCAACTTTCAGAAAAGAGGTTTTTTATGTTTTTATGTTTTGTGTTTCTGTGTGTTTGTGTGTTGTATGTCTTTAAAAATTAATAAAGTTTGTTTTAAAAAAGAAAAGAAAAAGTACATTCATTAAGAATCAAGAATCATAACCTACAACACTTAATGATAGTCATACGGTACAGTCAACAATCAAATCATACTAGGAAACAGTCAATATAAACCGTAAGGATACAAGTGACAAATTTACAGTCCTACAATCACAAGTGGGAGGGGATGAGGTGATAAGAAGTGATGAGAAGATTAACAGTAATTGTAGTGCACACTTTGTAAATAGTTGAACAGTGTTGAGGGAATTATTTATTCAGCAGAGTGATGGCATTCAGGAAAAAACTCTCCTTGTGTCCAGTTGTTCTGGTGTGCAGTGCTCTATAGCGTCCTTTTGAGGGAAGGACTTGAAACAATTTATGTCCGGGATGTGAGGTATCTGTAAATATTTTCACAGCCCTCTTTTTGACTCGTGCAGTATACAGGTCGTAATTTTTTCTGCAGTCCTAATTATCATCTGAAGTCTGTGTCTGTCCTGTTGGGTTGCAGAACCAAACCAGATAGTTATAGAGGTGGAGATGATAACTCAATAATTCCTCTGTAGAACTGTATCAGCAGCTCCTTGGGCAGTTTGTGCTTTCTGAGTTGGCCCAGAAATAACATTCTTTGCTGTGCTTTTTTGATGACGTTTTTGATGTTAGGTGTCCATTTTAGGTCATGTGATATAGTAGAACCTAGAAAATTGAAGGTCTCTACTGTTGATACTGTTGTCTAGTATTGTAAGAGGTAGTAGTATGGGAGGGTTTCTTCTAAAGTCTACCACCATTTCTATGGTTTTGAGTGTGTTCAGTTCCAGATTGTTCCAGTTAACCATGAGGCAAGTTGTATAACCTCCTGTCTGTATGCAGATTCATCATTGTCTCGAATGAGACCAATCACTGTTTTTTAAAAAAATACAGTTTTATTGAAACAAATAAAACATCTTATTTGAATACAGCATGGTTCTGGGTTATCACATTTCCATACAGACACAATTTCATATGCATATGCATCTTATGTATTCAACTTCATATCTTATTACTCTTTCTCCAACTTCTCACTATTTTTCCCTTTACTTCTCTTAATGTTCTTTTATGGTTATCTCATTTTCTTCTTATTCAATTGTATTTCCTTTACCTAAATTTCTATATCTTTTTATTCATTGTACTTATACTTTCATCTGTCTGGTTTACAATTTCATATGTTCTCTTCCAACATTCTTAAGAAGCAAAATTCCCCCTATGATTGCCAATCGAGGTGCAATGTCTTTAAATCTTACTGTTATTATCATATGAAATATCATTAAACATTGAATTTGTGCATTCTAAAATTATAACATTCATATTTCTAATATCTATTTTATATCATGTAAATCTCATCATTCAGACTCTGCTTGGTACCTCCCCTTGAAAATGTAAAAAGAAAAATTATAAAAACAAAGCAAAAACAATATATATATATATGTATGTATGTATGGCATTCAGCTTTGTTCGGGTATTTTCCCACGTCATAGTAGTGGTGCTTTTAAAGTTGTAGCAACGTTTCAGCAGAATCTCATCTGCCATCATCAGGCTTCTGTATAGTGTTCGCCTGTAAGTTA